>CAMZMU010000074.1:34013555-34613555 GCA_947311845.1 Poa pratensis
AGACTCGCAAGCTGGAGCGCCTGGTGATGAGAGGTGGAATGGAGTATGGGGACCCAATCTACCCCTATCTCCTGGCATGGCCACCTGCGTTTCTTGCTAAGCGTAATGGCTTGACGATCTCTGTAAGATCTTCGTTCCCCCTCTTCATGACATCTTTTGTTCAGTGATGTTGCTTGATAAAATGCTACTTGCTCAGAAAAAGTTCCCATATGTGCGTGCATCATCTTACTAGGCTAATAGGGTTGGAAACAAAAGCGAATCAACATTGGTTTTAGGAACTGTAATGTTCTAAGGTTTCTTCCAATATGCTTGTCTTATGGGAGTATTTGAAATATGAGAAATCGCGGGTTTTCCAAAATATAGTCACCCTTGATCAAATAAGAAGCGTCGAGTTTGGGATTGGCTGGTGGTAATCATTTGAGTTTTTCTAACCCCGGTAGGTACACCCTTTTTTAAATGCCCTCAGCTAGCAATTAAACAACCTCTTCTTAATTAATGGAAATGGTAATATTTGCCTTTGTTGGAAATTAAGAGTTCTTCGATTGCTTTTGCACAAAGTGACAAGCATTGAGAAGTTACTATTCCAAATTAGAAGTTAGCAATTCTTATCTTACCACACTGTCCTCACTTCTTGTTCGTAGCCATATGTATGCTGGCGGTAAATGGGCTAATCACATGCTCTGATCATCCTGTTCTGACCACTTTCGGAAACTTGCCTATTACAGCGTCGTATTTACCAATTCATGTTCACGTTAACTTGGAAGCACTATATGCATGAAGTTTGATGGCATCCTGGCATGATAAATCCCTTGAATTATGATCTCTTCAAGAATTCAAGTGACTTCCATATCACAGTTTTATTTAGCACTGGGAAGTAAAAGTTGCACACGCCAACATAAAGTTCATTTTGCTTGACTAATTCTATTGGATTATTAGCACGCATTCCAACTCTTACTTGTTTAATGTTCTCATAGATAACTTCTAGTTTACCTTAAGAATTCCATGGTATATTGGCCAAACCTGAATTGAATGTTGATGTTATTCGTAAAATTATGGGCATTCAGATTCAGCGGATCTGCTTTGTTTTGTGAAAGTTTGCAAATAGAACATCTATCTTGTGGTTCTGGATCACTGTTCTCATAAAGCAATGTTCCAGTAAAGCTCTTGCATGATTGCAACTTATATATTTGCTTATCAGAGTTTGGGCTTCTAAGTAGCATAATTTGTATGTAGGGACAGGGTTCATACATGAAACTGCAGAATTGTTAACAATTATGTACCTATATGTATGTAAACAACATGTTTTAGGTAGCAATGCCCGTTTCTTTTTTCTTTTGTCCATGAGAACATACACCATACATACCCGTGTTGGCGTCATGGGTGGGCAATCTCCCAGTGCCTTCAGCACCAGCCCAGTGAGCCCTCCCCCTCACTGCCGTTGGGGGACACCACCGGTCAAGGGTGCAGCACAACATTTTTTTTGAAACTTCTTCTTGCATGATCAGCGGATGAATTACGGGGTGGATGCAGTGACTTCACATCCTGATGGCGTGTGCGGCAGCCATGTTCGTGAGCCGGCGACTGACCCACTGACCCATGGCGGGCGGCTGAATCCATCCAGTGGCCGATCTGTCCTATTTGGTCGCGCGATTTGCTTGTGACGGCTTCGGCGGAACACGACCTTCCTGTCTGGCGGCTGATCCATCTGATGGCGGCCACCTGTGTCTGGTAACGCCTTCGTCTTTGGGTTGGGGACTTGTCATCGTGATTCATGTCAAGCTCATGCGCTGACCACTAATCAAAATACCGATCTGATGGAAAGGGCCAGACAATTCACTATAACTTCAACACCCCCCCTCTCACGTGTGACTCGGGAGGGAGAGGCCAACACGTGCAAACCGGAATAGAGCGACGGCCGCGCAGTCTCAGAGGTAATGGCTAAGAGGCCTATACGTGGACAAAGAGGGGGCAGCAACAATTTTAGAACAAATTGCGCAAACCAGGACTCGAACTCGAGACCTTGGCTCTGATACCATGTCAAGCTTCATGTGCTAACCACTGTTTCATAAGACCGATCTGATGGAAAAGGAGATATAATATACTTAACACCCCCCTTCACATCCGACATGCATAACACCTCCCCTTGAGACTTGAACCCGACCCGGGCGCTCATAGAAATTGGGATTAAATGGTGCGGGGATTGAGACTTGAACCTGAGACCCTCAGGCGCTCACAGGTGCTCACAGGTGCTGGAGGACACACGACAAAGCTAAATACTAAGATAGAAGAAGCTAGCACAAAACTAGTGGGCAAAGAACGGAGCTGACACAACTTTTTTTTTTTTGATATGCATCTCACGATCGGATCTGGATCATGGAGCAACGCACCATCTGGAAGCGATTGGATGTTGCAGATGCTGGATAGCAAGACCACGCAGCAGCAGCCGAACGAATCTGGGACAGAGGGAGACCACACAGCAGCAGCACCAACAGATCAATCGTCGGAGAACGAGGCAGCGAAACAGAGGAACGAGGCCGGCGGACGAGCGCCTTGTAGCAGCGGAACACAGAGGAACGAGGCCAGCAGCTGGGCCATAGGGAAAACCGGCGCAAGAGAAGATGTACGCCGGCGCGGCAATCTAAGCAGAGAAATAGCAGTAGATGCAATCGATTGATAGAATGATCGGGAGAAGGACGAGTTGCGCGTCCGGAGAGAGAGAGAAAAAAAACCTAACCGGGCTCTGATACCATGTTATGAATATGCAACTTGTATTCCACGAGGCCAATGGCCACAATATAAGTACATATGACTTGGGGGACACGAAAGTAAATCTAGTCTAATACGGACTCTAGACCAATACTAATACTCCTTAACAATTCAGTGCTACAGTTCACAAGATGATGTTGCCGGCGTTCCTTCTTGCTGATGGTTGTGGAATGTGCCCCTTGAAACTAAGCGACGCAAGGTGGATTTAAATGACAACAACTTTGGGCGTTGCCCTTTGTTGTTTTTCTTATTGTTTAGCCTTCTGTTGTATGTGTATGCATCCTCGATGCTTTGTGGTGTTGTTCTGCAGATGGCGGGTTTATTTACTTGTCTCCGCTTGGTGCTTTAATAATGCCCCATTAAGGAAAAGTATAGGATGTAAAATCTATCTGAAGCATGCATCTTAAACAAATCTTTTCACTTGTCAGTGTCATGTCCTTAACTAGAAGTAGGCGGAGACAAATATTTCTATTTTTTATGCAATGTACCATAGAACAGATTTTGTCGTTAAGATGACTGGAAAAAACCATCATCATGCTCTTCCTTTTAACTTTCTTTGGTGGGTTGGGTGAAGATCATATTCACTTGTAAGTTCAGTTGTGCTACAAGCCCACAACCAATTTCACCTTTCCATTATCTCATCTTTACGAGTTATAACAACAATAAAGCTGTGTCTTTTAGACTATTTTTCTCAATTTCGCCCTTAGAAGGCCAGATGAACCTCTAGCGAGTAAGTACTTTGTAGTTCATATGTTATCTGTGCGTTCTTCATCATCCTGTTACTGGTTAGGTACCTTGTAGTTCATGGCATGCAGCCGGTAGATATTGGCAGCTCCCATTCTATTTACCTATTTTCTTCCGGGACTTGGGATTTTAGGGAATAGCCCATCTGGTGCTTCACTTTTCATAGTGCTCACTATTTCTCAGTCATCTGAATGTACAATCTTTGTCTTTCAAGAAGAATGTATATATTTTGTTGAAAGAGTGAACATCCGTGGCAGTTTCAAGTTCTAAACACAGCATGCACATACATGGGTTTAATGTTCTGTATACAAAGCTGTTGACCAATCGCTCCTCTCATTTGCTTACAAAGTTGTAGTACAAGTTCTAATCACTAGCTGATGCTTCTTTCTTTCCTATGAGTCAGGGTGGTGGGTGATGACTACTACTGAGGTGAGGTGTGAGCACATCTTTTGCTCGAAGGCAGATCACA
The DNA here is from genome assembly GCA_947311845.1 of Poa pratensis. Lineage (NCBI taxonomy): Eukaryota > Viridiplantae > Streptophyta > Magnoliopsida > Poales > Poaceae > Poa > Poa pratensis. The sequence continues at coordinate 34,017,535 of CAMZMU010000074.1, forward strand.
CATCCTTTCATTTCTGGTCACTATGTGCGATGTCCCCTTCGTTCAGGGAAGCTCCTACTGCTTTAGTACGTATGTATGAGACAGTTTAATCAGTGTTACCGCCATGACATCTAGGCATGCATCCCTTGGACTATCATCTAAATTAAAACATCCTTTTGGATTATATATGGTGTTCCGAAGACAGCAATGTTAACTTTGCTAATCTTTAATGCTTCTCTTGTTGTGAGTGCCAATTATCGCCTTTGAACATGACATTCTTCTCCTCTTCTTTTATGAAGATGGTGCGTCTCCAGGATGTACATATCCTATCCTTGAGAAACAATATGACGGTTCTTTTAAATAAAAGGCCTTGGCCCGGCTTTATAGATAAAGCAAAGCCACCACAGAGTTATTACAATCCCAGGTTCGAAATAAAGGGCAGGGCATGCTCACAGGCGAGTCATGCGCTAAAGAACAAAAAGCCAACAGACATGCGGAGAAGAAGGTTTAGTTCTGCTGGTCGTCACTCCGCATCCTGGCGCCAAGGGCACGGAGTCGGCTGCCACTCCATCAAGCGCAGGTCGGTCCACCTGCTTCGCCAACGGCCGGTTCTTCTCTCATGCTTGGTCGCTCACCTTCTTGAATCTGGCTAGTGTAACCCCTGGCCTTGGTGAGTAAGTGAGTTGGTGTGAGTGTTTACTTTGGCGAAAACCAGGAAGGAAGCCAGTTTCCACAACCCTGTCTGGCAATGTCTTCCTACGAGCACTTGTTGTAGCCAGGATGCCAGTTTCCTCTTTCGTGTAAGCGTTCCATTGGATAGAGCAGGCAAGCAAGCAAGCTGTTGGGAGCGGAGATACAGGGTTGAGCATGAGGAATCTGCTGTGGGTTTGTCCGATAGGTATGGAGGGGCCCAGGACAGAGCCAAAACTGCTGAGGTGCCGTTTCCTACCGAAGTACTCCCTCAGTTTTTAATATAAGATGTTTTAGGTGTGGCCTCTCCTGGCTTCTTATCTCCTCCAATAGGGTAGTGACACCACACCACAAGATGGACCCCACTATATCTTATTTTATAGTTCATACCTTATTAAAATATTGTTGGGTCACTTTATAGCTCACACCTAGAAAAAATAAATTGTTGCATACATACACATGGGCTGAATATATTTGCCAAATTTTCGGAAAAAAATTGGTATTTCCAACTACAGAAAAGGGAAAATTATGGTATTAAAAAGGAAATATGTCCATTCCCACTTAAATTTCTATTTCTATTTTTGTGTAGCCTAAATAAAAATACATTATTTTTACAAAAAATTATAGAGCAGTACAATAGGTACATTAGTTGTATGCTTTATTTGCTAAATCTGAAATCTGATATATCGTTTCGATATATACAAAATAAAGAACTAAACTTCTGATTGGTTCTAGGTATGAACATGGGTGGTCCCACATATAAGTGAGCAAGCTCTAAAAAATATAAGTTTGTGGTTACTATTTGGTGTGAATGTGGGTGGCGCCACCTATAAGTGAGTGTGATTTTCTTCTTTAAAGTACTAAGATCATTAAAGACAGAGGGATGTTGTTGCTCCTAGGTGTGAATATGGTGACCCCACTTGTAAGTGAGTGATTTTTCTTTACCCATAGTCGGTTTTAGCACCGCTTTCTTGGTTTGATTGGTATACATGTTGATTTTGTATGGCTAAGAAGGATGTCGTTGGTCTCAGTCCATCTTGCACCACCTCTCTGACCCTCACGAGTCGGCAGCGAAACCTCGCTTCATGTCGGACCGGTCCTCCACGCTGTTGTCGCAGGCCTGCACGGCTTAGCGCCGCAGTTTTTCCCATCCAGTTATCACATCCGATAGAAAAATGGCCACCGACCAAGCCGGAGCACCAACATTCTTGCCGCTCGTGCTCCCTAATAACCCCTACTTTGGGAGGATCACCCATCGCAGATGGTGAAGGCGCATGCGAGCCGTCCAAGCTTTCTGGCCATACCATTGACGTTGCTCACAACCTTCTCTTTTGCAACTGTTTGGTCCTCTCCCAGTTTCAGCCTGAACTCTTGCACTCGGTTGCGCTGCCACTGTACACCACTCCATGACGACTGAGACGAAGAAGGCACAAATGCCCACTCCATGACGACCGAGACGAAGAAGGCAAAATGCGTGAGCTTTTGGCCGGAGATAAGAAATTTGCACTGGTCGGCATGATGAGCAATGAAGTGATTTCGTTGACTTCTGAGATCAATTTCTCGAATAGTAAGTGTGTGTTCGCCACAACTTATCGCATTTGAGACGATTTTTAATCGTAACATTAACTTTTATTTTTTGCAACTGTACAAAGGGGCGCGGCAAAGCGCGCCTAACTCTTCTAGTACATGCTAAAGTGAGTAAACAAAGCATAATAAACCATGTCTATATATACATTTGTGTACATATGCATGTGGACTAAAACATATTATATTAAAAACAGAGGGAGTAGTATTGAACTTCATACAACAGATGCATGCGGCCCCGCGGCTGCTTCCCGCCTTCCGGACGCTATCCTCGTCATCGCTTCTTCGCCCTCCTCATCCTGGCTGTGGCCGTGGTCGACATCCCTTCGTCGGGCTAGGTGAACTGATATGTGTCGGCCTCGGCGTAGGCACCAACGACGGTGGTATCGTCGTTGATGATTTCAGTCATGAGGTCGGTGCCAGCATCCTACGCCACAAAACCGGCCGGGGAATACAATAAATGAGGGCGGATCAAGATTCGGCCGCTCGCAATAAGTGCACCCAACAAAAATCGGCGGCCGGGGAACACAAAAATGAGGGCGGATCAAGAAGATAAATAGCACGCACCTGGCCGAGTTGGTCGGCTGCCGCGTTGCCGAAGAGAAGCTCGTGGGAAGTAGCCGCGGGGCCGCTTGTGGTTGGCGTCCGCCGCAACGCCGGCGATTCGCTGAACAGCGATGCCTCGTTCAGATCGAGGGTCGGCTCGTCGGGGGAAAGTCGCGACTGCTGCGTCTGGTAGCCGGAGGTCTCGTCGAAGAAGGCGGGGGCAGACGGCGACCCACGAAAGATGTCGACGGATGCTGGGCTAGAACTGCTTTGGCTCATGGCGATCAACATCTCCGCGGTGTTGTCGTTCGACGACAGCTCATGCACCGTGTCCTTCGCCTTGATTCGCCGTTGTTGCGAAGGTGGGAAGCGGCGCAGCGCAGCTCGGCCTGGCTCAGCGTATGCTTGGCCGGCAGCAAAGAAAGCTCCCGCGGCTCCCGCTTTATCTGCTTCCTCTTTGGCTGCAATGACGCCGGCGGCTTGCGCCCCTTGGGTTTCGAGAGGCCGACGGGCTTTGGAGGCATGGTGGCGGAAGGCGAGGAGGTCGCGGTGGCGCGAAGGTTTGGGAAATGGAGGGAAGATTGAGAATTTTGGCGTCAGGGGCGACAATAGTAGAGGCATGGGAACTGGGCGCGTCAGTCTCTCTCTATGAAGGACGGGTCACCCTTGTCAGGACCATGTCCGCCCCAATGCCCGGCACCCCCCGAGAGGGCCTCTAAATTTGGAGGCCCTCTCGGGGGTGCCGGACAGAAAATCGCTCAGGGCGAGGCTTTGGGGGTGCTGCTGGTGGCGGCTTTAGAGCATCTCCACCGGGGGCCTCTAAATTGGTGTCCGGCACCCCCCAATTGGGCCTCCTTTGGGGGGTGCCGGACATGTGTCCGGGCAACATTTGGAGGCCGCCCACAGCGACACTCCCCAAAGGCCCACCCCCAAACGGCCCAAAATTAGAGAGAACTGTCGAACACCTTGCGGGCGCACGAACCGCCGCCGGCAGCCGCCGCGTCGCTCCGCATTACGGCAACCGCCGCCGTTTCGTGTGGGCGTGCAACCGCCGCCGCTTGGCAGCAATATCTAACCATCCTCGCGGGCCGCACGTCAATCTCATTCTATTCGTTCGGTACGACATGGCCGAGTGGGGTAAGCCAGAGATGTGGCAGAAGGAGGGCGCCACCAGCGAGGAGTCCGACGGCGAAGGCGAATCACCGGTGTCGTCTTCCTCGAGCGGCAATGGCTCGGATTCTGTTTCTTCCCTCGAGCCATCGCCGTCAGAAGTCGGGCAACTCGAGCTCTTCTACGAGCTCGATGACACCCCTTCGCCGCGTTCCTCGTCGGACGGGGAGACCCCCGCAGAGGAGGAGGATGATGAAGATGAAGACGACGAGGAGGAGGAGGACGACGACGACATCGGCCCCAATGCCGTCGCTCCCAACGACGGGAACGAGGCAGCCCCCGCATCTCCGTACGAGGTGTTGAACCCGTATGGAACCCCCTCCGAGGAGGAGGCAGCCCCACCGGCAGCTGGTGGCGGCTGCTCAGCCGCGCGGTCTCCAGCGAGACCACGTATTAATGCGCGTTGTCGGCCTTCTCGCTCCACATGCCTCGCTGGAAAGCCTTGGCCATCTCCACCTCCTCGTTGCGATGCCGGAGTTCCTCCAGTTGCTCGTGGCGTTGCTCACGCAACGCCCGCCATGGCGGCTGCCCGCCATGGCGGCCTATGTTCTTGAGGGAGAGGGAGAAACGATGGTGTGAGGAGAAAGGGCTGCGCTGCGCGGGGTTGGGTGGCCTGCATTAACGCGTCCACCGCTTCTCCTGGCCGCGCATTGACGCCGACGAAGCGTATGCAGGGCGCCGCCGCGGCCAGCCGCTGCGACTCCAGCACGCGTCGGTTCCGTCTGCGCCATTGGAAGCGGCGCGTCATTATTATTGCGACGCGTCGCTTCGCTCTGCGCCCGCCAGGGGAACGGGCGTGGCGTTATTGCGACGCGTGATGACAGGTGTGGCGCCGTCTCGTCGCATCGACATTAAACGCGGCGGAACGGCCTCCTGCACAGCCAATTTAACATGGGCGCGACGCGTTGTGTGTATGATGGGCGGGCCATCTCTGTCAGGTCCATGCCGAGGCGATATCCGGCACCCCCAGGAGGGCCTCCAAACTTGGAGGCCCGATTGGGGGTGCCGGACACAAAATCGCTCGGGGCGAGGCTTTGGGGGGTGCCGCTGGTGGCGGTTTTCGGTGTCCGGCCCCCCAAAGGGCCTTTGGGGGGTCATTTAGAGGCCCCCGGTGGAGATGCTCTTAGGTGTCCGGACCCCAATGGGCCTTTGAGGGGTCAATTGAAGGCCCCTGGTGGAGATGCTCTAACAAAGCAATTTTGAATTCCAGATGCCTTCGGATTGCATGATTTTTCAAGACAACGATAATCAATATATTGTGCTGATATTCTCGAAATAGGCTTGCGCCCCGCTATATTAATATAGCAACCACACAGTACAACTTTAAGACCACTGCTGGGGCAAACACACAATCACGCCCAAAAGGAAAGAGAGAGAAAAGAAGAGAAAACAATGACGACACCGGCGGATCAACAAACGAAAATGACTCGCAACCGCTGCGTCCTCTCCAAAGTTTCCCGCCACAATCCTGGCACTCTAAGTCGCTGCCTACCAAGCAACATCTCCAAGAAGGAAAGCGACGATGACGACGCTGCTGCCCGGACTAGTCCTAGGGTTTCCCCCGGTACGCTCTGAGAAGTGGGGAAGAGGTACACCCGACGCCCTTCAAGAAGGAAGGGTGACACTCACAAGTGTCACCGCGTCGGTGTCAAACGACTGGATTTCTCCCGACCCCAAAAAACCACCTCCCAGACTATCTGTAGCGCTCCCCCAATCTTTCGTCCACCAACAAACGCCGGCACGGTTTTAAAGTCATCATCGCCGTCTCACCAATGCATATGTAGCAAGTCTAGCCAGCCCGAGACGAAGGAACCGTAGAGTAATGTTGGGGATATCGCTTATCGGTAACTTATCGGTCAACCCAAGATAAGGGGTAAATCGGCCGATATCGGCCGGTTTATCAACATATCGGCAGACTTATCGGCATATCGGCCGATAAATCGGCCGATTTATCTTATCGGTCAGACAGTGAGAAGCGATAAATCGTCCGATTTATCGGAGTATCAGAAGATATCTACGGTAGACGCGATCTGACAGTATCACAACCACGCGGGAGGGAACAACCTCCACCTCCATTGACCGTAGCCGACCGGACACAACAACAAGAGCACACCGAGCCACTAAAGCCAGAGGGCGGCAGCAACACAACCCTGGAGGACATCCTCCACCGCCATCGGCTGGTACCGACCGGAGACGGCATCAGGGACACACCAGGCCGAGCAGGCCCGGCCAAACCCCGAGGGGCTCGTAAAGTCCCCGTCACCATGCTGCTGCACGTAGGCCGTCACCGCCGCTACCCTCTCGATCGTCCCATAGATTCAGTCAGACCCAGACGGGCCCGTGAAGCTCCCGCCGCCACGCTGATGCGGTGTCATCACTGCCATCACCGTCACAACCCTTGCATCAAGCCAACCGAAGGCAGCAGGGAAGAGGTCGCATAGTCCTGCCAAAACACAGATCAGGCCCGAAGGGCCCAGATCTGGGCTTGCAAGGCTTGCATCGGCAGAGCTCGACCACGTCGCCCTTGTCACCAACGGCAACACCACCACCACAGCCGCCACCCGAACAACACCAGGGAACCCCCGCCGCTGTGTCGAACCCTCGCTGTCGAGAAACACCTCCAAGGCCATGGCTGCCCGTGCCAACCAGAACCAGGAAGGGGAGAGGCCGGGGGTCCGCCGCCACCGGTGCTGCCCGACCTAGGGCCGACACCGCACACCGGCGATGGCAGGGAGAGGGGAAGAAGGGAGGAGGAGCTAGGGGCCAGAGCACGCGGCACGGCCCGGCCGCCTCGGAGGGCGGCGCAGGGTCGCGAGAGCTGGAGTAGGTTTTGGTTTCGCGAACCGTTTATGTGCTGATGTTCCATTGTTCTGCTCATTACGGGTAAATCCCATGCTTGGTAGTTTGTGCGTGTCGTGATTGTAGCTTGAATTTGTATGTGCATCATAGTACCTCACCTGCTTGAATTTGAATCTATCAAGTCCACCGCATTTGTCCTGTTTTCTGCAGATGTCCAGTTAATGCCTAATCAAAACGAAAGACAAAGCAGTAATGCGCAATACTACCATCTATTACATGAGTCGACCGGGCTCCCTACCTTGACCTACATGACAAGCGACGATGAAAACACAGAGACCAACATGGTCAAGTCGGAGGACGACGAAGACATCGGCACAAGGAGCGGGTAAAGGACAAGGCCGACAAGGAGGACTAAAACCAAGGCTTACAAGGAGGACTAAAACGCCTTTCGGTGACGATAGACTTTGGTTTAGGTTAAGATTTACCTAAATTCCGTTTGGATTAGTAAAATTCCTAACCATTTGAATGGCATTCATCTAGTTTTGTGTATAAAAATGTTTCAAATTTCTATTTCCGCCACGAGTGGGAAGAGGCGCCCCCATAGGCGATATCTTGTCTGGCCGGCCCCAGTAGCGTCTGTGCGGATAACTTGGAGTCGACGTTAAGAAAATCTTTTACAGCCCTGGTAGAGCCCTAATAGTCGGTTTTGTGCTAGTGAATTTGATAACGACAAAGCATCTTTCATCGGCATCTAAGGAATTTTGTCGGCGGTTTGATAACCCCACTCGATTCACATATCGGCGTGCTTCCACAGAAAATCCACCCAGTGAATTTCGTTAGAGTGGGTGGCATGCGAGCCGAGCCACGCCTGGATAATATCCGACACCCAGTCGAGAGAATCTCCAAACTTGGGGATATTGGACAGTTTTCGTGTCCAACAAAATTTTTAGAGGCCCGTGTTGTTATGAATTTCCTGTGCGGCACCCCAATGTGGTTTTTTATGGTGACGGTGGAGATGGTATTAGAGCATCTCTAGTCGGGCACCCAAATGGCCGCCCAAAGGGCTTCTGGACAGGCCCATTGGGCGCTGTCCGGAAGGGATGGCGCATTTGGGCGCCGTCGCTCCCCATTCGCGCCGCCCAAAACGGCCGCCCGTTTTTTTCCAATTCTGCCGCCAAGGTTTTACGAATTCAAATAACAAATGGCTAGAAATTCAGAGTTTTAGCCACATTCGGCCACAAATGCAAGTGTTTTTGCTGCCAAATTACAGATAAAAAGGCCACCAAAATATGCGCCAAAATATGCCGATTGCCGCCGTCGCTGCTAGCGCTAAGTTGACGAGGGAATATCTCCCCGGCAACAGCACCGAAACAATGCTTGTACGTCACACGTCAGTTGGGAACCCCAAGAGGAAGGTATGATGAGTGCAGCAGCAAGTTTTCCCTCAGTATGAAACCAAGGTTTAATCGAACCAGTAGGAAAACGAGGTTTGCTTCGAAGGTGTTGGTGAAGGAGTGTAGTGCGGCGCAACACCAGGGATTCCGGTGCCAACGTGGAACCTGCACAACACAATCAAATTACTTTGCCCCAACTTAACAGTGAGGTTGTCAATCTCACCGGCTTGCTGAAAACAAAGGGTTAAACGTATCGAATGGAAGATGATGTTTGTTTGCATAAAACAGTAGAGAACAATGATTGCAGTAGATTGTATTTCAGATGTAAAAGAATGGACCGGGGTCCACAGTTCACTAGTGGTGTCTCTCCAATAAGATAACTAACATGCTGGGTAAACAAATTACAGCTGGGCAATTGACAATTGATAAGTGCATATAACATGCATGTGTGAGCTGTGGTGTCTACTATGAGATTCATTTGGGCATTACGACAAAGTACATAGACCGCTATCCAGCATGCATCTATGCCTAAATAGTCCACTTTCCGGTTAACATCCGTACCCCTTCCAGTATTAAGTTGCAAGCAACAGACAATTGCATTAAGTAATGTGCGTAATGTAAACAATACATTCATCCTTGAATAAAGCATTGCTGTTTTACCCCTAGTGGCAACAACACATCTACAACCTTAGAACTTGCTGTCACTATCCCAGGTTAAATAGAGGTTGAACCCAACTATCATGCATAAATACCCCCTCTTGGAGTCACAAGTATTCACTTGGCCAAGGCTTCAACAAGTAACGGAGAGCATGCAAGATCACAAATGACATAGACATGATAATATAATATTCAGCTCCACATAGGTATCAATATAAGTCAGATCCCAGCAAACACAACATGTAGCATTACAATAAGATGATCTTGATCATGATAGGCAGCTCACAAGATCTAAACATGATGGCACAAGTGGAGAAGACAACCATCTAGCTACTGCTATGGACCCATAGTCCAAGGATGAACTACTCACGCATCACTCCGGAGGCGGGCATGGCGATGTAGAGCCCTCCGGTGATGATTCCCCTCTCCGGCAGGGTGCCGGGAAGAGCTTCAGAACCCCCCGAGTTAGGGTTGACGACGGCGGCGGCAGCGAATATGTTCTGGATGAAAGGCTCGGTGTTTTAGGGTTTTCACGTCTCGGGGAATAAATAGGCGAAGGGGCGATGTCGGCGGACCCCCGAGGGGCCCAAACCACAGGCGGCGCGGCTGGGCCCACTGCCGCGCCGCCAGGTGGTTTGGCCACCTCGTGGCTCTCCTTCGTCTCTCCTTCGGACTCCGTGTACGTGTGGAAAAATAGGGACTTGGCCTTTTGTTTCGTGCAATTCCGAGAATATTTCCAGAAGTAACTTTCTGAAACCAAAAACAGCAGAAAACAGGGAACTGGCACTGTGGCATCTTGTTAATAGGTTAGTCCCAGAAAATGCATAAAAGTGATATGAAGTGTATATAAAACATGTAGCAAATGGTATAATATAAGCATGGAACAGCAGAAATTATGGATACGTTGGAGACGTATCAAGCATCCCCAAGCTTAGTTCTACTCGTCCTCGAGTAGGTAAAACGATAACAACAAATAATTTCTGAGGAGACATGCTTTCACACAATCTTGATCAATATATTGCAAGGCTCATGTCATGAATGAAGTGACTCAAAGCAATGATCTATAGTTTGCTAACAAATAGATAAAGAGTAAACAATGAATCATATAAGCAAAAACTTTTCATGAATAGTACTTTCAAGACAAGCATCAAAAAGTTTTGCATAAGAGGTAACTCATAAAGCAATAGATTCAAAGTAAAAGGCATTGAAGCAACACAAAGGATGATTAAGTTTCAGCATTGCTTTCAACTTGTAACATGTATATCTCATGGATAGTTGTCAACATAAAGCAATATAACAAGTGCAATAAGTAAACATGTAAGAATCAATGCACACAAAGTTGACACAAGTGTTTGCTTCTAAGATAGAAAGGAGTAGGTAAACTGACTCAACATAAAGTAAAAGATAGGCCCTTCGCAGAGGGAAGCAGGGATTAAATCATGTGCTAGAGCTTTTTAAGTTTTCGAAAGCATATAGAGAGCACAAAATAAGTATTTGAGAGGTGTTTGTTGTTGTCAACGAATGGTAGTGGGCACTCTAACCCCCTTGTCAACCAGACTTTCAAGAGCGGCTCCCATGAAGGACGTTATCTCTACCAGCAAGGTAGATCATCCCTCTTCTCTTTTGTTTACACATGTATTTTAGTTTCTTTATAGATGACACTCCTCCCAACCTTTTGCTTACACAAGCCATGGCTAACCGAATCCTCGGGTGCCTTCCAACATTCACATACCATGGAGGAGTGTCTATTTGCAAATTAAGTTGCTTACTGATAAATCAGGGCAAAACATGTGAAGAGAATTATTAATGAAAGTTGTAATTAATTGGGGCTGGGCACCCCGTTGCCAGCTCTTTTTGCAAATTATTGGATAAGCGGATGTATATGCCACTAGTCCATTGGTGAAAGTCTGTCAGAAGTAAATGACAAGATTGAAAGATAAAACACCACATACTTCCTCATGAGCTATAAAACATTGACACAAATAAGGAGTAATAAAGTTTTGAATAGTTTAAAGGTAGCACATGAAATATTTACTTGGAATGGCAGGAAATACCACATAGTAGGTAGGTATGGTGGACACAAATGGCATGGGTTTTGGCTCAAGTTTTGGATGCACGAGAAGCATTCCCTCTCAGTACAGAGTTTAGGCTAGCAAGGTTGTTTGAAGCAAACACAAGTATAAACCGGTACAGCAAGAATCACATAAAAACATATTGCAAGTATTATAAGACTCTACACTGTCTTCCTTGTTGCTCAAACATTTTACCAGAAAATATCTAGACCTTAGAGAGAACAAATATGCATCCCAAGTCTCAACAAGCTCTACGGTAGTTCTCCACTACTAGGCTTTAACTACATGATGCAAGAGCTTAAACATGATCTACTTGAGAGCTCAAAACAATTGCAAAGCATCAAATCGAAACAAGACAATGATCTACAAGAATGCATATGTCTTTTCCAATACCAACTACTACATGTAGCATTTTCTTTCTTCCAAACAAACACCAATCAATTTATTTAAACATAAACTCTCCAAATGATAATATAATGCAGCAAGAGAGTATTTATAAACAAGTGCTAACAGCTCGAAGAGATGCATGAAAAACAGGAGCTAAAAGCACTGCAGTAGCTAGTTAAGAATACTCAACAAATATAAGTGAAGAACATGAGTATTCACATGAAAAAGCGGAGCGTGTCTCTCTCCCACACAAGGATTGCTAGGATCCGAATTTATTCAAACAAAAACAAAAAAAAAAACACACAGACGCTCCAAGTAAAGCGCATAAGATGTGAAAGAATTAAAATATAGTTTCACTAGAGATGACCTGATAAGTTTGTTGATGAAGAAGGGGATGCCTTGGGCATCCCCAAGCTTAGACGCTTGAGTCTCTCTGAATATGGTTGGGATGAACCACGGGGGCATCCCCAAGCTTAGGCTTTTCACTCTTCTTGATCACATAATATCACCCTTCTCGCTTGATCCTTGAAAACTTCCTTCACACCAAACTCAAGACAGTTCTCATTAGAGGGTTAGTGCATAATCAAAAATTCTCATATTCTGTAATGATACAATCAATCCCAAAGCTTCTGGACATTAGCTACAGCCACCAATGCTTTGTGGAGCAAAGAAATCCACACAAACACAGTAAAAGAGCGAATGCAAAACAAAAGGCAGAATCTGTCAAAAACAGAACAGTCTGGAATGACGAATTTTTTCGAGGCACTTAAGTTGCTCAGATGGATCTGGCCTAAAATAATGAAAGTTGCGTACATATCTCAGGAATATGCGTGATTTTTTCAGAATTTTTTGAATTTTCTACAGGGAGATAAGCTCAAATCCGTGACAGCTAAAAATCTGTCACTGCGCAGAAATCCAAATCTTGCATCAACTTTCAATATAGAACTTTACTTGGCACAACATTGCGATAAAATAAAGATACAAAGGAGTTGCTACAGAAGTAACAAAACTCCTTGACTCAAAGAAAACAAAAATAACAGCAAATAAAAACGATGGGTTGTCTCCCATAAGCGCTTTTCTTTAACGCCTTTCAGCTAGGCGCAGAAAGTGAAAATCAAGTGTTGTCAAGTGGCAAATCATTCAAATCATCAAAAGCTTCTTCCAACACACAGCTTGTAACAATGGGTATCTTAGATGTTCCTGGAGGTGTTTCATTACCTTTAACCGTACTAAAAGTTTTATCAATTTTAAGCTCATAATGAGTCTTTGGTTTTGGCACTTTAGGAACATACATAAACTTTTGCTCTCTACCCACATAAACTTTCTCCTTTTTAGACTTAAGAGAAGTAAAGGTTGAACTTAAGGTTTCAATAGCTTCCTCTAACTCATCAATTCTATGATTTTGGGTGTCATGGATATTATTATCCTCAAGAACAGTGATTCTTTCATTGATGGTGGCTATTGATTCATTAGTCTTACCAATACAATCAAGAAAATTTGGAAAAAAATTCTCCATAGAGTCTAACTTATTTATAACATCCTCCAAGGTGATCTCAATTTTAATATCTTTAGTGGGTGGTGTTCCTACCAAACTTTCAATAATATTACAGGCTTCTAAAGCAGGAGTACCCAAGAAATTTCCACCTGTAAGAGTGTCTAGAACATACCTATACCAACTAGAGATACCAACATAAAAGTTCCTAAGGAGGATAGTGGTAGAGTGTTTCTTAGTACATCTATGATGAGCATCACTAATTCTATACCAAGCATCTTTCAAATTTTCACCTCCTAGTTGCCTAAAAGAACGAACTTCAACTTCAGGAGCATTCATTTTGAAAAACAAAATCAAACCGAATTAAACAAGTAACTAATTTTTTTGTGTTTTTGATAAAGAGAGCAAACAAGACTAAATAAAAATAAACTAAGCAAGACAAATAACAAAGTAAAGAGATTGGGTGTGAGAGACTCCCCTTGCAGAAGCAATTCGGTTTTCCCCGGCAACGGCGCCAGAAAACGTGTTGCTAGCTAAGTTGACGAGGGAATATCTCCCCGGCAACAGCAGAAACAATGCTTGTACGTCACACGTCAGTTGGGAACCCCAAGAGGAAGGTATGATGAGTGCAGCAGCAAGTTTTCCCTCAGTATGAAACCAAGGTTTAATCGAACCAGTAGGAAAACGAGGTTTGCTTCGAAGGTGTTGGTGAAGGAGTGTAGTGCGGCGCAACACCAGGGATTCCGGTGCCAACGTGGAACCTGCACAACACAATCAAATTACTTTGCCCCAACTTAACAGTGAGGTTGTCAATCTCACCGGCTTGCTGAAAACAAAGGGTTAAACGTATCGAATGGAAATGATGTTTGTTTGCATAAAACAGTAGAGAACAATGATTGCAGTAGATTGTATTTCAGATGTAAAAGAATGGACCGGGGTCCACAGTTCACTAGTGGTGTCTCTCCAATAAGATAACTAACATGCTGGGTAAACAAATTACAGCTGGGCAATTGACAATTGATAAGTGCATATAACATGCATGTGTGAGCTGTGGTGTCTACTATGAGATTCATTTGGGCATTACGACAAAGTACATAGACCGCTATCCAGCATGCATCTATGCCTAAATAGTCCACTTTCCGGTTAACATCCGTACCCCTTCCAGTATTAAGTTGCAAGCAACAGACAATTGCATTAAGTAATGTGCGTAATGTAAACAATACATTCATCCTTGAATAAAGCATTGCTGTTTTACCCCTAGTGGCAACAACACATCTACAACCTTAGAACTTGCTGTCACTATCCCAGGTTAAATAGAGGTTGAACCCAACTATCATGCATAAATACCCCTCTCTTGGAGTCACAAGTATTCACTTGGCCAAGGCTTCAACAAGTAACGGAGAGCATGCAAGATCACAAATGACATAGACATGATAATATAATATTCAGCTCCACATAGGTATCAATATAAGTCAGATCCCAGCAAACACAACATGTAGCATTACAATAAGATGATCTTGATCATGATAGGCAGCTCACAAGATCTAAACATGATGGCACAAGTGGAGAAGACAACCATCTAGCTACTGCTATGGACCCATAGTCCAAGGATGAACTACTCACGCATCACTCCGGAGGCGGGCATGGCGATGTAGAGCCCTCCGGTGATGATTCCCCTCTCCGGCAGGGTGCCGGGAAGAGCTTCAGAAACCCCCCGAGTTAGGGTTGACGACGGCGGCGGCAGCGAATATGTTCTGGATGAAAGGCTCGGTGTTTTAGGGTTTTCACGTCTCGGGGAATAAATAGGCGAAGGGGCGATGTCGGCGGACCCCCGAGGGGCCCAAACCACAGGCTGCGCGGCTGGGCCCACTGCCGCGCCGCCAGGTGGTTTGGCCACCTCGTGGCTCTCCTTCGTCTCTCCTTCGGACTCCGTGTACGTGTTGGAAAAATAGGGACTTGGCCTTTTGTTTCGTGCAATTCCGAGAATATTTCCAGAAGTAACTTTCTGAAACCAAAAACAGCAGAAAACAGGGAACTGGCACTGTGGCATCTTGTTAATAGGTTAGTCCCAGAAAATGCATAAAAGTGATATGAAGTGTATATAAAACATGTAGCAAATGGTATAATATAAGCATGGAACAGCAGAAATTATGGATACGTTGGAGACGTATCAGTCGCCACCGGCAGGTCTAGAAGTCCTCGGGCCGGCGCACGTAGCCGTCGCCGGGCTGGGTCATGTCGGGGTCCTCGGGGTCCTCATCGTCGACGACGCCAGCTCCGGCGTGCCGTTCTCGCCGTTCTGGGGCGGCTGAACGAGCCCGAGCTCCAGCAGGGTCGCGGCGCGATACATGTCATGTGCCGCCCTGGCCACCGGATCCATGTTTGAGGTGTCGGCCGTCAAGATCATGAAGTCCTGGCTCCGCTTCTTGATGGCTGCTTTCTTCTGCTCGACGTCGATCCTGACGTCGGCCTTCTGCATCAAGGTCGCCCACCTTGCGTTGTTCTCACCGCGCCGCAAGCTCGAGTTGGAGCAGACATCGACGAGGACCTTGTCAATGGAAGACTGCACCCTGTCCTTCTTAGCCACCGCAGCCAAGGCTGCTTTCGCCTTCTTGTGCCCTGTTGGACGCCCCTCTGAGTTTTGCGGATCAGCGTTGGTGTCGCTGCGTCCCTTCTTGTTCAACGTCCGGCGGTGCGCCTTCCATTTCTCGCAATTTTGGAGAAGCTTGTAGCAATGCATCAACTTTGTACAAAAGAAGGGCATCGACGAGCTGCAACAAAGCAAGCCGATCACAAACAAAGCCGACCGATCAACGAGAACACAACAAGGGGATCGCGCCGCGTGTCTAGTTACCTGATCCGCCGGGCCCTTCCCACTCTCCGGCCGATCGACGATATTATCATGGCAGCTGTGGAACTTGTTGACGATGCACTGAACAATGCGCCACCTATGCTCGATGGCGCCTTGGCCGCGCACCATGTTCACCTTGTAGAAGTCCTTGGTGTGCCGGCGCTCGTCGAACTCTTCCTTGACCCGTCTCCAGTAGGCGGCGCTGGTCTGGTTTGTGCCGGTCAGCACGCCAGTGGTGATGAACTTCCATGACTCGACCATGGACTCGTCCTCCTTGGTCGTCCAAACGATGCCGCGGCTGCCCTTCTTCTTCGCCACGGCGTGCTCACCGACCACAGCCACGGTTACCACCCCCTCCTCTTCAATCTCGTCGCCGTTGTCCTCGTAGTACACCGCGTCCTCAGGCCCAGTCCGTATATTCATCAATGTCCACAACTAAGGGTATAGACCCGAAGCTACTAAAACACATCGTTGGCGCCAACAAGCATACTAGGAGTAGCCGGAAGGTCCGCGGATAGCCAGAAGTTCGTAAAGATCTTGCCAATACTGCCATGGAATATGATGTACAACTTTTTGGGAAGCAACTAAAATAAACTTAATGCAAGAACCATGCAATGCTCACACCAACTGGTGCTCTAGATCAAATCATACCAACGCATAGATCGGCTCTGATACCACTATTGGGTTGCGGGGAAAACTTTAAAATTTGTCTGTAACCTTACAGCCAAGATCTATTCTATGAAGATATGCTGCACCCCATAATGCGATGATCAAGATACTTACAAACACGCTTGCGAAGATCTTGTGTTTGTCGAAGTAGATGTCGGTGTAGCCTGATGAAGAATCTCACGTGCACGCCGGGAGGTGAGATTGTTAGCGTACGTCGACATAGATGTAGACGTTGATGAAGTTGTTCCGTCGTCCGAGGAACTGCTGGCGCGAATTGCTCTAGCGGAATCCACACATCCACCGTGTCAACCCACCCCATGCGTTCACCGCCTAGCTACTAGCACGTGGCGAAGAGAGACAGCCTTGCGGCGTAATTTAGGTGGTAGATCTAATCAACTAGATTAGATCTATATGAGAAGATTAGAGACGTCTAATTCTCAACACATGAGATCTACAAGAGAGAGAACTTGCACGGAGACAACTTGTGTGTCAAACCCTAGGGGCTTGGGGTTGCTTATAAAGGAGGCCAAGGGGTGGAGGGACTTGGGGAAGGGGCCAAGCCCTTCCCCTTAGGGCCGGCCGGCCAAGGAAGGGAGGGAGATCCCTCCCCTTCCCCAACTCGGATTGGGAGGAGGAGTAGGACTCCTCCCTCCAAATGCCTTTCCCAACAAGGAAGGGGGAGGAGACCCTCCCCACTCCAACTCGGGTTGGAGGGGACTCCCTCCCACCCGCCTCCTGCCATGTGGGGCCCGCCCTGGCCGCCGCCCGTCCTAGCCGCCGCCCTAGCCGCCGGGGAGGGGGAGTCCCCCCAACTCGGACTCGGCCTCCCCCCACATACCATGTGGGTGCGGCTGCCTTGTGGGCCCCATGGGCCCACTTGGCAGCCCCCTTTTATTGGGCTCAAATAAAATCCTTTATTTATATTTTCCAATATAATTAAATAAATAATTAATTGTTTTGTCTAATTAATTCCTAAATGAATATTTCCTTTTACAGAAAATTCCCGGAATTAATTACTTATCATATAACTCATATTTATATGAACCGGGATACCTAGTATCCGCCGACAAAACATCGAACAATATTTCCTTCTTTATAAGCACTCGGATTAAATCCGCTGATGATAGAAAACATTCTATCATCCCGGGACATTAGATGTCCGCATTTCTCTAACTTATAATTCACCGGAACAAATCCCAGTGACATCGGAGCTACTCCGACACAATCTCATTCCCACTAAAACTACATCTTTACTCTCAATCAAAGATTGACCTACAGCTTAATGTGTGACCCGAAAGGTTCAGCAAACACAAAGTATTGTTTGGGAGCTTACCAAACAATAACCAGCAGTGGGTTAGGCATTCGTACTGGCACCCTTGTGTTGTGAATGAACAACAGAACCTGTGCGTTACTCATTACGCTTAATCCCCTTACGTACACGATACCAATGATATCTCGAGATTGAGACAATGTGCTCTAGTGTGATCAAACCCTTTGATCATAACACATATATTCTCGTACCAATATCATTCTCTTTTCTCATTCCGTATATATGTTGTCCCGTGATAAATCACGCTTGTGTCTGGCCAGACGATTGGGTGACAACAATAATACTTGAGATGGCCTAGAGGATGTATCTCTCCATCGTCTGGAGGAGTAAGTGCCATTCTTGAACGATCTCTGTTCCAATACATTATCTAGTTCAAGCCCAAAAGCCACCTATCATAGTCCCATGTTACTGCAAGACGTTTGTGGAAATCAAAGCTCGAATGTCGAATAAGCGGTCACAAGATATTCTCATAGCATAGGGATCTAGCTAACGATAACTAAATAGATGATCAATGCTATTTCATCGTTGACGATTTGTCTCATAGCAAGATCATACGGTGGGTCGGTTCAGTGCGATTATCATTCCGATAATCCACTCCTATAGTTGAATGACTTATACAAAGTCCATGATCAGGAAAACACGATCATCAACAAGATAGGCTAGTCTTAGAGACAAGACCAGGAACTCTTTTTCCGTTCATATCTCTACACGTGTATCGGAGGTTTTCCTCTTGCATACGTTGTATTTGCTATACAAGTACCCAATACAGTTATAGCATAAAGATATAAACATTAATAATAAACATGGAGATAAATAATAAACTTAATTATTATTGTCTCTAGGGCATATCTCCAACAGTCTCCCACTTGCACTAGAAACAATAATGATTCTAGTTAGCATGATGACATGACACCAAATGGAACTAAGGTGCCACTCACGCTTTTGCATGCGATCTGAAACTGTGTCCACTTTGATCCAACCAAAGTTCATAAACTTGTTTATCTCCTCACATGCCAAACTTGACTATGTAAGTCGGATTTATTAGGAATTGGATATGGGCTTTCCGGTTCCGTAGTAGCATTAATAATATCCGGTTGATATTATCATACCATCTTTTGAAACCTCACCTGAGTAATGACTCATCCAATAACTTGCTTATCATGACGTCTCACATCAATGACGCAACTATCCTCGATAGATAAACTATCTTTGTTGTAGAATCCACTCATAAGATACAGTGTTTTGATAAAATCAAAACACTTAGTATTTATCAGAATAAATTTGATTTCATAATTCCACCACAAATATGTATACGAGTAACTTCTCTATACACACTATTTGAAGCTTTACAAAATCCACCTTGTTTTTCTTTTGTAATCTCACCATCAGGTTCTTTTACCAAACCTTTTATGATCAATTACAATCTTAATTAACTGCTCTTATGAGAATATCCTTTTAAGAATTTCTCATTAACGCCGGTGGCAAAACTTTAAAATTTAGCACTTTGGAAACTTTCCGGCTTTATGTACTATATATAGCAATGAGATAAGCAAAATCACATTAAATATGATTTGATCTTATTCCTCTCTATTCGCTCATCCAGGACTACGAAGGTCAAGGTATCTCGCAAATATCACGCTATGAATTCTTGATCAAATTTCTTTGACTCAAGACACAATTCGAAATTACCTTTCAGAATTGCACTTTAGTACATTCATACTCATGTTTATTAAATTCTATCTTAGAGACAAAACTTTAATAAGACATTTTCCGACCTTTTATTTAAACTCTTTAAATCACGAGATTTATATATTTATTAATTCGGCCTAGCCTTATTCAATAAATATAATATCAGCTCCCACTGTCTTTTAAGTCCCTTCGATTTATATAATGAAAAGAATGAAATTCTTACTCATTAATACGACTGACTTCAAACATTCATAATATAATTATCTAGATTATTTCATAATCCAAATTAATTATCCTTAGCAATATATTGCTACTTTAGTTCAATAACAGCATCAAGCAATTGATATGAAAAGTATTGCAACTTCTCACTATCAGTTATTCGTCCTTGATAAAACAATTTTAATCAAGACTAGCTCTATGAATATTAGATATTCATATCTGTCCTTTCTTTATGAAATATTCATGCACATGATTTACATCACATCCAAACTACTCTCAAGATTGGATCTTGGAGTCTCATGAATTTTCTTGAACTCCTTTTATGACAAATGATGTCATTAATGAATGTTCTTATTCTGCTTGTAATTGTTTTGCTTATATCATGTTCCTGGACATTTAAATGATTTCAATCACCTAGTGATTTAATCATCAAATTCCTCACATGATTTTCTTTAATACTTAATTCGAACCATGTATACTTACATGTATTCCTGGACAAAGTAATGATATGGAAACATTTGCATGTTTCCCTTCTCATTCTAACACTTGCCCAAAGACTCTCAGCCTTAATTTAGTATTATGATTTCCACTCTCTCTTCATGAGAAGACACTTTTCTCCAATTCTAAAGTCAACAAGCATTTAGAATTATGTGTGGAAAACACTTGCCAAAATAACAATTTTGGACTTTTGCAAAACATTTTCAATTCGAACTTAACTTAAATCCAATTGAAAATTGGAACTTACTATCAAAATAACTCTAAGTTAAATTGATAAATCCCAAATACAAACAAAATAATCTATTTACTTTAGTGGGTAATTTGGAATTCTAATTTCACAACACATTAAGCAAGACTTTGTAACATTTCCTTTTAATCTTTATCTTGCAAAAGATTTTATTACCATGATGATTTCGAGTTACCAAAATCCATCACAAGTAATTTGACTAAGAAAAACTTTCCTTCGTCAACAATGTTACAATATTTATTAAGTCCTTTCTTTAACTTTAATCAAATTCCTTTGATTCCTTTATTTTGATTCTCACACTCTCCCACTGAATTATATGAAACATTGAAACTTCAATAATTTCATTAACTCTATTTCATTAATATGCAACTTCATATTAATCTCAATAGAATTGAATTAATGGGTAGATTCCACTCCTTTATGTAAATCTCGAAATTTACTAGTGCCTAGCACTTTGCCAAATTCGAGTCTACTAAATGCCTAGCATTTTGTGGATTTCGATTTTCATCAAATGCCTAGCACTTTATGAATTTCGAATTTCTCCAAGTGTATGACACTTTGTGATTTTAGTTTTATCCATTTAATTTAGAGATAACTTTAAGAGTCTCAAAGAGAACCAACGAAAAGTATAACTCCAAATTAAAGATTAAACTAACTTTAATTATTACTCAAAACTTTAAGCAATAACTTGAATCAAAACAATAAAGACTTAACAAACAAATAATTAATGACATAACACAATAAAGAAGATATAAACTTTGAATTTCCAAACTTGGAATTCCCACACATACTTTATAATTCGAACAATGACTTGTTCCAGAATCTAAAATATTCATTACATAATGATCAAACTGAAAATAACTCTTATTTAAAGTTCTAGTGTAAATCTTCTTCATTGACTTGGATTGAAGACATAGTGGTCATTTTGCATAAAATGCGATCTTCCACTGTGCTTCTTCTAGGATGTAAAGCTACATAACAATCGTAGCTTCTACGTCTTCCCAGAATTTCCTCTTCTTTCCAGCATTAGCTCCTTCCAAAGTACCTGCCACTGGTGCAAGTTTGAGCATTCATTAGTATCCAATACCAATGATCATAATTGCTGAAATTATGTCAATATGTATAACTCTTATACCTGTCTTGGTCCAGTTAAGATCCCCATTCTGAATATCAGCTTCTGCTTCCTTGAGTAAGGCGAACAACATCTGAACCGGCCACTCATCCGCCATGCGATTGTACATCGCCACGAAGGCATGATATGCAGGTGGTAGTGCCGCTAGCACAATGTCACAGAGAAACTCATGACCAACTGGAGATCCAATTTGTCTAAGTTTTTCCTCTAATTTGGTAACTCTGATTTCAAACATTTGAATGGGTTCACCCAACTCAAGATGAATGTTTATCAGTTCCCTTCTTAGATTGTAACGCTCAGTGCGTACTTGATGTATGAACCTGCTTTCAATACTTCCATCAACCGGAAGGGACGCATGTCTTCGAAAAGACCGCCCAGCTGTGGTTCAATACAAGCATGCATGAGCTCCTTGACAATGCACTCATCACAGAACATGTGAGGTCCACCATGATTTTCATCATGTGAATCCATGGGAGTCAGAACATCAACTTTTCCTGCGCTCTTGAGAGCACCGACCATGTGGTGAAACCATTCTCCAAAGTTGTTTCCATTTGCAGCTAATGGTGTACGACTCAACATCTGATTGAAATGGAACTTTTCAAAGTGGTCCATTGTCTACAACAAAACAAGTTTATTTAGACTTCTAGTTTATTACTAATTTTAATGCACTACTTTAATTCAATCAAACATGAATCTAAGATATGCTCCCACTAAGTCCAATAATCCTCTTGATTGGCACTAAGTGATTCAGGACCCGATTGCCCTACGAAGCAAGCATGGATACATGTCATGTCCGTCGGCCAACCGGTAAGCACTATGCTAATTGTAGCAGCTACAACTCCTATTCGTCTTTCGACGGTGTGTTCCGAACTCATATCTGTGTATGCCTGGACGTCAAGACAACCAACCGACACTGGCTTGGAACGGTTCGCGCCGCCTCCCGAACCCTTGGTACACATTACTCTGGATACAGGTCGCACGGTAACAAGCATCCGGTTTGACGGTGCCACGGTTGGTAAGAACACGATCTCCTTGATTTTATTTGAGGATTCACCCTAATAAACGACTACTGCGCAATCAAGGTGCAAACAACAAAGGATAAACTCACAGGCAATTAATAATAATTCATGTGCTTTGGTATAGCCTTTGTTATTCTTCGGAAGTCCTTGGCGCTCGTCCTTGAGGATCTCCATCTTCATCGTTCCCGATCATGGCAAAATCCCGAAGGAAAATTACCATATCCGAAACTCGCCAAGTACACGTCGCCGCTCCAACGCCGGCGCCTCCTCCCGGACTCGCAACGAACTCTTCTTCGCTTGATTGTCGATGACGAACTCGATCAATTGTTTTGGCTCCCACCATCATGTTAAAACACCGTAACAAAATAGCTATACCAAAACACATGCACTCAATCATGCAAAACCAAGTTAGACGTATCTAACGCTTGTTTGCATGTTTTACGTGGCTTTGTAGGCTCTACGGAGTTACCGTTACTACCTACGTATTGAAGCACGTTTAGTCTAGTTGCTAGATTAACATTGCGGGGTAATTGAGATCCCAACATTACAAAACGTTGCAGAACCCCAATCTAAACGAGCGCGTGACCCCCGTGAGGCGTCCAACCCTCAGGCCCAGTCCGTATATACATCAACATCCACAATGAAAGGGCATGGCGCCCCCATGTGTGGTTTTGGTAATTAATGACAATCCCTATGGACTAATGGTTGCATTGAGTTTTACTTGTAGTGTTTGTCCACAGACCATGCTTGAACTCCATATGTTGGATTCAAGGTTGATGCCATGAATATATTGATATAATGAAGTATTTGGCATCAAGATCATCAAGTTGAGCATATTGCAAGTATGTCTTGAAGAAAAGAATTATGTGATCATTCATGGTTATCTTCAAGACATCATCTATTGAAAAGAGAAGAAAAGATACAAGGTTGATCAAGTATTGATCAACACACAAAGCTACAAGATGTACCAAGTGGGATCATGTATCTCTTGGTATGGTAAGCAATTGTCCATATAGCTTTGTGAACTAACTCATGATATGTGTGTAGCATTTCTATGTGTGGTTAGGTATCTTTCTATGGGCTTGCATCAAATGAAGATTTCATATGGCCCATGATCGATAACGTCAAGTGGTGATCGTCATCAATGTTGAGAAGCGCAAGTTCAAGAGGAGCATCTCGAAGAAATCCTAGGCTTGAAGCTTGCCACCCATTTAGAGATAATGTTCATGTGAAGATGTGCCTAAGAGAGGCTCTCCCATAGTGGAGTATGGGGGAGCAATGTTTGAGTCTTCACCAAGCGAAGCGCAATCAAGAAAGGTGGTCCACTTGAAGAGATCAAGATCGATGTCATCTAGCTCAAGTGGAATGCGCAAGGCAAAGGTATGATAGGGTTTCTATTTTACCGGTCTCGTGGTACTAGCTGGGAGACCGGGTTATAGGATAGATACCGTACTATCAAGAGGGGCTCTCGATTGAGCTTTAGCGTATCAATTGGAGAGAGCTCAAACCTTTGCATACTTGCCTTCATTATCTTTCTTGGTTCTTATTTGGATTTTCTCCTTGTTGGGTTTTGGTGCTTGTTGTGATCTTCATGACAAGCCCAAGTTCTCCGAAAATGGATTTCGTATGGAAAACTTGTTGCGTTTTCAGGTTGGAAATATTATAGGTCCACCTTCGAGATAGGGTCCACACCTTCCCATGTTGCGTTTGTAGGAATGCTCTTGTCGCTACCTTTCCAACCTCGTTGGTTTCATCTCGTTTGGAGCTTCCTTGCAAAAGTTATTGCGGTTCTCTTTTTCTGGTTCTGCAGTTTCTTCTTAGGCCGGTAGTACCGACCCTCGCCCGGTACTACTGGGTTACCCCTTGCGGAACTACCGCGGCCAGTACCGGGCCTAGTACCACATCTCCGGATGGCTCTCTGCCTCTCGAAGTTTTCACCCGGTGGTTGCCCCGGTAGTGGCGCGGTACTACCCGGAAGGGAGCACTACCGGGCCAAGTGGTCCGATACTACCGTTGCGCACCGAGTCAGGGAGCGCTGACTAGTCTTCGTTCTTCCTCGAGTCAATGTGGCTCGGTACTACCGAGATCGGCCCGGTACTACCGCTGCGGCCTTTTTCGTCTGCAACGGGCAGATTTTTTAGAGGACCTTTTTAAGGGGGTTTCTTCCCCAACGGTTCTCTTACCCTTTGAGCTAGCTTTTCCCCTCTCTCTCCTCCATTGTTGACCTTTGGAAAAGCTTGCCTTCCTCTCAATCCCTCCCATAATTCTTGCATATCTTTGAGGGAATTTGAGAGGAGATCAAGATCTACATATTCATCCAATCCATTCCTCCTCTAAGTGAGGGGGAACCTAGTAGATCGTGATCTTGAAGTTCCATTTGTTGAGTTCTTCCTTGTTCTTCCTCTCTTCTCCCCCCCACAAGCATTAGTTGCTTTTGGTGGGATTTGGGAGTGAAGGATTTGACCACTTCTAGTGGTCTTGCCTTCTTGCATCGGTTGCATCGGTTTGAGTTCTCCACGGTGATACGTGGAAATCGAAGTTGAGAAGCTTGTTACTCTTGGGTACTTGGGGTGCCCTAGAGCTTGTCCTCTTGGATACTTGGAGTGCCCTAGACGGTCCTTATTGATCTCGGAGTTTTGGTGGCTCGCGGGATAGTTGGGAGCCTCCAATTAAGTTGTGGAGTCGCGCCCCAACCTTGTGATTCTTGTGGCTTTGGGAGCCGCGGGAATTCGGTGAGAGCCTCCAATTAAGTTGTGGAGTGTGCCTCATCCTTGTACGGGTTCGGTGACCACCCTCAAGTGTCCCATAGTGGTTCGTGGCACTCCGCATTGGTGGAGGCACGAAGGAGATTATGGTGTGCCATTTGACGGCTATTCGGGATCACTTTGTGACTCCGCACCGCTCCAACGGAGACGTAGCTTCCATTGGGAAGTGAACTTCAGGATAAATCATCGTCTCCAAGTGCCTCGGTATTTCTATACCCGAGCTTCTTACTTATGCTATTTACTTTGTGATAGCCATCGAGCTTGAAGTAATATATCTTGCTATCACATATTTGCTTATCTTGTTTAGCATAAGTTGTTGGTGCACATAGGTTAACCTAGCTTGTTTAGGTTTCGTGCTTGATAAATTAAACGCTAGTTTTATTCCGCATTTATTCAAGCCTAAACTGCAAAGAATTTTAATCGCCTATTCACCCCCCCTGTAGGCGACATCCGTGTCCTTTCACACAACTAAGGGTATAGACCCGAAGCTACTGAAGCACATCATTGGCTCCAACAAGCATACTAGGAGCAGCCGGAAGGTCCGCGGATAGCTAGAAGTTCGTAAAGATCTTGCCAATACTGCCATGGAATATGATGTACAACTTTTTGGGAAGAAACTAAAATAAACTTAATGCAAGAACCATGCAATGCTCACACCAACTGGTGCTCTCGATCAAATCATACCAACGCATAGATCGGCTCTGATACGACTATTGGGTTGCGGGGAAAACTTTAAAATTTATCCGTAACCTTACCACCAAGATCTATTCTATGAAGATATGCTGCACCCCATAATGCGATGATCAAGATACTTACAAACACGCTTGCGGAAGATCTTGTGTTTGTCGAAGTAGGTGTCGGTGTAGCCTGAAGAAGAATCTCACGTCCACGCCGGGAGGTGAAATTGTTACCGTACGTCGACGTAGATTTAGACGTTGATGAAGTTGTTCCGTCGTCCGAGGAACTGCTGGCGCGAATTCCGCTCTAGCGGTATCCACACATCCACCGTGTCAACCCACTCCGTGCGTTCACCGCCTAGCTAGTAGCACGTGGTGAAGAGAGACAGCCTTGCGGCGTAATTTAGGTGGTAGATCTAATCTAGATCTATATGAGAAGATTAGAGACGTCTCATTCTCAACACATGAGATCTACAAGAGAGAGAGGACTTGCACAGAGGCAAACTTGTGTGTCAAACCCTAGGGGCTTGGGGTTGCTTATAAAGGAGGCCAAGGGGTGGAGGGACTTGGGGAAGGGGCCAAGCCCCTTCCCCTTTGGGCCGGCCGGCCAAGGAAGGGAGGGAGAAGTCCCTCCCTTCCCCAACTCGGATTGGGAGGAGGAGTAGGACTCCTCCCTCCCAAACTTGCCTTTCCCAACAAGGAAGGGGGGAGGAGACCCTCCCGCTCCAACTCGGGTCGGAGGGGACTCCCCTCCCACCCGCTTCCTGCCATGTGGGGCCCGCCCTAGCCACCGCCCGTCGTGGGGCCCGTCCTAGCCACGGGAAGGGGGAGTCCCCCCCAACTCGGACTCGGCCCTCCCCCACATACCATGTGGGGTGCGGCTGCCTTGTGGGCCCCATGGGCCCACTTGGCAGCCCCCTTTTATTGGGCTCAAAATAAAAATCCTTTATTTATATTTTCCAATAGAATTAATTAAATAATTAATTAATTGTTTTGTCTAATTAATTCCTAAATGAATATTTCCTTTTACCGAAAATTCCCGGAATTAATTACTTATCATATAACTCATATTTGTATGAACTGGGATGCCTACTATTCGCCGACCACCATCGGAATAATATTTCCTTCTTTATAAGCATTCGGATTAAATCCGCTGATGATAGAAAACATTCTATCATCCCGGGACATTAGATGTCCGCATTTTCTCTAACTTATAATTCACCGGAACAAATCCCAGTGACATCGGAGCTACTCTGACACAATCTCATTTCCACTAAAACTACATCTTTACTCTCAATCAAAGATTGACCTACAACTTAATTGTGTGACCCGAAAGGTTCAGCAAACACAAAGTATTGTTCGGAAGCTTACCGAACAGTAACCAGCAGTGGTTAGGCATTCGTACTGACACCCTTGTGTTGTGAATGAACGACCAAACCCGTGCGTTACTCATTACGCTTAATCCCTTACGTACACGATACCAATGATATCTCGAGATTGAGACAATGTGCTCTAGTGTGATCAAACCCTTTGATCATAACACATATAATTCTCGTACCAATATCATTCTCTTTTCTCAATCTGTATATATATGTTGTCCCGTGATATATCACGCTTGTGTCTGGCCAGACGATTGGGTGACAACAATAATACTGAGATGGCCTAGAGGATGTATCTCTCCATCGCCTGGATGAGTAAGTGCCATTCTTGAACGATCTTTGTTCCAATACATTATCCTAGTTCAAGCCCAAAAGCCACCTATCATAGTCCCATGGTACTGCAAGACGTTTGGTGGAAATCGAAAATCGAGTGTCGAATAAGCGGTCACAAGATATTCTCATAGCATAGGAATCTAGCTAACGATAACTAAATAGATAATCATTGCTATCTTCATCGTTGACGATTTGTCTCATAGCAAGATCATACGGTGGGTCGGTTTAGTGGGATTATCATTCCGATAATCCACTCCTATAGTTGTATGACTTATACAAAGTCCATGATCAGGAAAACACAATCATCAAACAATAAGATAGGCTAGTTTTAGAGACAAAACCAGGAACTCTTTTTCCATTCATATCTCTACACGTGTATCAGAGGTTTTCCTCTTGCATACGTTGTATTTGCTATACAAGTACCCAATACAGTTATAGCATAAAGATATAAACATTAATAATAAACATGGAAATAAATAATAAACTTAATTATTATTGTCTCTAGGGCATATCTCCAACAGCGATGACAGATCGACGGGGCGGTTCAGATCGAGCCCACAAGAAGGGAAGATGATGTTGGGGTCGAAGCCGCCGTGGTGCTAGCTGTCGGCGTACTCGGGGTGAACCTGGAGCGAGGAGTGCCGGCGACGGCGCTTTCGACGAAGAAAGATGAATTCGACGGAGAGCTACCGATCTTGCATCGAAGAGTGGCGACGCTCTCTTAGCTGCCCCCCAAAGCATATGCTTGGTTCAAGGCCGCGAGATTCTTGTTGATGGCGGCGAGGCCCTTTGCCGTCAATGGCGGGACCGGGTCGAGTAGCTTTCTAGCTTTCGCCGCCGCACGCCGCCCGTTACGGCTCTGCTTCTCCAATCAGCGCCGGAGACGTTCGAGCTCCCAATCGGTTTCCGACATCGACTCCGGCTTCTCCGCGGGCGGCGGGGGCTTGCGCTTAACGCCGAGCGTCTTCTTCGCCGCCGTCGCCTTCTTCTTGGCCTTCCCCTTCTCCTTGGGCACGACCGTCGGCGCCATGGAATCCGATCTGGCGCGGCGGCAGGGCAGGGTTTTTCTTTTTGGCGGGAGAGATGACGGGAGAACTGGCACGGGATTGGGGAGTTTGGGGAAAATTTGGGGGGAGCCGGCATTTATTGCGAGCGCCGTCTCACTGCCAGGCGTGGCCCGCGCGTCGGGGGCGGCCGTTTCGTAGTGTCCGGGGCCGCCTCAAGCCACCCCAAGTTGACGGCATGGGCTGGGCGTGCCGGACACAAAACTGAGCCGCGCCGGACCGAAATCAGATTTGGTCGACGCGAGTGGGAAGAAAGATGTGTCCGGCACGCCCCAAATCCCTTTGGGCGGCCATTTGGGCGCCCCGACTGGAGATGCTCTTAGCAGGAAATTAATTGTAAGCCCAAAATTTTCAACCCGTGTTTTGTATTGATTTCATGATTACATGTACATATGAAAATCAGTCGAAATTAGGGATAAATAAAGACGTATAGTTTTTATCCGCTAAAAAATACAAAAAAGTCAAGAAAGATAAATGCTCGGGCCATCAAATATTATTCAGAAGTTTTCTAAAAAAATTAGGGAGGAGCTCGTTCTAATTTATTTCAGACATGTTTCAAATCTATTTGCTTGTTGAACTCAGCGTGGGGGCGGGCTGTCATTTGCTCTTCCGTCCTTTTTCATATGCCAGTCCAGTCGATGCGGTATTTTTTGCCAAATCTGGCCGTTTTTGCGAACTAACAACGGATCTGGCCCCTTCTGAGAACTAATTGCAAATCTGGCCCCTCGGGTCGGCGCCAACGCAGATGGCGCCGACATAGTGCAGGTCGGCGCCAGATCCGGCTCTCGCCGAAGTTTGCTGCTGGGCCCGGCAAAAATCCTACGTGGCAGGTCGGCGCCATGGTCATTGGCGCCGAACCCCCTTCGCTAATTGAACCCAGATGGAAGTGTTCGGCGCCAGCCTCGATTGCGCCGACCCTGTAGGGTTATCACACCCATCGACTTGCCCCGATCTGGATCCCAGCCCACTCCCGCGTTCAAAATTTCCCACAGCTTCGTCCCCACACCCGCCGCCGCCGGTCGCCGCCGATACCCATTCCTCTCCCGCCGCCACCCCCGCACCCGCCGCCGCCGGTCGCCGCCATCCCCGCCGTCGCCTCCCACCGGAACAAGCGAAGCCGCCGCCTCCCACCGGAAGAACAGCAGCCGCCGCCTCCCACCGGCTTGGCCCTGCGTCCTTCTCCGTCGCCGGCGTGGGCCAAGGGCCCGTCGGCGTCCTCTCCTCCTCCGTGAAGGTAT
Source organism: Poa pratensis (assembly GCA_947311845.1). NCBI lineage: Eukaryota > Viridiplantae > Streptophyta > Magnoliopsida > Poales > Poaceae > Poa > Poa pratensis. The sequence continues at coordinate 34,047,415 of CAMZMU010000074.1, forward strand.
AATGCGCCCCCACCCGTCCCCCTCCCTCGTACCGCACTCATTCTTCTCCAATTTTTCAAATGAATATGTATTGCAATATATTTGTCCATACGGTATACCCATAAGAGTGTTTGTGAATTTTTGGTACAATATTGTGTAGATTGGAGATATAATGGATGACCGTATTAGAAATTTTGGTGCCCGAATTTTGATTTGTGTTTCCGGTTGTTAATTGTGTCAATTGTGTGTAGAATAGATTTATTAGTTTGGAGAATAGATTTGTTAATTAAGTGGCAATGGTGGCAATGGAATGTAGAATCGATTTGTTCATAGTAGCTATATTTGTTGGTATCGAAATAATTTGTTATTGAGAGCTCTTTATTTACCTAAATCATCATCTAATGGTAGAGGTATATCTTGTTTCCGATTATAGATGGCCTACACAAAGATTGTTCATGTTCATCACGGAGGCCGTGTTGTGTCCTCTAGTTGCGGTGTTGAGTTTGAGGAGATGATGAGTAAAGTATTGTTCTTCCCGCATAGTCCAACTTTGTGTGAGCTTGTTGTGAAGATCGAAACGGCGTTGGGTTGGTTAGGCACTGCTGTTGGTTTGGAAGGAAGATACGATGCCGGTGGCTGTAGGTCTTATACTCAGATGATACCCATCCGAGACAACGAAGGGTGGGAGTTGTACAAAGAGCTTGTTGAGAACTCTCAAATCAAGTCAATTGTTGTTGTTGCCGTGAAGGTTGACATCAACAGTCGTACCGTAGTTCTCCCTGATTTGAACAAGCATCCAACGGTTGTTAAAGAAAACAATGATGACCGTAGTGAGCATGATTCGGGTCCAAGCCAGCCTCCCTTGAGGGAGAAGGAGAGTGTTGACCATCGAGTTAAAGTGGAGTTGCTTAGGGAGCAGAAACTAAAGGGTGCAGCACGACCTGCAACTCGTGTTGTGTCCTCTAGTATGCCTAGTAGAGAAGAGATCATTGAGGAGAAACTCAATGTTGCACACTTGGAGGCAGTGAATGACGAGTTTGTTGGTGTCTCTCCATTGGACATTCCAGCACCACCGTTTGTACCTTAGGTGGCATCCTCTGAACTGGATGGAGACCCGTATACTTTTGAAGATCACAATCCCGAAGACGAGGGTTATGATCAGTCTTATGCGGCTGACTCTGATGAGGATCGTGAGGAGCCCCAGTGGTCCGTGGACGAGACAGATGCGTTCGTCAAGGTATGGGGCAGGCATCCTAGTATTCATGAGTTCAAGGATGTTAGGGAGGCTAACCTAGCCGTTTCCGACTCGAACCTGCGGGAATATGGCCCAGAGCCTCCTAAACCCATCATCCAGGATGGGGATGGAGAAATCCAACGGCCTAGGGCAAGGCCTTTGATATATGGCCCAGAGCCTCCTAAACCCATCTACTGTGCTCACATATAATAACAGCGTCACGTGCTAGGGCACTAGACCCAACTAGCTTGTCATTCCAAAAGGAGCTCTTGTATCGTATATTTGAAGAGGGTCGATGATAAACATTGCCCGAGCACCATCATTGTAATGTTTGCTTTTGTAACAAATAAGTGTAATTGTCTGTCATTTATCCACGAGGTTGTCCTATTTATGCAATGCCAAACAAATATCCAACATATAATTTGACATAAAGGTCCACACGAACTACATAAAACATCCAACAGAGTACTCAACATTACAATAATTATAAAATATTCTGACGATTTCTAAAATATAACATCTTGGTTCAACATAAAGTTCATCATGTCAAACAAAAACCATAACATGATTAGAAGGCAACCTCGCAGATTCAACCACAAATGCTTATGGATTCCAACTCTTGAAATAGCCCGCGTTGTATTTCTTCAAGAATTTCTTACTTGCATTCAGCTCATTTTCTTCCCTTTCCCGTGCTTGTTCTTCCTTCCTTCTCTTGGCTTGTACCTCCCTCTCTTTCCGGTCCTTCTCTAATTCCTCCTCCAAGAGTTTTCTCTTCACAACTTCTTCAGCTTGCTTCCTTTTGCGCTCCCTTTTCCAAATCTCATTTTCTTGCCTTTGTTCTTCATCAAAAACCTTCCATGACTCTTCCAAAGTGTCGGGACCATAAAGGGGACACCACCGTGTCATGTCTTGGCAATGCTCACACCAAACCAGTCGACGAGCCTTGGGTGTAGTTTCGTCTAGTTTCCATAGCGCCGGTGGAGTTGGAGGTGGACGCACAAGACGTGTCCAAGTCTCAGCCGGCCATGGGCCCTTATGCATCCACACATATGGTGAAAGAAGGTAGTCATCATACACCTCAGGCCCATCAATCCATTGGAAAAAGTAGCATGTACAATATTGCTGTCAGTTTTGTAAGCAAATAGGACATCAGATACAAATACATGTCAAATTCATAGTTGCTAAATAAAGAAATAAGAATACTCACGCGACGATCGCTGCACATGTAGAATGTACGACCGGCAGTAGCGGTGTGCATAGATTGTGAGATTTCACAAGGCTTGCCGCAAGGACAATTCGGAACCGGATACCTTGGTGGCACCGGAGCATCTTTGCATGATACATCGGGATACTTTCCTTCGGTTGTTGCTACTAACTTCATCTTACGTGAAAGCTCTTTGTAAATGTCAAGGGAATCTAGCAAACAAAAATTCTAACATAAGAAACTATACAAAGCTCCACATACCAAATGGAATTACAATATTTTGTACACAACCATTCACATGCATATTCAACACGCAGCAATATTTAAACTACTTCTAATTTTGCCTCTACAACCATTCACATGCCTCCTACAAAGCTATGCACCATGTACAAATAATTTTGCATTCTAGTGTCTCCTATAAAAATATCCACCTCATAATATTCTAAAAGAACTTACATATGACTCCTACAAAGCTATCCATCATGTACAAGTAATTCACACACACATTAACTACTTCAACAAAATAATTACACCACAAATTTTGGTTCTAGAAATCCGAATCAAAATGACATCAAATTTCATAATAAAATGGATGGAATTGGATGAAAAGAAAGTGATTTGAGAGAGAATACCTCCAAGAAGAGTTGCCATGGTCTAATTTGAAGAAATCCACGAGTTTTGAGTGGATTTGAGATTTGGGGAGGAAAACAGGAGAGAGAGCTTGTGGCGCCTCTCCCTGGACTTCGCCCCAGACGTCTCCCCCGCTACGAGCTCCACGACTGCCACCAAGGCCTCCTGCTTCTGGAGCCGTCCGCGTCGCTCCCCAAGGAGACCCACCCGCGCCTCCTCGTCCTCGACCCGGCCACACGCCGCCGCGCGGTTCTCCCGCCGCCGCCGCGTGACACGGTGCCAGATGACCACCGCTGGCGCCGCTCCAGGTACTACGTCGGCTCCGCGCTTCTCTCCCGCGCACACCCCAGCAAGCTCTGCTTCGAAGCCGTCTGCTTCACCATCGACGGCGGGCACCCCCGCGTCTGGGTCGCGTCCTTCGACAACTACAAGTGCCGCTGGCGCGCACTCCCGCTGGCCAACCATGTCGAGGTCGATTTCGACCCCTACTGGTTCGAGAGCCGCTGCGTACGCGCTGCCGGGAAGATGTACTGGCACATCTGCAACTACGGCCGCGTGCTCGTTCTGGATCCCTCCACGCTGCAGCTCTCCTACCTGCCAGCGCCCGCGGGCATGCCGGGGAACTTCTGCAAGTATCGCATGGGGGAGACGCCTGACGGGAGGCTGTGCGTCGTGACTGTGGAGGACCAGGTGATGCGGCGCTGGGTGCGTGGCGAGACCGGACGGTGCAGCGACAACGGGTGGATTCTTGAGAAGGAGATGGATCTTCGCAAGGTGTACGACACGGTGCCGGGTCTGCCCAGGAACATGGTCAGCAGGATCAAGAGCATCTATCTCACCGACATCGACGCGGGGCAGAAATGGAGTCTGTTCATCCAGATGTTGGGATACGGGCGCTACTTGTTTGATCTGAAGACCTGCAAACTGGAGCGCCTGGCGACGAAAGGTGGCAAGGATTACGGGGACCCCATCTGCGCCTACTTCCTGTCATGGCCGCCTGCGTTCATTGCTCAGGCTTAATGGCTTGACGGCTTCTGGTAATTTGTAAGATTTTCTATCCATCTTCATGCTATGTTTTGTTCATTGATGTTGCTAGATAAAATGCTTACTTGCTCAGATGAATTGTAGTGCACATCCCCCTTAATGGTATCCATAATTTTCAGGAATTCACTAGATTTGTTAGGTTTTGTTGAAACTTTGCAACCGAACATATCTTAGCTTTTGTGCTTCTGGATACTATATCTCAGAACAAATGCTGACTTGCACGGTGGCAACTTTTATGCTTGGTAGTTGGTATCAGTGTCTTGACTTATGGAATAGCATATTAGTGCTAGTGCATAGGGACATGATGTTCATTTGCATGTGATCTGCATAATGGTTGTGGTTTTATACGTGATCAGCATGGTTGGTTACAGCATGAATATTAGCCCTGGCTTTTCTGAACAATGTGTATGCCTGAATTTTGTTACTTTGTCATTAGAATTATGGGCAGATAGATATAATATGTAAACTTTATGTGAAGCATGAATCTTAATTTGTTTGAAGAAAACAAATCTTATCACTTGTCATGGTTTAACTACTAGATAGAAGAGATCCAATATTTGTAGGTATTATCTATTATGCAATGTAACTCAGAACAGATTTGCTGTAAAATAACTGAAAATAACCATGAGTCACCTCATGTTAAATTTAACTTCATGTTCTTCTTTCTTTTCTTTCTTTCACCTGTTTTGGTGGTGGGTTGGGTGAAGGTAGTTATACTCTAATATCTGCAGCGAACAACGAATGTCCCCTTTGCATTCCCTTACATTTACAATTGACAACAATGTGCTTTTGAGATTATGACTATATATCTCGGAACAAATGCTCCAATCATGACTTGCACGGTCGCAAATTTATGTTTGGTATCAGTGTCTTGACTTATGGAATAGCATATTAGTGCGTAGGAGCATGAGGTTCATTTGCATGTGATCTGTATAATGGTAGCAGTTTTTCACGTGATCGGCATGTTTTATGTAATGGTAGCAGTTTTACACGTGAAGATGGCTTTTCTGAACAATGTGTATGCCTGCATTTTGTTAATTTGTAATGAGTATTGTGGGCAGATAGATATAATATGTAACATCTATGTGAAGCATGCATCTTAATTTGTTTGAAGAAAACAAATCTTACCACTTCTCATGGTTAGACTACTACACTGGAGAGATCCAATATTGCTAGGCAGGATTTGTTTTCTTCCTATATATTTATGAAATATTTGATTTAGCCTAACAATTGGCCTAAGTATAACCCTAAATACAAATTTGGCCCGCGGTTCGGTTCGATCCTGGATCTGCTCCTGTTGCTAGGTATTATGCAATGTGATTCTGAACATATTTGATGTAAAAATAACTGCCAATAACCATGAACCACCTCATCTTTCATTACCTTCATGTTCTTCTTTCTTTTCTTTATTTGACCTGTTTTGGTGGTGGGTTGGGTGAAGGTTGTTATATTTACTCTAATATCTGCAGTGCGGCAAACAGTGTCCCCTTTGCGTTCTCTTATCTTGACAATTGTCAACCATGTGCTTTTGAGAAATCTTGTGCTATTACCTAGTATTACTAGTTTGTTTGGGGACTTAGTATACCTACATATAGTTCCCAATATTTTTTTGAACTTAAAAGACTAATAAAAAACCTTATAAAACAAATTCAACTGAATTTGTAAAAATTTATCTTGCTCTTCCAAGTTTTTTTTTGTTTTGTTTTGTTAATGGAGTGGATATCGGTGTCAGTTTCAATTTTTTTAACATCCAGGGTGTACATGTTTTTTTTTTCGAGAATGCCGGGGGGATTGCTCCCCACCGGTTGTGATATTTCCGAAAAGTAGCCTGGCGGGCCATGTTCTTACAACAGAATAGCAGTTTTACAGGGGGATACAGGGGAGAGAGAACAAAGAAAATACAAGACAAAAGACCACTAGAAAAGAAAAAGCAAGAGCCGCCAAGAGTCACAAGAGGTGAGGGGTGCAGTCAAGGGATCACAATGCCCAGACTCGGCAATCAGCCTCACGCACCGCACCGGCATGCGACTCGAACCCCACGGCACAACTCAGGAGCACCGCCATCATCATCGGATCGGAGTGTCAAGCCTAGCACCTAGCACTACCACTAGAAAAGAAAAAGCAAGAGCCGCCAAGAGTCACAAGAGGTGAGGGGTGCAGTCAAGGGATCACAATGCCCAGACTCGGCAATCAGCCTCACGCACCGCACCGGCATGCGACTCGAACCCCACGGCACAACTCAGGAGCACCGCCATCATCATCGGATCGGAGTGTCAAGCCTAGCACCTAGCACTACCCTAAATGGGGAGCTCCGCCACGGAATTCGAGACAAAAGCAGGTGGGGGAGACATTCATTGTGTCGTCAACGAGCAAAGGTGAGCCGAGACGCCACCGGGAGCACGAAGCTTCCACACCGCAACAGCAACCAACGGAGGTTCTTGGGCAAGCACATCCAAGAGGACGAGACCACGTGAAGGCTAGCCGAGGAGAGGAACACCGCCGTCGGCCCCAAGCCGGCCGCACCAACACCACCAGACGCAGCACCATCACCACACGCAGCAGCAAACCATCTTTTTTGATCTCCAAGATGGCGTCTCCAGAGAGAATGTGTTGTATACACAACACCGTCATCCGACCCGGCAAGCGGGATCCTAGGTTTTCACCCGGAGACCACAATGTAGGTGCTGGAGCTCCACAACAGCACCTCCTCAGAGGAAAACGACACAAAGGCGCCGCTGCCATCGGCACGACGAAGTCGTAGCGGGGCTCTCACCCGGAGCTAGAGCACAACTACAAAGATGGCAGATGATCCACACCAACGACCGCCGCAACCAGCCACACCTTGCGGAGCCTGCCGGCGGTCTCAGCCATCAACACAGGCAACACCTCCACCAGGGCCACCGGACGCAACGCCAAACCCCGCACCCTCCGAGCACCATGCTTGCAAGGTCGGAGGAGCGCTGCCCGAGGCCGGGATCCACCGTGGACCACGGCCGGAGCTCTGCAGCACGCGCCGACGCGCCCCACGCGCGCTACCGCATCGGCTGCCGGAGGGCAGGAGGTCACTATTGTAGACGACGTGACGAAGAAGCGTCTGGCCCATTCTGGGCCCAGATCGAGCCCTGCGGGCCGAAGCCTGCGGTGGTCCGCCAGGCAGGCGGGAGACGACGGGAGCTCCACGAGCTGCGCCACTCGCCGCGGACCTCGCCGTCCGTACGGCCGAGATCGAGCGGCCGAGCACCGGAGCCGCCCCGGCGTCCTCTGTCCACGGCGCGAGGCGGGCGCGACGAGGGGATCGTCTCCACCATGCCAGGAGCCCCCGCGAGCAGGAGGGACGCCGCCGCCGCACGGGGACGGGGAAGACCGGCGCCGCAGCACCCTCCGAGATGCGGCGCAGGGTCGCGGGCAGGAGATCCCCGCCGCCCCCATCACCGGCGGCGCGCGGCGTTTGCCCGGCAGCCGCCTCCTTGGACGGCGAGGGAGGGGGGCGAGGAGGAGTGGGGTGGCGGCGGTGGGTTTTTTAGGGTTCCCCCCCGGTCGCCTGGAGGGGGCGACGCGAGGAGGACGACGCGGACGGGTCGGCGTACATGGTTTGATCTTCTTACTTCTCTCTACAAAGCTGACCAATTGTTCCTCTCATTTGGTCACAAAATTGTACAAGTTGGAATCACTAGCTGATTATTCTGTCATTCCAATGATACAGGGTTGATGACTACCGACCACCTACTGAGACGAGGTACCAGCTCATCTTTTACTCGAAGTCAGCCTTTCATTCTACTCACTGCTGAGTTACAGTGATGTCGCCTTCACTATGGAAGCTGCCGCTAGCTTATTATGCATGAGACAGTGAGACTGTTTAACAATGCTGATGCCGTGATGTTCAAGCATATCCTTCCGGCTGTATGATGTTCTGAAGACAGTGATAATGATGTTCTGAAGACAGCGATAAACACTAAATTGTGCTGATCTTGCTCGCTGAGAGTAACATTTATGGTGCTGTGACTACATATTCAGATCTCATGCTTGCTAGTTTGTGTGTCCTGTGAATGGTAGCTTGAATTTGTATGTTCAGCAGTAGCTCCCCTGCCGGAAAGTGGTTTGTGATCCTGGACACCAGTGCACCCACCTGTTTCAAAAAAATCAAAACTCATATTTATAAGTTTTAAAAAATTCTGGAAAAAATCCACATGTAGCCAATAACATATCCCACTAACGTGCAAAGTTTGAACTCCAAAAACTTTGTATTCTAAGCTACACAAAAATGACAAATGTGTAGATATGAGAATGTATATTTTCAAATCTCTAAGTTGTATCAACTTTGTTATTTTTGTTTAGCCATAATACAAAGTATCTCAATCTAAAAATCTGCACGCTTGTGGGATACACCATTGGCTACACGTGGAATTTTTTTCAGAATTTTTTAAAACTTATAAATATGATTTTTGAATTTTTAAAACAGGAGGGAGCACTGGTGCCCGGGATTAAAAAATCTCCACTGCTCCCCTGCCGGAATCTTTCTAAACTCCACCGCATTTGCCCTGTCTTCTGCAGATAGCTAGTAAATGCTTTATTTAGACGAAAGACAAAGCAGTACTGCGCAATACGAAAATAAACACCTGAAATTGATGTCTCGCAGTAGCAAGAAACATGTCCTTGAGTTTTAGAATCCACGTGCTTCTCGTACTTGTTGGATGGGAGCAATATGGAAATTGCGATCGAACTGTTTTGACAGGAGCACGTAATAATTAATAAACACTTATTATGATTGAAATCTCGCAGTAGCAAGTTTTGAAAATCCTGCCACCGCCCTTCATAGTAACTGTAACGTTGGAAGCGAAGCATTGAGAAACATGTGGCCATATAGATTCACGCACATTTACATATGACTCGAGTATATTCACTCGATCAATATTAGGTTTAACAAGCGTCACAACAATAAAATGTACATACAAATCACTGGACGAATTATCACAATGTTATGTACTCGTACACGCTATAGCAACTGGCTCATGATATTTGGTCAAACTCCAAAGTGACGGTTCTGATCCTATGATTCAAACCTTCCTATGTTAACTCTTAAGTTTAATTTTTTTAGATAAGCGGGGACGGATCCTCGGCCTCTGCATCAAAGAGATACACACAACTTTCCGCAATTATTAAAGCCAACAATATTTAAAGTTTACAATGCATTGGTCACTTAAGGTGGATACAAAGATCAGCCACTCGAAAAGAAGTTCAGTAGCCCTCAATCCTCCTGGTGTGTAACCATCCATGTTGATGGAAGATAGCCCGTACCACCGTAATCATACGGGTGCATCCATCGTCCACTCGAGTGCATACCGACCACTCGAGTGGTCCAAAGATATCTCTCATGAAATTGGGGGTAGGTTTCTTCTTGACTGATCCTGCATCATGCTTCGTGACAAATCTGAAATATATATTTATAACTAACTTGTTGTGGTGTAGGGTTTGATAACCCCAAATAAGCAGGTCGATTCATCCCGAGTACATGCGACAATATCATATCTACCACAAAGCGTAAATACTGTGTAGAGAAACTCGCCACTGTTCAGCATTCAGAACTACGGATTTGTCTTTTTTAGGCCAAAATACGAGAAATTTTCATTAGGATTTGAGCCGCGGATCCTACTTTGGAAAGTGAAATACCCACATGAATAGCAGGTCGAATTCTGGCATGGAATTTCATTAGGATTTTGCACAACTATAAATCTCAACATTATCTCCACCCAAAAAATTTCATTCAGATTTTGGACAAAGCTGTCCTTCATTTCCTATTCGTACAGTAGAGTACTACTGTACTACCGCTGCTAGTCCTACCTTTTTCATTCCCAGTGGAGGCGAGGCAGCGCGCCGAGGCGTGTTCTCTGACACAGTACCTGCTCCCTCTCCAGAACCCTCTTCCTCCACCACCACCAGACCGGGTTGAGATTCGCTGACTTTGCTCCCGCATGTGAGCCCCACACGTAAGTGACTCAAAGTCAGGCAAAGTCAGCGAATCCAACGTCAGCGAATCCGCGCCCAGAGGCGGAAGCAAGCCCAAGCCAAAAACCAAAGCTTCCTCCTCCTCTAGCTTGCCCGACTCGGTCGCGCCGCCACCGTCGGTGGAGCCGGAACCGGAGGCGGCAACGCCCGACGTCCTCCTACCCGTGGATGTCCTCCGCAACATCCTCCGCCGCCTCTCCCTCGTCGATCTCCTCCGCGTCGCCCTCGCCTGCCACCACTTGCGCCGCGTCGCCGTCCGCTGCATCCCCCGCGCCCCTCCGCTCCTCGGCTACTTCTTCCACCCCGTCAAGACCCCTCCCCCGCTGCCCAACCGGGAAACCGAAACGGTCCGCTACGACGCCGTGTTCGCGCCACTCGACACCTCCTCCCCGCGCCTCTCACTCGACTTCGCCCCGGACGCCGCCCGCTTCAACCTCCACGACTGCCACCACGGCCTCCTGCTCCTCGAGCCCTCCGCGAAGCTCCCCAAGACGATCCACCCGCGCCTCCTCGTCCTCGACCCGGCCACCCGCCGCCGCGCGCTGCTCCCACCGCCGCCGCGTGACACGGTGCCCAACGACCACCGCTGGCGCCGCTCCAGGCACTACGTCGGCTCCACGCTCCTCTCCCGCGCACACCCCGGCAAGCTCTGCTTCGAGGCCGTCTGCGTCGCCCTCGACGACGGGAGCCCGCGCGCTTGGGTCGCGTCCGTCGACAACGGCGACTGCTGCTGGCGCGCCCTCCCGCGGGAGGAGGGGGTCGTCGTCACTTTCCATCCGGACTGGTTCGAGAGCCGCTGCGTGCACGCCGGAGGAAAGGGCTTATAAATGTTCTGCCTACAAAATTATCAGTCACATTTCTTAGACAGAGACAACAAATCAGATTGGCGGTAGAAAAGCCAGCCACATGCTTTGATCATCCTATTCTGACCGTTGTATTTCACGTAGCGAAGCTTGCCAAGCCACAAGCTTTTGATCATCCCATCCTGATCTGTTGTATTTCACGTAGCGAAGCTTGCTAATTATAGCATCACAATTACCAATTGATAAGCACTTTATCCTGAAAGTTTTTTTACTTCATCGATGAACCGATTAAGCTTGATGTCATCATGATACTATATTCTTTGATACCATGTGCTTTTGGAGATTCTTTTTTCAATCTGGCCACTAGAATACCGAAGAAATTTTGAAGAGATGCAGTTGGTGTTGATATGATTATTTTGTGTTCTTCCATCTCATTATTGCCGAAGAACCCTGTAATATCGTTATAGATACTGCCAGGCTGCTAGCTCTCATGCTATTTACCTGCTTTTTTGGGGGGGCTTGGAGTTTACCTGCTCGCAGTGAGAACTACTACTATGAATTTCACTTAGTAGTAATAAAATTCTTCCTTAAAAGAAACAAGTTCAACTGTATTCAAAATATTGCTCTTTCAAGAATTTGTTCTATTGAAAGGGTGGTTATCAGTGGCAGTTTCGAATTCTAAACATCTTGCACGTACAAGGGTCTATAGTAATGTTCTGCCTACAAAGCTCTTGGTCAATCGCTCCTCTCATCTGCTCATTGAATTATGCAAGTTTGAATCACTCGCTAATGGTTCTGTCGTTACTACGATTCAGGGCGATGACTACCGGCGACTACCTACCGAGACGATGTATCTGCTCATCCTTTCATTTCTTGTCAACTACTGCGTTCCGGTGATCTCCCCTTCAGTCAGCAGCACCTCCTTATTCTGTCTGAAACAATGGGACTGTTTAAGAAATGTTTAAGCTGTGATCTTTAAGCATGTGTTGGATTGTATGATGTTCTGAAGACAAATGTGTTGTATTATCATATTAAGCTGTGATAAACAATAACTGTGCTGGCCTTTCATGGTTTTGCTCGTTGGTACTACTCCATAACATTTATCGTATTTTGACTATGCTTTCAAATCTCATGCTTGATAGTTTGTGTGTCCTGTTGCGGCAGCTAGATTTTGTATCTGCAGGCTGCAGCGGTAGCTCACCTTCTTGAATCTGTCCAAACTACAACCGCATTTGCCTTTCCTTCTGCATATAGCTAGTTTATATTGACAGGAGCACGAAATAAACACTTGGATTAAAATCTCGCCGTAGCAAGTGAAACATGAGTGGCGATATCGTGCTCTCTAGTTTAAGAGCTCTTGTTATTTAAAAAAAATGAGAATCATATTTATGAGTTTAAAAAAAAATGGATTTAGCCAATGGGTTAGACATTGCCTCCTTCTCAATACCCCAAAATGATAGGTGTGGATGTGAGTATGCATATTTTCAAATCTCTAACTTTTTAGATTTCGTGCTTTTTGTGCAGCCCATAATACAAATAATATTGCATTGTGATTTTCTATACTTGGAGGATATAGCATTGGTTATATACAGAAATTTTCAATGTTTTTTTTGAATAATTTAAAGTGGAGGGAGAACTGCTGTCTAGGAACCACGTCCTTCGTAGTACCCCGTTACTTTAACGTGGGGGAAGCGGAGCACGGGAACAACTGAACAAGAATGGGAGCCTTTGTACAAGCACTTTTGGTGAAGTCAAAAAATCAGTTTCCTGTTTCGTGTAAGTGTAGCTTTGCTCATCTGCAACTCTGATAGCCAGATCTGACAATAAGCAAAGCTCTCTTGTTTCCATGCTACAGGAGTCGGGACTGGTCACAGCAGGAACCAAGCAGGCAAGCAAGCTCTGCGCTGCCGAGTCATGAGGCTGATGTGACCTGTGGCCTGTGAGAGAGTCTGGCGTATTGTATTGTGCTCCACTCATGTGAGAACTGTAAAGATGCAGTAAAACATCTCTAGACGGAGCCCCAAATCCGCCCCCAAAGTGTCCGTGAACGCGTTCGGACGCGTCCGCGGACATCGACTGAACGTCCCCAAAATTAGTGCCCTACAACCACATCCCAAAAAGATTGCCCCCAAACTCATGCAAAGCATGCAACGTCGATCCAATACATACCGGATCTATATTACAATACATGGAGTTTAAATTCAAATCAAATTAACAAAGTTCAACAAGTTGTCTGATACAAGAATAAAAAGATATCTTCTTCTTCAAGGGGCGGTTCCACCGGAGCCATCAACACCGAGGCCATGGTCAGAGATCTTCTTCTTCATCATGAGGATCCACTTTGCGCTTGGCTCATCCAAGAGGGAAGCGTCTTGGAACATGATCCTTTGTTCCTCCGTAATTCTTGCAATCATGTTTTTCTCTTGCTCCATGGCAAAGGCATCCCCCATCTTCTTTTGCTCCATGGCATAGGCATCCGCCATCTTCTTTTGCTCCAATTGGAGCTTCATCCACGCCTCCTCCTTCACCAAGTCCAACCTCTCCCTCTCAATGTCCATCCTCTCCTTGAGCCGGAGGCAATCAAAGTCCATTCTTTCCCTTTGCAAAGCCAAGAAGGCGTCATACCTCTCGGCCTTATTGTCCTCTCTTTCTTTCTCCAACTTGTGCATGGATTCATCCTTCTTTGAGAAGATGTCCTTCCATGTGGTGGACATCTTCGTGGCGGCGCCTTCTCTTGCCACCCGATCCTTCTCCCACTTCCTCCCCATCATCATCCATTATTTGGCCGGATTCTTGTGATCATCATATTGGGAGATCCACTTGGGCTTCCCGTTCAACTCTAGCCAATAATGTGTGAGGGTGAAGTGTTTCTTCTCCGTTTGATGGTACAAAGTGGCAGCCAAACTAGCCTAGCAAGCAAAAATGTAGAGAAATGACCACCAATGAAGTGTGACGCTTTCTTGAATCGTAGCCCACCTATGTTGGAGAGAGTCGGCATTGCGATCAGACACAATTGGGTGAGGTAGCACATACTCCTTTTGATGATGGAAGTGGGCATGTATCTTCTCCCACAACCTTGTGCCATTTTGCTCGGTTCCACATATAGCATCCATGCTTCTGGCTAACCAAGCTCGGCAAGCAGCAAAGCATCTTCAAAAGTAGTGTATGAAGTGCCTCTTGGCGTATACACCTTATTGGCCTTTGCCTTGGTCCTTGACAGTGACGCCGCCGTCGCAATCTCCGCCGGCTCGTCCTCACCCATTGTGGAAAAGGGAGGAAGTGTGGATGCCGACGGATCCTGTGGTGGCGGATCGTCCCCATTTCGGATCAATTCCATCATATATTGATGCTTATCATCCTAAGCATGCTAAGATTACACTACGGATGTAAAATTGACTCGGAACTATGCAATTCGGATAAAGATTTGTACCTCGAAGTCAACTTGACTTTCCTCGAACAGATTGTGGGCGAGGTCGGTGGCGGTGACGCCGGAAGGAGCTCGCATCCGCTGGAGTAGCGGAGACTCCCCCACCATCTCCTGGTCCTGCGTGGGTGGAACCTGCGACAAGTACTCATCCGCGATGAGGCTCGGCTCCTCCTGGTTCGTCGTCGAGGACGTCGACCTTCTTGCCGCCATTCCAATAGTCGGAGCCGTCACCTGCGTCGGGCGCCGGACCCCGGGCGCGGGCGTGGTCAGCGCCGGCTCGTTGTGTCCTGCGTCTCCACGTCGGCAATCCGATCCGCCTCCGCCTCCAGCGCCGCTTTCTCCTTCCTCTCCTTGCTCGCGAGCTCACGTAGGCGCTGCTTGCGGCGCCACGTCCGCCGCGCAATGGTCTCCGGCTTGATCGCCGAGTCTCCCGCTTGCTCGACGGGCTGGGAGGAGGAGTCGTTCTCGACCGAATCGATGGCTCCTTCCGCCGCCTCCATCCGGATTTGCAGGTGGACGCGGCGGGAGGAATGAAAAATACTGGCGAGAATTGGAGTCAAAGAAGGGGATAAGTGAAAGTGACCGGCGCCGGAATTTTGGTTCAAAATCGGTAGGCCAGCCTTGACTGATCCGACGTGGCGGACGCGTCCGGGCGCGTCCCAAACCCGCACTACATATGGGCTGGCTTTGGGGGGAGCCGGACAGCTCAGGCGTTTGTGGAGGCTTTGGGGGCCGCCGTTGGATGGCCGAATTTAGCCCAAACCGCATCCGGGTTGTCCGCCCGGACGTATAGGGAGGGTTTTCCAACCGTGGTTGTAGATGCTCTAATGATATTATTATGCCTGGACAAGCACGAAACAATTGTGGAGACAAACTCTCGCTGCTACCATGGAGTCGATGATGCCCTTCAAGGAATAAAAGGTGTAGGATCTGCCTCAGTTTGAGGAACCGGTGAGATTGATCACGAGTTATAGAGATCACATGCAAAGTTCAGTCTTTTTTGTGACGGTGGAAACTTAGTTTTCAGGAATAGGATTACAATGAGAAAGTATGTCGTCTGATAAGAAGGAAGTGGAACAGTCAGACAAAGAACGGTTGAAGGTCCATAATTAAGATTACCACAAATTCGTAATATTTCAAATTCAAACTCAGCTACAATCATAGAATTTCAAGCAAAGTGCATCTTCGACACAAATTGAAAGCACATAGACTACACCAGAAAATAAAAGTCGATCAAAGTTCTCTATCAAAAAATTTTGGACAAAAAGGCAGTCCAGCCCGCTTTTCTATTTCTTTAGAAGAGGAGTACAAGATGTAGATAACCAAGGTAAAAAGAGAAAGAAAAGAACCAAAAAAGGGTCTTGAGTTTTTTCTCCGAGACCACTCGGTCAGCAAGAATACACTAGTCTGGCTCTCTTGGATGCAAGATGAGGTCGCCAGCCCTAGCTCTGGCCGCATATCTCCAGGTTCTAGCCTCCCCAATGATCTTGTCGTGAATGCGCTGGAGGGAGGATGCATTGTTTTGAAAGATTCTGGCATTCTTCTCCTTCCAAATCGTCCACCAGGTGAGATGAATTAGAGCAGTCCATTGCTTTAACTGCCGCTTCCCGCCTTGGATGAGTCCTCGTGAAGACATAACCCTGCTTTCAAGAGAGGGGATCATCGAAGTGGGCTTCAAAGCTTGAGGCAGCTCCGCGATGGAGATGATCCTGGACCAAACCCTGATGGCAACCGGGCAAGTTGCAAGCAGGTGCAACCCCATCTCCTGCTTGCTGAGGCAGAGGACACACGCGGCGTTGTGAGGCCATCCTTTCTTTCTTAAGCAATCCGCGGTGTGGCACTAAAAAAATCGCCAGCCATGAAAAAATGCGGCACTTCAGCGGCACGTCGCTTTCCTAAATGGTGTTGCAGAAGGAAAAGCGAGTCCCTCCTTCAAATTGGATAGCATAAGCTGAGGCGCAAGAGTAGTTACCGTTGGCCGCCAGCGTCCAAGTCACTGTATCAGGCACGCCCGACGTCAGTACCACTTGCTCGACCAGCCCATAGATGAGAAGTTACTGATCCGGACGTTGTTTTCTGTTGCGTGCTGACTGTTTGACTGTTTTTTTTTGCATGCACCAATCGTTCCCGTTGATTAAAACTATTTTGTAATTGGAACCGTTTTTTAATTTGGAACCAGTTTCGAGAATGGAACCATTTTGTTTTCGGAACCATTTCCGGAATGAAACCATTTTTAATTTTGGAACCATTTTAAAAAATGTAACCATTTTAAATTTGTAACCATTTTCAAATTTGTAACAATTTTATATTTCGGAACCATTATTAAGTTTGGAACCATTTTTAGTTTTGGAACCATATTTTTATTTCGGAACCATTTTTTGGTACCGTTCAAAATTTTGGAACCATCTTCAAAAAAGAACCATTTTATACTTCGGAAATAATTTTATACTTCCGAACCATTATTAATTTTGGAACCATTATAAATTTTGGAACACATTTTAGTTTTGGAACCATTTTTAGTTTTGCAACCATATTTTTATTTCGGAACCATTTTTGGTACATTTCTTAATTTTGGAACTATTTTCAAAATAGAACCATTATTAAGTTTGGAACAATTTTATATTTCAGAATCATTATTAATTTTGGAACAGATTTTTAGTTTTGGAACCATTTTTATTTTTGAAACCATTTTTAGATTCGGAACCATTTTAAGTTTTGGAACCATTTTTAAATTCAAACATTTTATAAAAATGGAACCATTTTCAAAATTGAACCATTTTTAATTTTGTAACCATTTTCAAAAATGGAACCATTATTAATTTTGGAACCATTTTCAAAATGGAACCATTTTTTGAAAACCAGAACCATTTTTTAAAATCAGAACCATTTTCAAAATTCGGTAACCATTTTTAAAAATGGAACCATTTTCAAAAGCTCGAACCATTTTTCACCATTTTGGCATTTTCATGAAATCGGGAAGCATTTTTTAAAACTAGAACCATTTTTTAAGTCGAAACAATTTTCAAAACTGGAACCTTTTTTGAAAACCGGAACCATTTTTTAAATCAAAACCATTTTAAAAAGGGTTAATCGTTTATGTGCCCTACCTACCTCAGTTTTATCTGTTTGTGCCACCCCCGCGTAGTTTCTCTCGTCCGTGCCCTGGCTGGGCCGCAAATGGCCCGAGCACGGCCAAGACGGCCGTTTCCGTCTGGTCAACCGTAACTTGGCCTGACTTGTGGGGTCGGCCTGGGGCACCGACCTGACTGGTGGGGTCGGCCTGGGGCACTGGCCTGACTGGTGGGGTCGGATTGGTGGGGTCGACCTGGGTCCTCCTCGTCCCATCCTCCTCCTCCAAGTGGGACCGCTCAAGTGGGGACAGGAAGCGAGTCTCAAGTGGGGACAGGAAGGGACGAATCTGACACCCAGGTTGCGTATCTCGGCCCCAATTAACACGTCGTTAACACCGAATTAACTGAATTAACACTGAATTAACACCAAATTAACCGAATTAACACTGAATTAACACACGTCATTGTTTAGTGACAATTCGTTGTTTCCAAAGTGGGGACAGGAAGCGAGTCCTTGTTAAGTGGGGACTGAAACTGAAACTGAAAACTGAAACTCGATTTATAACTCGAATTCATAACTCGATTTATAATAGGATTCATAACCCGATTTGAAACCGAAACTCGATTTATAATAGGATTCATAAATCGATTTGAAACTAAAACTTGAGTTGAAACTGAAATTCATATTACTATTAACACTGATTACAATAGGATTCCGGCGGTTTTACAAAAGATGCAGTGCTTTATGCACTTCTACTACGCCTAATACTACTACTAACTAGCTGAATGCCCGTGCTTTGCCACAGTTCCTCATTCTTAATTTCTGAAGAAAAACTTTCATAATAGTAAAAATAACCATTCTAGTTCCAAGTAGAACTTGTGGCAACTATAATGAAAGATTACACAGTGGGGATTAGATCTAAGGGCTTTGAACCTCGAAATTGTGTCACGGGAATTGGCAAAAAGGATGTTAGTTCGTACAATAGGTAGGAAATGTAGTAGGACTCGACGAGATTCATCAAAAAATATTAAAATGCACTGCAACTGGGTGAAATTGCTAGAAATCAAGGGAGGACATTAATAATCCAATTATGTTTGGCGAATTAAAACTACTAGGACAGAAAATTGATCATACATATCAAAGAAATTGATTAGTAATATTGTATCCGAAGTTGAACCACACATTTATACTCACCTTTACGTTGTGCACCTGGGAAATCGTATACTTGATCAAAGCCTCTTTCTCAGCACCTGGTGTCTCTGCTCATCAATGGTCTCCAGGTTCATCTCGTTCATAGCACTCTCATATGACCTCAGCACACCTCTTTCTCGAGCAGCTGCTTCTACAGCTTGTCGATCTGCTCCCGTAGTGAAGCCATCACACCCATGTCTCCAGCTTTGTTCTTTGCTCCTGGCAGAACAATCGTCAATCACAGGTTAATCAATCATGGACAGTTCGTGAAAGATTATTTCTTTGACGGTTAAATGATGACAGTTTTTTGTTCTCATCAAATCAAAGTTATTTACCTATAATGATTATCTCAACAAGGCTACGGGAAAACAACAATACCGGATAAACCTGCAAGATCTAGGTTTATGAAGATCGCACTATGGGCATCAAAATTCCCATTCTGAACCTTCTTGCATAACATGTATTCTGAACCGACATCTGAACAACAATTCAGAAAGTACATACAGACACTACTGCATACAGAAACTCAAGCATCAGATCGTATTAACCAAGGAGTAGTTCCATTTGGGTTGCTACATTGTGCGAGCCGCACATGCACGAACGAGGTCGTGTGATGGGAGTGTGCTCTTGTTAGGCAAGGCACAGAAACTCAAGCATCGATCGACGGCTAATAACTAACAAAGCTAGAACATCGAATTGGGGACAGAGGAGTTGAGAATCTCTCATAGGTTGTGGGCTCACACCTGTGAGAACGGTTGTTCGTCGCAGCCGCCGCCGGGCTTGTGTTGCACTGCCATCTATCATCCTGCTCGCTGGCCCGATACCGCACGACCACATATGGCCTGACACACTGTTCGGGGCGGTCGTCCCTAGGGTTGCCTACCAGCCCATGGTTGCGGCGCGCCCCTGTCTACCGCGCCCCCGGAGAGTCAGGCCGCCCCTCGCTGGACATCTTTGCATTAGCGTTGACCTTCACCAGCGGCGGGCGGCTTGGCCAGCGTTGTGTCGACGGATCGGGACCACACGTCGACGACACGAAGGTCGTCCACGAGGATTGAGGCGGTGGCGCGGGTTACCACCTGCGGCAAGGAGAGCTGCAGCAGCCAGCAGGAGCATGGGAGCCGCCCACGATCTGAGCGCCTTCGATCAGCGCCATCTCAGCCCACCTCCTATGAGAGATTCTCAACTCCTCTATCCCCAATTCAATGTTCTAGCCTGGAGAAGAGGTGGAGACGGAGCATGCAGGCCTTCAGCCACCGCTGTCCCCTGCTGCGTCGACCAGCTCAGCGGCCTACGTCAAGGTCTCTCCCTGCCATGGGGTCGCTCCTCCTCTCCTGTGACTTCGAGGAGAACCCTGGACAACGCGTGAAAACTCTTGGATGGGTTCGTGGGCGTCGTGGGGGTGCTGGGGGCATCGGAGTACTGGAGGAGATCGTGCGTAGGTAACGGTTTATTTTTCAGTGCGTAGGACGCGGATGAATTTTTGAAGGAGGACGGAGCGACGACGTACCAGTCGAACACCAACTCAGCTTTAAAGAATAGTAAAGATCAGTAGCAGTGCAACTAATGCACTGCTACTACTACTACGCCGGCCTCGGCTCCTACATGCGCCGCTTCTGGGCTGGCGGTTCGTCATCGGAGTCGTCAGAGTCGTCGCCGGCGCCGTCGTGGCCGTCGTGGCCGTCGTCGCCGTCATGGCCGTCGTTGCCGTCTTGGCCGTCGTCGCCGTCCTCCTCCTCCGCCTCCTCCTCCTCCTCCTCCTCCTCGTCGTCGTCGGAGTCGGAGCCGTTGCCGTCCTGCGGCTCCAACTCTGGGTCCGAGTCCTCCTCCTCGGACCCGTCGTTGTCGTCGGAGTCGGGGTCGGAGTCGGCGCCATCACCGTCCTCCCCCTGGTCATCCTCGTCGCCCTCGCCGTCGTCGTCGCTCGGCATGTTCTCCTGCCAACGCCCGTGGCCCTCTTCCCACCACGGGATCGGGTTCCCCTCGCCGTCGGAGTCGCTCGGGATGGCTTCGTTCTGCCACCACGGATCCATTGGAGGGAAGGGGGTGGTTGGGGTTTTTTTGGAGTGGAGAGAAGAGAGAAGAACTACACCAATGCGCAATGTAGAAAGACAGAACCGAGTGAACCGCCGGTGCAATGGGATTGGGGTTTTTATGTGTGAAGGATAGTGATGAATTCACTGCCGCCGGCGCGTAGATCGATAACCGCTTGGGGCACCGAACAGGCGGCAGGCCGATCGCTTCGTTTTCTTGCCAACGCAGTGTGAAATGACAACACCATTTACGGACTATATTCGCAATGATGACATCGTGTGACCGCGCTTCACGTCTAGTCGAACTGGTGCCCATTACTGACATGCTTGTAAATGTTCACCACGTCATCTGGTGCCCCTTGACGTGTAGAGTACAAGTGTCGAACAGTTGACGTGCGTCGTCGTTCTGGTCAAATTGAATGCAGTTGGAGGCGTTGTGGGACATCTACACGTAGCAGAAGCATTTTTTGCGAGAACTGACGCGATTAACTTTTTGTTTACATGCAAATATGCGTCGGTGCATCCGTGTCAACACACCAAGCGCGATCTGGACATGAACTGGACGTGAACGGCACCCACAATGCGCGCTCTGTGTAGTTACGCGATATGAACGTGTGTAGACCTTGTTTATCAACTTAAATCGTTAGTATATGACATAAGACGACTATGTGCGCAGGATTTTCCTTTTTTTGATTTTTTTGAATATTTGAGGCGCATTTCAAAATTCGGTCAAATTTCGGTAAAACCTACATTAAACAAGTTTAAAACATGAAAATGAAAACTAAGCATGGATCCTTTTTAGTCACTCCAAAATGAAACTTTGTGAGGTGTTTGAACATTTCATGTTGAAAATTCAAAACCCCTTCTCTTCACCCTTGAAATCATAGGACATAGTCTGAGATATCACCTTAGATATATGTATTTCTCATACGAAATGTTTGTAGACCTTGTTTATCAACTTGAATCGTTAGTATATGACATAAGACCACTATGTGCGCAGGATTTTCTTTTTTTTTGTTTTTTTGAATATTTGAAGCTCATTTGAACCTCGAGTTCATATGACATAGTTCGAGGATATCACTTAGATACATGCATTTTTCATCTGAATCTGTATAGACATTGTTTGTCGGCTTGAACCGTTAGTATATGACAAAATACGACTATGTGCGTAGGATTTTCTATTTTTTGATTTTTTTTGAATATTTGAAGCTCATTTCAAATTTTGGTCAACTTAACTTTGACCGACATTTAAACAAGTTTAAAACATGAAATTTGAAAAACGAAGACTCGATCCTTCTTAGTCACTTCAAAATGAAGTTTGGACACTTTATCAAACTTTTCAAAACCCCGTTGAGTGCCTCCAAACCGCGTTGAGTGCCTCCAAACCCCATTTGAACAATGACTGTCGAACTAACCCTAGCTTGAACTGCAGCCGTCCGATCGTTCCTCTAGAAAGAATCTGCAGGCAGACTCGAGCGATCCGCGAGAAGCTCATTCTGCGATCTGATTGAACGCGCGCGTAGGAGTAGGGCTTTACCCGCTGACAAGTGGACCACGGCGTACCCAATGGTGATTTTGGCTCGCCCACCCCCATTTGTCTGAGTGACACAAAATGGGGATTTTGGAACACCAAATGGGGATTTTGGCTGTAACCCGTCATCGTAACTTAAATGGGGATTTTGGCACACCAAATGGGGATAGCCATGAGCTTGGTCAATAGCTTGAATCCATATAAATTTTCAAATGAGTTTGGACTCGCTGAAAAATGTGTTTCAAATGAGCTACAAATTAGGGTAAACGGCTCCATTTGTAAGCAAAAATGGTGGACTCGCTGAAAAATGTCTTTCAAATGAGCTCCAAAGGTAGGGTAAACGGCCACATTTCTAAGAAAAATGGTGGACTCGCTGAAAAATGTCTTACAAATGAGCTCCAAAGGTAGGGTAAACGGCCCCATTTCTAAGAAAAATGGTGGACTCGCTGCAAAGTGTCTTTCAAATGAGCTCCAAAGGTAGGGTAAACTGCCCCATTTCCAAGCAACATTTGCAAACTGAAGTGGATTTTGGCATACCAAATGGGGATTTACACATACAATTGGAAAACGTCAAGCACAAGGCCTTGCCAAATTGCATGGTAGTACAAAATTATAAAATAGATCAACAACTAATAACTAAATTGGCACTTTCCCTTAATAAAGCAACTAATAACTAAAATGGACTACCACTAGTCCTCGTCATTGGAAACCTCCACCGACTCGGCCTTGCCCTTGCCCCTGCCCTTGGCATCGACCTCCATTGGGGCGTTGCTGTTCGACGGCGACCACATGACCTTGTTCTTCCCCTTGAGCCGTTGCTGTGCGGCGGCGGAATGCTTGGCCAGCTCCGTGGCTTTATGGTCGGCCATGGCCTTGGCCATAGCCGGGTCCAGGACCTCCGTGACCTCGTCCTTCCAGGGCATGGTCCAGTCCATACCCGGGTCGTCCTCGTCAGTCAGATCGATGAAGGGAATGGGATCGGGAGCAATGGCCCTGCCCATGCCCCAGCCCCTGCGACTGCGCCTTGGAGACTCACCGGATCGTGCAATCTCCATCCTTGAACGCATCCTGCTCGAACTTGGAGGAGTACGCGCACGCCCACGCCCACGCCCCTTGCCGCTACCCTCGCTCGCCTCAAGAAACCAAGGATAGCGGACATGGCGGCGGCGGTTCGAGCTGGGAGTGGAGCTGCCATCACCACGAGCCATGGAGAGATAAGGGACTGGGCGAGGGTGTCTAGGAGAGGAAGAGGGGATTTGTGACCGCAATGGGCAAGGAGATGGCTCCTTTTAAAGAAGTCTGCGGTCTGGACGGCGTCGCGGTCTAGACGGCAGTAATGGCGACCGGGCATTGATTCGGCTCCAGACTGCTCAGCTTGCAGCAGGACAGAGTAGGCAAGAGAGACGC
Source organism: Poa pratensis (assembly GCA_947311845.1). Classification (NCBI taxonomy): domain Eukaryota; kingdom Viridiplantae; phylum Streptophyta; class Magnoliopsida; order Poales; family Poaceae; genus Poa; species Poa pratensis. Next base: position 34,070,973 of record CAMZMU010000074.1, read on the forward strand.
GAGGACGGCGGAGCAGATGCGCGGCCGCGCCGGCAGTGTAGGCGGCGAGGCAGCTTTTTGCCGGCCAGGGGGGCACGCCGTTGAAGGCGCGGCGCAAATTTGGGGACGGCGAGCATAGGCATGGTCGCATGGACGCGCACGTACGACTGCATGCAAGCACTCCTCCGCCGCTGGCCCCACTTGTAAGATTTAAGTGGGACGGGGTGCATGCACTTCGCTGGGACCACATGTAACAGGTTTGTTAACGGTCAAAGGGCAGAAACGGCCGTCTTGGCCGTGCGCGGGCCATTTGCGAGCCAGCCAGGGCACGAACGAGAGAAACTACGCAGGCATGGCACAAACAGATAAACTAGAGAGAACCAGGGCACAGAAGCAATAATCCCTTTTAAAAACCGGAACCATTTTGCACTATTTTAAAAAATTCGGTAACAATTTTGTATAATCGGAACCATTTTTAGTGAACAAGAAACAAAAAATGAAAACAGCAAAGAATTAGGAAACAAAAAACAAACGAAAACACGAGAAAAGTGCTGGGAAGCAGTACGTGAAGGAATTTGTTTATTGAACAGCTCGTACGTTTTTTTTTACACTAACCGCACGTACGTGAATGAATTAAAGGAGAGGTACGCGAAGCAGTCAGGTGTAAATGGGCCTGGCCCATAAACGAGAGGGTACGCGAAGCTATACTAGCTTCGTGGTACACGATTTATAGGAATTGCCCTGCGTTCGCTCACTGCCTCGCGTGTCCGCTCGCTCGCTGGGCCGCCCGCTGGCCGCTCGCGTGCTGCTGCCTCGCTCACGCGCGCACGCGCTGCCCAGCTCGCTGCGCTCGCTCGGATTGCTTGCTTGGCCGGCTCACTGGCCGGCCCAGGCCGGCTGCACTGCATTTTAGCCAACGGCTATTTTTACAGAGTACATAAAAAGAGTCTTCTTCCCCATTCGTTTTTAGACAACACTTGAGCAAGTTTTTCTCTCCTCTCTCCTCCATTGTTGCTCTTTGGAAAGCTTACTCTTCCTCTCAATCCCTCCCATGTTTCTTACTTATATTTGAGGGAAAGTGAGAGGTGATCTTGATCTACTTATTCACCGATCGATTTCTCCTCTAATTGAGGGGAACCTAGTAGATCTTGATCTTGGAGTTCTTGGTGCATCTCCTCTTTGTTCTTCCTCTCTTATTTCCCCATAAGCATTTGTTGCTTTGTTGGAATTCGAGAGTGAAGGATTTGAGCACTTGTGCTCATGCCATTTGCTTTGTGCATCGGTTTGTGCTCTCCACGAGGATTCGTGGAAGTTGAAGTTTTGTGAGTATGTTACTCTTGGGTCTTCGGGACCCTAGACGCACGTGTGGTGGTTGGACTTTTGTGGTCACTTGTAAAGCCGTTCGGGAGCCCCCGATTATTGGGTTACGTAGCAGAATTTTAAAATTTTCCGACCTACGTAACGTCCAGGATCAACTATGTAGATATAGGAGAGGATAGTACTGTCGTTACCAACAACGAGTTGCGGAAGAGTTGTCGGTGACGATGTCGATGTCGATGACGATGACGCCGACGTAGTTGATGAAGCTTTGATGAAGATTCTCACGGTCAAGTCTGACGGTGAGAATATCGCCGTTCCTTCGTATGTCGTCTTGATCCAAACGAGTGAGGGTCAAACGTCTATGACGCGTCACCCCTCTGAGAGCTCGCACACGTACGTCCGTCAAGATCCAGCGGCGCTTCGCCGTGCCAGGACTAAGTGCTACTGGTATGCGTATGGTGGAGAGAGCTCCAACACATGGGAGAGAGGGAGAGAGATTAGATCTAGACCTTGGGAGCCTCCGAGGAGAAATCTCAAGTCTATTGTATGTCTCCAAAAGAGGAGGGGGTGGGGTTTATAAAGAAGTCCCAAGGGGTAGGGTTGCTTGGACAAGGGGAAAGTTTTCCTAGTCCAACTCAACTTGGACAAGGGGAAACTTTCCCTTGCCCAATTCGGCTAGGAAGGTGGAGTTGGGGTCCCCTCCCCACCGCCTCCTCCTTGGCCGCCGCCCCTAGTGGGGCCCGCCTTGGCCACCGACCCCAGGTGGGGCCCGCCTGGCCACCGACCTGCGGGTGGGGCCCGCCTGGCCACCGACCTCGGGCGGGTGGGGCCCACCCGAGTCAGCCACGCCTCGGCCTCCCGCCGCCTACCTTGCTCCTTCGTGGGACGAAGCCCACTTGGGTGTGGCCGGAGACTTGGCCCACCACCAAGTGGTGGTGCGGCTGCCATGTGGGCCCATGTGGCAGCCACCTTTTATTGGCCTTTAATAATTTCCTATTAATTAAATAAATTAATATTTAATCAATAAATATTTTGTCTAATTAATTCCCAGAATTAATTACTTATCATACAAACATATTTATATGATCAGAGACACCCAGTGTCTGCCGACAGAATATACTTGGACAATTATTTCCTTTCTTATAAACCTTTCTTTCTTCATGATCTAATTCTCCGAATGTAATTCTATCACGTCGGAAACCATCCCAGATGATACAACCTCTCTACTCCGGACCTTTACGAATACAGCAGACCTTGACGCCTTAAGTGTGTGTCCGCTACAGGTTCGATAACGTGTAACCATAATTGGAAATGCTTATCCAATCACTTGCCAGTGTCAGAACCTGGACGTTCCGTATAGCTGCTACCGTTATGCGAAGACACTCTTTTGAACCTGCTTGATTAACATGTTTATCCTATCACCATCACGATACTCATCAAATATCCAAGGCGAGATATATGACATTACCATAAATGATAGCTTTCATTTACTATGTCACCTTATCCTTGTTACCGGTACGATGCCTTTACTCTTTAACTCATGTTTAAGTATCCCATGATATTTGCATATCATTGCCTTGTCTGCGCAGACTTGTCAATGGACACTTTCACACTAGAGCGGATCCTGGTTGTATCTCTCTATTACTTTAGAGGTGTGATTCCCAGTCTTGAACTGCTATGGTTATAGTATACCTTCGAGGTTACCCAATCATAGCCTTTTTGATTACCCTGTTACGGCCGTAATGATTAACTATGTCAAAGCTTCGTCTCCAATACACATAACCATATATTCTCATGGTCTAACGAATAAGCAAGCAACCAAACCTAGACTGTACTATTTATACGAAACTTGATCTCGTAGTATATCATAATTTGGGTCTTCCCAGTCATATTGTTAACTTAACAATATGCTCCCATTAATAATGACAAGAGCACTTGTCCATGGCTGGAAAACATCGCCATCAAGTATTAACGAGTTCGTCCAAGAGACAGGACAAAGGGTAAATGGGTTTGATTATATCTCTACACGTGCGTATGTGTTTCCCTATAAATCTCACATTTATAGACCATAGCAGTTATAGCATAAAGACATAATACATTAATCATGAAACAAATATATTTATTGTCTCTTAGGGCATATATCCAACAGTCTCCCACTTGCACTAGATACAATAATCTATTATATTAAACCTTCTTTAAGACCGATGTTAAACCGGTGAGGTTCAAACTTCAAGCGTGGAAGAGCTTTTGTCATAGGATCGGCTACATTGTCAATAGTATGAACTCTACGTATTGCAATGTACCCTTTTGCCACATGATCTCTGATTAGGTGATCCTTGCGTTCAATGTGCTTGGCTTTGCTGTGAGACCTCGGATCCTTCGCCAGAGCAACGGCACTACTGTTGTCACAGTAGAGCTCGATTGGATCTGCAGCTGAAGGAACCACTCCTAGTTCAGTAATGAACTTCTTTATCCAATAGTTGTCCTTGACTGCTTCAGATGCCGCCACATATTCCGCCTCCATTGTAGAGTCTGCCACCGTGCCTTGCTTGGAGCTTCTCCAGCTTACCGCACCGCCGTTAAGAACGAACACGTAACCTGATTGTGTTTTGGAATCATCTGGGTCAGACTGAAATCCTGAGTCAGTGTACCCACGTACTCTGAGCTCCTCATCTCCTCCATAGACTAGGAACATGTCCTTAGGTATTTCAGAATGGTTTTAACTGCCGCCCAATGGGCCATACCATAATCAGATTGAAATCTGCTGGTAACACTTAGGGCATATGACACGTCGGGACATGTGCATGTCATTGCGTACATTATAGAACCTATTGCCGAAGCATAAGGTTTGTCCGCCATTTCCTTTCGCTCATCAGCTGTACTAGGACACTGATTCTTGCTTAAGGTAATTCCAGGCACCATCGGAATGATGCCTTTCCTGGAATCGGCCATGTCAAATCTCTTCAACACCTTATCTATATATGTACTTTGGCTCAAACCTATTAGGCGTCTTTCTCTATCGCGATAGATCTTGATGCCTAATATATATGCAGCCTCACCTAAGTCCTTCATCTCAAAACTCTTTTTCAATGAAGCCTTAACTTCGCCTAGAAACATCTTATCATTACCAAGTAATAATATATCATCGACATAGAGAATTAGAAACATGATTGAGCTCCCACTTTCTTTCTTGTAAAGACAAGTTTCTTCGAAATTTTGAATGAAGCCAAAACCTTTGACTACTTCATCAAATCGAATATTCCAACATCGTGAAGCTTGCTTGAGACCATAAATGGATCTCTTTAGCTAGCACACCATGTTAGCTTTCTTTGGATCGACAAAACCTTCGGGTTGTACCATATACACATCCTCAGTTAGTTTTCCATTTAGGAAAGCTGTTTTCACATCCATCTGACAGATTTCATAATCATAAAAGGCAACTACAGCTAACATTATCCTTACTGACTTAAGCATTGCTACAGGAGAGAATGTCTCCTCATAGCCTACACATTGAATTTGTCGAAAACCCTTTGCGACAATGCGTGCTTTATGAACGGTAATATTACCGTCCGCATCTGTCTTCTTCTTGAAGATCCATTTACAATTTATTGGTCTAACTTCCTCAGGAAGTTCTACCAAATCCCAGACTTGATTGTCATACATGGATTTTATTTCAGAATTCATGGCATCTTGCCATCTATTATATAATTAAAACATAAGACAAACGACGGCTTAGATTAACCCACTAAAAGTTAACGGTCTAGATTTAAAAGTTCTATTTACGGAACATATTCTTGCAACGTGCGCAAGCAAGGACCTAGCATGGTCGGTTACGATAAGGATACAGAGATTTGGATGCACACGTGATAGATTATACCTTCCTAACACAAGTCCATCAAGACAGAGACACTACGTCATTATAACCTCCCGCCGTCTTTCTCTATCGAAATCGTAGCATGAGAGAGCGCATCGGAATCCTACCAGGTAGAGGTGCGATTGCTCCAATGTTCCCCTCGGCAATCTTGCGAGCTTGAAGAAAGACAAGGCCCGACGGCCAGCGGTCGTGCTCTGCCACTTCTGGAACCAGTGAGCTCTCCGTACTAAGTCCCCCTGGGCAGTCTTGCGAGCTTGAAGAAAGACAAGGCCTGGCGGCCGGCCGCCGTGCTCCGCCACTTCTTGAACCAGTGAGCTCTCCGTACTAAGTCTGAATCATGGTGGTGATCAGTATCTTCGTGTCTGCCACACAAGCACCTGACGTCCAAATCGAGGACCTGGATTAGATCACAACTTTCAGCTGTGTAGACCATGAGATCTGAGGTACCATGGTAAACGAGCAGCCACTACGTTGTACATGCACGATCTTGCACGATCTTAGGAATTGGTAGTCATCTGCATGATGCAAGGATGTATTCTGAGGTAATAAGCTGTACCAATTTCAATCCTACAATATGCTTGGTCGTAAGTCATATTATGGTGCCCTGTTTTTGATAAGAAGTGCAATGGATTTTTCTGCAGGGATGAATATGTATCCTCGACTGTATTTATACTGCTGATTATTTATTTCTCCCAGTTTCTACGATGTCGTGTTCCTGGCTGCAAAATTGGTGTGAGCAACTGAGCTTTCTGCTCTTAAGTTTCGTGAGTATAAATTAGATGGATGTTATTTTAAAATCTCTCCACTACTGATGCCATTAAATTGCCTAATGATCGTAGATAAATCCCTTACTCGAGGATCGGCTAAAACACTCGATTTTGGCGACGAGCGAGGCGACAACGGCTATCTGGTGAGGACGAACACAAAACGGTGGTTTGAATCGATGCCGGCCTACCGACCTCAAGGACCAAACACCGGCTGATAATCATCTATTATATAATTAAAACACAAGACAAACGACGGTTTAGATTAACCCACTAAAAGTTAACGGTCTAGATTTAAAAGTTCTATTTACGGAACATATTCTTGCAACGTGCGCAAGCAAGGACCTAGCATGGTCGGTTATGATAAGGATACAGAGATTTGGATGCACACGTGATAGATTATACCTTCCTAACACAAGTCCATCAAGACAGAGACACTACGTCATTATAACCTCCCGCCGTCTTTCTCTATCGAAATCGTAGCATGAGAGAGCGCATCGGAAACCTACCAGGTTGAGGTGCGATTGCTCCAATGTTCCCCTCGGCAATCTTGCGAGCTTGAAGAAAGACAAGGCCCGACGGCCGGCGGCCGTGCTCCGCCACTTCTGGAACCAGTGAGCTCTCCGTACTAAGTCCCCCTGGGCAATCTTGCGAGCTTGAAGAAAGACAAGGCCTGGCGGCCGGCGGCCGTGCTCCGCCACTTCTTGAACCAGTGAGCTCTCCGTACTAAGTCTGAATCATGGTGGTGATCAGTATCTTCGTGGCTGCCACACAAGCACCTGAAGTCCAAATCGAGGACCTGGATTAGATCACAACTTTCAGCCGTGTAGACCATGAGATCTGAGGTACCATGGTAAACGAGCAGCCACTACGTTGTACATGCACGATCTTGCACGATCTTAGGAATTGGTAGTCCTGTTGTTGGATCTGCATGATGCAAGGATGGATTCTGAGGTAGTAAGCTGTACCAATTTCAATCCTACAATATGCTTGGTCGTAAGTCATATTATGGTGCCCTGTTTTTGATAAGTGCAATGGATTTTTCTGCAGGGATGAATATGTATCCTCGACTGTATTTATACTGCTGATTATTTATTTCTCCCAGTTTCTACGATGTCGTGTTCCTGGCTGCAAAATTGGTGTGAGCAACTGAGCTTTCTGCTCTTAAGTTTCGTGAGTATAAATTAGATGGATGTTATTTTAAAATCTCTCCACTACTGATGCCATTAAATTGCCTAATGATCGTAGATAAATCCCTTACTCGAGGATCGGCTAAAACACTCGATTTTGGCGACGAGCGAGGCGACAACGGCTATCTGGTGAGGACGAACACAAAACGGTGGTTTGAATCGATGCCGGCCTACCGACCTCAAGGACCAAACACCGGCTGATAATCATCTATTATATAATTAAAACACAAGACAAACGACGGCTTAGATTAACCCACTAAAAGTTAACGGTCTAGATTTAAAAGTTCTATTTACGGAACATATTTCTTGCAACGTGTGCAAGCAAGGACCTAGCATGGTCGGTTATGATAAGGATACAGAGATCTGGATGCACACGTGATAGATTATACCTTCCTGACACAAGTCCATCAAGACAGAGACACTACGTCATTATAACCTCCCGCCGTCTTTCTCTATCGAAATCGTAGCATGAGAGAGCGCATCGGAATCCTACCAGGTGGAGGTGCGATTGCTCCAATGTTCCCCTCGGCAATCTTGCGAGCTTGAAGAAAGACAAGGCCCGACGGCCGGCGGCCGTGCTCCGCCACTTCTCGAACCAGTGAGCTCTCCGTACTAAGTCCCCCTGGGCAATCTTGTGAGCTTGAAGAAAGACAAGGCCTGGCGGCCGGCGGCCGTGCTCCGCCACTTCTTGAACCAGTGAGCTCTCCGTACTAAGTCTGAATCATGGTGGTGATCAGTATCTTCGTGGCTGCCACACAAGCACCTGAAGTCCAAATCGAGGACCTGGATTAGATCACAACTTTCAGCCGTGTAGACCATGAGATCTGAGGTACCATGGTAAACGAGCAGCCACTACGTTGTACATGCACGATCTTGCACGATCTTAGGAATTGGTAGTCCTGTTGTTGGATCTGCATGATGCAAGGATGGATTCTGAGGTAATAAGCTGTACCAATTTCAATCCTACAATATGCTTGGTCGTATGTCATATTATGGTGCCCTGTTTTTGATAAGTGCAATGGATTTTTCTGCAGGGATGAATATGTATCCTCGACTGTATTTATACTGCTGATTATTTATTTCTCCCAGTTTCTACGATGTCGTGTTCCTGGCTGCAAAATTGGTGTGAGCAACTGAGCTTTCTGCTCTTAAGTTTCGTGAGTATAAATTAGATGGATGTTATTTTAAAATCTCTCCACTACTGATGCCATTAAATTGCCTAATGATCGTAGATAAAGCCCTTACTCGAGGATCGGCTAAACGGCTACAACACTCGATTTTGGCGACGAGCGAGGCGACAACGGCTATCTGGTGAGGACGAACACAAAACGGTGGTTTGAATCGATGCCGGCCTACCGACCTCAAGGACCAAACACCGGCTGATAATCATCTATTATATAATTAAAACACAAGACAAACGACGGCTTAGATTAACCCACTAAAAGTTAACGGTCTAGATTTAAAAGTTCTATTTACGGAACATATTCTTGCAACGTGCGCAAGCAAGGACCTAGCATGGTCGGTTATGATAAGGATACAGAGATTTGGATGCACACGTGATAGATTAGACCTTCCTAACACAAGTCCATCAAGACAGAGACACTACGTCATTATAACCTCCCGCCGTCTTTCTCTATCGAAATCGTAGCATGAGAGAGCGCATCGGAATCCTACCAGGTTGAGGTGCGATTGCTCCAATGTTCCCCTCGGCAATCTTGCGAGCTTGAAGAAAGACAAGGCCCGACGGCCGGCGGCCGTGCTCCGCCACTTCTGGAACCAGTGAGCTCTCCGTACTAAGTCCCCCTGGGCAATCTTGCGAGCTTGAAGAAAGACAAGGCCTGGCGGCCGGCGGCCGTGCTCCGCCACTTCTTGAACCAGTGAGCTCTCCGTACTAAGTCTGAATCATGGTGGTGATCAGTATCTTCGTGGCTGCCACACAAGCACCTGAAGTCCAAATCGAGGACCTGGATTAGATCACAACTTTCAGCCGTGTAGACCATGAGATCTGAGGTACCATGGTAAACGAGCAGCCACTACGTTGTACATGCACGATCTTGCACGATCTTAGGAATTGGTAGTCCTGTTGTTGGATCTGCATGATGCAAGGATGGATTCTGAGGTAGTAAGCTGTACCAATTTCAATCCTACAATATGCTTGGTCGTAAGTCATATTATGGTGCCCTGTTTTTGATAAGTGCAATGGATTTTTCTGCAGGGATGAATATGTATCCTCGACTGTATTTATACTGCTGATTATTTATTTCTCCCAGTTTCTACGATGTCGTGTTCCTGGCTGCAAAATTGGTGTGAGCAACTGAGCTTTCTGCTCTTAAGTTTCGTGAGTATAAATTAGATGGATGTTATTTTAAAATCTCTCCACTACTGATGCCATTAAATTGCCTAATGATCGTAGATAAATCCCTTACTCGAGGATCGGCTAAAACACTCGATTTTGGCGACGAGCGAGGCGACAACGGCTATCTGGTGAGGACGAACACAAAACGGTGGTTTGAATCGATGCCAGCCTACCGACCTCAAGGACCAAACACCGGCTGATAATCATCTATTATATAATTAAAACACAAGACAAACGACGGCTTAGATTAACCCACTAAAAGTTAACGGTCTAGATTTAAAAGTTCTATTTACGGAACATATTCTTGCAACGTGCGCAAGCAAGGACCTAGCATGGTCGGTTATGATAAGGATACAGAGATTTGGATGCACACGTGATAGATTATACCTTCCTAACACAAGTCCATCAAGAGAGAGACACTACGTCATTATAACCTCCCGCCGTCTTTCTCTATCGAAATCGTAGCATGAGAGAGCGCATCGGAATCCTACCAGGTTGAGGTGCGATTGCTCCAATGTTCCCCTCGGCAATCTTGCGAGCTTGAAGAAAGACAAGGCCCGACGGCCGGCGGCCGTGCTCCGCCACTTCTGGAACCAGTGAGCTCTCCGTACTAAGTCCCCCTGGGCAATCTTGCGAGCTTGAAGAAAGACAAGGCCTGGCGGCCGGCGGCCGTGCTCCGCCACTTCTTGAACCAGTGAGCTCTCCGTACTAAGTCTGAATCATGGTGGTGATCAGTATCTTCGTGGCTGCCACACAAGCACCTGAAGTCCAAATCGAGGACCTGGATTAGATCACAACTTTCAGCCGTGTAGACCATGAGATCTGAGGTACCATGGTAAACGAGCAGCCACTACGTTGTACATGCACGATCTTGCACGATCTTAGGAATTGGTAGTCCTGTTGTTGGATCTGCATGATGCAAGGATGGATTCTGAGGTAATAAGCTGTACCAATTTCAATCCTACAATATGCTTGGTCGTAAGTCATATTATGGTGCCCTGTTTTTGATAAGTGCAATGGATTTTTCTGCAGGGATGAATATGTATCCTCGACTGTATTTATACTGCTGATTATTTATTTCTCCCAGTTTCTACGATGTCGTGTTCCTGGCTGCAAAATTGGTGTGTGCAACTGAGCTTTCTGCTCTTAAGTTTCGTGAGTATAAATTAGATGGATGTTATTTTAAAATCTCTCCACTACTGATGCCAATAAATTGCCTAATGATCGTAGATAAAGCCCTTACTCGAGGATCGGCTAAACGGCTACAACACTCGATTTTGGCGACGAGCGAGGCGACAACGGCTATCTGGTGAGGACGAACACGAAACGGTGGTTTGAATCGATGCCGGCCTACCGACCTCAAGGACCAAACACCGGCTGGTGTGGCGTAAGCATAGAGGATCTGATGACCCAACGACCGGCGTGCAGTTTGTATCAGGGTGGCTTGATTATTTTCTTATGAGCGGGTCAAGCAGGTTATGTCCTGTCCGCAAGCATTGGAATCCAGACGGAAGACACGGAGTCACGCATGGCAATTTTCTCCGGGCGGCCAGCGTTGGCTTCCAGGTTCGTGCGCAAAGCAACCCACAAAACTCTGAATATTCACCCCGCCGGGGCATGGAGTCCAGCAGGCAGCAGCCTCAGCAACAACGTTGAGACTTGTGACTAAATTTGCTCCTGCACTTCAATGATGCCTACGATGGGGGACAAGTGAAAAACGTGGTGCTGGATTTGGCTCGCAAAAGGACGAGAAGATGACGCACAACAACTCCTTTGTACTTACAGTAGTGCCATTCACAGCTGCAACAAGGTATGTTGGATTAAAATCATCTTATATTGTATCGTATGAGCTAGCTGTGTGCGTGCCAACATGCTTTCTTCAGATATATGCGTCAATGCATTATGTATTTGTGCAACAAAGTATACCTACAGTGCCATGCGTTATTCTTATTGAATTTTATCTGGTAGAGAAGGAGCATATACTGGACCAAGAAAAAGATGTTTTGGCAAAAAATATGTCTACACTTAATAGATGGAAATAAGTAAATATCTTTCATCATAGAAAACTCAGAAAATCCCTACAATATGTATTTAATATTCTAAAGATGTGAAAAAATATATTAATATAAATTATCATATCTGTTAGACAAAAAGGCAGGCTGAGTGAGAAAAACTATGCAATCCATATTCTCTAAATAAAATTATGTCTGAAAATCAGCAGCACAAAATACATACACAATCGTAGACAAAATACGGGTAGACATATGCATGAGGTGGAAGCGGCGCCACCAACAAAGTTCATGATGGCCGCATGTTATGAAGAAATTAAAATTGTTTGTAATAACATGCATGAACCGATAATGTTTATGAAATGGTTGTGGACGTCTATGTTTAACATTATAGGTCACCAACTTCAACGATCCAAGTCTTCAGATATCATACATAGCGGTAAAATTTCTGCCGACGTATACGATTAATCAAACTACTAAATATTATCTATATTATACTCCATCTGTTCTAAATTAGATGACTTTTGTTTGTCCAAATGTGAATGTATCTATGTATATATATATCTACATTTAATTAAATGAAAAGTCATCTAATTTAGAACGGAGGGAGTAAGTCACTACTATCGTCGCACCGATCTAATACAACACAAAATTGATTGAAATATCTTGGAATTTCTTACCATTGGAAATACTATTCAGTTTCCGAAAAAATTGTATTGAGTATAAAAAAGAACAAATTATAAGGAGCATCCGTGCATGGGAGAAGTGATTCAAGCATTTTTGTGATGAAAATACAATCAAACTTTCATGTCCTTGGATGAAAATAAGAAATGTCAATTGTAATAAAATAAACTAGCATGAAAGAATCTATAGCCATGCCATTGCACACAAGAAATTTTATTTCATCAGCTATTACAACATTATACAAGTTCTGACTACGAGACGTCAATAGTACAATGTATTTTTCCGTGGACCATTCCAAAAAAAATAAAGATATAGACCTAGAGGTAAAGAGTAGTCTAAGATAGATTTCGACAAATTAGAGTGGAAGTCAAAGACTTTTGGACTGCGTGTCACGGAGCAGATTCACATCTTGCCTTCCCGTGTTGTGTAGCTGTAGTACCATAATCTGCTGCACGCCTCTACCAATGTTCTGCCTGTCGAATTAGTCATGGTTGGAACTGTAAAACAAACTGTCTTTTCTGGAGTTGACTGCATACTGGCTAGCGGCTGGCCGACATGTCTCGGGGAGCCTGTCCACACCTTAAAGTATTAAATATGATAATCTTCCTCTAAAACTTAAGAAAATATGATAGGAAGATAAAACATGCAATAGATAGTCTAGCCACGCAAATGCGCGGGCCACCCTGCTAGTTTGTTGGAATCTTTATCATTCATCGCTTCTTTATAACATGCAGGTTCATCCTCTTCGAGAAGAAGAACTTCGTCCATGACGAAAACTTCTTTCTCGACACCCTCTAGAAGACAACTTCGTTCTCGAAAAACCTAGGTTGTTCGCGAACTCGGCTTCCTTTCCTTACTTGAGGAATCTTTCTGACTGGAGTTTCCTCTTCCTCCGGAGGAGGATTTGGAGTCTCCATATCAGTGGCTGAGTCTCCGACCGGAATTTCTTCCGATGCGTTAACTCTGACTATCTCGTCGGTAGATTGTAAAATCTCCTCGAGACTTACCGTCCTCCCACTGACTTCTCTTGAAAGAAAATCTTTCTCAAGAAACACGCCGTTCCGGGCAACGAAAATCTTGCCCTCGACGTTGTTATAAAAAGTGTATCCAACGGTATTTTTAGGATACCCTATGAAAACACATTTGTCAGACCTTGGCTCAAGTTTTGTGGCTTGCAATCGTTTAACATAAACATCGCATCCCCAAACCTTGAGGTGACTTATGCTGGGTGTTTTACCCATCCAGACTTCATAAGGCGTGGTCTTGACAGACTTGGATGATGATCTATTTAAAGTGTAAGCTGTTGTTTCTAGTGCATAACCCCAAAAGGATAGTGGTAAATCAGATAGTGCCATCATGGACCTAACCGAATCCATAAGAGTTCGATTACGTCTCTCTGAAACTCCGTTCCTTTGCGGTGTTCCAGGTGGCGTCAACTGTGGTACAATTCCACAGTCCTTCATGTGTTGACTGAATTCATGACTAAGATATTCTCCACCACGATCAGATCGCAGGTACTTTATCTTCCTGTCATGTTTATTCTCTACTTCATTCTGGAACTCCTTGAATTTCTCAAAGGTTTCCGACTTTTGCTTCATTAAGTAAATATAGCCATATCTATTTAAATCATCAGTAAATGTCACAAAGTAAAGATATCCACCGCGCGCCGAAATGTTCAGAGGCCCACACACATCCGTGTGTATGATCTCGATCAATTCGGTCGCTTGTTCGACTACCCCGCCAAACGGCGTCCTGGCCATTTTTCCCATCAGGCAAGCCTCACAATGATCAAATGAATCCTCATCAAATGATTGCAACAATCCATCCGAAAATAGTTGTTTCATACGGCTTTTCCCGATGTGCCCAAGACGACAGTGCCAAGTGTAAGTATCATCTTTCACTAATTTCAGTCTCTTTGCATCAATGTGTAATGTGTCTTCTATCCTTCCAAGATTCAATACAAACAGACCATCCACCAAGGGGTTGATCCGTAAAATACATTCTTATAATAAATCGAACATCCATTGTTCTCAGAATTAAAAGAATATCCGTCACGTAAAAGTCATGACCCTGAAATGATGTTCTTGCTCAATGTGGGTACATAGTAGCAATTACTCATTTCCAACATGAATCCTGAAGGTAAATGAAGGCTCATGGTACCGATGGAACGAACGCTAACTTGCATTCCGTTTCCAACTCTCATGCACACTTCTCCTGGATTTAACCTCCTCACATCTTTTAACCCACTCGTCGTGTTGCAAATGTGTGCAACAGACCCGGTGTCAAAGATCCAAGAATCACTGTGAGGTCCGGTTAAATACACATCTAACACACTGATGACTTTGGGATTTCCAATCCCTAAACCTTCCACTATATTGAGATCTCCTTCCTCCATCTTGTGATGCTTTGTTGGATGAACCAACCCTTTTGCAGTTTTTAATCTTAGCTTCCGCTATGATCAATTTCCTTGTAAGCTCTTCCATGCTTATGTTACTACCAATCAAATTTGAATTTTGAATGTACCCGCCATAATGCGGTGGTAGTGACATAGCAATACTGTACGACTCGCTTGGGCATGCATTGGAAAACCTAGGTCTTCCAACATTTGATTAAGATTAATCATCCTTGCCAAGTGATCGATGAGCGAACCCTTTATGTCTAACTTACAACTGAAGAGCTGTCTTGTAATTGCATAACATGCAACTTTGACTCTCTCCTGGAATAAACTATGCAGCTCTGTGAGCACATCATATGCACTCGCCTTCCCAAAGCGAGTATGCAATTGTTTATCCATATAAGTTAACATTAATTCCCTTACTGCCTTTTCATCACGAACATAATTGCCATTCCATGACAATTCAGAGGAAGGTGCATCTAGAACATATAACTTTCTATTTTCTCTAAGTCTACTTCTAAGGGCGCAGATCCAATCTACAAAGTTCTTACCATTAACAGTTAAAGTTTCCATTTTACAAAGCAGGTTAATGTCGACAGGCTTTAATCTACAATGATAGCAAATTCCTTTTAGACCCCTTTTTCATGATTAATTTGCACGAGTTAAAATGATATGATTTAACTATGTTGTGCTCCCACTGAAACTGATATTCCTCATGATCAGTTTAAACAGTGATTCGGAATCCTCAATCCTCAATAGTGAGAAGCATGGATACATGTCATCCACTATGACGAGAGGGTAGGCCAACTTGCCAATCACTTCCTGCCGTGATTTCCGTTCATCTTTCGATGTAGTGCTCCGAACTCATAACTAGTTATGCCTGGACGTCAAGACAACCAACCGTTCATGCTGCTAGGACGGTCCGTGCCCGCCTCCCGAACCCTTGGCACACATTACTCCTGGATACAGGTCGCACGGTGACAAGCATCCGGTTTGACGGTGCCACAGTTGGATGAGCACGATCTCCTTGATATTTTCTTGAGGAATCACCCTAATAATCACGACTACTGCGCAATCAAAGAGAGTGCAATAAATAAAGAGAAATAAACTTTCACAATTAAGTGATGTAGTATAGTCCTCTTCGTCTTCCATGTGGATGTAAGAACTCCTTCCTTGTTCCACTCCTTGTCGTCGAGGTCTAAAACGCTACCTTCATGTCCGTCTCCTATTTCTAAGAAACGAAATAACATGTGGCACGCAGGCCCTAGATAGCAATCATGTGGTTTCCACCCATCATGCTTCTTCTAAATCCAACACGCAGGTTGGAATTACATATGATGGTATTTCATACAACAATTGAATAAAATTAAAGGACTATACCACATCACATCACATGCCTGCAAAAACAAGTTAGACGTCCTCTAACCTTTGTGTTTGCAATTTTTACGAGGCTTTGGGATTTACCGAGTAAAACCGTTACTGCCTACGTAAGGTAACCAAGCATGGTTAATCACGATGCTAGATTGACATTGCGGGGTGACTGAGGGCCCAACGTTATGAAACGTTCCAGCTCCCAATCCAAACTTCACTGGTGCGCGTGACCCCCGTGTGGACCTAGTCCACATGCCCTTTCCACTACCAAGTCAACGAGACCAACTATAGAAAGACCCGGAGCTACTGAAGCACTTCGTTGGCGCCAACAAGCATACTAGGAGCAGCCGGAAGGTCCGCGGATTGCCAGAAGTCCGTAAAATCAAACTATGCCGTCGGAAACCATCCTTAAGTAGTTTATTGGGAAGCATACATAAATAACCTGAATGTCAGAAGAGTTCTGACATACCCACACAAACTTATGCGGTGCCCGCACAGACTTATGTGCTCTAGTACGTACCTGTACCTACGCATAGATCGCTCTGATACCACTATTGGGTTACGTAGCAGAATTTAAAATTTTCCGACCTACGTAACGTCCAGGATCAACTATGTAGATACAGGAGAGGATAGTACTGTCGTTACCAACAACGAGTTGCGGAAGAGTTGTCGGACGACGTCGATGTCGATGTCGATGACGTTGTCGATGACGATGACGCCGACGTAGTTGATGAAGCTTGATGAAGATTCTCACGGTCAAGCCTGACGGTGAGAATATCGCCGTTCCTTCGTATGTCTTCTTGATCCAAACGAGTGAGGGTCAAACGTCTATGATGCGTCACCCCTCTGAGAGCTCGCACACGTACGTCCGTCAAGATCCAGCGGCGCTTCGCCGTGCCAGGACTAAGTGCTACTGGTATGCGTATGGTGGAGAGAGCCCCAACACATGGGAGAGAGGGAGAGAGATTAGATCTAGACCTTGGGAGCCTCCGAGGAGAAATCTCAAGTCTATTGTATGTCTCCAAAAGAGGAGGGGGTGGGGTTTATAAAGAAGTCCCAAGGGGTAGGGTTGCTTGGACAAGGGGAAAGTTTTCCTAGTCCAACTCAACTTGGACAAGGGGAAACTTCCCCTTGCCCAATTCGGCTAGGAAGGTGGAGTTGGGGTGGAACCCCAACTCCCCTCCCCACCGCCTCCTCCTTGGCCGCCGCCCCTAGTGGGGCCCGCCTTGGCCACCGACTTCAGGGGGGCCCGCCTGGCCACCGACCTGCGGGTGGGGCCCGCCTGGCCACCGACCTCGGGCGGGTGGGGCCCACCCGAGTCGGCCACGCCTCGGCCTCCCGCCGCCTACCTTGCTCCTTCTTGGGCCAAAGCCCACTTGGGTGTGGCCGGTGACTTGGCCCACCACCAAGTGGTGGTGCGGCTGCCATGTGGGCCCATGTGGCAGCCACCTTTTATTGGCCTTTAATAATTTCCTATTAATTAAATAAATTAATATTTAATCAATAAATATTTTGTCTAATTAATTCGCAGAATTAATTACTTATCATACAAACATATTTATATGATCCGAGACACCCAGTGTCTGCCGACATAATATACTTGGACAATTATTTCCTTTCTTATAAACCTTTCTTTCTTCGTGATCTAATTCTCCGAATGTAATTCTATAACGCCGGAAACCATCCCAGATGATACAACCTCTCTACTCCGGACCTCTACGAATACAGCAGACCTTGACGCCTTAAGTGTGTGACCCCTACAGGTTCGATAACGTGTAACTATAATTGGAAATGCTTATCCAATCGCTTGCCAGTGTCAGAACCTGGACGTTCTGTATAGCTGCTACCGTAATGCGAAGACACTCTTTTGAACCTGCTTGATTAACATGTTTATCCTATCACCATCACGATACTCATCAAATACCCAAGGTGAGATTTATGACATTACCATAAATGATAGCTTTCATTCACTATGTCACCTTATCCTTGTTACCGGTACGATGCCTTTACTCTTTAACTCATGTTTAAGTATCCCATGATATTTGCATATCATTACCTTGTCTGCGCAGAATTGTCAATGGACACTTTCACACTAGAGCGAATCCTGGTTGTATCTCTCTATTACTTTAGAGGTGTGATTCTCAGTCTTGAACTACTATGGTTATAGTATACCTTCGAGGTTACCCAATCATAGCCTTTTTGATTACCCTGTTACGGCCGTAATGATTGACTATGTCAAAGTTTCCTCTCCAATACACATAACCATATATTCTCATGGTCTAAGGAATAAGCAAGCAACCAAACCTAGACTATACTATTTATACGAAACTTGATCTCGTAGTATATCATAATTTGGGTCTTCCCAGTCATATTGTTAACTTAACAATATGCTCCCATTAATAATGGCAAGAGCACTTGTCCATGGCTGGAAAACATCGCCATCCAGTATTAACGAGTTCGTCCAAGAGACAAGACAAAAGGTAAATGGGTTTGATTATATCTCTACACGTGCGTATGTGTTTCCCTATAAATCTCACATTTATAGACCATAGCAGTTATAGCATAAAGACATAATACATTAATCATGAAACAGATATATTTATTGTCTCTTAGGGCATATATCCAACACCGATCCCGTTGTAGGTTGTGCCCCGGATTGTTGTTGAAAGGCTCCGGATTCCGCCTCGAAGGATTCCGATAGTGGAAGGTGAACCAAATATTTGTGGTGCGGTTCATCGGAGAATAGGGTGAGCCTTTGTGGCGTTGAGATCGACCTTTGTGGTGCCTCACACCTCTCCAACGAGACGTACTCCCTTAACAAGGAGGAACTCGGGAATACATCCTCGTCTCCGCGTGCCTCGTTATTTCTATACCCGAGCTTTTTACTTATGCACTTTACATTGTGATAGCCTTCGTGCTTGAATTATTCTATATTGCTCTCAAATTGTTGTTTATCTTGCTTAGCATAAGTTGTTGGTGCACATAGGCGAGCCTAGTTTATTTAGGTTGTCGGCTTGTTAATTTAAACGCATAGTTTCATTCCGCAATTATCAAGCCTAAATCGGAAAAGTTTTAAACCGCCTATTCACCCCCCTCTAGGCGACATCATTGTCCTTTCACATGGATCATGCCAGAATCTGATCAGCTCATCGTTCCCTAGCTCAAACCTCATGGCGGCATTGAAGAGGGCATGAGCTTTAGTGTCAGTCATAAGTGGCATGTGACTCCAAGGTTTGTTAGTGTCTTTCCAGCTTTGCCAAATCCACCGGACGCGCATAGCAGTGCTCTTGGCCTGAATGTTTGTGATCCCGAGCCCCCCATATTGCAAAGGTCTGCAGACCGAAGCCCACTTGACAAGGCAATGGCCTCCTTTAGCAATCTCATCCTCATACCACAAGAAACCTCTGCGAACTTTATCAATGGCCTTTGTCAAATGTCACAACCACCATTCCCACCATTGTCTACTACGCCACAATTTCCACCATTTCTCCCCCACAAACCATCTTGATGCCAATATTTAGTCACCCCTTAGCACTAAAAATGTTCGGCTTTTCTCATATCGACTATTTGGATCTATGAACATGATCCTATTCTCATTCTCCATCCTCTTTACCGTCCTCTATCATGACAACCTCGGCCTTCCTCTCCTCAGTGTCCCTCCTCTTATTCACGTTTTTGTTGTTCAATTTCCTCATGTCATAAGCAATATCCTTCCTTGCTGTCATCATGTTGTCCAATGACTTTTTGTAACCCGAATCACATCCTCCAAACGTCCTTTATATATTTTCTTAGTTTTCCTGTCATTGGGCCAATTTTTATTGAACAAGGAGAGAGGAGTCAGGATACTTGATCCATCAATAGAGCATCTCCACCGGGGGCCTCCAAATCGGTGTCCGGCACCCCCCAATTGGGCCTCCTTTGGGGGGTGCCGGACATGTGTCCGCCCGAGATTTGGAGGCCCTCTACAGCGGCACCCCCCAAAGGGCCCAAAATTTGAGCGAACTGTCGAACACCTTGCAGTTGCACAAACCGCCGTCGGTTCGCCGCCGCGTTGCTCCGCATTACGGTGGTTCGTGTGTACTTGCAACCGCCGCCGCATCGTTTCGGGGTTGCGTTCGCACCGCTTGGCAGCAATATAACCATCCTCGTGGGCCGCACGTCGATCTCATTCTCTCCGCCCACAACTCGCTCACCATGTCGTTGCCTGAGAAGAAGTCGGTGTTACCCAATCGGGAGGAGGAGAAGTTGGCGGAGGCGGTCGCGGTGGTCAATCAGGAGTAGGAGGCGGAGGCGGTCGTGGTGGTCGATCAGGAGGAGGAGAGGGAGGCCGTGCTGCTCGCTGATCAGGAGTAGCATGCCGTGGTCGCCGCCGACCAATAGCAGGAAGAGGACACGGCGGAACAGGACGGCGAGCCCGCAACTCCATCCCCGGCACGACTTGCTTTCTCACTGTGGGAACCTTGGTCCCCGTGGCAGTCCCGTGCAGCTGGCGCATATGCAGGACCGGCCGTCCCCGAGGCCCCAGAACCGGAGTGGCAGCCAGGAACTCCAGACGCAGCACCGGCGAACGACGTGCCTAGGACACCGCCGCCTACGGCTTACTCCGATGATGATGAGTAGTTGTAATTGTATGTAATATGTAGATGCATGCACCAATAAAGTTTAAAAAATATATGTAATAGGTACTATTACCACACAAGTTCATATTCGAGTACAAAATTTGAATTCAACATTAAAACATATCACTCATCCGCCGCCGCCGCCGGCTGAGTCGCTTTGATAGCCCACAGTGCGCCACGAGGTCATTGTGCAGCTGGTTATGCATAGTTTCATCACAAATTTCCCGAAGTATGGCAAGAAATTCTTGACACGGCATTGGCACGCCGGCTGTAGATTGGCCATAGGCCCCTGGAAATCGAACTGTTCGCCGACCTGTTGCCTCCTTGTAGGACGCTCGTCCTCAATTATCATGTTGTGCATGATGATACAAGCATTCATGATAGCATCCATTTCTTCTAGCGACCATGAAAGACAAGGGTAGCGGACAACAGCCCACCTGGCCTAGAGCACACCAAAAGTCCGCTCCACATCTTTGCGAACAGACTCTTATCTCTTTGCAAAATGGCAATCTGCCGCGGCGAGAGGGTTGCAGATGGTCTTCACAAATGTAGACCAAGTGGGGAAGCTACCGTCAGTAGGATAGTAACCCTTGTTGTAGTCATGGCCGCCGATCACATAGTTGCATGGTGGAGTTAGGCCATCCACAAGTTTCTTGAACATAGTGGACTTGTGGAGCACATTGATGTCATTGGCGGCACCGGCGGTGCCGAAGTAGGCATGCCATATCCAAAGTTCATGATCTGCCACGGCTTCAAGTATAACACTGCACTTCCCGTGATGCCCTGACTTGTTCATCCCTTGCAAGAGAAGGGGCAGTTCTTCCAGTTCCAATGCATGCAATCGATGCTTCCAAGTATCCCTGGAAATCCTCTTGCTTCGCCTTGTGCCAACAGACGCGCCGTGTCTTCCTCATTTGGTGTTCTCAGATATACCTCTCCGAACACCTTCACAACTACCTTATAGAATCTGTAGGTGGCTTCGACGGTGGTGGACTCAGACATACGAGGATAGTCATTCAAAACATCCGTGGGTAGCCCGCAAGCAAGACATCGTATGGCCGCCGTGCATTTCTGAAGAGATAAAGACCCAAGTCCGGTGTAGTCTCTCTTCAGCTCAAAGTAGTCGTCGTAGTCCCGAACGCCTTGCACGCAGGCCTGGGCATTCGGTTAAACCGAACCGATCGGTTCGGTTCCTCAGTTTATTTCCAAATTCAGTTTCCTAAAACTAAGCACCGATCGGTCTTCAGGCAAATAGCTAACCGAGGAATTCGGTCTCTGGAAAATTCGGTTCGGTCTCGGTTCTTTCCCGAATGGACCGACGTTCATTGCACGAAAAAATCAATGCGTAAAATAATGAAGTTTGTCACTGCTTTTCCTCCATGCTGCTACGGTAATGGATGTATTGATTGAGAAATTAAATGCGATACATGCAGTTTGGTGCTACAGTTGCATGTGTGACTAGAAAACGCAAGGGCTTAGCGACGTGAGGGCCCGATGCTAGGAATTGCTATGCTTTATTCATATTTTGGCCCATGTCATATTTATATGGTTCCTTCGGTCTGTTCGGTTACCCGAGGCTTAAAACCGAATTACCCAAAGTAAATTCGGTTTCACAAAACTGATGACCGAACTTCTAACCGAATATATCGGTTCCGGTCTATTTGGTCTCGGTGCCGGTTTTTTCGGTTCGGCTTTTCGGTCATCGGTTTATATGCCCACCCCTACTTGCACGATCCTCCTGAACAATCCCCTGCTCATCCTAAAGCGCCAGCGAAATTCATGAGGCAAGTTCGTCGGTTTCTCGGTAAAGTAGTCCTAGTACAACAGAGTGTGCCCAGTTGCTCTGTTGCGTTCCTTGTTGGCCCTCTGCCCCTTCGATGATCCTCCAAATTTCAGTGCCGCATCTGCCTCGACTGTGGCATCTAGAAGTACGGTCATGAACATCTCATTCTCCTCTGCGTCTGCCACAAGGGCGGCATCCTCCGCCATCATTTCCAAAAACATGATCTCATCGTCGTCGCTGTTGATACCCACAAGTATAGGGGATCATTGAAATCTTTGATGTGTAAGTATTAGTATCAATCCCACGAGGAGTAGAAGTTATAAGTGTTTATCCTTTCAAATAAGAGTGTCACTATTTTTATTGTCTATGCACTAGACAAAGTAAAATGATGCAAGTGATGCAAGTGTTTTTGGGTTTTTGGTGTAAAGTTTGCAATAAAGTAAAAAATTGAAAATAAGTGAAAGCTCTCAAAGAGAGAAAGTCCAATCCTCTATGCAGCAAGAGGACAACCTTGAGTGGTGTGTGGCTTATGTGTGGAAAACATTCCCAAGGGCTACCTAAACTTCATGACATAAATATTTCTAAAACAACAAGGTAAACATTTTGTCAAGTTTTAATCTTCTTTGGACGGAGCCATTATTAGGTATAGATAAATAAATAAACTAAACCCCTTATGATGGATCTTGTGGCCAAGTAAATGACTGCACAAGAATTATTAAGACATAAAGTCCCACCATAGCATTACACTCTAAGGTCCCCGATACTAATACCCTCATAATGCAACTTCATGACTCAGTCTCAGGTTTACATGTCCTCCCAAGTCTCCCTCACTCCATTACACTACGGTGTTCTCCTATGAGCCCATATAGGTGAAGTGATATGCAGTCGATGTTCGCACAACAGCATCATAGAATTACATAAAAGATAAAAACTAGACAAAATACCAACACATGTTATATATAAATCATTGCCAATTCATCCTATGCCCCTAGGACCATGGAGAACTACTCACACCGCGAAGACATGATATGATTCAGTGGTATAAGTGATACAACATAATCTGAAAATATAATCTCCCCACAAATAATGACAAGTAGCAATTCACAAACATGTAGAATAGTACTTAGACAATAGCTAGGGTTCGACCAATCTCAAACTATGGGGGGATGAAGTGGATCACTGATGGCCCTTGATGAGCTATGGCTCCAGATAACAGTTGATGTCTTGGTGCGTAGTTACCTGCGTCAAAAGTGAATGGGTTAGGTTGATACTCCAAGTGCAGAGTGTGTAGTAAGTGGAAGACGTGTTTTCCCCACGAGGGTGACTCGAGGGTTTAATATCGAACTCTCGGGGAATCAGTAGTGAAAGATTTATCTTCCTATCCTTCTTTTGGTTACCTACAAAACAAGGTTAAATGTTTTGGTCCTCAACCTCACCTGTGGTTGTCAAGCACAAGGTGTAGAATGATATCAAGATAATTATGCAATGCAAACAAGAAATAAATATGCAATGGTGTAATAAATGTGCAAGGATGATGATAACATGATAATGAATTTTTGGGTTTTTTATGATGAATGCAAGATGAAAAGTGTTTTTGTATTTTCGGATTTAATTATGGCAGAAAATGGAAAAGTGGTAAAAGTTGTTGGAAAGGTGTTTCTTATGATTAAAAATGGACCGGGTTCATGGTTTCACAAATGCACTCTCTCTTTAATAAAGTGGCAGACAATGGAACATAGAGTTGACATATGAGATTGCAACACAAAGTTTGATAACAAGTTACTAATTATATGGGCATCACGTCCTAACATAGAGATCTTTTGGTTATTAATCTCACTTATACTCCACCAAGATGCGAACTAAATCATAACACCTTAGTAATTAAGATAACTCAGAGTATAGCTTTAAGTATCATGACATGAAGTTAAAATAAGAACATGCTAGATCTAGTCACGGAGAAGTGGCAAGT
Organism: Poa pratensis; assembly: GCA_947311845.1. Classification (NCBI taxonomy): domain Eukaryota; kingdom Viridiplantae; phylum Streptophyta; class Magnoliopsida; order Poales; family Poaceae; genus Poa; species Poa pratensis. Next base: position 34,095,286 of record CAMZMU010000074.1, read on the forward strand.
CACCCACAACCCTTGTAGCATGGTATTTTTGTTTATCCCTAGTGAGGCAACAAAGTAAGGTAAACACCCAAGTGGATCGCGATATTACAGTTGTCAACTTACCGCACTCACCACCCCCCGTTACTCCAACTAATGCACACATCACCCCACACACGCTCTCATAAACATGCTTGATCATAACAAGTAGATAAGAACGGGGTACATAATATGCATCTATATTCATAACTGAAACAAACATTGCAATCTCAAACATATATTAACTCATAAAAGATCCACCACATAGGAATTACAACGATGACCGTAATCATGTTCAGCAGCTCATACGGTACTAATTAGTGAAGCTCAAAGAGAGGAGAGATACATAAGTTACTTCCACAAACCCATAGTCCAGAGGTGGACTACTCCCTCTTCATCATGGAGACGGTGGAGATGTCGATGGAGAAGATGGAGACCACGCCGGCAGCGCCCCGCCGGAGTTTTCCCCCTCCAATCTGCAGCTCCAGATCTCTCTTTCGGTTTTCTGTGTTCGGCGCTCCTTCCAGAGAACGACGGGGGATTTTTTATAGGCGTTTTTAGGTCAAGACGATGTCGGTGGAGAAAAGATCGACGGCAGCGGAGCCACGAGGGCCAAAAGAGTGGGCCCCACGCGGCCAGGTACAGTGGCCGCGTGGGCCACCTCTTTTGGCCTCGGCCTCCGTTTGCTCGCTTCCTTCGCCCCAAGTCTTCTTCCTTCCAAAATATTGACGCTCGTAATTTTCCAGGTTATTTGGACGTCGTTTGGGTCCCTGAAACTTAAAAGGAAAAAATAGGGTTTTCTGCCTGCGCAGGGTTAATTCCATAAAAATAGGAAATAAATATAATATTCCCAAAAATCATTATATAACAGTGATATAACCCTTATATGATGCAAATATGATTGGAATATAAGTAATATAGTGCAAAGTTCATGTATGCATTTTACATGCATCAACATCCCCAAGCTTAACCAATACTCGTCCTCGAGTATGAAGGTGATAAAACTAACATGGACTTTGCAATATAACACTAACAATGGATATCAAAGATGATTACTGCTACATAGAGTCAAATGATTCATTCTTCAAAGGAGTAGCAATATGCAAATAGTTTATGAAGTGATATCAAGTATTCAATGCAAGGATGTTCAATGATAGTTCACAAAGTGTAACATAGAAGATAGTAATATGGACCACATGTATGCATAATGATAAGTAAGAACATCCTACATTGGTCATAGAGTGTAGATGAAAATCTGAATATAAAAGGTGGACACTTTGGAAAGATGTATATGTGAGTAGAGGTAAAGCATGCATAAGTTTCATCTAACTTCCAAACTCTTCTACTTAAGTTAATGATTGCAATGTGGAATCCTTGGTGTCAAGCTCTCATTACCCCTATCATAGCATCTTGAATGATTAAGTTTAATGTGAAAGCAAATATGAGTAGTGTGCTTGACAAAGTAAAGGTTGGATGTCTCATGCCCCTTGAATACAAGTACCTACACCATGAGTTACTCAACTTGGGAAACAAAGCAAGTTCAAGTTATATATCATTGTAAGTAATAATAGTATCATCAAGAGCGTCAACTGGGGTACCTCTTGTCCCAGGATATGGAACAAGCCCATATCAAAATGACAAGACAAACAAACAAGATGAACAACCTCAACACCCTTTTTATTTACCATTGGAATAGCTTTTTATTATAAGGTGTATCACAGACGGTTCACCATAGCATGTAAGTAAATTTCCACCATGAATGATGCATGGCTTAGATTAGCGGCCCAGGCGTCTCTCTAACCATTTATACAAACTCATTTAAACTACTTCATTTCCACCTCATTTCACCATGATAGGCATCCATAAACAAAAGTACATGATATCAACTAAATGAATGAAGAGCATGTTGAAAGCTTTGCATGTGACAGCACATATGGGCTAACTCCCAACCTCGACATTTATCAAGCCACTAACATCATAATCTTAATCACAATGGGTCATGTTTTATTTATGCAATGATAGTAAAGTGTGCATCAAGTTCGTGAGAGCTATATAACCAACTTTTCCCATAACAATCAATAACATAAACATTTTCATTCAGAGGTATAGATAACACAAATATCATGATAAACATACTCGGAATAGCATAAAGCTAATAGGTAGATATGGTGGACTCACTGGAATAACTTTGGTTGAAGGTGTTGGAAACAAGTTTTTACTTGTTGGAATTTTTGGGCTAGCAAAGGGAGAAAGTTGACCATCTAATGCATGCATGAGTGTCCATAGAACTAACTAATCCATGTTAAACAAAGTAAAATAACATTGCATCAAAACATGAATAAGTGATAGCTCTTGATAAAATTTGCAAATTATTACTCATAAACAAGCTCATGAATCATGCAACTATATGTATCATTAAAAATCAACTCAAACATCCCTTTTCCCAATATATAAAAGCATCCAACATATTTCAACCCATATTTCCAGTAGCTCTTTCACATATAAATGATAGTGTGGTGGTCTCACAAAAACAAAAATCAAACCAAAACAAACAAAAAGACGCTCCAAGTTTATGCGATAAAGTGTTTCGATCGAAAAACAGAAGTTAGACGTGTGCAAACCGAGAGTGTGTAGGTCCAGTGGGGTTGTCTTCACATCCCCAAGCTTATGGTCTTCACCATCCTTGGATAGCTCTTGGTGCATCTCCTCCAATCCCTGTGAAAAAACTTCAAAACACCGTTTCTCCATTTCTTTTCTGTGGGGTGCATTAGTAGTGATAAACAAATAGGTTCTTGCTGCATATAATCCTTAAAAAAATCATGAATGTCCAGAAAGTATATATGTTGTATGCCTACTCATAAACTCAATTGAATCAAAAAGATTCAAGTAAAAGTTCAAAATATGCATAAAACAAAATGGGACAGAATCTGTCCAGAAAAACAGCAGCAGCAAAACGTATTTTTCTACCCTACCAAACTTTGCCGAAAAATTCCGAAAAATTCATGCATACAGAGGATGAAAAGTTGCAACTACAGTTCAAATATGAGCTCATTCGGAGTTACAGAATAAGAATTAAAAATCATACCGTGCACAGATTCGTGCAGGAATAAAATCTCCGAACGCTATAAGCAACTTTTCAAACCAAAATGGGTAAAACTTGGCACTTTATTAAAATTCCAGAAACTAAACTAAAAACAAACTCTCTTGATACAGCAAGAGGACACAAAGAAAATCACACATAAAAATAACCGGGTTGCCTCCCGCAAAGCGCTTTCTTTATAGCCATATAGCTAGGCTTCTTACTTGTTGTTTATTGAAGATGAAGCTCATGAGGGAGCTTGAACTTTGGTGTTCCCTCTTTCTTGGGAAGTGTTCCATGCACTTCTTGTGTGGAAACTGAAACTTCACGTTCCCTCTTTTGAATCAATGATGCACCTGTAGTACGAAGAAAAGGTCTTCCAAGAATAATAGGACTAGAGGTTTTATTCCCCATGTCCATGATTAGAAAATCCACAGGCACAAAAGTCATATGTAACTCTACCATAACATCACTTACTTTCCCTAAAGCATGTTTAATGGAATCATCAGCAAGTGCAAGTTCAATAGAGCATTTTTCAAGATTTTTCAATTCAAGTATTCATATAGTTCTTTAGACAAAACAGAGACACTAGATCCTAGATCAAGTATGGCATGGTGTGTCTCTTTTCCAATAGTTACTAGTACCTTGGGAATCCATATATCCCCAAGCTTAGGTGGTATCATGGCCTCTTGGTTGTACCTAGCAATTTTCTCTTTCAAGACATGATTAGCAATATAGGAACCAAAGCCATCTTGGTTAGTGTTGATGGAAGGATCACTTGCAATTTTTGTAAGATAGATATTAATTCATGCAAGCTACAATTTTCTAAGTCAAGCAAAGGATCCTTGACTTCACTAAGCATTTTAACTTCCTCAACTTCTCTATCTTTCATTACCCCAATAGATTCTTTAGCAACTCTCTCTTGCTCATGAATGTGTTCCCAAGATTTATTGATAACTTCTTGGCAATATTTAATTGTTTCCTCATGTTTTTGGCTGTAATGATACTCTTTAATGATGAGACTTCCTTAGCAAGCTGATCTACCCTTTCAAACAAAGCATCTTGTTTTTCAAACTTAGAGATAAATTCCTTATTAAGCTCTTTTTGGGTAGATATAAAAGACCTAATGGTGTTTAGGGTTTAGCATATTTATTAAGCTCTTTTTCCAAATCACTAGAAACATTTCCACTAGTAGCATATTTATTTGGCACATATGGGGTTTATTATAAGAGTTGTAATTATTGTTCCCATACCCACTATTACCATAGTACCTAATCAAGTTGACATCAAAATTTTCATAATTATTACCAACTAGTTCTTGCAAACAAACATTTTCAACATTAGGTATATTAAGCAAAGCAAGAATAGTATTTATACTACTATTAAAAGAGCAAACTTGTTGTCTATATATACTTTAAATCTGTACCGTTCAACATCCGAACAAACAGCTCCCAATGTTTGACAACTTAACATTGTCCGTTTTGGACGGTTTTGCCCTCTCACCAAATCACATAATACAACCAAATTGCCACCTGCCACCTTACGTGTGATTGCCACCGCTAAAAAAGGAACGGTTTGTACGTGATGGCCTGACTACGGCCGGGTGGACGACACCCTACGAGAGCCAGTGGCCGTCGGACCATGAACTCCACGCTGCTGCCCTGCCTGAACTCCTCCACGCCGTGCATCCACGCCGTCCCTGCATCTACAGCGCCGCCCAGCAAAACGCGAGCAACGCAAGGAGCCATGGCAGCGAGCGGCCAGGGAGACACCGCCGCCGGCCGTCCTTCAAGAGACCGTCTTCGACTATGTCGTCGCCCAGCCCAGCCCGCCGCTAGGACGCGGCTGCCATGATCCATCCATGCAGGTAGTGAGCGGCGAACAACGACGCCGCTTGCAAATTCCGGAAGTATGAAGCGACAAACATATCCATCCATCAAGCTACAGATAGGTCGCGTCTTCGAGTGTGCGTGACCACCGTTGAGTTCCTTTCTTCTTCGATTAATTTTTTTCTTCGGATTCCAAGATTTGCACGTATGTGGGGACTTGGCTGACATATATCCATGGAAGAGCGTTTCTGTCATTCTCAAGTTCAGAAGTTCTCAGCCTGCATAAGGAAGAGGACTTCCCTGAAGAGGAGGCGTCCTTTCTGCAAGTAATGGGAAGTCTACCAAGGTGATTTTTTTTCTCTCTAATGGAATTGATATATGTTTTTATGTTTGGAGAATTCAGTACCTACTGGTTTGTAGGATAGCAAGAGGTGATAACTTATTTTAGATCGTTATTCAGATGAAGCTTGAAAATAGATTTGAGATGAGCTGATAGCTACATTTGATCAAGACGTAGCAGCTCATGTTTGGCAAAGCACACTCTTTGTAATATAAATTGTAGAACTGATACAAAAGTGTGAAAGAAATAATACACGTATTCTTCACTATTTATAATATGTCCCTTTAATTATAAAGACGTGTGTTGCACATACATGCCAACTAGTCCATGTACATGCCAACTAGTCCATTTTAGATGACAAATTATTAGTTTTCTCAATAGAATTCACTTTCTTAGAAGGATTGGGTGCCCTATCAGTATGCCATTGACTATAGTTTTGCAAAATGTTTTCCAATATATTTTTAGCTTCTACTATAGTTTTACTCATAAAAGCACCTCCAGCAGCAGAATCAAGTATGTTTCTAGACATGTAGTTCAAACCATTGTAGACAGAGTGTAATATGGTCCATTCATTAACCCCATGTGATGGACAAGTTCGAAGCATGAGTTTAATCCTATCCCAAGCCATAGCAACATGTTCATTTTCATTTTGTCTAAAAGAAAGGATGTTGCTTCTATTTTGCAAAATTTTGACAAGAGGATAGTATTTCTTAATAAAAGCTTCTTTAAGATCATCCCATGAATTAATACTACCGGATGGCAATGAATGCAACCACTCTTTAGCTTTCCCTCCAAGTGAAAAAGGAAATAGATTCAATTTTAGGATATCACTTTCAACATTCTTAAACTTTTGCATGTCACATATTTCAACAAAACATGAAGATGCATAGAGGCATCCTCCATAGCACTACCACCAAATTGATCCCTAGTTATCAAGTTCAACAAACTAGGACTTACTTCATAGCTATCAGCTTTAATCTCAAGTGTTGCAATAGTTCTTGTGATAAATTGATCATTAGGAGTGTTTGTGTAGTCACACAATTTAGTTCTTTTCCCATTTTAGCAAGTTTTGGATTTTTTTTAATTTTTTATGCAAAACTGAAAATAAAATGAGACTCACAAATGCAAACCGAATTACAAATGCAAGACAATGCAAGACAATGACAAAACAAATAATTTGCTTTGAAGGTAAAGATGGATAAGATGATGCTCACGTAGGTGCAACCTCCCCAAACTTAGGTGTTAGCACAAGTTGGTGATGTTGACTTTGTTGTGATCTCCTTGGATAAACCTTCGCAGCTATGATTCCCCGGCAACGGCGCCAGAAAACAGTCTTGATGGCCCTTGACGAGCTACGGCTCCAGAAAACAGTTGATGTCTTGGTGCGTAGTTACCTGCGTCAAAAGTGAATGGGTTAGGTTGAGACTCCAAGTGAAGAGTGTGTAGTAAGTGGAAGACGTGTTTTCCCCACGAGGGTGACTCGAGGGTTTAATATCGAACTCTCGGGGAATCAGTAGTGAAAGATTTATCTTCCTATCCTTTTTTTGGTTACCTACAAAACAAGGTTAAATGTTTTGGTCCTCAACCTCACATGTGGTTGTCAAGCACAAGGTGTATGAATGATATCAAGATAATTATGCAATGCAATCTAGAAATAAATATGCAATGGTGGTGAATAAATGTGCAAGGATGATGATAACAATGATAAATGATATTTTTTGGTTTTTTTATGATGAATGCAAGATGAAAAAGTGTTTTTGTATTTTCGGATTTAATAATGGCAGAAAACGGAAAAGTGGTAAAAGTTGTTGGAAAGGTGTTTCTTATGATTAAAAATGGACCGGGTTCATGGTTTCACAAATGCACTCTCTCTTTAATAAAGTGGCAGATAATGGAACATAGGAGTTGACATATGAGATTGCAACGCAAAGTTTGATAACAAGTTACTAATTATATGGGCATCACGTCCTAACATAGAGATCTTTTGGTTATTAATCTCAGTTATAATCCACCAAGATGCGAACTAAATAATAACACCTTAGTAATTAAGATAACTCAGAGTATAGCTTTAAGTATCATGACATGAAGTTAAAATAAGAACATGCTAGATCTAGTCACAGAGAAGTGGCAAGTCACCCACAGCCCTTGTAGCATGGTATTTTTGTTTATCTCAAGTGAGGCAACAAAGTAAGATAAACACCCAAGTGGATCGCGATATTACAGTTGTCAACTTACCGCACTCACCACCCCCCGTTACTCCAACTAATGCACACATCACCCCACACACGCTCTCATAAACATGTTTGATCATAACAAGCAGATAAGAACGGGGTACATAATATGCATCTATATTCATAACTGAAACAAACATTGCAATCTGAAACATATATTAACTCATAAAAAGATCCACCACATAGGAATTACAACGATGAACGTAATCATGTTCAGCAGCTCATACGGTACTAATTAATGAAGCTCAAAGAGAGGAGCCCATAGTCCAGAGGTGGACTACTCCCTCTTCATCATGGAGACGGTGGAGATGTCGATGGGAAGATGGAGACGATGCCGGCAGCGCCCCGCCGGAGTTTTCCCCCTCCAATCTGCAGCTCCAGATCTCTCTTTCGGTGTTTCTGTGTTTCGGCGGCGCTCCTTCCAGAGAACGACGGGAGACTTTTTTATAGGCGTTTTTAGGCCAAGACGATGTCGGTGGAGAAAAGATCGACGGCAGCGGAGCCACGAGGGCCAAAAGAGTGGGCCCCACGTGGCCAGGTACAGTGGCCGCGTAGGCCACCCTCTTTTGGGCCTCCGGCCTGTGTTTGCTCGCTTCCTTCGCCCCCAAGTCTTATTCCTTCCAAAATATTGATGCTCGTAATTTTCCAGGTTATTTGGACGTCGTTTGGGTCCCCGAAACTTAAAAGGAAAAAATAGGGTTTTCTTCCTGCGAAGGGTTAATTCTATAAAAATAGGAAATAAATATAATATTCCAAAAAATCATTATATAACAGTGATATAACCCTTATATGAAACAAATATGATTGGAATATAAGTAATATAGTGCAAAGTTCATGTATGCATTTTACATGCATCAATCACGAAGATGGTGATGGATATGGTGTTGGTCTTGACGGTGGTGCTGATGGAGACTCCGGAGGGGGGATGGAGGAGCCTTACGGAGATGATCCGGCGGCGTATCCCCCCTCCGATCTTCTCCGGCGGCACCCCTCTGACTCTCTGTTTCGTGGTTTCGTGTTTCTCGCCGCCTCTCCGCGAAAATTCTCGAGGGACTATTTTATAGTCGGTTTTAGGTCAAGACGAAGCCACGGAGACGAAAACGGACGGCATCAGCCACGAGTGGGAAAACAAGTGGGCCCATGTGGCCAGGGAATATGACTACGTGGGGCCCTCTAGTTTCCAGCTGGTTGGGCTTCTGGTCTTCATTTTCAGCCCATTACGTTCGTCTCGAAAATTCTGAACCGTGCTCTTTGACCTTGCCCTTTTTGGAGTCCCGAAGCTCCCGGAAAGTCCGAAACACTAAAAAAGACGTTTTCTGGAAAACAGAGTTAGAACCAAAAGAGGGGGATTGTTTAGAAAATCTCTGAAATCATTATAAAACATGAATATAACATCATATAAGTTGCAAATATGTAGGAATATCTAGTAATAACATGCAAAGTTCATGTATGCATTTTACATGCATCAACTGTCCATTGCCTGTTTGACTAATCAATGAGTTCAGCCCATCAACCAATGGTCGAACAGTTTGCGTGCGGGATGGGAGGGAATAAGAGGCGTACCCGGGCTCGAACTAGATGCGCCGGTACTAGACGAGGTCGTAGACCGGCGGCGCGAGACGGGCCCTAGCGCTGCGTCAAGGTCCCCGAGGTGCGAATCAAGCAGGCGGCGACGAGAGTGGCAGCGATGGTGCGAATCGCCGGCGAGAGCAAAAAGGAGAGGCTGTGGGGGGGGGGGGCGAATGACTCAGGGCAATATAATCGCTCGGGACGAGCCTTTGTGGGGTGCCGCTGGTGGCGATTTTTGTTGTCCGGACCCCCAATGGGCCTTTGAGGTGTCGTTTGGAGACCCCCGGTGGAGATGCTCTTATCATTGTCAACCGCAAAACCCTTTCCAAACAAGCTAGAGGGAGGCTTCTCCATGTTTGCGATTTCATTGGAGGGACAGCCTCTCAATTTCTCACCATTATTTGCATTTTTCAACGATCATGCAAAGCCAAGGACTTGATCGACTTTTCACCCTTCTTCTTTGATTTTCCGTAAACAAAACCGTTTTGCTAAGACTAGACCAATTGCAATCCTAAAATCTAAGAAGATTAGAGGATAGCGTTTTGGCTCCTAGGATCACAGTCTCCCGATGAACAATAAATTTAAAAATTGTAATATTGTACATGTTTTTTTCTTTTTCATGTCTACAAAGTTTCATGAAGAAAACTATATTCCTACATGATAAAAAAAGTTTGAAAAGTGATTTCGAGCACCATATATGTTTTCTTTCACAGAGGTCGCGAAAATGTCTATTTTCATGATAATTTATGTGTGGACATAGGGCATGGACAACGAAACGTGTTAAATTTTTAAAGTACATTTGGAATGTCTTATTGTTAAATAGGAGAAGTTTGCTAAAAAAAGTTGCACTTTTACCTAAACTTTTTTCACTTGCAGCCGTGGCAGCCCACACATCTTCCGGCTTCGGGCCTCTTGCTCGCCGTCAGTGTAGCATCAAGCATCGACCCCTCGTCGCTCGTCGCCCCGGTCTGCCCGCCACCTCAAGTCTGCTCGCGATGGCGGCAATCACCGGCATCTCCCTCCGCCGCGCGGCCATCTCCTTCCCCTACCGGACCCTTTCGCGCCGCCTCCTCTCCCACTCCCTTGCCCGGCGTCGACTCCTCTCCTCCTCGGCCACTTCTTCCACCCCCGCCCTCCCTATCCGCCACACGCCATCCTGCCTCGAAGAGCGCCGCCCAGCGTCCCCGCGTTCCAGCCCCTCACGGCCTCCTCCCCGCGCCTCACTCTCGACTTCGTCCCCGTCGACGTGTCCAGCTTTTCCCTCGCCGACTCCCACCTCGGCCTCCTCCTCCTCCACTCCAGAAGCCCACTCCCCACCGAGCACATCCCCCGCTTCCTCGTCTGCGACCCAGCCCGCCGCCTCCACGTGACGCTCCCTCCGCCGCCGTGCGCCGCCGACGACCAGTTCGTCGGCTGCGCGCTGCGCTCCCGCGCCGCGCACCCGAGCGGGCTGCTCCGCTTCGAGGCCGTCTGCCTCACCGTCGACGCCGACCGCCCGCGGGCCTGGGTCACGTCCTTCGACGACGGCCAGTGCCACTGGCGCGCGCTGCCGCGGCCTCGGGACGTCGTCATCGACTTCGACCCCGGCTGGTTTGAGCACAACTGCGTGCGCGCCGCCGGGAGCCTCTACTGGCACATCTGCAATTCCGACCGCGCGCTCGCGCTGGACGCCGCCACGCTGGAGTTCTCCTTCTGCCGTTCGCCGGGAAGAAGACACGTACCGCGTCGGGGAGATGCCGGAGGACGGGCGGCTGTGCATCGGTTCGATGGAGCTCCAGGTGCTGCAGCTGTGGGTGCGGGGCGACGGCAAGGGCAGCGGCGGAGGGTGGGTGCTGGAGAGGGAGGCGTGCATGCGTCAGGTGTTCGACGCCGTGCCGCAGCTGCCCAGGGACCCCATCGCCCGGCTCTACTTCACCTTGGGCAACATCGACGCAGGGCGCACTGGCAAGGTGTTCATCAGGGCGTGGGTTCATGGGCACTACTCGTATCATCTGGACACCGGGAAGCTCGAGTGCCTGTCAACCGACGATGGTATGGAGTATGGCCATCCCATTCTCCCCTACTTCTCCTACCCTGTAGATGGTGCTGGCTCGGACTAACTGACAGGTAAATTCCATTGGAATTTGGAAGAAACCCCACCATTTATTCACTGTGATTGTTAAAAACTGAACCTTTGCTACGATATCTGCGAGCACTAATTATGGTATTAGCTGATATGCCTGAAATTTTCCATATTGTCGCCGCAACCTGAATATTTGCTATGCTGCTAGTATGACAAGCAGATGACTGCACTTTATTGTTTTACCACGAGAATATATACTGGGAAGCAAATGTGAGATAACGATCAGTTACTTGTCAAAGTTGTAACTCGCTGTTCTATGCTCCTTGTAGAACTGATGAATTCATTCAAATAAGTCGGCGTAAAAAATTGTGATGTGTGATTCTGTAATTAAACCATGTATACTGTATATCCGAAAGGGTTTCCTGGTTTTAAAATGTACTGAGAAAAAAACTCATGATCATGCTATATTGCAATTTTTGGAGCTGCCACAAAGTAAAGCATGTTAATTTTAAGAAAGGACTCTTGACACGGTAGATATGTACAAGCTTTTTTTGAAACGCCCACGTATAATTAACAAAGTACCACATACAGAGTACATAGTACAAGTACACAGAAACGTACAATACGCAGGGAATCGGCACCAGGAACGACGTCAGAAGCTTCTCCGTCGTCGACGTCGAAGACCGCCGGCCACCTCCTTACCGCTGCCTGAGACCACCTTCTTCGAAGGAAGATGCCGCATAGCCCTTCCGCCGCCCCGCGGCGGAACTTCAGTCGATGAACGGCCACGGCGAGTGGCCTCACTCTCCTTCTTCTCCACCTTGCCACGGCCGCCTTCGAGATCGACGCCAGCAGTCGCCGCTGACCTCGACCAGCGCTGGTTTCCAGCCACCAGATCCGCCGCCACCGCGGATCTGATGGAAGGCCAAGGAACTCGAGCACCACGCCGAGCCTCGAGCTCCCGCAAGTCAGGCGCAAGGACGGCGAGCCCCGAAGAACACCGCCGCCGGAGAAGGTTGCGCTGACACCAAACCGCCCGCCGACACCACCAACTCCTCCAGAGCGCCATCGCGAGACTCCCACCCTACCCTACCGTATTTACAGGCCGGAGCCGGGGATCCCCCACCCTCCCGCCGCCGAAGCGGCCGGCGGAGGGGAGGAATCCCGCGGCTCGGCGGCGCGCACGGTGGATTGACGGGAACGCCCAAAAAGTCGCCTCTCTCCTCTGCTACAGAGGCGGGGAGGGGAAAGCGGGTTCACTCAGGTAGATATGTACAAGCTATTCAGCTGATTTTATAACTTTGCTATCCTTCAGAGAAAGAACAGCTTATAAAGTTGCATTTCGCTTAGTCCTATTTTTCTGTGTCTAAGTGACATTTTAAGGTACATATACGGATATACTATTGTAATATAACATCATTGCTGTCTTTTAAAGGAAAACAAATATCTTAATATTCTATATGTGATATGTAGCTGAACACCTTAGAACTCACTTTCTCAAATCTTTATCAGTTAGTTACATATTCTTCGTTAGATGCATGGAACTATGATGCTGCCATTATTTGGGATGACCGGCACATAGTGTGTGTCCCTGTATTTTCCGATAGTGGCTCAGATTAACTTACAGGTAAACTGGAAGATACACCACTATTATTCCCTGTGAGGCTTAAAAATTGAACGTTTGCTACGATAACTGTGATCAGTAATTGCTACTAGTTCATATGGCTGAACATTTTTCCATATTGTCGCCGCAACCTGAATATTTGCACTTTATATCCTCCCGAGAAAGAACAGTTTCTAAAATTGCATTCTGTGTAGTCCCATTTTTCTCTTTCATATAAGTGACATGGTCAAGATACATACCATTGTAATGCAACGTCATTGTTTTGTTGTTATGGGAAAGAAATATCTTAATAGTAGAGGTAGAAGTAGTGTTTCGAATTTTCATTTTCTCGAAAAAAGGAGAGATGTGATATGCAGCTGAACACCTTAGAACTTGCTTACTCACATCTTGTTACCTGTTAGTTGCATGTTATTCGTTAGGTGGAACAATATGGTGCTGCCATGATTTGAGAGGGGATTTGTTTTCCATATGACTATTCCATACAGTGTATTTTCTATTGAACTTCACGAAACAGGCTTTCGCCCAGCTATATAAATATAGCAACCAACCGATACGCGCGCATGATACTGCTGGGGCAAACAGCACACTCATGCTCAAAAGAAACAAAAAAGAACAAACAAGAGAAAACAAAGCCAACATCGGCGGTTTGACGAAAAACTAGATGACTCGCAGCCGCTGCGCCCTCCGGAGAATCCACCACGCTCCCAGCCTTCCGAAGTGCCTCGTACCAGCAGTACCTCCAAGGAGGGAACGACGACGACGCTACTGCCCGACATTTCCAAAGGTTTCCCTCGGTCTGTCCTAGGGTTTCCCTGGTACGTTGAGGGTGGAAAAGAGGTATCCCGACGACCTTCACGAAGGAAGGTGACACCCGCAGGCGTCACCGCGTCAGTGTCGAGACGACAATGATTTATCCTGACCTCCAAACCACATCCCAGGCGCTACGTATAGCTCCACCAAACTTGCCGCCCACCAGCACACGCCACCACGGCCTTGCAGTCATCATCGTCGCCTCACCGCGGCCAATGTCGCGAGGTCGGAAACCGAGTAGAGGGATCCCGGCGAGAGATGGCGGCACATTGGCACGTGAGAGGGAACTACCTCCACCGCTGGAGGGCAGTAGCCGACCGGATGGTGCTTGGCGAGTTGCCCTCTGCGGCAGGGGTGTGGTTGTCGCCTTGGTGGCGTCCCTAGCTCTGTGTCGGAGGTGGAGAGGTCATGCTGAGGGGAAAACCCTCGCCCTGGTTTTTACCGAGCCGCGGCGGCCGTGGACGTCGTCTACTTCTTGAAGGCACGTTGTGGCTTCCCTCTACCCTCTTACGTGTTCCGGGTGAAAACCTAGATCTTCAGATCGGGCGGTGGCGGCACTTTGCGTCGTGTTCTTCTTGAAGACACTGTATTGGAGAGCGGTGGGCAGCTCTCCGGAGGTTGCGTGGCGGAGTCTTCTTCGGCATGCTTACTCCGGCAAAGCTTGTTGCTTGATCTGCACTCTCGGCGTGTCTTGTTGGATCTCCTTGCACTAGTAGAAAAAGGACTTTTCGTCTGGAGTACTGTTTGCCATTAGCCCCGGTTCAGGCAAAAACCGGGACCAGTGCCTGGCACTGGTCCCGGTTCGAGCTGCCAGGGCCCCGTGGGGCATTGGTCCCGGTTCGGTTGGGGGCATTGGTCCCGGTTCATGCCAAGAACCGGGACCAAAGCTCCAGAGCCGGACCACGTGGCATGCCGCGGAGCTTTGGTCCCGGTTCGTGCCAAGAACCGGGACCAATACCCCTCCCCTGCCTATATATTGTTGCCCCCACCCCCCCTCTCTCCTCTGTTTTTTTTTCCTGGATTGGTGGGAAGTGGGGGTGCTAGTTTTTTTCTCTTTGCCACGCACAAGATGTGTTCGATGAAATGCCCGACCCGCACCGAGGTTAGCAACTTTATCCTTTTCGTCTGTAATTGATACAGAAATATTGCACGTGTCGATGTACGGTGGTCATTTCACTATTCAAGATGTTATTGTAATGGTATTTGATAAACTTAATTATATATATGATGCAGATGGATGCACGGATGCGATGGATGTACGGCGAACGACGCAGTTCCGAGTTTATTGCAGGCCTGCATAAATTTCTCGATGTGGCTGAGGCAAACAAAGTGAATAATTTTATGCCTTGTCCATGTGAGAAGTGTCGGAACGTCAGGGAGTACCCTGACCCGAGAACCATTCAAGACCACGTGATTCGGAAAGGTTTCATGCCCAGCTATAATTGTTGGACCAAGCACGGAGAAAGAGGGGTTACGATGGAAGACAATGAAGAAGAGGAGGATGATGACAACTATCCTATGTTCCCTGAGGAATGCGGTGATACTGTTATGGAAGACGTTGAAGAAGAAAGAGGTGAACATCGGGCATCAGATGAGCCCGCTGATGGTCTTGGTGGGGTCATTTCTGATGCAAAGCGAGAATGCGATACAGAAAAGGAGAAGCTAAAGTTGGAGGCCATGCTTGAGGATCACAAAAAGTTGCTGTACCCAAACTGCGAAGATGGCAGCACAAAGCTCGGTACCACACTGGAACTGCTGAAATGGAAGGCAGAGACTGGTTGTTCTGACAAGGGATTTGAGAAGTTACTGAAAATAATGAAGCCGAAGCTTCCAAAGGATAACGAATTGCCCGAGACTACATACGAAGCAAAGAAGACTATCTGCCCTCTAGGATTAGATGTGCAGAAGATACATGCATGCATTAATGACTGCATCCTGTACCGCGGTGAGTACGAGAACATGGATAAATGCCCGGTATGCAATGCACTGCGGTACAAGATAAGACAAGATGACCCTGGTGATGTTGAGGGCGATGACGAGCCCCCCCGGAAGAGGGTTCCTGCTAAGGTGATGTGGTATGCTCCTATAATACCACGGTTGAAACGTCTGTTCAGAAACAAAGAGCATGCCAGGTTGTTGCGATGGCACAAAGAAGAGCGTAAGAAAGACGGGAAGTTGAGACACCCCGCCGATGGGTCCCAGTGGAGAAAAATCGACAGAGAGTTCCCGACATTTTCAGATGACGCAAGGAACTTAAGATTTGGTCTAAGTACAGATGGCTTTAATCCTTTTGGGGAGCAGAGCTCCAGTCATAGCACTTGGCCCGTGACTCTATGTATCTACAACCTTCCTCCTTGGTTGTGCATGAAGCGGAAGTTCATTATGATGCCAGTGCTCATCCAAGGCCCGAAGCAACCCGGCAACGACATTGATGTGTACCTACGGCCATTAGTTGATGAACTTTTGCAGTTGTGGTCCGAACCAGGTGTACGTGTGTGGGATGAGCACAAACAACAGGAATTTGACCTACGAGCGTTGCTGTTCGTAACCATCAATGATTGGCCTGCTCTTAGTAACATTTCAGGACAGTCAAACAAGGGATACAATGCATGCACGCACTGTTTAGATAAGACTGAAAGTATACATTTGGGAAACAAGAATGTGTACCTGGGGCATCGTCGATTTCTTCCGAACGGTCATGCCGTAAGAAAGCCCGGCAAGCATTTCAACGGTGAGGCAGATCGCCGGAAGAAGCCTAACCTCCCTGATGGTGATGTTATATATGACATGGTCAAGGATTTAGAAGTAATCTTTGGAAAGGGTCCTGGCAGTCTATCTGTTCCGAATGACGCTGACAACCACGTACCCATATGGAAGAAGTGCTCTATATTCTGGGAGCTACCCTATTGGAAAGTCCTAGAGGTCCGGTCTTCAATCGACGTGATGCACGTGACGAAGAATCTTTGCGTGAACCTGCTAGGCTTCCTGGGCGTGTATGGGAAGACAAAAGATACACCGGAAGCACGGGCAGACCAGCAACGTATGAAAGACCCATACAACAAGCAGACGGATAAAGGGCGTCAATACTTAAGCAGATACGCTCTTACCAAAGCAGAGAAGGAAATCTTTTTTGAATGCCTGAGCAGTATCAAGGTCCCGGCTGGCTTCTCGTCAAATATAAAGGGAATAATAAATATGGCAAAGAAAAAATTCCAGAACCTGAAGTCTCATGATTGCCACGTGATTATGACGCAGTTGCTTCCGGTTGCATTGAGGGGGCTTCTACCGGAAAATGTTCGAGTACCCATTGTGAAGCTATGTGCATTCCTCAATGCAATATCTCAGAAGGTCATCGATCCAGTAACTCTACCAAGTTTACAGAAGGCTGTGGTCCAATGTCTTGTCAGCTTCGAGTTGGTGTTCCCCCCATCATTCTTCAATATTATGACGCATCTCCTGGTTCACCTACGCGACGAGATTGCCATTCTCGGTCCTGTATTTCTACACAATATGTTCCCCTTCGAGAGGTTCATGGGAGTCTTGAAGAAATATGTTCATAACCGTGCTAGGCCAGAAGGAAGCATCTCAAGGGGCTATGGAACAGAAGAGGTCATTGAGTTCTGTGTTGACTTTATTCCTGACCTTAAGCCGATTGGTGTTCCTGAATCGCGGCATGAGGGGAGACTGAGTGGAAAAGGCACGCTAGGAAAGAAAGCACTGATATGTAGGGACGGGCATTCTTTAACTCAAGCACACTACACAGTTCTACAAAGTTCCACCTTCGTGGCTCCGTATATCGAGGAACACAAGAATTATGTACGCTCCAAGAACCCGGGGAAGGATGACTCCTGGATTAAAGAAAAACACATGGAGACCTTCGGCAGTTGGTTGCGATTACAGCTCATGAATGACACCACTGTCGGAGAACAGCTCTACTTGTTGGCCGCGTCACCATCTTCGACTGTATTGAATTTCCAAGGGTACGAGATAAATGGGAATACATTTTACACGATCGCCCAAGATAAAAAGAGCACCAACCAGAACAGTGGTGTCCGCTTTGATGCAACAAACGACGATGGGCAAAAGGACACATACTATGGTCGCATAGAGGAGATATGGGAACTTGACTATGGACCTACTTTTAAGGTCCCTTTGTTTCGGTGCAGTTGGGTCAACATGAATGGAGAAGGGATAAAGGTAGACCAGCTGTACGGGATGACAACAGTGGATCTCAAGAATCTTGGTTGTTACAAGAACGAACCATTCGTCCTAGCCAATGATGTGGCTCAGGTTTTCTATGTGAAGGACATGTCCTCCAGACCGAAAAAAAGAAAAAACAAGCAAACGAATACATCAGACGATGAGCCAAAGCGTCACGTAGTTCTTTCAGGGAAAAGAAACATCGTGGGAGTCGAGGACAAGACAGACATGTCAGCAGATTATGATAAGTTTGATGAAATTCCGCCCTTCACAGTGAGAACTGACCCAAGCATCCCGTTAAATAATGAAGATGCTCCATGGTTACGGCTGAAGCGATCATAGGCCAGGGACATACGCGAAGAAGGGTTCATGGCTTTTATGTAAATCAATGTAATGTATTAAACCTTTATGTGATGTGTAGTAATGTATTAAACCTTTATGTGGCTCACGAAGTGGTCGTGATACTGCTGATCCAACAGCTCACAATCCCTCAAAAGAAACACACCCCTGATCCAACGTCTCACAAGCGCTTGAAAGAAACACACGATCCGTGTGCTTCTTTAGTCCCGGTTGGTAACACCAACCGGGTCATGTGGCTCACGAAGTGGTCGTGATACTGCTGATCCAACAGCTCACAATCCCTCAAAAGAAACACACCCCTGATCCAACGGCTCACAAGCGATTGAAAGAAACACACGATCTGTGTGCTTCTTTAGTCCCGGTTGGTAACACCAACCGGGACTAAAGACGGGCTTTGCGGTCACGACACGTGTCCTCCCCCAGCGCTTCCCTGGGCACGTGTCCTCCCCCAGCGCTGCCCTGGAGGTCTTTATATATTGTCGCCGACGGGGTAAACCCTAATCCACCATTCCTAGCCACGAACGCATCGTCTCCACGAGATGGATCCGCCACGCCCGCCGCAACGCCTTCTGGACGAGGTCGAGCGTGCTCGGCAGAGCGCGCTTGGGCGCAACCGCGGGAGTCTATCCCGCCGTATGCCCACGAGCCCGGCGTGGAGAGGAATGCCCAGCTACCGGCCTCCTGCTCCACCAGGTGCCGCCGCACCTCCACCTGGCGCCGCTGCACCTCCACCAGGCGCCGCCGCTCCTCCCGCGGAGGAGGAGGAGGACGACGACTTCGACTGGAGCGACGACGGGGAAGAAGGTTGTGGGTTGCAGATACAGGAGGCCATGGAAGCCTCCTTCCAGTCTGTCCGCGACTACCCTGTCCAGCGAGCCAAGACTTCCTACCAGCTCAAGGCGAAGGAGGCTTCCGATCTGGATTGGGCGCTGAAAGACTCATCCTCCATGGATCTTGCCCTCCGCCGCAAACGTGCGCGCGAGAACCGGGCGGCCGCCCACGGGGCTGGCTCCTCCCGCCGTTCCCTCTAATCCTACGGCCTTCGAGCCAGCAAGTCCGTTTATGTAGAATAATGTTGGTGATGTTGGATCAGGGGTTTGTTTCTTTCAAGCGCTTGTGAGACGTTGTTCTGCATTTACTTCTGCTTACGGATTATTTGTCGAATTTCGACTTACGGATTTAAAGATATGAATTTATCCATATTAAATTGAAAATGACAATAATAATGTAAAATTGATTTTGGATTATTTATACAAATTCAGACACTTTTCACGTTGAAAGTTTTGTCAATTCAAAATATGCAATAAAGTTAATATATTTTTAATTGAAAATGGCAAAATGGTTAATAGTTTGTATAGTTAGAATAATTATTTCAGAAAACAGAAAATGGTTTTGGATTATTTATTCAAATTTAAACACTTTTCATGTTGAAAGTCTTTTCAGATTCAAAACCATTTGAAATTCATATTCAAACACCTAAATAAGAAAAAAAAGGCGGGAACAACATTTCAGAACTGAAAAGTTCGAAATAATTTTGAAAAAGGACTCTTTGGTCCCGGTTGCTAGAAAGAACCGGGACCAAAGAGTCCATGGATGCGCGCCGCGATCTGGCATTAAATGACCCACTCTTTGGTCCCGGTTGCTGGAAAGAACCGGGACCAAAGGATCACTGGTCCCGGTTCTTGCCAGCAACCGGGACCAAAGACCCCTGCTATTTAACTGCTCGCGCTCTTTCTTCTTCCCCATTCACGCAAATCGACTAAGGACCGGAGGCGCGACGCAGAGCGAAACGACGCCGGCAGGCTGCCCGACGCCCGCGCCGCCCCACGCCGCGCCCCGCCGCCGCCGTCGACGTCCGCCGCGCTCTGGACGGCCGCGCCACCTCCTCCACACGCGCCACCTCTCCTCCACGGCCGCGCCCCCCGCTCGCGCCCTCCACGGCCGCCCCCACGCCGTCGACGCCGCCCCCGACGCCGCGCCGCCGCTGCCCGTGGCCGTCCTCGCCGCGCCCGGCCGTGGCCTCCTCCCTTCTCCGGTCGAAGCGCCGCCGACGCCACCCGCCCCGCGCCACCCGCCTCGAGCCGGACGACGCCGCCGTCTCCTGCGCACCCGACGCGCCGCGCCACCGTCTCCTGCGCCACCCGATCGACGCCTCCTGTTGTTAGCAAAATGTATAAGTCCATACTAGCAAAATTAATATTAGTAGTGTTAGTAATATTAGTAATGTTAGCAAATTTTAGCAATTGTTAACATGTTAATATTACTAAAATGTTGTTAGTGATGTAAGATTTTAGTAGTCAATTTTAGTAGTGTGTTAGTATGTTATTAGTCCAATTAGCAAATTTAGCAAATGTTAGCAAATTTTAGTCCAATTAGCAAATGTAGCAAATGTTAGGAAATGTAGTGTTTAGTGTTAGTGTTAGTATAGGAAATTTTAGTGTTAGGAAATAGCATTTTGTATAGGAAATAGCATTTTAGGATTTTAGTGTTAGGAAATGTATAGGAAATAGCATTTTAGGATTTTAGTGTTAGCAAATGTAGCAAATGTTAGGAAATGTAGTGTTTAGTGTTAGTGTTAGTATAGGAAATTTTAGTGTTAGGAAATAGCATTTTGTATAGGAAATAGCATTTTAGGATTTTAGGGTTTACGATACGAGTTTACGGGTTTACGATACGGTTTACGATACGAGTTTACGGGTTTACGATACGAGTTTACGGGTTTATGATATTGTAGATGTATCTTGACATATGGAACAAGTTACCCAACTAAAGTTTTGTGCATTGTTCTTAATTTGCAGAAACTATGGAACGAGACGAAGATCAGGAAAATATCCTCCAGGATATAATCCGCGGGCCGGAAGATATTGTCGATGTCACCACGGAGTTTTTGAACAACTCCGGTGAGGGAGATGAGTCTCTCAACCGAAGAGACGGCTCCGGTGAGGTAGAACCCGACGGCCGGGGTGAGGGAGAAGTCAGCGAGGGAGAAGCCGACGAGGGAGAAGCCGAAGGCTCCGGTGGAACATTAAATGTTGCAAACTCCGGCGAGGTGCATATACATATATTAATGAAGCCGAAGATTGTATTAATTAAGTCTCTGATGTCTATATACATATATTAACGCTCTTTCTTCTTTTAGCCCTCCGGATCGAGCAAATCTTCTGTAAGGACAAAACGAGGCCCAGCCAAAAAGTTGGGCGACCAAGAAAGGTACACGATCGAAAGAGTCGCTGAAGACGGCACACCGACTGCTCCCCCTGGTGTTAAAAATAAAATGGTAAAGCAATGCGGAGTTCTTGTTAGGGACTTCATCCCGATCACCGTTCGAGAATGGCATCGGCCAAACGAGAAAGGACAGCTATATGTCAGCGATGAGGGCAAAGAAAGACTTTGGAGAAAGCTCATGGTTAATTTCACCCTGCCGGCGCCAGAGGTGGATTCAGATGAGGAGGATCCAGATGAGGCAGAAAAGATTGCCCGGAAAATCATGGAGCAAAAAGTCAAGGACTGGGCACTTAAGAAGATGGCCGAGCTATTCAAGAACTGGAAGAAAAGATTGAACAAACTGTTTGTCAAGAAAAATAAGACTCCAGACTTCGATAAAGGGTATGAGAAGATAAAGGACTACTGGGAAGAATTTGTGGCGTACAAGAAATCAGAGGAAGCTCTGGAAAAGTCTGCAAAAAATGCGGCAAATGCTGCTCTAAAGATGTACCACCATACTATGGGGCCTGGTGGCTACGCTGGTAGCATGCCTAAGTGGGAGAAACTTGAGGCGGACCTGCTGGCTAATGGGATCACTCCAGAGCCACTCAAGTGGATCGAACGGGCAAGAAATTGGTTTTACGGGCATGGGGGCACGTTGGACGCAGAAGGGAAGTGCATATATAACAGAAGACACAAAGATAATCCCCT
This sequence comes from Poa pratensis, assembly GCA_947311845.1. NCBI lineage: Eukaryota > Viridiplantae > Streptophyta > Magnoliopsida > Poales > Poaceae > Poa > Poa pratensis. The sequence goes on from CAMZMU010000074.1 coordinate 34,117,320, forward strand.
ACTACCCATCCAAGAAATTAGAAAAGCAGTAAAGGATGTTGAAGAGGGACGGTTCATTCCCGATAGAGAGGATGACGAGCTCACACGCGCCCTTGGGAATAAGGAACACGACGGACGGTTACGAGGCGTACCTGGCTCCAAGCCCAAGACAATTGCGATTCCCGAGCACAGGAAGAAATTTCCTGATAGAAGCCATCAGAGGAGAAAGGAAAGGGAGGCAATGGAAGCACGCGCTGCTGCAGACCGGCTGCGTAATATAGAAGAAGAATTAAAGCTGCAGAAGGAACAAATTGCCGTGCTTAGCCAGCAAGGTACTAGCGGCCAATCTCAACGGCACATGGTAGAAGCTGCATGCGATGGTACCGGTGGCCCATCGAATCGGAAAAGCAGCGTGGCTTCCACGGAGCTCCAGGATGGTAATGATGATGCAGTGGCTCCACTTCGTCGCTACCCAGTGGATGATATCACGGAGAGCACACCTTGTGAGATGCATGTGAAAGTTTTTAACTTAACCGTGAAGGTGGCGGTCGGCTATGTCGTACCAATTGGACCTAATCCAACTTACCATTTCTCTCCGGTTCCAAATGGCTACGCTGTTGTCGCGGTGGATGAAGTGATGAAAGATTATGAGGAGCTGAAGCTGCAACACCCTGCAGGTGAAGATGGGGAGGTGCTTGAACTTGGAGAAGCCAAGAAAGCGACCATTCTATGGCCAAAGGAATTCATCGTGCTTCCGAACTGGCAGCCAAGGCCATCGACTCCTCACCAGTCTCCAGCGCAACAGTCCTCTTCACCGCCTCAGCATTCTCCAGCGCAACAGTCCTCTTCACCGCCTCACCAGTCTCCAGCGCAGCCGTCTCCGCCGCCGCGTCAGCCGTCTCCGCCGCCGCGTCAGCCGTTTCCGCCCACCGCTCGTACTATGAGGGGTAAGCGATCACCGAAACGTAAAAGGTCGCCCCTCCCAACAGTACCTCATAAGAATCTTCCCATTAGACCTTATGACAGGACTGTAGCGGAAAACGCCGCGGAGGTGGCTGCCTACAATAAGGCTTTTTTTGCACCAAAAAAGCCCGAGCAGAAGCCGGTATACGATGAAAAATCCAAAAAGTGGAGAAAGTCCTTCCTTGAGCAGCCATCCCAGATATCGATGAATCTGCCATCTGACTATGGTCGTGAACTTACTAAGCTAGCACGTGCCCAGTCTGAGCAGAACAAGGGAAGAAGTGCAAAAAGCGGGAAACAAATTGCCCAGCTCGGACAGCAGAAAAATCAATCGGTCCCCCCGCTCATAGTGTGTTCCGATGTCGACAAGGACTTCAGAGTCGCTATGGATAAAGACCTGGAATTATTGGACCCCAGAGCCATAGCTGCTGCTAAAGAACTTGGTGTCACTGTATCTCAGGCCAAGGAACAGGCTACCGCCTTGGGTATGAGCCTTGGTCAACTTTTAGGCTATGAACATGCGCCAATGTTAGAGATGGCACGGAAATATGTCCAAGGGGAGCCTATGGTCAGTAATGAGGAGATGACGGGTCTATCAACACATATGCGAAATCTGCATACCTGGTACCTGGTGCACACATCAAAGAAGGACGCGAAAGAGTGGTTTCCGCTGGACGTTAGAGTGGAGCATTTCTTCAAACGTTACACTATACAGGTTCAACTGACTGAACTGTTCCAGTTATTCCAAAAGCGCGCCCTCGACAAATCTATCCTCTCTTGCTATTGTCTGTAAGTGATTTATTTTCGTAATTAAGTCTCTAGCTCAGCTCGTTCATTGCCTGTATTATATTATCCTGCCTATATATATATCCTTTTGTACGCTATTATGCAGAATGAAGATGCTGGAATGCAAAAGATCTAAAGTTTTTGAGGTTGGGTTCGTTGACCCATATATCGTGAATTCACATACGTTAGTCAATCACCCCAAAGACGTGGAGCATGACCTGACCACCTTTTTAACCATGCAACATTTCTGTACGGAAATACTATTTCCTTACAACTTCAGGTGAGTGTTTCTGTCTTGTACATATTTTTATTTGGCTTTCTCGATGTTAAGTGTAATTGATGAGCTATGCATGTCTGCTTTATGTAAACGTCCGCAGGTTCCACTGGATTCTGCTAAGCATTCAACCTGACAAGTCCACAGTTGAAGTCCACGACTCATTAAGTTGGGACCAAGCGTTGTGGTCCGACATGAAAGAAATGCTCAACAAGTAATTTCAATCATTATCGCATTATATCGCCCTCTTTCGTTCGTTCCCTGATGTCAAGTAATTAATAACTCCTTTGTTCATTTTCTTTGCCAAAGCAGGTGTTGGACAATTTTCAAACAGAAGGTAGAAGGTCCATTCAAAGATGAGCTAACTTATAAAACGGTGAAAGTCCGCAGCAGCCACCGGGGAGTAATTTATGTGGATTCTACGTTTGCGAGTTCATTCGCGAGTTGACCACTGAGCGGAGAACAACTGCTTTCAGCAAAATGCGGGAGAAGATCGACCCAGAACTGCGCGTAGGAGCAATTCAAGAGGAATTGGCGGGATTTCTGCTTAGGGAGGTCATCGATGAAAGGGGAGAACATTATGCTTCGGACGATGAACTACATATGCCTTGATGGCTTGATCTATCTCCATGTAATTAAATAGTTGTATTCTCGCAAGAGATCGAATATTAATTATATATGCATCAACATGTACTGTGTATATAGTAGAGCGTATAATATGCGTACGGAAACGATGGAGAGCACGTCGGCGATGCGAAGAAGGGGGAGACGACGGAGGCACCGGCGAGAGGGAGAGGGGGCACCGGCGAGAGGGAGAGGAGGCACCGGCGAGAAGGAGAGGGGGCACCGGCGAGAGGGGGCACCGGCGAGAGGAGAGGGGGCACCGGCGAGAGGGGCACCGGCGAGAGGGAGAGGGGGCACCGGCGAGAGGGAGACCCTAAACCCTAAATACCAAAAAAAAACACTCATTGGTCCCGGTTCGTAAAAGAACCGGGACCAATGAGTCTCTCCCCACGCCCAGCCAGAACTGGCCACGTGGCCACCCATTGGTCCCGGTTCGTGGCCCAACCGGGACTAGCATTAGTCCCGATTGGCCAGTCCCGGTTGGGCAACCGGGACTGATGGCCCAACCGAACCGGGACCATAGGCCCATTTTCTACCAGTGTTGGTGTTTCTCAGCGAGTTGGTGCTCCCCTGTTCGTTGTTTCTGCTGTTGTTTGGGCGTGTCTTGGCGGTGTGCAGTGTGCGTTGGTGATCCGGCCTTGGCTCTAGGCCACGCTTCGGCCCGACGACTTTGCCCGTGTTGACGATGTGCAGCGTGTGTCGGTGTGCCGGTCTGTCCTCGAGGGCGAGCATCGGCCCAACTCCTTTGCCTGCCCAGCTAATTCTCAGCCTCATCGGAGTATTTCTTAGGTGGCGTCCGCCTCGCCGGTGTTTCATCGGTTGTCCTGTATCTTGTGTGGGTGTGGAGTTCGTTGCTGTAAGATGGGTTCAGCACTTTGTATCATTTTCGTTGTTTTAGCGTTATTAATTTAACGTTGGGGCATCTGGCCTTGTATCTAAAAATAGGGGAGGGGCGGAACGAAAGGAGGTCCGGATCAAAGTTGTTTTCCCCTTTACGTTCTCACAAAACAATTGGTTGACAATTTGCTGCTTTCATGTCCAGGGAACTACAGCGTGGTAAAGGATGGAGAGAATACTCCCCTAGCCACGGATGCACAGTTCTAGTTAAATCCAAAGAAAACCCGTCCCTCCTCCTAGTGCTAGACTGTTAGTTGTTCTTGATAATTCCATCAGCATAGTATCCCAATGATCAATCAGACGTTCTACATAAGCATTAGATGCTGGTTAAGTTACAGTTTTAAATTTTTTTGAATTGCCTGACCAAGTAGTTGCGGCGGCGATTCTAGCTATAGCCAAAGCTGCTGTTCTGCTGGCTGCTAGCCAAAGGCAAGCTCGCTTTAAACGAGGAAGCTGGGGCTGGACTGCCAATGACGACGTCACGACGACTGCCATGAGAGTTGACCGTTCATATGTTTGACCGTTCAAGCTCCAATTTGAAGTGAATTTTGAGTTGTGAACCACAGTCCGCGTGTGCTTTACAAATTTAGGCCTCTTTAATCAACACAGTATGTTGAGTCTACTTGAGTTTGCAATAAAGTTTGCGTGAATGTCTGGTCCACAAATAGGTCAAACGAATGTTTTTTCAAGAGGTTTTAGCGAACTTTTTCAAAAAAGCTGGCCGTAGCTTTAGAGTACATCGAGGACATAGAGATACGGTTGGAAAAAGGAGAGGATGGACACAAACTTTGTATCCTGCAGGAGTGGTACTGGTATACTTTTAGATAAAAGTACTGGTATACTCTCAAGCAGACAAGCACGATCCATCAGACGACCAAGTTTAAATCCATCCAGCATCTTCCCTCCCCTGTTCCCCATCCGTCTAGCGGCAAAGCCATCATCTTCCGTTCCAAGCCAGAGACCAGAGCGACTGAGAGAAGACAGGGCCGACCGAGACGAGCCATGGCGATGTTCAAGGAAGCGGCGACGTTGCAGCTGAAGCTGCTCACGCTCGCCTTCCTGATGGCCAGCTCCTCCCGCGTGCTGCCCCCCAAGAACCCCGCCGGCGCCAACGCCTGCGCGTGCGAGCTGTACCTCCGCCTCGACCTCGCCCACGACCGCCTCGTCCTCACCGCCCTCGCCGCCGCCATGCTCTTCCTCGCGGTGAGGATGGCGGTCGACGCCGCCGAGCACAACTTCGTCGCCGCCGCGCGCGTCGCCGGCGCCAAGACGTTCGACGCGGACGACGAGGCGTTGGCCGCCGCCGTGAGGGGCATCGGCATCATTGGCACCCGGTGGAAGAGGCTGTCTCTGCGCGCGCTGCTCCTCCTCGCCGTCGACCTCTCCCTCGCCGTCGTGGTCGTGGCGGACGGCTTCCGCTACAGGACCGCTTGCGCCGACGTGGACGCGGGCGCTGGGACCGGCTCTCGCTCACCCGTGGCTGTGGCGCTGATGGCCCTGGTGGTGGTTGAGCACGGCGTCTTCGCGTGGGCGGCCGTGTGCGAGGACTCTCCTCGAAACAGGATTTCGCCCCGCTTTATAAATAAATCAACGACCAACAAACAACATCGGATACAAACGCAACACCACACAAGCTGGGGCCAACAGCAAACACACGCCCAAAACAGAAACAAATGGAGACAAAGGTGGGAAGACTAAACTAAGGTGACCCGCAACCGTTGCGCCTCTCCGGAGAATTACCACCACGCTCATAGCACCGAATCGTCGAGTACCAAGTAGCACCTTCAAGAAGGACAGCAATCGCTGCTACCCGGACCGGCACCCGGTCCTAGGGTTTCCCCCGGCACACAGAGAGAAGTGGATGGAAGGTAGCCATGACGCCCTCCAAGAAGGAATGGTGTCACCCGAAGGCGGCACCGCGTCGGTGTCGGGCGAACCGACAAGGATTTCTCCCGAAAAACCTATCCACGACCCCGGGCGATCCATAGCATAAGAGCCCCGTAAGGACAAAGCCTCGTCATCTCGGACTCTCCGCCCGCCAACTTGCGCCACCACGGTTACGAAGTCGCCATCGTCGTCTTACCAAAGCTACCGACACAAAGTCTGCAAGTCGGAGGCAAGGGGTAGCTCGACTCGGGGTCAGCAGTACCGCGGCCGCGCGGGAGGGAACTGCCTCCACCGCCGAAGGCGGTAGTCGACCGGACGTAGTCGCACAGCACACCAGTCCCAGTCAGGTCCGGCCACACTGCCAGTCCCAAGAGGGTCCGGCCAAGCCCGAATTGGGCCCGTAAAGTCAGCCATCACGCTGCAACAAGGGCAGCCGCCGTCGCTGATGAACCCCTACACGAACACCTCCGCCTCTGTCTTGCGGTCCTTATCGTCGCCTCTTCACGAACTCCGGCCCGGGGTCTGCAAGATGGAACAAGCAACACCGCTGGAACAAGGGACAGCAGCAGCGACACCTTGCGGGAGGGAACAACCTCCACCACCGAGAGGCGGTAGTCGACCTGACGGAGCATGAGAATCACACCAGGTCCACACTGACCCGGCCGGACCTACAGGCCCGTAAGGCTTCTCCCGCACCGCTGCAACAGGCAAGGTACAGCACCACCGTCCCTGTTCGTGCGTCGTCGTCGCCGTCAACCAGACAGCGTCGTAGCAGCAGGCGAGCCGGCCCGCCCAAGCCCAGATGCGTCCCGAAGGGCCCCGATCTGGGCCGGAGGGCCACGGCCGCGCCGCACCGCACGCAGCGCCCCGCCGCACGTCGGCCTCGCCGCACGCCGGCACCACCGCGCTAGAGCCGCTCGGAGGAGCCCAAGCCGAGGCCTCCCGACGCGCACCGCCGCCAGAGCGAGCTCAGGCCCCGACCCGCTCGCAGGGGCGCGGGGAGAAGCATTCCGCCGCCGCCGGCGCCGCCCGGGCACGGCCCGGCGACCCAAGCCGGCGGCGGTGACGGGGAGGAGGGGTGGAGGTGAGGGTTGGGCTGGAAACAGGGGCGGCGCTCCCGTCGCCCTCGGGGGGGGCGAGAGGAGTGCGAGGGGCAGAGGGGACTAACCCTGTGCGAGGACTAACCGGTCGTCCATCGATCCGGCGGGCTGGAGTGGTGCTCGGGATCTCGTGCGTGTTAGGATTAAGTGAGTGTGTTAATCATCAAGAACTCAAGATCCATGTAACGTGGGGAGTATGTGCGTGGCGTGGTCTAAAAATTATTGTCACACTCATGTGTTCAGTTCTGTTCTGTTCGATGTTCTGATTCTATCCCAGTTCCATCGAGAGGTTTCTCGAAATAGGCTTGCGTCCCGCTATATTAGTATAGCAACCACCCAATACAACTGAGATCGCTGGGCAAACAACACAATCACGCCCAAAATGAAAACAAAAGAAAGAAAAGAGAAAACAATGTCAACAACGCTAGATCGACGAAAACGAAGATGATCCGCAACTGCTGCGCCCTCCGGAGAATGCCCACCACGCTCCCATGTTGTTGGATTGCTGCGTTCCAAGCACCACCTTCAAAAAGGAATGCGACAATAACGACGCTGCTGCCCGGACTGATCCTAGGATTTCTCCCGGTACACAGATGGATGTGGGGAAGGGCTACACCCGACGTCCTTCAAGAAGGACGGCGGCGCCCGGAGGCATCACCACGTCGGTACCGGTAAAAACCGGGAAGGATTTCTCCCGACCCCTAGCACTCCACACCCTCGCCAAACCGTCAGCTCCACCTAGCTCTCCGCCCACGAACATACGCCAACAGTCTTGAAATCATCCTCGGCGTCTCACCATAACAAACATTGCGAGTCCGGCCGGACTGGGAAGAACAAGCCATAGACTGGGAAGAACAAGCCATCGAGAGGTTTAGAACATCTAAGGTAAAAAGCTCTTTTTGTTTCAGTTTTCTTAAGAAACCAGAGAATATTTTACAATCTCGCACTGCCGCTGCTGAGTATGGCAGCACTTGTGTAAGCCTCCTTTCAAGCTTGAACTGCCATAACTTGTCTGACGATCACCGTTCAAGATCATCACTAAGGCCTTCACCCCATCTGAATGTTTTACAATCTTGCGTGTGGCTGCAGTTCATAGCAACTTTTGTACCCTGCAGTTCCCTCCGTCGTTCGAACAAATCTGTCACATATTATCCCCAAAATTCAACAGTCTTCTTCCAAAATTAGGCGGTTCCTCTATAATGGCCCGATCGATGCAGCTTGGCAGCTGACAACAAAACTGTACTAAGTAATACACAAGGAGCACCTATAATGACATCATTGAACAAAATACACACTGTCAGATTTTTCCTTAAGTCTCTTTCGGTGGATTGCGTTGCAGGCGTGTGTGTCTAAACACGTTGTAAACGGCCTCTTGGCATTTTCTTCTTGAAATCGATGCGTCCGTTCGGACGTATCCTTTAAAGATTTTTCCTTAAGCGGGTTCTATACTTCTATCCACTTTCGTTCATTCAAATGGACTGAGCAACCATGAATGATTTCTACTGCTTTTTTTCGTAGCAACCCGCTGTAATTTTGGGCTCCCGTGTACTAGTCTACTCCGAAGGGCGAATGGATCAATCCTGCAAGGTTAATCTTACCGCAAATAATTGACAAGTGACAACATGACAGACCATTAATCTAAAAAAAAAGACAACATGACAGACCGAACCCCAAACTTGAAGAGAAACTAAGCAATTATTTTGGGGACGCTCTGCCTACGGCCTATGTCAGAAGTTGAAACTCTGCTTGACAACTGAACATGAGAAACCGCGAGCAGTAACATCAACTCCTTCTTCTTCTTATTCGACGAAATCCGGCGCGACCGCCACGCCGTCGCCGGCGAGGGAACAAAGAACTCACCAGATCGAAGATCCAGGGAGCTCGGGGAAGACGAAGACTCCACCACGAAGCTCCAGAGAGCGCCGCCGTGGGAGGGGAAGAACTTCGCCGCAAAACGCCGCTCCGGCCGCACCACCACCTCCTCAGCGCCGCCGGCCAGCAACCCAGACAACCCTACACTATATACAGGCCGTGGATCGACGATTCCCAACCCTCCCGCCGCCGAAGCGGCCGCCGGAGGGAGAGGAATCGCCGACCCGACGGCGAGCGAGGTGGATTTCCGGGCGGTGTTCAGAAAGTCGCCTTCTCTACAGTAGCGGGAGAAGGGGAACGACCAAGCTTCGTTCTATTAAAAAAAACAATCATGCATGCTAGAAGTTAACAATTGTGCAAAGATGATCGTCTCTGTATCTGTAAATCACAGGGTTCACAGCACATGCCTGGTCACCATTACATTTACAAACATCTACTATTTACAGGACAAATTACAGCCGATGCATGAAGATTAGCAACAAAACTAAGACCATTGAGATCCTACGCTTCATGATGATCGACCAAGGCGACGACGGCATCCAGACGCGCGAGCACGCGTTGGTTGGCGAGCAGGGCCGGCGTGAACAGCTTCTTCCAGCCGGTGCACCACGCAACGGCCTCCGCCAAGGACGGCTTCGCGGCGGACTCCAGCCAGTGGCGCAACGAGCCTTCATACCTGTCGAAGAAGAGCTCTTCTTCAAGGATCGACGCCACCTTCCACGCAGGCACGAGAGGTGCCCACGCCATCACCGTTCGGAACGAGGGGTCGACCTGTTTTGGCGGCGTGATCCTCAGCTCCCGCACCAGGCGCGCCAGCCTCGGAAGGACGTGGCGCCCGGTGAACCTGCTCCACTGCGCCGGACTCATCAACTCTTTCCACGGGGAGACGACGGCGTACTCGTCGGCGTGACGGGCGACCACCTTGCTCTCCACGGCGTCGTACAGGCTCTCCGGCAGGTGGCCGACGAGGGGGATCCACGGGCGGAGCCAGTGGTGGCAGTCCGCCTCCCACGACGGCGTCCACCCCCACACGTCCGCGGCCATCTTCGGCTTGATCACCTGGTCGACGACGTACCGTCTGATGGAAGAAGGCAACCTGGCCCTCCAGCTCCCTGGCCGGCGGCTCCTCTCAAGCATCTTCTTGGGGGATAATCTACGATAACCCCTCTGGTCACTTAAGTATCGCCCACAGGCCCCTTTGATGGGTCACTGACATGTGGGGTTTAAGTGACCTGGTGGGTTATTGGGGAATCTTTTCCGGCTTCTTGGACGCCACGACCACCGCCAGCGCGTCCTCCATCTTGGCATAGTCGTCGTGCTTCCCTTGCGCCGTGATCATGTCGCGCAGCAGCGCGATGATCTTGTTGCAGCAGTCCTCTTCCAGCTCTAGGGCTATTGAAATAGCCTTGAACCGGCGGCACAACTCGTCTTCGACCGCCAATGGCGCCGCCGTGTCATCCTGCAGCCCGTTGTCGTAGGGGCTGTCGCGATACCCGAGTCCGGCGTGGGGGTGGCGGCGCTGCGTGGCGGGCTGTACCGGGGCGATGATTCCTTGACCCTGCGCGCCGAGGCCCGTGCCCTCCTTGTAGTTCCACCGGCGCATCATCTTCACCACCGCTGGGCCGAAAGACGCTAGGGTTCCGGGCAGATAGGATGAATATGGCGTGCTGGACTCTATTAGCGCCATGCCGGGCGATCGACCGCGGCGAGCGCGAAGTTGTTACAGCTGCAGGAATGGGAGAGCTGGAATCGGAGAGCTGTTTGATGATCGGTGATGCTTCTTTCTTCGCGGGAGAGCGCGAAAGCTCCGATCGATGAGATGATTGTGACTTGTGAAAGCTGGATGCATGATTATATAGATACACAGGTCGGCTGGTCGAGCGGTCGGAGCGAGGCGCGAAAGCGAGTTCGTGTTGGAGTCGCCACCGATGAAGTATCGGAATATATGACTGCGCGAGACGACGACGAACTTCCCGTTCGAGTCGTACTCCAGCAACAACAAATTTCGCAAAACATACTGAATCAGATTCCACCCCGGTGGAGTTGGCAGAATTTTTCAATTTGCCATGTATTACTTCAACTCTTTATAATTTACCACGTTTTACTACCTTCTCATATTTGCCACATATTACACCGTCGCATAACTAATTTGCCATGTTTCCCTTTTACAGATTTATTAACATTCTTAACTCCTAACAAAGATAAGCAAACATGATTCAATAATTCACCTAAAAAGGTCAAATATCGTCTTCACAAGAGAATAGTCAATTTTCTAAAGTTTCCTTTTCATTTAGCCTCGTGTCAAGTGTTTGAATCAATCCAATTCACTACATATGTTACAAGGAAAAAAGGTCCTCTAAATTTCGGACGAATGTCGCAAAATCAAACAAATGGCGAAAAAACATAATGACGGAAAGTGTTTTCGTGGCACTCTCACTTTGTCGATCAACTCCCATCTACAAAACAATCTCCTTTTGTTTGCAGCTCCGGAAGAAAACCGTATGCGGAGCTTTCGCCTCATACGACTCCTCTAGCGATGGTGGTATGGTAGGCCTTGTGCAGCTAATGTTATTATACACGACCTCAAATGAGCATTCAATTAGAAACGATGACTGCAAGTTCGCCTGAGCTGAAAAGTTGTGGGGGAAGGGGAAAAGTTTTCTACTTGAGAAGTTCTTAACCGTGAAATTTCCCTTTTTTTGAAACACGCACAACTCGTATCCCATGGTTGGAGACTAAGAAACTAAATTAACCGGGTACGCTATCGGTTCATGGTGCATCCCCCATTAATATTAAGAAAATGGTATTACTTTCTTGTATTTTTTGTCCGAGCGGTTGAAGGGCATAGCATTGCAGCCGTTATGTCTCCGTGCTAAGGATTCGGAAAAGCTTATCTACGCGCGTGCGATAGCTCGCACGACGCGCACGGTGGGTTACAGACTGAGTCAACAAAACCATTCAGCCGTTATGTCTCCGTGCTAAGGATTCGGAAAAGCTTATCTACGCGCGTGTGATAGCTCGCACGACGCGCACGGTGGGTTACAGACTGAGTCAACAAAACCATTCCTTCCTCGACGGCAAGGCCGAGCCGGAGCCACAACTTGCCGCGAGGGAGGCGGCAGAGGCGAGACCGAAACTTATCATGGTGGGGTGCGGTGTTGGGGGGTTGCCGACACCGAAGAAGAGGGGTGGGGTTAGAGGGATGAACAAGACGGCGGCGGACTGGCGGAGGAGGAGATTAGGTCATGGCGGGGCAGCGACGCGTCGCAGTAGCGCGCCAGCCGCGAGTGAGGCATATGGCAGTTTGGCGGGCGGTGGCTACGGAGTGTCTTCTTCCTCTTCGGTGGTTTGTCGTTTAGCGGGGCAAACCATGCGAGCCTTCGCACGTGCGAATACTAGAATCTCCCTAAGGATTGACCTTCGGGGCCAATAATAATGCTTCTAAAGTAAAAGAGAAATAAGAGAGATTGGAAATGGCAACCACAATATGAGAGGTCATAATTTTAATCCCCAGCTCGGTATTAAGTTTGACAAAAGTAGGTGAATCGCAGACATTACCTGATTTTTTTTAATTTCTTCGAAATTTCGTAAATTTCCCAAATCTGCGATTTTCCACCAGCTGATTTATTTTTGAAAACCTGCTGACTAATGTGAGTCCAACTGCTTCTACACACAGGCAATAGTTCACGAGTTCACAAGTACCCAATGCTGAAAATAAAAGACGAATTACATATCAGAATGAGAAATTGTAGATCCACCTAAGCTGCTGGTAGGTCTATCCGGAGACTATGTTGCCATCCATGCCGGGAGAATAACTCCCTGGTTGTAGCCTCCAAACGTGACGCCACCTCTAAAAACAAGTCTCGGTGGTCTACACGTTGCAGGGCCGACCATGCCCGTAGCGATGCTGTACACCGGTAGATAACCTGCATAACAGAACCATTTTTATCATTAAAAACTTGTCGTTTCTATATAGACACAGCGACCAGATAATGGCAATCGCTCCTACCCTACTGAAGAGTTTGAACCTGGGATCCACCCTGTTTAACCAGTTGACAAAAATGTTTGCAACGAAACGAGGTGGATGTAAACCTATCTAGATGGCTGACCATATAGACCTGGCTAATTCGCACTGAAAAAATAAGTGTGTAATGGTCTCTCATGATGATAGAAGACACACTTTCTGCTCCAGCGTGCACGCCGCGGGGGCCATGTACTGGCACATCCTCAACAGCCACTTCGCGCTCGCGCTGGACGCAAAGACCATGGAGCTCTCCTGCATGAAGCCGCCGGCCATGCTGTGGGGCGACATGGGAGGATACCACAAGTACCGCATGGGCGAGATGCCGGAGGACGGACAGCTCTGTGTCGCGTCCATGGAGGAGGACGGGCTGCAGGTGTATGTGCGTGGGAATGGGGAAGGCAGTGACAACGGCTGGGTGCTGGAGAGGCACACAGCCATGCGGGAGGTGCTCGACAAGGTTCCGGGGCTGCCCAAAGACCTACTGGCACGCCATGCCAAGGTGTGGCTCAGCGACATTGACGCTGGCCGTACTGGGAGGGTCTTCATCCACACGAGGGGGCATGGCACCTTCGGGTATCATATGGGCACGGGAAACCTGGAGCGCCTTGCTACGGAGGATGGCCTGTCATATGGGCGCCCAATCTTCGCCTACTTCTCGGCTCGGGATAGCTGCTCTCCCTAGCTTTCAGGTAATTTCGAAGACCTCCCCTGCATGTTTTTACAATGTGGTAGTGTTGGAGCAATCCACAGAATTGTCAGTGACTTTGGTTTAAGTTTTGGAGGTTGATTGGAATTGACGACTAGTGCAGAGTATCCATGCTTTATCCCAACAAAGAAAAAAAAAAGCTTTGAACTTGACTAGGATTGACCTTCCATTTTTCTTTCATATTCAGAAGTTACAGTACCTTGATCACTAGCATGTATTGTCATGTTAATATAGATGGTTAAAGAAATTTACATGTTACGATGTTAAGGGTGTGTTTGGCAACAAAGTATTTTTGAAGTATTCTGTGAATACCACAGTTTTTAGAAAAAACAAAGTTTTCAATACTTCAAGGTGTTTGGCTCTAGTTGAAACTGCAGTTTTATAAACTGTAGTATTTGCTATACTGCAGTATTTTTGCAGTTTTCTAAAAAGTGGTCCGGGCCTCTTTTTTCTCAAACTGAGAAATGCTATCTCGTCCAATCCTTTGCCAGCCCATATAGTGTGCCACAGATGGCCACCAATCTGACTAGCTAATGGTGTTTACTCCTCGCTGCAATGGCATCTCGTCTAAAATAACCTTTACCATGGACTAGCTAATGATGCCCACATCCAGTGACGTAAATTTCTTCACATCAACAACTTTACCAGCATAGTAGAGAGATATACTACTAAGAAAAAATTGTGGGCGTGTGATTAATTGCTATGTATACGCAAACAGTTAAATGGACCATGCATTATTAGTCAAATGGACTATGCATGCATTGTACTACTCGGTCAAAGCACCAGTAAAACAATAGTTGCCAAACGACCTTGCAGTTTTGCTAAAACTGAGAAATACTTTTGTATCAATAAACTGCAGTATTCATTGCCCGGGCAGTCAGATACTTCAGTTTTGAGATACTTTGGTTTTAAAAAAACTTTGCTGCCAAACTAGGCCTAAATCTCTTTCTTGTACACCACCATGCAATTGTTAATTAATTTGCAGTCCTAGTTCTAACACTCTGGGGATAAATGGAGTTTTTATCTTTCTGAATCTTTTTCTTGGACATCTCTTAGTTTGTGAATGAGTGAGCTGGTTTCCTTCTTGAAACTGAACTACATACACTTGTTTTTTTATCGTATACAGAAAATAGGGGTATCACTAAGAGTTTACATGCTGTCCTGTGCAACTATCTATGAAATGCCTCTGTTGCATGGCTAAAGCATGCAGCTTTCTGTTCATACCAAAAAAGGATTACACTTTTTCCTGTGACAGTTTAGCATAATTGTGGACATAATATGCAGAAACAACATGTCTGCAAATCTCCATATTGTGATAGAGTAGCATCTAAAGTATTTCATTATGTGAGTGTACTTGAATAATTGCAATCGTCTGTCCAGAATTAGTTTGTCTTTGCCTTAAACTTCTCCATTAGAAGCCTGGGTAGTATAGTACTGTTAGAAATTGCACATTGAGTTTTAGCCTTTTTTGTTCATTAATTCAAAAAAAAAAACCATCTTCGTGAGTGGCACTGATATAATTTCTGGCACAATTTGAAACCTGTTTTTATTTCATATTCAGAGGTTACAGTGCCTAGATCAGTAGCATGTATTGTCAAGTGTTGTTTGTTAATATAGATGGTTACAGAAATATACATGTTAGGATGTTCAATCTTTTTCTTGAATACCACCATGCAATTGTTAGTTAATATGCAGCCATAGGTCTAACACTTTCTGGGGATAAATGAAGTTTTTTTGTTGTTGTACTTGATCATTTTTGTGGACATCTCTGTGCTTGTGGATGAGTGAGCTGGTTTCCTTCTTGAAACTGAAACATGGAAACTGTATTCTTTCATCGTATACATAAAACAGGGGTATCACCAAGAATTTACATGTTGCCTTGTGCAACTATCTATGAAATGTCTCTACTGCATATCTAAAGCATGTAGGTTTCTATTCATACAAAAAGGGATTATACTTTTCCATGTGACAGTTTAGCATAATTGTGGACATGGTATGCAGCAACAGCATTTCTACAATTCTCCATATTGTGATAGAGTAACATCTAAAGTATTTCGTTAGGTGAATGTACTTGAATGATTGCAATGATCTTTCCAGGATTAGTTTGTCTTTACCTTAAAATTTTCCATGAGAAGGCTGGGTAGATATAGTACTATTCGACATACCGTTTTGCACATTGAGCTTTAGCCTTTTTTTGTCGGTGATTTAATAATTAAAAAAAGCATCTGAAAAATTTCAAGTTGGTAGCTCTCAGCTAAGTTATCAAAACAATAAATCAAGATCATAAGAATTGTTTGACAAGCACTTTGTCATCCTTAGTGATTACAACTTTACAAGTATATTTCCACAAGATTTTATTCATTATGACTGATATTTTTGCACAATGAAGATATATAGATTTTGGCGTGGAATGCTTATTCTTGGACAGGATAAGCACCATGAAACCATGTTTCCACTAGAATTGGTTATATTTTGTCTTTTCATTGTACAAATCCCAATCATTTTATTGCATGATCAGAGAAATGTATTGGCTGCAACTGACCGTTTTGTTATCTGGTAGTTACATGATCATCGTCGCGTGGAATCTGATGTTGCAGCCAATGTTTTTGAGCGGCGTTTGAATTTTAAAAATCATGTAAATGTGTTTGTCTTCCAGGTTTTAGTTACTGGCCAGTTTTTTTTCCCATTAGTAGGTTGCTCTCCGTAATTATTTGTGTGTTGTCTATGTCTGATCCGCTGGAAAGTTTGCTGATAGTTTTGCTCTTTTTTATGATCTAGGGTGGTGACTACTGACTGGTAACTTCAGAGGCATTGACACTTTTTTGTTCAAAGTCAGCTCGCAGCAAGCTCGTATGAGACAAAGAAAATGTGGAGTCTCTACTATGTGCTGCGTTATCTAAGTACAATTTGGGCAAGATGAATTAAATGAAATCCTGAAAACGGCAGGTTGTTTGCTGGTTTTTTGTTTCACAAGGATTGATATTGTGGCGAAGTCTTATAGAGTTATAGCTCAGAACACCAGCTCAGGTTTTTGGTTGCGATGAGTACCAGATAGCCCACTGAACTTGATGTTCTTCTTTCCTGATGTGTTACCATGTTAATCTGTGTTCCGTGTGATGGCTTATTTTAGTTGGTATGCAGTGTCGTTATTTTGCATGTTTCATTTCGGACATACAGCTCACCACTGGTTTGCTCAAGAGCTGCTCAATTTGACATGTAGTGCCTAAATGTTTAAGAGTTAACTCGTTAAGAGGATATGTTGTTCCTGCAACACACGCTGCCTGATTGCAGATCTCAGTGGCTCGTAAGCATCTTACTGTGAAAAAAGAGAGGTCATGTGTATGCTTCAACCAAGGGCATGTTCGGCAATTCCATGTTTCCGACATGCAAAATGTCATAGGAAGCATGCAACCAAAGTAGAGAGTGAAATGTTAAAAGCGCAGGCTCAACATAGCTCACGATACACTAATTGACATCATAGCGAGAGTTTGCATCAACTGCCACAAAGTTACAGCAACCCTGTCCGATCAGTCATCACATACAGCAGAGTTCACTCGCAAGTTAAACCTAACTCCATCCACCTAGATAACTAAATGAACAACAGGGACAGTCGAAACATCTCACAGGGGCCCGAGGAAATCACCATCCAGCGTCACAAGGAGCTGGAACTGGCGATCTGCTTCCATCCAGCGGAATCCCATGACCTTGAAGCGCACGATGGTGTCCTTTTCCAGCTTCGAGTGGTCCTTCATGAACATAGGGTTGTCACCACCAATGTACTTGTACTCGCTCATCAACTTATACGACAGAAAGATGTTCTCTATCGGTCCAGATTTGAGGAACACACCATGCTTCAGGATCTTCTCCACACAGCCGACCAAGATCTCACCCTTCATGGGCTTCTGAGTGATGCAGTTAAATGTGACCGGGAAAAGAACATCTCCAGTCAGCTCACGAACTTTCCCTTCAGATATCGCCTTCAGCTCATTGACAGCGATGTAGTAGCCATGGTCCTTGGAGGCCTTTCTGTTTGTTATGTCCTCCAGAAGACGCACAATGACAGACTTGCGGAGCAACAGACCCTCGGGGCTCAGCTGGTCAGGAGAGATCAGCACATTCCAAGACATCTCCGCCTGAAGGAAAACCATGATTGATCACCTGTCAAAAGTCAATTTATACAAGATATCAGCCTTTTATTGGTGCATCAATCCTTCACTGAATATCATAGAAGCACATGCTTAAGGAATTACAGGGCATGAAACTTAAAATGTATTTCTTCTGCTATGGAGCACCGAGCACATACACTTGCAAATTTACTGTTCATAATAAAATAAATTAGGAGACATGAATGGAATAGTAAAGAGTAAAGAATGCCAGCAATAGTGCTTTTACTTCCTAGAAATAGACTGGGTGGCCATGGTAAAATATCATAGACACATGCTTCAGGGAAGATAAACTAAAACTGGCATTTCTTCTGTTATAGACATACAATGGCAAATTTACTGTCCACAAACAAATATAAATTAAATTAGGAGCACCAAATAAAATAGATAACACTTAAGAGGGGAAAAATTCAGACTATGGTGTCTCTACATTTTATATTAACACCATTATGCTACTACAACATATGAGTCGTCTACACTAAAAGCTCAAATTTACAGATTTTTTCTTCTAATGTTCTGCATTATATATTCTCCGTTTGCACACATCAACTGTGGAAAAAGTGAAGTTCTCGTCAACTTATAGGAATATGCATGAGCAGAGTTGTGCTGAGCATTCTTATATGAAAACTTTGCACAAATCCTAAAATCACATAAATAAGTGAAATAATTCCACATTCTGTTCTCATTGCAAAGGGTGGTACCACATTTCACCCGCACAGGAGAACCAAGCAATCAAACACCTCTATGCACAATTGGCACAGGTTTTGGACCCCATGCGGCCTGCACCATGTCTAACTAAGTTTGCTCATCCTAGTTCATTTGCTTACTTGCAACTCCACACAAGAGAAGACATCTCTCTTGCAGCAGCCCATATATGTGGAAATATGTCAGAAATTTATCGGCATCCAGAGGCTCCAACTATTATCACTACTGGATTTTCGTCATCATTGATGCTAATTTTAACAGTGGGATATATCCTAATATAACAACCAAGAGGGAGGGAATGTATTTCAATGGCTATTAACATGCTGGACATAACCTAATTAATCTCATCTGCATGTCTGCTCGAAACTTTGCGCAACACTTTGTAAGACGGGCATAATAGCATTTCTAAAATAATCAAATTGATCATGAAAGAAAAGGGACCAGTACATGTGATGACCAGGTCCGTTACAGTATGAATAATGCTCTGAACACTGATTAATTGAGAAACAAGTGCTGGCATGATGGCTAGAGCTCATGGTGCTGAGCTCACACACGGGGTTGAGTTGCAGGGTGCACAGTCAAATTAAACGGTGGTGCTGTCTGCGTGGACTAAACGGAAGAGATGTCTCATTTTCCACCTAACAATTTACAGTTAAGAGAGGGATCCATTCCCCTATAGTCACATTTTTTGAACACCGGTTAATTTGCTGCATGGATCTCCGGCTTCAGATAACTAGCAACAAAAACATTCTTCAGAGAAGCACCCATATCATCTATCCTGAACATGAAACATTTCAGCTTGGCTGTATAGCCAAACGCCATAAAAATAAAGATATAACTGCTGGACCCTCTACCAAAAATGTTCCTGATGTCGGCACAATATAAATAGCGCATCCTTAACTCCATTATCAAGGACCGCATGAATGCCCTCTCCTCTCAAGTCTCAACCGAAGGACTTGAAGCGTCGCGCTGGGTTTAGGTAAACCCCACCAAAAATTGGGGGAAAGCGAGATTTTGTTAGAATAATCGAATCTATGGATCCTCGGGGAGAAGGATTCGGGTTTGGTTGCAAATATTAAGCAACGAACGACAACGCCCGGCGTTTCGGGGAAATACCTAGGGTTTTCAGAATTTAGGTTTAAGAACAATAGGCAAAGGGAGAAGTGGAGAGATATAGAAATGGAGGGAGGCGGATACCTGACCGCCGCCGCTCACCGGCCCTGCAGCGCCGCCGCTCTCCCGCTAGTCCGCGCCGCAGGTGGCCGCCGCTGTGTCCAGAGACAGAGAGGACGAGAGAAAGAGCGAGCAGTACAGACTACAGAGTATCTCTCCGGAATTACACTGCTGCCACCGCACACGACAAGACTCAGGATGATGCTGAACTTATTTTTAGATGCAATAATGCGTTGTCATCCAATACCTGCTTATTTTCACTTTCTAGACATTTTCCTGTTTCTCTTGATCCCTATAGTATGGAAGTTGAAATGCTAAAATATTTATTTTTAGGACACACAAAAAATAAACTAAAAACTGATAATTTTTAGAGTTTTTTTTTTGCGAAACACAGTACAACGCAGACGCTCACATACACGCGCATTGGTATGCATTATTTACATATCCATATTTCTTTCATCTTTGTGTGGGTTAGAATACAAAATATTTCAAATTAAGATTGTGCACATTTGTTCAGATACATCTGAGCACATCTAGATTTATTTTTACTAAAACGGAAAAGATGAGTTTCATTTTTTTTAAAGACAAAGGAATCACGGAAGCGTGAGATTTCAAAATCCGTAGTCGACAAATACAGACTAAAAGAGGGAAACCCCCAAAGGGCGACTAATGGACAAAATCGTGACCAATGGGCAGTGCGGAGCTACCGAATCTGATGCCTCATGAGGTTTCGCTTCGGTACACTGGCGCTACGACAAGGCATGTTCCTGTCTTCCTGAGGCAACAGGGTGAGGATGGAGAGCTCCGAGTTGACTCCTTCAATAAGCATCGGCATCCCAGTTCTTTTTGCTTGTCCCCAGCGTTGAACTTCCTCTTGGCCGGCCTCAGTGGCGAGGGAGAGGAGGAGGTTTGCTCTGTCACGGCTGGGTGTGTGAATGGTGTTGGGAGATCTTGGAACTTGCATCCTATGGCGGTTTCCCGGTGCGATGTCGTCCGGTCGTTGCTATTCTTGGCAATAGACCCATAGGGGTTGCCCCACCTTGCTCGAGATCACTCGTTGTTCGAGTTTGTTCTTCCTCCTCTAGAGAATTCTCCTATCGCGGCGCGACACCATGCGACCTACTACTCCAAGTGGGTTTGTCCCCGTTGGTGGCATGAGTGGTCATGCCTGGAGGCTGCTCGTCGTCGGTGTGGATAATGGACTTGATCGCGCTTATGTAGTCTCATGTAGGGTGTTCAGTGTAAAAATTAAGGATCTACTTGCACTTTCTGTTTCCTTGAGATTTTTTTTAATATGTATGCAAACACCAACATAATGCTTATTTCAGGTCCTTCAGAACCTTTTCCCGCCAAAAGAAGATATGGCCAAGCAATTGTAGATGCAAAATTGGAGTTAAACATAATGTCTCTCGAAATTAAATGTTGACCTTAACTCCTAACGATGATGTTGTTAAAGCAAAAAGAAAAAAAGAAATTGCAACCCCAACCTTAGTTTTAGTGTATAGGTCGAACATGATTTTACTCCCCAATTATGTATTAATTTTGATAAAAACAGGAGAGATTAAGTAACCATTTTTTCTGAAAAATCTCTTCAAAGTTCTCGAAACCTACTACTCCCGCCTTTCGTAAAAGGATGTATCAACCAACTATAAATTTGAATGTATTTAACATAATTTTGTGTGTAGATACAACCAAATTTAAAGTTGGTTGAGACATCCTTTTGTGAACGGAGAGAGTAATATCTTCCGGTTGCACAAATATTTCGAAAATCAATCATTAAATCCTCACATAGACCAAGTAAAAATTCAGCCCACATTTCACAAAAAATATTTACTTTCGAAGAGTGAAGTTTAAGCGTATTTTCTCCGTTTTTAATATAAGATGGTTTACCTATTGTACATGTTGTCTGTAAGCATACTAAGGTGAGTGAACATTCACATTAAAACATGTCAAAACGGAGAAAAAACGGAGGGAGTAGTAGTAAGTGAAGATTAAGACGTAGTCAAAAAAAAAAGTGAAGATTAAGACGACTAATGAAAGACCCACGCCTGACAGTGGCAAGCTTCTGTGGGAAGCTTCGCGCGGCGCGCGCGCAACACAGAAGCCCCAAAACCCCAATCCAACCACTCCTCGCCGGCGATGGCGACGATGGCCTTCATCCGCCGCGCCGCCCTCGCCTGCCGTGTCCCCCGCCGCCTCCTCTCCCACTCCGCCGCCGCCTCCTCCGCCCCGCACGCGCGCGCCTCTTCGACCCTCCTCGGCCACTTCTACCACCCCCTCTGCCCGCAGGACCCGAACGCATTCCGGTTCCCGACGACCACCGCGCCGGCGTTCCAGCCCCTCACCGCCTCCTCCCCGCGCCTCAACCTCGACTTCCTCCCCAAGGACCCCGACATCTTCGACTTCACCCTCTCCGACTCCCACCTCGGCCTCCTCCTCCTCCGCCAGAAAGCCGACGCCTTCAACTCGAGCAGGCGAAGCCTCCTCGTCTGCGACCCCGTCTCGCGACGCCACGCGCTGCTGCCCGCGCCGCCCTTCGACCGCTTCTCGGGCGGCGAGGTCGTCGGCGTCGCGCTCCTCTCCCGCGCCGCGGACGCCCCGGCGGGCGGCCTCCAGTTCGAGGTCGTGTGCGTCGCCGTCGACGGGGACCGCCCACGCGCCTGGGTCGGTTCCTTCCGCGACGGATGGTGCCGCTGGAACGCGCTGCCGCGGTCGCGGGAGGTCACCATCGACTTCGACCTCATGAGGTTCGAGCGAATCTGCGTGCACGCCGCGGGGGGCATGTACTGGCACATCCTCAACAGCCACTTCGTGCTCGCGCTGGACGCGGCGACCATGGAGTTCTCCTGCCTGCCGCCGCCGGCCATGATGTGGGGCGGCACGGATGGAAACCACAAGTATCGCATCGGCGAGATGCCGGAGGATGGCCGGCTGTGCATTGCGTCGCTGGAGAAGACCCATGGGCTGCAGCTGTGTGTTCGTGGAGAAGGTGGTGACAACGGCTGGGTGCTGGAGAGGCGGATCAGGATGAAGGAGGTGCTGGACACGGTGCCGTCGCTGCCCAAAGACATCCCTGTGCGCCACTTCAGGCTGTGGCTAGGTGACATAGACGCCGGGCGAACTGGGCGGGTGTTCATCAACACCATGGGGTACGGCAACTTCTCATACCACATGGAGACCGGAAAGCTGGATTGTCTGACGAGGGAGGATGGCATGACATTTGGCCACCCCATTTTCGCCTACTTCTCGGCTCCGGATAGCTGCACGGCCTGACATTCAGGTAAGCTTGTCATCTCCCTTAATCATCCTATCTTCATGTTGTCTGGGATTACTCATCTCTACCACGAAATTTATTTCCAACTGAATTTCTAAAAGGTTCAAACTTCAAACATGTGCTTTCAGTTTTGGAGCAATCCATGGGACTGGCAATGACTTTGGTCTAAGTTTGGAGGTTGATTGAAATAGTGCAGAACGTCCATGTTTTATACCAAAAAAAAGTTCTCTTTTGCATCAGATTATAGTTGTGAATTTGACTAGGATTGGACCTTCCATTTTTCTTTCATATTCAGAAGCTACAATGTCTACATCACCAGTCTATATTGTTTTTAAAGTTTATATTAGATGGTTCAAACCTGTTTTTTCAGTTTTGGAGTAATCCACGGGAAATAGTGCAGACTGCTTCTGGTCTAGATGGGAGTAATCCACGGGATTGAACCTGTGTTTGGTCTCAAGTTCTGGCGGTCGATTGAATTTGACTAGGATTGGACCTTCCAGTTTTCTTTCATATTCAGAAGTTACAAGCGTATATTTCTAAAGTTTATATTAGATGGCTAAAGAAATATACGTGATAAGGATGTAAAATCTCTTTCTTGAAAACCACCATGCAACTGTTAGTTAATTTGCAGCCCTAGGTGTAACACTCTTTGCGGATAAATGAAGTTTGTTGTTATCATTCATAATCTTATTCTTGGCATCTCTGAGTTTTTGGATGAGTGAGTTGGCTTCCTTCTTGAAACTGAACTCTGCACCTTGTTTTCTTGTCGCATACAGAGAGTACGAGTATCACTAAGATCTACATGTTACAAACAAGGGGGTTGTAATTTTTACTGTCAAACTTTAGCATAGCTGTTTGACATGGTATGTAGTATGTATGAACTTCAGCTTGATGGTAAAGGCTGACTGCAGATCAAGAGCGAGATGTGCTCCCTCTCTCTCTCTCTAAAGAAAGAGTGAGATGTGCTTGAAACCTTGGGTACATATTTGTGTGGTCTATAAATATTTCCAATTAAAATGTGAACGGATCCTCATGTGTGAACCTTAGTTGAACCATTTGAACCGTAAATCCAAACATGTTACCTGTTTGATATAATGTGTGTATGTGTGTTATAGTGAATTTTTGCCTGTTTGATACAAAGTGGGGGCATGCTTGTTTTGAGTCTTGACGTGCTATAAATCTACATGAAGCTCTTAATTAAGCCATGTCCCCATTCTTGCAATTTAAAGAGAGCCATGTCCCCATTCTTGCAATTTAAAGAGACACCTTTTCTTAATTTATACCTTTCGGTAATGTTACACATGAGTGGTGGTAGGCACTTCTGAAGTTCAACCCTGAATACTTGCTGCAGAATTTCTGACAAGAAGATGACTACAACTTGTTACACATGAGAAAGTTGAGCAACATAACATAGGTCATTGTCGAATTTTAACTTTGTCCATGTTACCTTTAGAATGAATATAACATTTCCAATTAACTCTTGTTATCCTCTCAATCAAACCATATGCACCATCAGTCTAGATGTGTTCCCTTTTTTGTAAAAAGTACCGAGAAAAATCAATGCATGTGCACGTGGTGCAATATTTGGAGTTCGATACATATTGCAGCATTTCAATTCTGAGTCATGACACAGTAGAAATATTGCAGATACTCAAGCTGTAAAACAGGTTATAACTTCGGTTTATCCCCAGAAAAGGAGAATTATAACGTTGAATATCGTCGACTGTTTCAGGGAAGTCAGCCGACGCTCTCGCGGCTAGGGTTCCGCCCCCCAGCCGCCGCCGCCGCCGCCAGCTCGCCGCCGGCCACCCCATCCTCCTCCACCACCCCCCCCCCCCCTCTCCCCTCCCCCCCGTGTCGCACCCAGGCGACACCGGGGGGCCCTCCTCGCGCCGCCAGGGTCCTCCCTCCACCGCGCCTCGCCGCCGCTGCCGTCGCCGGCCCTCGCGCCGCGGCGGTGGCGGCCTCCCCGTCGCCACACAACTGGCGGACGGGGGTGGTTCCTCTTCAGCTCTCTCGCGCGCGCGGGCGCTCGTCGGACCCGCCTGGGACGGGGACGGAGTGCTGCCGTCGCTGGCAGGCCGGAGTGGCGGCTCCGGGGGCGCCGTTCGTCGGCGTGGTGGCGGATCCAGGGGCCCTCGCGCTTGGATTTGAGGGGGACGTGCCTTGTCTGGCCGTGAGGGCGGCAGGCTGGGGCGTCGGCCGTGGCGACAGGTCGAGGTCGTCGGCGGCGGCTCCGGAGGCCGTGGTTCTGCGGCGGCATGGCAGATCGGGGGCCCTCGTGCCCGGGTCTGATGGGGGCGGCCGGGGCCTGGCCGTGTGGACGGCGGGTCGGGGTCGCCAGTGCGCGAGGTCGGAGGGGTGTGGAGCGGTGGCTCCGGGGAGAGGAAGCCGGGGCGGCGGCCCCGGATCGATGGCGCCACGCGAGGACGAGGCCTGGGCGCATCGGTGCGGTCGGGGTTGCCCCGGCCGTGTGGCCGGCATGAGGTGGCCGTGCTGCATCTCCGGCTGTGGGTTCGTCGTCCAGTCGGAGGAGAGGATGCCGGGGCGGCGGCTCCGGGTTTGGTCGGCGCGGCGCCGTCGTGGTGTGGGGTGCCATGGTGGCTGCGGCATGCGCTGATGGTGGACTGGCCGGTCCTTGATGGGCGGTTTGTGAGGTTTGCGACACATCGCCGGGTGAAAGCCCTGCCCTGGTTGTCGGCCAGGGCCGACGACGGTGACGCCCTTGGGCGCCGCGTCCTTCTTGAAGGCGTCATCGAGGTGGTTCTATTGCCTCTTCACGCTGGGTTCTCCGGGGGAAACCCCAGATCCCTCGCGGGATCGGGCGAGGGCGGCGCTCCTGCGTCGTTTGCCTCTTGGGGCCTCGTCTTGGATGTTCCACCGGCCAGGGGGGACCAGTGGATTCAGATGGTGGTTGGTGGCGGCGACCTTTCGTCTTCGGCTAGGGGGTGCGCGGCAATCGGTCCGGTGTGGATGTCGGAGCGGCGGCTCCGGATTTCGTCTTGCGTTGAGTTCGTCTCCGCCGTGTCGGCTGTTGGCTGTGGTCGCTAGGGCGACATGGTCGTCGGCTGGGTTTGGGGCGTGGCCTTGGGGCCGGTGTGAATGTCGGAGCGGCGGCTCCGGGTTGGCGTTGAGTTTGCCTCCGCCGTGTTTGTGTCGTCTTTGGTTTGCTAGGGCGACTTAGTCGTCGACTCGTTTTAGGGGGCGTGGCCTTCGGGCCGGTGTGGTGCGTTGTGTTGTACGGTTTTCGGCCGGTTTCCCTCATAAATTGTCTAACTCTTTTCGACTTTATCAATCAAAGGCATTGCCGAGGTTCGAAAAAAAAGAAAAAAAAAGAATTATAACGTTGAATTTGGCTAGGGATGAACTTCTATCTGATCCATTGAAGTGACATTGTTTTGTCATCTATATGAACTAACATATCTACATGGTCATGGTAAAAAGGAACATTCTGGTGCCATTGCACTAACAGGTTTAGTGCTTAAGAAGCAATTTTTGTAGGCATTGAACCTGTTTCTTTACACAGGGCACGAAGTTCAGTTTTTTCCGTTTCAAAAAAAAGTTAAATATTTTCCTTGGAAGCCTTACTAGCACATAAAGGAGTCGGAACATTTTCATGTGTAATTTTTTTGAATTTTGGAAAATACTAGCATAAAAAAAATTCAAATGCTGAAAAAATATAGAGATACATATTGCAGCAGCAGCAGCAAGTATTGTTGCCTTGTAGTTACATGAACTTGACCGCGTGGAATCCAGTTCCGATGTTGCTGCCAACTGGAATGTATAGCTTTGTCAAATTATGTCAGTCAAATACTCATATATGTCACTATGGCACTTCATCAATAACCCGATTTCAAGTTCGGTAGCTCTTAGCTAATTATCAAAATCAAATCAAGATCGTAATAATTGTACACCACCTTGAATGTTTGACAAGCACTTTGTCATCCTTAGTGATTACAAATATACTTCCACAAGATTTTGGCATAATGATGATATATAGATTTTGGCGTGGAATGCTAATTCTGGGACAGGATAAGCACCATGAAACTCTGTTTCCACTAGAATTGGTTTTAGTTTGTCAGTGTACAAATCCCGATAATGTTCTTACATGTCTGAACACATAGATGGTAAACAATCATTTTTGCTTAAGCTTTACCATTTAGAAATGTATTATTTCATTCATTCTGAACAGAACAGTGTTTTATGTGAAAACTTGCACTAGTAGGGGTGAAATTTGCGCTAGTCACGTGCAAGCAGTATCATTTCATGAAGACTTGCAGTGTTGCATGATTCAGTGTGGTCAAAATTCTGTATATCAAGATGAATTATTTGCTGTTACTACTAGTGTTACAAAATTTCAAATTCTGAAGAATATACAGAGATATGTGTTGGCTGCAACTGAGCGTTGTTACCTGGTAGTTACATAATTCTCGCCGCGTGAAATCCGATGTTGGCATGTTGCTGCCAATGTTTATGAGAGGTGCGTGAACTTTCAAACCCACGTAAATGTGCTTGTTCTTCCAGGTTTTAGTTACACGTCAGTTTTACCATCAATGTGTTACTTTTCATAATTCTGTGTGTTGTCTACATCTGATCCACCGGAAAGTTTGCTGATAGTTCTGCTCTTTTCTTATGATCTAGGGTGGTGACTACTGACTGTTGGCTTCAGAGGCATTGACACTTTTTTGTTCAAGGTCAGCTCACATGAAGCTCCACGTACGTTCTTATGCGTGAGACAATGAAATGTGGAGTCTCTACTGTCTGCTACGTTACCTAAGTACAATTTGGATGACATGAATGAAATCCTGAATCGAAAGGATTGATACCGTATTACCGTTGCAAACTCGCAGTATCCTCATATGCGTTGAACCATGGCTCACATGAGCAGCAGCTCAGGCCCTTTGTTGCAATGAGTACCAGATAGCCCATTAGACAGTGATCTTCTTTTTGCCTGACATGTTACCGTGTTAATTTGTCTTTCTGTGTGATGACGCCTTTTTTTGAGTTGGTATTCAGTGTCTTGATTTTGCATGTTTTATCTCATACATATACAGCTGAACGCTAGTTTGCTTTAGAAATGCTGAATATGACAGATAGCATTTAAGAAATAATTGACTCTGCATGTATTGCTTCGAGGATCATATGAACTACCAGTAGTATTATACCATCTTCCAAAAAGGGTGAATTTACGAAGACAAGGCGACTAAATGACAACCTAACTCAAAAGTTGAAGGAGAGTTAGGCAATTATGGGGAGGCATGCTCTACTTAAGAAACAGAATGTCAGAAATTTATTGGCCAGGGAAGATTTGCTAGAAACAAAATGTGAGAAACAGTCATGCTACAAGTTAGCAATTGTACAATGATGATCTGCATGATCACGACAACATGCATGTATAATCACCACTATATTACCAATAGGGAGCTAGTCACAATCATTTGTTTTGCATCTTAGCTACATTGTTTTTTTTAAGCTAACAATACCATGTAATTCTCAAAGAAAAACTTAGATTATTATTTGGTTGATCTGCATTCCAATGTGAAACATAACAAAAATTATTGACCAACACATATTGAAAATTGCTCACCATATGCAATGATTGCCAGAGTTATATATAACATAAAAAACAAAATTATATGAATCCAACCATCCTCTCTTGGAACATGGTACTTCCTCCGTCTCAAAATACAAGGCGCCCTTTAATTTCGCTGGTCAACGCCGTTTAACTTTGACCATGATTTATATTTATAATATGTACCCAAAATTATTATCAAGATATATGAAATTAAAGAATTTTTCAAGACGAATCCAACGGTACCATATGTAGATTCTCATTCATTATATTTTCTTATCTATTGGTGGTCAAAGTTGAGCGTCAAAGACCACCTTAAAAATAGCGCGCCTCGTATTTTGACACGGATGAAGTACTTGAAAACATCCCAAAACGGTTTTAGATGATATGGTGTATATGATTTTACATCCTTATTTCCACGTCTTCCAAAATTTAGAAGAAAAAATATGAAAACTTAAACTTGTAAAAAACCTCGAATGTTTTGAAAATTCACTAGGAAAATCAATTTTATTCCCAAAATATCAATGAGAAACCCGTTCCCACATAATTAGTTTGCGAACTTGTTTTTCAAACCAAGCAAAATGAATGTTTTTTTCAAAAGCCCATGATATTTTGTAAAATTACTTGTTTCATAGGTTTTTGTGTGGCGTGTAAGTGAAGTACTCCTCCGTCTAAAAATAAGTGTCTCAAGTTTGCCAAAAATAAATATATCTATACATGAAACATGTCTAGATACATCAACTTTTTGACAAAATTGAGACACTTATTTTGGGACGGAGGGAGTAGTAGACAACACTGATTTGTGTAGTAGTCTAAGATTTGTATCCTATTCGATTTTGGGAGTCAAATGTTATGTTTGTGCAGATTGTTTCGTTTAAAAGTGTTTCGTACTCGTACAGTCGTAATCAGCAATGGCCGATGAGGTCGAAGCTGTACTCGCACGATATTTCATCCCACAGTTCGCCATTGGGCTTCCTCTCTGCCCCTTTCGACCGCGACCACGGATCGGCCCACGAAAGGCCCGATAGGGTTTTGCTTCTAGGTCTGCAAGTCCCTATATAAATGACCGGCTCTTCCAACCTTCCCACCCCCTCGCTCTCGCCGCCGCCGCTGCCCTGCCCTCCGCGCCACCGCAGACATGGTTCGTTCTCCCGCTCCCTCCCACAGCTCTCCCCGCAGTTTCCCTGTTCTCTGGCTTTGCTCTGACTCCTGTTCGTTCGTTTCTCGTTCTTTCTTTCCAGGTGAAGTACTCGACGGATCCCGCGAATCCCACCAAGTGTAAGTTCCTTGCTCGAGCTAACAATTGTATTCGTTTTCGCTGTGTTGTATAATGATGATTTCTGCTGATCTGTGGGTTTCTGATCTGTGCTTTTCTTTTTGATTCTTGCAGCCGCCAAGGCCATGGGCCGGGACCTGCGAGTTCATTTCAAGGTGAGCTCCCGAGCCTAATCCCAGATAATGCGTTTTGAGAGATCTTAGGGCGAAAGACTATGCACGTGGATTATGCTACTGTGTTGGGGTTTTTGCTCCACTGTTAGTCATAGAATTGTTGATCCTGTAGTTACGCGCAGCTTTGTTTATTGCTCCTTTGTGTTGATGTGCTTTTTGTTAGTTGCAGTAGTGCTGTTAGTATCTCTTAAACTAGACAAATTGACACATCTTAAAGTCGAATGACGTAGGATTTTCTGCTGCATTTAGCAGTGTATTACTAGATGCTGTAGCCAAGTAGATGCTGTAGTTCCTTGCCAAACGTCCAACTTAACTGTCGAGTTGCCTTATGCAATTACTTGTTTAAAATTTAGTTTCAGCAAAAACCCATTTATCTAGCTGACCCTAGGTATATCGTCTTGTTTTGGTTTGATTGAGCTACTTGTCAGTTGGCTACCTTCCCTTCATTATAGTAGTGTAGCTTCTTTCACTAGTTCCCTAAAGAATAAAAGCAGGATGCTTTGCTTTCTATAAACAGTGTCCCCGTAATCTTAAGGAATATCATTCCATCGTTTTTGGGTGAACCAGTTGACACAGTACTATGTGTTCTATGTCTATTGGTTCAGTAAATGATGATACATCTTGTGCCAATGCATGCATTTTAGTGATACATGTTGTGGTTTGTTCGATATGACTATATTTTGTTATCACCTCTAAAAATAGGTGAACTTGTGTCCTGTTTATTAGTGCAGTCGTAGTGCTGGATCTTCTTTTGTTTGGAACCTAAAGTAAAAAAGCAGGATGCTTTGCTCTCTATAAGCAGTGTCCCCGTAAGCTTTAGGAACATCACTATCATCGTTATTGGGTGAACCGTTGGACACAGTACTATGTGTTTTATGTCTATTGGTTCAGTAAATGATGAAACATTTGTGTTAAAAAGATAAAACATGTTTCTTGTAGGTTTTGCCTCTATTTAGTTTTAACCTTTACACAGTTCAGGATTCTGTTCAGTCCATTGATTAGTAATTTGAAACCTTATGTTGTTGCTGTTGGAGCTTCTTGTTTTTTGGACCCTAAAGTATAAAAAGCAGGATGCTGCGCTCTCTGTAAGCAGTGTCCCCGTAAACTTTAGGAAAATCAGTCTCATCGTTCTTGGGTGAACCGTTGGACACAGTACTTTGTGTTTTATGTCTATTGGTTCAGTAAATGATGGAACATTTTCTGTTAATTCATTCTATTATGTTGTGCGCAATGTGATGTTATGCTCTTTTAGTTATCTCCTGTTCTAACCTGGGCAGTCTGATCATTTTAGTTTAGCTTAGTAGTTAATTGTATCCCTTACTCGTTTTAGGACCCCAAATAATGTCTTTTTTTGTAACTGGGTGCATTGATGGATGTGGGGTTGTCTTTCTTGTGAACCACTCTTGTTGTCATGCAGCCAGTGTTTAATTTTTGTTATTGTTCAAAATTGTAGAACACTAGGGAAACAGCGTTCGCCCTCAGGAAGATGCCACTGAACAAGGCTAAGAGGTACCTGGAGGACGTGCTTGCACACAAGCAGGCGATCCCCTTCCGCAGATACTGCCGTGGTGTTGGACGTACCGCCCAAGCTAAGAACCGTCAGCCAAATGGTCAGGGTCGCTGGCCTGCCAAGTCTGCTCAGTTTGTTCTTGATCTTCTCAAGAACGCTGAGAGCAATGCTGAGGTACGTGATCTCATTTGTGACCTCTACACTTTTTAATTCTGTTATCTCATTGTGACCTGCATTTCTTCATTATGTTCTCATTGTCATCACTGAATTTCTTTGATTCTATCTACTTAGACTCATTCTTCCAATTTGTGCTTGACAGGTCAAAGGTCTGGATGTTGATGCTCTCTACATTTCTCACATCCAAGTTAACCAGGCCCAGAAGCAGCGGCGCAGAACCTACCGTGCTCATGGACGCATCAACCGTAAGTTCCATCTAAATACTTTCTTAATTTGGCTAGTGCTTAGATGCATTGTGGATTGCTCACAGCTCCTTCTACCAATTGCAGCCTACATGTCTAACCCGTGCCACATTGAGCTCATCTTGTCCGAGAAGAGGAACCAGTGAAGAAAGAGGTATGTCCCTTCTTTTCGCTGACCCCTGCTGATGCTCATTGATTTTGCATTATGCTTTGTCAAGACTGTTGCCATTGCCCTGATGTGTTCAATGCTTTGTCCATGCAGGCCGAGTCCCAGATTGCTCCCAGGAAGGCTTAGAGGAAGAAAGCTTGGCATACTTGTCCGCCTATTGGTTAGAGCTGTTTGTAGCATCTGGTTTTGGCTGAGTGGAATTTTTGGCCTGTTATCATCTGTCTTCTATCTAAATACTGCTAGCTCAATACTTTGTGTACTGTTGATGATCGCCTTGTGTACTGGATCCAATCTGGTTGTGTTCTGGGATATTTTTTATATTGGTGTCTTAGTATCAATCGTTTAAGCTTGGATGCCGGGTCACGTTTTAAAATGTCTTCGCGAGTGGTAGTTTATTCAGTTGATTAGAGTCTTATCTGAGTGGCTTTCAGGCCGTCCGGTGCTGTCAGTGTAATGTATCACTGTAGAGACAGCAGAAACATCTCACGTTCTAAATTATGCTTCAGTGGCATCAGTTCTGCCAAATTCACTATTCCCTCAGACCTTGCCATATCTATGCCTATCATAGCTCCAACGTAGCATAGTGGCTCTTGGAACATCTATGTTAAAAATGAACAATCTTAAAACATAAATGTGCTATCCGCTAAATGTAGATGTGATAAATCTCACAGCATGGTGAATCAAGTAAATCATTTGCATTTTAACAATTATAAACAGTCGATATTTCACTATTATACCATAGCCAGTCCCTTCAAGCAAAACTGGGCACACAATGTCTACAAAAACAAATCCAACATTTAGAAGAGAGATAGGAGGGAGATGAACTGAAGTACAAATCTTCATAATAAATTATCGAGCTGTGTATTCATAACTTGGACACGGTAGACCAGCCCACATGCTGCGCAAAGATCTTCAAGCTCCCATTCTGATAAGAAGATATTAATTCCAGGGACGGGATTACGTTTAGAACGGTCTGAAATTAACGTTAACCGTAGAACGTTCGGACAAACAATCGTTCCGACAGCCATTCACCACCAAACTACTATCCGCACACGTGCATGCAGACTAATCAACTCCAGAAAGGCCAATGCGTAGTATTGGAAAGAGGCCAAGCACAAAGTTGATTACGTCATCGTCATTAAATGCAGAAATCCGAAAATTTAAAAAGTTGTGTAGATCAAACTGTTTATCCGATTTAAGTTCAGTTTTCATCGTTGTACTAGTCGCGACGAGATCTTCGAAACTAAATCCCATATTGATATGTTTCAATAACTTTTTTCGGACCCAAAAAGTTACCCACCCTTAAGACGTGAATTATCCAACTGTAAGTACGTAAGTTATCCAACCCACTAACGATTATTTTTTGGTTTCAAACTGGATCCCACTTTTGATTGTTCTTTTTGATTTTTTCGAGTTTACAAATTACCACCTAGTTTCGTAAGTGAGTAATCACTTTGGGATGATTAATGTATCGTGAACAAGGGGTAACTATGCACTGAGACACCTGTGTAACTCCGGATGTATTAGGGATAATAACTCTGTTGATTTCATGGTGACAATTACACCCTAAAACAGATAGGTAACTTTATAAGTACCGGGTTGGTAACTATTAATTAGAGGACATGATGATTACATTGATGTCATGTCATGATGGATAATTATATCATAAACACATAGATAACTTTATAAGTACTGGTTGGGTAACTATTAATGAGAAAGGTGGGATAACTAAATCGATTTCGTGGTGGATATATATATAAACACATGATAACTTCGTCAAATATTGGGTGGGTAACTACATCAATATTTGGTGGATAACTATTTCTAAAAGAGCAGGGTAACTATATCAATTTTGTGGTGGATACAAATATAATGAATGCATTGATAATTCCATCAGTACATGGTGGGTAACTATATCAGTACTGGGTGAGTAACTGTTACCAAAATAGTATGATACCTACATCGGTTTTCATGATGGATACTTATAACATGAACACACATGAGTACTATATCGGTATCGGTACGGAGTGGGTAACTCCATCAGTACGGGATGGGTCAATCAGTGCTGGTTGGGCAACTATTAGCGAAGGAGTATGATAACATATGAATGTTGTGGTGGATACCTGTATCATCATCACTAACTCAATTAGTAAAGAGTAGGTAAATATGTCGATATCTTATCGAGGGAATAGGTAACTAAATCAGTTTCGTTGTTATAACTATTGATTTGAAATGAATGAAACAATAGGTGTGTGGTCGGGTTTAGAGTCTGCCGTCCGGTAGGACAAATCTCAGACACTATAACTAGAATTCCCAAAAAATAACTTAAACAAACGTGCAAAGGAATGACACTTAATGTACCGGTAGTTGATATACAAATTTCTCAAATTTATGTTTAGTTTGCCAAAATTGTTCCTGCTCAAACATATTTTCTTTCACCATATGTTCATGAACTTAAGTAGGAGTATTTTATTTAGGTTCGGAATAAAAACTGAGCATATGTTCCTGTTCATATGTGTACGAAGCTGGCAGAAACAAAGCCATTTCTTCACCAGATCAAAATTTTCCCTGCCAAATTCGAATAAATGAAAATCAAATCTTGGACATTCATGAGAGCAACAACAGGATTAGTCACGTGAATAAATCAGAGAGTCCGGATCTAGACATGGCGATCCAATCAAAGCCTCAAATGAAGTATTGTGAAAGGACAAAAAAGGCTCCAAAGAATCTGGATCATAGGAATCGAGTCAGTTATGCTCTCTCGCGCTCTCTCTGTGTTAAAAATGGCGTGGTTCTCGTGGCCGTGCTCCGGAAGTCGCAAAACTATTGCGTGTCCTGGGCGCGGCGTTGGCGCTGTCCTCGTGGTGGAGAAAGGCTAGGACGAGGCGAGCAGATGCAGCAGGGGGGCGGCGCCAGGAGAGCGCGGCGGCGTCGTCGGCGACCAGCGCCGGCACGTGCGAGGTCCACGGCGTCCGACATCCGTGCGAAGACGACAGGGACTGCGCCGGGAAGCACAGATACGGGGAGCAGAGCCGGTGGAGAGCATGATCTCCCGGCGTGGTCGGTGGCTCATGGCGGAAAAGAGGGATCGTGGGGACAGAGACGTGGGAGGAGAGAGATGGGATCGGGAATAGATCGGACGGCACCTGTGCGCCCGCCGCGGAAGACTAATCTCAGACCGTTCTAAACGTAGATTTCCCCTTAAACAAAGTCGATGAATGTGAATCCACAAGTAGCAGGCCAGCAGCACTAGTCTCCACTACTAATAAACAAGCAAACTTGGTAGGAAAATCAAATCTTGTCCATTCATACGAATACATCACACGGCTGAGATTTATCCGTTCTCCCCACCGAATTTCACGCACCTTCCGCTTCAACCCACGGCCCACAGGCAATCAATCCGAAAAACCATCTCGCAAATCCAGATCGCTATGACCCACGAGATCGCCTATGCCCGCAGCAGCGTCCTCTCAACACGAGCGGCGCCGCTTGACTCGTGACGGTGCTTCCCCCGTGCCGCCGTTCGATGCGATGCGCCTGACCCGCGCCCTGTCGTCCCGCTGCCTCAATCGCCTCCTCGACGATTGATGCAGAGCTGTTTGGATCGCGGTGAGACGTAGAGGGAACCGCCATCGACTCCACGACCTCCATGTCCCTCGCTTACAACCCCAGGTCACCGCCGATGGCTATCTGCACCCTCCTCTGTTTCTGAATATTGACGATGGTCAGATGGCATGCAGATTTTATAATGCGCTGCCCTCCTCCCTCCTCCTGAGCGGCTATAACCAGCAGCGTCCTCCACAAAAGGCGATGTCTGACCAACAAGCAGGGGCGGATCCAGCCGCCCCTATGCCCGGGCGGCCGCCCAGGCTTGCCGGCGGTGCGCGCTTGTATTTTTTGATTTTTTTGTAGTGATTTTTGCTGAAAATTTAGCGATTTTTAATTGTTTGCCCGGGCTTCCGGAAGTTTCTGGGTCCGCCACTGCCAACAAGGCAACAAGGACATGGTCGTCTCCTTCATGGATGCCTCGCCTAAAGATGTTCACGTCTGCAAGGCCTTCGACGCGACAATCCCTGCCCATTCCGTTGCTTCACGATACCGATCTCTTCCTGCATCCCTCACCTCGCCCACTCCATGCAAACTAAAGACAAATCAAATGTTATGATTTCGATTACAAATTTATCTCTCTGCATGAACGTACCTTGTTTGATGAAATGCCTAACTATTTAATATTTTTTAAATGACTGTTGGCAGGAGGAAGAGGACCGACAAAAGGATTCAAACTCATAACTTGCTGTCTCCAGTTTCTACAGCCACTTAATAAGCATGGAGTTGAGCATCAGTCATACAACAAGATGGTGAAGAAACCGATCATGTACTGATTTTCTTGCCCTAGGAGTCCTTAATGTGCGGAATAAATTATTCTTTGGTGACGAAGTTGAGAAAGACATAGAAAGACTGTTAATCCCCCTCATGTAAATACGCTAACTTCTACCAGCGAAGCGTTGCCTTCAAACCTATGAGGTCCCAAAACTGATTTTGTTCTGTTCGTATATCCCCTCTTCTCATCTCACGTATTTGTATTAAATACTAATGCCTATATGACTGATTCATGGCCCTCTGTTAGGGTTGTGCAGGTTAATGGCAATGGATTGGTTTCTGCTTATTACTTTTGCATCTAATGGAAAGTTAAGCAAAGAGCTAAATGTTCATAAAGAAATTTGAGTGGTCTTCCTCATTTACTAATGTTGCTTATTGTCTATGTCGAATTCCATGTTTCTCAAGAATGTGATGTACTAATTACTGCTATCTCAGAATTACAGGCGCCAGTTCACTTTGATGCAAGAGGTGCTAAACAGATTTGGAGGACTGATTGGCATTATCAGTGTGCCGGGTATCTTCAGGCTGTGATGATCTACACAAACCAATTTTCAGTTAAACGGATAAGGTCAGCTGTAGTCATCGGATATCTTCTTTTACTTAGGTTCAAATGATGAGAGGCATTTCTACTGCTTATAAATTTGAAGCTATGTTATATGTGCTTGGATGGTTCTTGATGCATTCTACTGTTTTAGGATCATGTTAAATATCAACAAGTTGGCATGTGTTTGCTTCCATGTGTATGTTTGATGGTTTGTTAAAGAGTGGGGTCGTGCGTTGCACGTGCAAACCTACTAGTTTCTCCAAAGCTTAAACTTCCATCTAATAATTTTGTGGTGAAAATCAATATCATGGTTCTCAAGCGAATTGATATGTATTATCCCTTGAAAGACCCTAGTTTGATTACGATACAGACTACCAGACGTCCAACTATCAAGAATGGAATAGCTGGCCGGAGAACGTCTGCTATGAAAGTAGAAGCCACAAAAATACGCCCGGGGCAAAGGACTCGGCAAATTTCTGCAACCTACAAAAATGTCAAAACAAAATACTATTTCACATTTTGTCACTTGGTTGGACATGAAAAGTGAATACATAAAGGTGGATATGGCTGAGAGCATATGAGGTCGGGTGTCAAAGTAAATTTCTGGACATCCCTAATGTAATATCTAGAAAATCCAGATGAACAATACTATTGCTTCCAATTTACATAGCATGCATACAAAAGTGTGAATGTGCCATGATTTTTTCGAAACTAGTTCCTTCTTCTCCATTTACACTCATATGTGAAACTTAATGAACTTGGAATAAAGAAACACTAAATACGACATCATAGTCATTTTTTTGTGAGGGCAGTCACAAGCCGGTGGAGTATAAGAATATTTTAGCAAAATTATGTGAGTATGACAGCGTACGAGTCCATGCTTCAAATTTAGACTTGTAGTAAGGATGCACATAAGAATGTGCAGTAACCATTTGTAGTGCAAGTTCCCATATTGCTATGTGCATTCTCAGTGAGCTTGATGCAAGTATGCAAATTACCATATGTTCACATGTAAGAATGCACATTGGAATATGGAGTAACAAGCTGGTATGTAAATATACAAAATGCATAATGCAGAATTTGAACTTTAAATAGTTAACTTACAACACAAGTTGGGGATGGCCAACAATGAATTGCAGCACCAACATGCACAACATCAATTTAACCACTCACAAGAGGCAAAAGAAAAACGTTACTTTATTTATATACTGATCAGAGTAAAATGGTTGCGGGCTATGCTAATGTATTTACTGCCTCCGGTCCACAAAAATTGTCAGGGAGGAGCTACTACGATAGTACAAATCCTTTAGTGCCCGCGGCACTAATTAGGGACCCGAGGGAGTAGATTTTCCCTTGCGAACATACTCCCCCCCCCTATGAATGGTAACACAGCTAGCAGACTTGCATCGATGATCGTGGAGGAATTCAACTTGTTGCGAGCCTTGCGTAGGGGAGGAACCGGAGTTACGACCGATGCTGCGAGAGACTAGCTCTTTTTCTTTTTTGGTGGAGTTCCCTGGCCCTGGCATCGCTCGGGAGCATGACTTCTGAATAAATTATGCCTTATATAAAATTATGGTACACATTCGCGTACTCTCGAAAAAAAGATTGCTAATTTGGGTCTTGTACCCACAACAGGAAAGGTACAATATTTGTTGGATGGTTAGTAGCCCATTTTTTCCAGGAACGTTGCAATTTTTCAAATTGTAAAACATTTGTGGAATGTCATTTGCTATAGATTTTTTTAGTGTGTGAAGTTAAACTTTTTGATAGTCATTTCAGCAGAAACGTAATACATTGCTCTAACATTTGGAACCATGTATCGCTTATTTTTTTTTAATAAACTAGTTGGCATGTACATGCGTAATTTTCTTTGCTCGTCCTAATTAGCCGAAAAATATTAAACATATCTTTTTAACGGGAAAAAGTCTATTACTTACAACGTTATGGAATTTCATAGCCCCATCTGTGTTCTTTGTAAGTTGCATAATTACCATTGCAAGTCTACATGGAAGAAGATATTTTTCTAAATTATCCAACATGGCACCATGGAATCTTTTTAAATAATTAAGTGCAAAGATGGAATTAAATACAATACTACAGTTGTTCCTTGAATTAAATAAGTAAGATAAATCTTCATAGGCCTGGTCAGTAATAAGCATTGCTCAACTATTCTCACCACTTCCTTTACATTTTCTTCGCATAACATTGGAACAAGACAAAAATAAATGAAATCAGCAGATGGCCATGCTGCTCATACATCAAACTACCCTTGTATATCTCGCAGTGTATAGATTGCGGTGCATCACCAAGAACATAAGTATTCAAAGAGTAGTCCAGTTCACAAAATTACTAAGCATTTACCTTGGCAATAAGATAGTTGTCAAGCATGCATGTAGTAGAATATCAAATTCGTTACACTGCCTCATCATAGCATCATTTGTCCGGTTGCACAACTTTCATACAAATATTGCACCAATAAGAGTGGTTACATATCGCGGTGAAGCAATATTGTACATATACCTTGCTATCGTTATTCTCAAACCATGGTCTCTCTTCAATTCTCTATGGATCGGTGCTAGCTGCACAACCACATCAGCAATACAACAGCTTAGCGTGCAGGAATAGCTGGGCACACCGGCGCCTAGCTGTGCTCGTGCCGCCACACGCCCACACAATCATGCGAGCTTGGCGTCTCGGAAAGTTCAGGGCCTGTTTGGTAGCCTGCAGGGGTTTTCCACCTCGCTGGGGGCAGGCTCCAACGGGCATGGCCGAAGGAAAACAGCCCCCGAGCTGTGTTGGTGGGTTTGTTTGGTAGCCTGCAGCAAAGAACGCCGCATGGGCTGGGCAATTTGTTGTGGCTGTTTGGTTACATCATTGCATGGTCATATGCAACTATGCCTATGTTTGGTTGTATGCAAAGCAACTGCTTATGGCTACCTCTTTCACCTATGGTGATGTTACCCGACAAATAATGGAGCATAAACCATAGCATAGCATAGCATAATAGGATACCGAGTTCACAAACATGTCTATGCAGCACGATCAGAAGCTCATGCTGCATCTGAAGTTCATCAACGAAGGGGTTAATATATACCTCCTCCTACATATTACATACCACTAATCAGTACCTACTGGTCATCAGGGAATGCATCGACGAACAGGCTATGCAGGTAAGCCCTAAGCCAGGCACACCTCTCCGGCTTGCTCATGCTGGAGTACTTGAGCTGCTCCTGTGCGTTGTCCGCCAGGAAGTCCATTGCCTTGATGATCAACGCCTGAGCGTACATGCTGCGTGGCTGAATTGTCCTCACCTTGAAGATGGCCTTCATTTGAGCGAAGTTGGTAATTGGATGGTTGAGCAGCTCCTCATCCCTGGGGAATGTCTAGTAATGGCATTTTCAAATCGTTAGTGTACACAGTATCTGAAGCTACCAATGAACAAAAGAGTACAACAGTTGGGTTGAATGGAAGGGCAAGCAAACCTGAAGGTGTTGAAGCAGCTGAACATCATCCATCATCAGAGTCGTGCTGGTTTCATACCAAACTACTCCAGGCATGCGCTTCAGTTCGTTAATCCTAACCCACCTGACTCTCCACCTCCTCAGATGGTTGTAGACTTGAGTGCTGGTGATAGTCAGCCCAGTGAACTCAAGAACATCATCGCTGACCTTCCTGATGTACAGATCCTTGAAGCATTTGTCAAACTGGATCCCCTGCTCCACTAGCTCCATTGCATTGTCTGCCTCAAAGTAGGTCCACTACCCATCTGAGAGTGCACTCTCTTGTTAGTCCCCTTGGTAGTCATGTCAAATTGCACATCTGAGTCAGTCACTGAATCCATAGGGAGTGTATTCAGAGGCAGTACGTCGAGAGGCTTGGAAGCTAACTGATGGTCGAACATCTCGGGCAGTGCATTCTCGCATAGCGCTTGCAGAGGCACTCTCTTCTTACCGCGAACCTGATCCACAAAACACGGCAAGGTCGGCCTAGTCAGGCAATCTATGAACATGAGCAATCTAAGTACGAAGGCTAATCCATGGTCTACATGTGGAAGAACAACAGATCAACGGTATGGAACCTAAGCAACGTGGATTCATGGTCTACATGCGGAAGCACAACAGATCAACGGTATGGAACCTAAGCAACGTAGATTCGTGGTTTACATGTGGAAGAACAACAGATCTAAGGTACGAGCAACAGATCTACGGTACGAACAAGCATAAGATTCAGAAAATCTTACATCCACCGGGTGCATCTGCATCTTGCCGTCCGCCTTCATGCCAGAGGTCGCCGTGGAGGCGGTGGAGGTCCCCGACGAGTTCGCCGTCGAGGTCAGCACCTCGGTGGAGGTCGCCGTTGAAAGATCGAGGATGTCGCCTAGAGGGGGGTGAATAGGCGTTTTAAAATAATTACGGTTTAGACTTGTATAAATGCGGAATAAAACTAGCATTTAATTTATCAAGCACAAAACTTAAACAAGCTAGGTTCACCTATGTGCACCAACAACTTATGCTAAGCAAGATAACCACTAAGTGATAGCAAGATAGATAACTTCAAGCACGAAGGCTATCACAAATGTAAATGCATAAGTAAAAGGTTTGGGTAAAGAAGTAACCGCAAAGTGGACACGAGGAGATGTTTCCCGTAGTTCCTTTCCAATGGAAGTACGTCTACGTTGGAGGAGTGTGGAGCCACCTAGGCGCTCCAATAGCACGAATGTGCTCACTCTATTCTCCGTGAGCTTCACCCTAGAGGGATTGGCTCGTTCCACTATGAGGTCGACTTGAGGGCGTTGACCAAACCAATACACAAAGGTCGGGGAACTCCACAATGAGTTGGAGCCTCCCAACAATGCCTCGGACTCCCTCCGAGACTCACAAAGGCACCTAGGGTTACACGCAACCCAAGATGCAAGATCCACAAAGAGTAAAGCTTCTCAAACTTCACCTCCACGTTTCACCGTGGAGAACTCAAACTGATGCACCTAATGCAATGGCAAGAACACAAGAAGTGCTCAAACCCTTCACTCTCAAATCCCACCAAAGCAACTAATGCTATGGAGGAAGATGGGAGGAAGAGCAAGGAAACAACAAATGAATCCTAAGATCTAGATCCAATTTGCTCCCCTCACTTAAAGGAGAGATTGCTTGGTGGAGAAGTAGATCTAGATCTCCTCTCTCTTTTTCCTCAAGAAGGAGCAAGAATCATTGGAGGGATTGAGAGATAGGCAAGGTCTAGAGGGTCAACAATGGAGGTCAAAACCGTGCCCAAGTCGTGGGGGTCATTGGGGAAGAAGACCCCCTTAAATAGGACCCCCAAAGTCCAACCGTTAAGTGAAAAATGCGCCCATGCAGCGGTACTACCGCCGGGTTAAGCGGTACTACCACAACGGGCATCCAGAACCCGTTTCCGGCGGTACCTCGGGCGGTACTACCGCCACTGGAAAAACAGCACAAATAGCGAACACCAAAACGGCAATATCTTGAGCATCCGGACTCCGTTTTCGATGATCTTTGGCTCGTTGGAATCACGACAGCGAGCTCTTCAAGATTATACAGAGAAACATCATTGTCCAAGAATGAATCATAAAACCATATGTGAAAAGGTTAAACCTCTTTATAAAAGTCGAATCGGTAAAACCTTCAATACCAAAAACACAGTAAGTTTTCCATACGAAATCCGTTTTTGATAAACTTGAGCTTGTCTTGAAGATCATGACAAGCTCTAAAACCACACATGGAGGAAAGCCAAATAAGAACCAATAAAGATGAAGCCAAGTATGCAAAGGTTTGAGCTCTCTCCGAACGATACGATCAAGTTACTCATTCGAGAGCCCCTCTTGAAAGTGTGGCATCTATCCTATAATCCGGTCTCTTACTAACACCATGAGACCGGTAAAATAGAAACCCTATCAAGTCATACCTTTGCCTTGCGCGGTCCACTTGAGCTAGATGATGACGATCTTGATCACTCAAGTTGGATCACCTTTCTTGATTGCGCTCCGCTTGATGAAGACTTGTGAAATGCTCCCCATACAATATGGGAGAGCCACTTTGAGGCACATCTTCACTTGACCATTATGTTGATGACGACCACCGCTTGACGTCATCCACCATGGGCTATA
The DNA here is from genome assembly GCA_947311845.1 of Poa pratensis. Classification (NCBI taxonomy): domain Eukaryota; kingdom Viridiplantae; phylum Streptophyta; class Magnoliopsida; order Poales; family Poaceae; genus Poa; species Poa pratensis. The sequence goes on from CAMZMU010000074.1 coordinate 34,159,917, forward strand.
TGGAATCTTCTTTTGATGCACCCCATGAAGATACCTAACCCCACATAGATACTCCACACACATATATATGGGTTAGTTCACAAAGCTATATGGAGAATTGCTTACCATACCATTGGATCAAAGATCCCACATGATACAACATGTAGCTTTGTGTGTTGATCACTTGAATCCATCTTTCCACTTAGCTTGATCAACTTTGTATCTTTTCTTATTTCTTGATCAATGAAGATGTCTTGAAGGTGAGCATGAATATCCACGGTATTCTATTCTTCAAGACATACTTGCAATGTGCTCAACTTTTAGGAACATGACCATTCTTCATATAAACCATTGAATAAGATCTTGGTCATCTTATAAACTTCTAGAGTCCAACACATGAACTCCAATTTTCCTATGGACAAGATCTATAAGAATATCTCAATGCAAACATTAGTCCATAAGGATTGTCATTAATTACCAAAACCAACATGGGGGCACCATGCTCTTTCAATCTCCCCCATTTTGGTAATTGATGACAATCCCTTTTACGAGGGTTTATATAATGAATTAAGCAACCATGCAAAGGAATAAGCAAGATGCATGAATGAAACGCAAATGCTTAAGAACGAAACAAACAAAGCATAAAACCAAATTCCCTTAAACCCTCTAAACTTCTCCCCCATTGGCATCCATTGCCGAAATGGGTGAAATTTTAGAAGGCCAATATAATAGAGCTCCCCCATAAAGTATGCATTTCTCAAGATATGAGTGAAATCAAATGCACATATTCAATGACGAATATATGGAGGGAGATCAAATTATATTGAGGATCCAAAGATTGCAAAAGGATGATATGGTGAAAAGGGTATCAACGAATGAAACATGCAATCAAAGAACCCAAATCCAATTGAACAAAAGATTTTATGATTTGAACAAACAATGTTTCGAGAGAAAATAGAGGAGCTCCCCAATATCATGTACTATTTAGAAATTGTGTATTTGAGTACCACGTGCACAAAGATGGAATCATCACTCCCCCATAATCCTTTGAAACACAAAAATGTGCAAGAGAGAATGTATAAAACAAGGCATAACACTTGCAACAAACATATGGTTGAGCATCAAAAGAAGACCAACAAAATCCAAATGCAGAACATTTAAAAGATTTAGACTCAACCAAATGATGTGTGTGACATAGCAAAGCCTTTTATAAGAGTACATCATAGGTGAGCATTGAGCATCACCATAGTCTCAAAGGAATGATAAGCAAGGAGCAAAGCATGTCATTTCAACACACACAACCGATAAAAATGAGTGCACAAGATCCAATAAAATAAGGCAAGCACTCATAAGGCAAATATTTTCCGGAGCCACCAAAAGATCCAAAAAACATAAAAGAGGTGGACACCAAGGAAATAGGATATCAATTTGCGATGTAACATTTCTCATGTGTATAGATTTCTAAGTAGATAACAATCATATGATAACATCCACAAAGAAACATGCACACACAAAATAGTTACTAAAGAGAAGAACATGATACCAAGAGGAAGTCATATATACACCATTAAGATCTTTGCTTAAAAGCAAAGCACATAGCTCAAATTTATCTTAAAGGATATAAATGGACTTCCAACACAAACTCATCAAAGGCATCACAAATAACCACAAGGGAAAGTGATAGTTGAGATGCTTTGAGAAGGAAACAAGTATCATAAGGAACAAAAGGAATCATGCCAAGATGCAACCTACACAAGGTTGAATGCAAGAAATGTATGCATGAGGTAGATACTTGTTACCGAGATGGCATTGGTGATGTTGAAGATTAGAAATTCACAATCATCCTAGCTTGGCTTCAATAAGCACATGGTGAGAGCACCTTCATTATAAATGAGACAAGCATCCAATGCATCTCCGAAGTACCTAAAACACAATTCAAGTACAAAATGGTCCCCAAACATATTGGGTCCTAAGTAGTTAGGAAACTACAATACATTGGACAAACTCCACATAGAAATGTGCATATGGATATAAAAATCAACTTCATGCACATCTTAGCCCATTTAGGATTCGGTGGAGTTTACCCAATATATTGGATCAAAGAAAGTAAACATGCCATAATATATACATGAAGTAAATATGCTTGTCATGATCTTCAAGAAACAAATGAAAACACAACTTGGACAAAATACAAAATACCAAGAAGGCACACAAAGTGTGACAAGCAAGAGAATTGTCCAAATTATATCAAAACCCAAATCAACACATGATTGAGAAGATACCAATTAAAGAGATACCAAAAAAAGATAAATCAATGAATGAGATAACTAACTCCCAAAGAGAGAAAGATTCCAACAAATAAACCAAACCCTCTACACTTTCTATGATGGCACAAAGTACCGTGACAAAAAGGTTTGTCTTTCTATGAGACATGTCATCGGGCTCAAACATCAATTGAAAATAGATCAAGTAGCAATTGAAGACAAATAATGCTCAAAAGCATATAGGATAGCTCCCCCAAGATTTGTGCATTATTTATAATTTTGCGTTGGAATACAAAATGCACAAATGGGATCATTACACTCCATATATATTATTCAAACACTAGTCTTGTTCAAGAAAAGCAATAAGATCCAATACCAATTTAAAGGATGGTGTTCTAGTCATATAGGATAGCTCCCCCAAGAATAATGCATTATCTAGAAGAAAGACCTTGGATGTGAATACACAAGAATGGGATCACGGCTTTTCCTAAAAGGGCATAAAGCAAGTTTTGAGTAGAGCAAAAAGGATCCAAGTAAGACAAATGGGAGTAAACTCAAAACAAAACCTTGGCAATAGATAGCGCAATAAAGATAAAAAACCAAAGTACCCATGGTCAATACATTTTACCACAAATAAGGTTATCACTTGTAAAACAAGTAATGTATGGAGATATTTCTCGGTGGTAAATGGCAAAGACATTCAAGATCATATTCTCAAAACAAGAGCGAATAGTGAAATATGGAATTTGTTTGAGAAACATGCCACACATGAGTAAGATAATTTACAATATCAATTATAGGTGGCAAAACCTCACTTGTTCACATTTTCTAGGTTTGTAATATGCACAGCTTATTACTCCCCCATAATGTGATAATCCATTTGTTTTCAACAAGAGGCAAATATAAACCAACTAGAGATAGTTAATGGAAATTTAGAATTTGAATTTCTCACGAGCATGACATACCACATAGAGACTAGATAATATTGAAGTGGTATTACTCATGTATACATCTTTTTAGGATTGTGACATGCCGGAGCATATCACTCCCCCCAAATGAGAAAGTCCATTAATCTCTCAAAAGATCCAACTAAGATAAAAACAAGAAGCAATGAAGGCTCAACACAAGCACACACGACCATGATGTTCAAACCAACATACACACACTAGATTACTCAAGATATGTAAGTGGTAGGCACAACATAAACAAACACATGCAAGGTACAAAACCAAACACATGCAAGGGGCAAGTAACTTTCAATGCACATGTATAATTTAAATACATGTTACCGCAAGGAGGCACGTTGGATATAAGATAGAGACATGATAATCCAAATGAATTGGCTTGGGAAATATGATTGATGAAGATCCCTTAATTCTTCATAATGTAGCCAAGTCTCCAAAGCCCTCCAACCACACCTATTGATCAAGTTTTAACTTGTTGGTCCCAAACCAAGTTGGGTCCTAAGAGATTAGTCACAATAGGCTTGGCCACCCAAATGGTTCTTTTCTTGACACCACTTTGAGTACCAACATATTTGGCAAACATATTACCAACCTTATCCTTCTCAAGAGAGTAAACATCATCAATTATGATTGGGTTGGATAAGGTACCGTTAGTGCATGAAGAAGCAAGATGTCCCTTCTCACGACATAGATAGCAACATCTACTTCCACCTTTCTTCTTAGTTGATTTCTCAACTTGAGAAGCTATAGCTTGATTCTCCATAGGAAGTGGCCTTTCTTCACCATTGGATACTTGAATAACAACTTGAGGCCGCTTCCCTTGTTGCTTCTCACTTGGACGCTTCTTTTTCAATGGGCAAGATCTCACATGATGCCCTTCAACCTTGCACTTGAAGCAAACAATCTTGGCCGAGTTATTGACTTGTTCCCACTGGGCCTGGCCCAAGGGTACTTTAAGAACCGCGCTATGCAAGTTTCGGGCTGCAGGCTACCAAACGCGTCCTCAATGTCTCCCGCTGTTGGCTGCGTCGAGGCGTCCGCAGGTTGTTGGAGCGAGGCACAACCTCGCGTTTCTCGGGTCGGCGCTCCTGCTGAATCCATGGCGGCGCCGCGAAGGAGCAAGAGCCTTGCGCAGCGGCCGTGGTGAGTGCCTATCTGAGATACGTCGACACACGCTGCGGTGACAACTTCGAGCAGTTTTCGTGTCGGAGGACAGTTCTTATTCAATGATGTTTGCTACTCGATATCGGAATTATCTGGATCGTTGATTGAAAATTGTAATCATTTCTAGTGGTTTGTACATCACTACCTTTTTTTTGGGCTGCTGTGCGTTTTTTCTTCCGGGAATGGTGAAAACGGTGCGTTTCTTTTTCGAAAGAAACGAAAATTCTTTGCTAGCAGTTGACCCCATCATGGCCCATTGTTCATCCCTTAACCCTAAATCTAAGATGGCCCAATCGGCCCATAACCCATCCCCTCGTCAGTATAAATACCCTTCCGCCTCCGGCCCCGCACGCCGCCTCCACAAAACCCTAGCCTCCCTCCGCAGCCGCAGCGGCGCGCACCTCACCTCCTCCTTCCTGAAGACAGCGGCCTCGCCGGCGAGAGGACACCATGGCGACCGAGGCACCGGCCGAAACCGCCGCCTCCACGGCGCGCACCGTGAAGGATGTCAACCCCCACGAGTTCGTCAAGGCCTACTCCGCCCACCTCAAGCGCTCCGGCAAGGTAACACGCCCGACTTCTTTCAGATCCGTTGTTTGGGTCGACTACAGTAGGGTATTTGTTGGAGGAGACTCCCTTCTTCAGGATCTTAGCGCCACCCCGTGCGATTTGTCTGTGATGTCTAGTGTATGTATCCCTTTCATTTACGGTTAGGATTTCAATTTTCCTGCCTAGTTTAGGCCAACTAAAATCACTTCGGTTGTAACATCTGTCGTCGTTTCGTTTGTTGTGGCTTTTCTAATAGTGTAGGACCTTGATTTGCGTTGTTGAAATTGCGTCTTGTTTGCGAATGCTGTGCATAATCGATTGATCCGACATGGACATCTATTTGTAGATCTCATGCAAATCACTTGTTATTTTCCTGTTGTAGTTTTATTCCGGTTATCGTGTTTTGTTTGTGTCTGTCCACTTACACGTGAATTCAAGTTAGTGCATTTCTTACCTACAGTTGACGACAGAAATGTACACTTTATGCTAGTCCTCTCGACAGTATATCTAGTTTTCTGTTTCCTGAATATCTTTGCACTGTAAGCATTCGAAATTCCTTATACATTCCTTTGTTTTAGAAAGTCTATTAATAATTGTTTTAGATTCTACATATAGTGCTACAACAGATCAACTCTCCCTTAATGGTTCTAAGATAGGCCAACCTTTTGTACCTTGTTCAGTATGTTTTTACATTGTCTACTAGAATTCACAGCCCTGAAGTTATATTCTCTTTTGTACAGATGGAGCTTCCAGAGTGGGTTGACATTGTCAAGACTGCAAGGTTTAAGGAGCTCCCCCCTTATGATGCGGATTGGTACTACATCAGGGCTGGTGAGTAGACATCGTTTTGCCCTTTTCATCTAGTATGTTTATAACCTGTCTGATTGATTTCCTTGGTTTATGATAATTCTGATCTGTCATCCCATGTTGTCACAGCCTCGATGGCAAGGAAGATCTACCTGAGGCAGGGTATTGGGATCGGTGGCTTCCAGAAGATCTATGGTGGACGCCAGAGGAATGGGTCACGACCCCCGCACTTCTGCAAGAGCAGTGGTGCTGTTTCTCGCAACATCCTCCAGGAGTTGCAGAAGATGGGCATCGTGGATGTTGACCCCAAGGGGTAATGCATCTGTTCTTGTTCTTTCTTGTGTTCACCCATTGATAATTCTATAACTCTGAAGTTTGCTTATCTTGTTTCGATTTTTTTTGTTGCAGTGGAAGGCTCATCACCTCCCAGGGAAGGCGTGATCTTGACCAGGTTGCTGGAACTGTCCCTGCTGAATTCTGAGCAGTTGAAATCCCCTTGATGGAATCATGTTTGGTAGTAGAAATTGGCTACTGTTTTGAGCCCCGCGTTTGTTATGATGAATTTGAAAAGTAGCATGCATCCAGTTTATGGTCCAATGTGATATTGTCTGAGCTTCTAAATTTAACTGCGACAATCTTATGCTTTTGAACTCTTGTGATGAAGTTTGGTTATTTTTTCTTATCGTGATTGTGACTTCTCTGTTTGTTTGGTACTGTAATTGTTCTTCTGTTAATTTGTCTAGATATATTTTGTTTCAGAGATTAAGCAATAGGAAGGTAATATGCCAGAATGGTAAGGAAAGATTTGAAATTGTTTCTAAACTACGAAATTTTGATGGGAAATCCCCAATGCACAGTGCGTGCACGCAATATTCCTTTTCCACCAATGCATATACGAAAAGAGAAAATTGATTGTAGCCAGTAGAAACCAACCCTGATCAATGGTAATTTATTAGGGTCCAATGAACGGATTGAGTAAAACAGATGTCAGGTTTACAATTATCCTTATTCTTACTTACATGTGGGACGTATATGTTGCGTGAGTCTCACCGATCAATCCCAAGGCGATTTTGGTGGATTGAAGGCTCGCCATTGTAGTCGGGAGTCAAACACAGTGGTTCATAAGTTAGTTCGGTATGCATATGATTCTGATAGTTTCTTAGTTTGGGATGGTGATCCCCTAGTTTTATTCTTCCCGATTTAATTTACGATGTAACTTTGTTCGAATTGTGAGGGCCAGCAAGTATCGGACACACTCTTTTTCTTATCAGGATATATAAGGGGACTGAAAGGTTTTTAATGAGGCGACTTGCTGGTCGGTTTTTATTTATATATATATATGGAAAATTCAAAAAAAGGAGGAAAATAAATAAATCCAAAAAATTGTTTCACATGGTGATAGTGACACCATCGTCCTGGCCTTTCTCATGCTTTTCCTCCTGTCACTATTGTAGAACCACAGCGAGCGAGCGACACTTTGCGCATCCATTGCATGTCACCGGCAACGGGTTGTGATACAACAACCAAGTGTTGTACTGAAATTTGGAGACTTGGGAGCGTGATCGCCGATTGCTTTGGTTTTATGTTGTAATATTTTGTTGAACATTGGTGATTTGACAGGTGGGGGATCTGGATGAGTGTGGTGGTCCTAATAAATGGGACATGCTGCATCCATTGCGTTTGTCCATGTGTACCATTGCGAACTCATCTCCAATTTAGGCCTCCTTTGATTCACAAGATTTGTTAAGGAATTTTGTAGGATTTATATCTTTTGGGAATTTTCCCTTTTGAGGTGTTTGATTCACAGGATTGTTACCTGTAGGAAATATTTCCGTAGGAACTTTGTAGTGCATTTCCATGGGAAATATAACACGAGCTTGGACCTAATGGAAAAAAATCCTGTGAGAGTTCCAACTCCCGAAGGATTCCATTGGTCTAGGCAAGCCAATCCTACACAATCCACCTTCCTTTGTATTCTTACCCTGTGAATCAAAGGATGCCTTAAAGAGCTCAACAATCGTGTGAGATTTGTTCTCCAACCATGCCCACTTCCTATTGTACAGGGAATAGGATATACATTGCTTTCAACGTGTGAATGTATGACCCTTAATTAAGTAGATGGCTGCCTAATGGCTTCATACCGGTGGTTAGGATGACTATTGGGATCATTAGACGAAAATAATCAAGTGCTGTGATAAATTCTGCCCGGTCTGGTTGGATCGCGTATGCAAGCTAATGATTGTTTTTTTTTGCTCTTGTATAAATTGACAACTATAACCTGGAGAACGAGACATAACGCTGATAGATAAATCTACAACAATTTAGCGTCCTTCCGCACACATTATTAATAAAACTATCTCAATCTTATTTTAGAAAAGGACATTATATCAACAAATTACACCAATGGTGGTACAGAAGTGACCTGTTCAACGGGTAATCATAACTTTGATGCTCTTCTGAGAGTACTTCTTCTGGTAAGGGAAAAATAGAAGATAGTGTGCAATCAAATAGGAAGAATGTTTTGGTGGTTTGCAGTGCAATTTTTGCCCCCAAACTCACATGCACATGTTTGAGTGCAAATTTTGATTTTTTTTTTGCAACAACCATATTTAAGGGCTCAATATATATTCATATAGTATGTACTTGAACATGTTTCTTTTTAATTTTTAAGTTTTTAGACCTTTTAATTTCGTATTCAGACATGAGATGATGAGGTCGGGAGCTTAAATGAATTTTTAAAACTTTTTTACTCTACGAGTCAAAAAAGAATATGTATATCACAATGAAAATGTTTTAAATATAGTATCTTGGTGATCTATAATAAGTGTCGCGGTTTTAAACTGAGGTCGACACTAATATTTTTTATCAGAGGGAGTACTAAACGAAATGAGATGACTTTTCGTGAACTATTGTAGATAGTCGGCAGGCTGAAGGCCAAGCGTCAGGTCGCGGGTTCAAGTCACATTTCTACTTAACGTGGCGTCTCTCCCGTCGGTCTTATTTTTTTAGGATGGCTTTCACTCTACAGTAGACACGGTGGCCGGTTTACCTGGCACACTCGATCCGTTCCCTCGTTTTTTCTCTAGGATTCTCTCCTCTATTTCGATTTTCTTGTTAGGTTTCTCTCATTTATTATTTTCATTTCGTCCTCCCCCCTACGCTGTCAACTCCCTCCGAAGGAAGCGCCCCTCTCGATCCCCTCCTCCACACCACTGGCGGCGGCCGCGGCCGCGGCGAGCTCCGACTGCGCGACGGCTGACCGGTAAGCGAACCCGCATCCTCCTCCCCACCCTTCGCCCGGCTCCTCCTGCCCGGAGGGGGATCCTCTCGGCCTCGCCCAGATCCGCCCGGCTGATAATTCGGCAATTATTGGCTTCCCGATTCGTCGGTTCGTTAGTCCACTGTGCGGCATCGCTTTCCCTGAGTCTAATTTGGGAAAAAATCGTTGTTTTAGGTCTCGATTTCGTCACTCCGGCTGTTGACTGACCGGCCGATCGCGGCGATGGGAGCACGGTCATGGCGGTGACCGTCAGGGAGTTGTTGCTGGTTGTCTCCTCGCTGCGATGGCTTCCAAGGCTGTTGCTGAAGTAGTGGCTGAGAAGCAATGCGGTAAAGATGTCGTCGCTGAGTCCACCGAAGCTGCGCCTTCTAAGAGGCAGTCCGAAGAGCGAATCGGTGGAGCAAGCAAACCGGGGCCTGCTTCACCGAGAGCGGTCCCGCCGGGCGATGTAGCGACATCCAGTGGAGTGAAAGAGCAGGATAAAGGTTGCAGCTCGGTTGATGGCTCCGTGAAACTGGACGACGATGAGGACGCGGAGAAGAGTTCGATGCGTGGGAGCGTTAAGGATAGCTCGGTGTCTGCGAAGTTCAGCGACGGAACGAGCAGCATGACCAAGGCCAGCGGGAGCACCAAGGTCAGCGGCCACGCCGATTTCGTCCAGAGTGGGAAGAGCAGTATTTATCGGGCCAGTGCCGGCAGCGATGTGAGCGATGACAGCACCTGTAGCAGTATATGCAGCAGTGCTAGCAAGCCTCACAAGTCGAATGATTCGAGGTGGGAGGCGATTCAGGCGATCCGAACCAAAGAAGGTTCGCTGGGGCTGAGTCATTTCAGGCTGCTTAAGAGGCTCGGCTGTGGCGACATTGGCAGTGTTTATTTGTCGGAGCTTAGTGGCACAAAATGCTACTTTGCTATGAAGATCATGGACAAGGCGTCTCTAGCTGGCCGCAAGAAGCTTCTGAGAGCCCAGACTGAAAGGGAGATACTACAGTGCTTGGACCATCCTTTTCTTCCAACTTTGTACACCCACTTCGAGACGGATAAATTCTCTTGCTTGGTGATGGAGTTTTGCCCTGGAGGAGACTTGCATACCCTAAGGCAGAAGCAGCCTGGAAAGTATTTTCCTGAACAAGCTGCCAAGTAAGTGCCTTCATTCTATGTTTTATTTTACTGATACCTCTATATAGATGTATCACATTTATGATCAACCATTCCTTTTTATTTCTTTTGTTATGAGCATCCAGTCATGTACTATTACAACAGCTCGTGCTTTGGATATATTGAACATTAGGTGTCAAATTATATCTCTAATCTATTTATCGACGCGGATTTTCTACCCGGGTGGGTAGCTACGCATAGCCTGCTAGCCGCTAGATATAGAGAGTATACAATCTCATTATTTTGGGCTGCCGTGGATAGTGTTTGCTTGCTTTGACGACGTTCCTGTCTTCCGTTACGTTCAAATTGTGGGGTTCTGTTGTGCAAAAATCTGATGCAGGGTGTGTGCTACTGTGCTGTCAGACAGTCCATGTTTTGTTTGTGGAACAGACGGGTAGCCACCACCGCGTCAAAAACAGCAAACGAAAAACTGTTTAGCCTATTATCAAAGTACACGTCAGTGACGTGTAGGTAAACATGGCGATTTCGGTTCGTGGCTGTTGTTGTTATTAGCTGGGATCTCTGCGTTGCAAATGTTATTTTTCTTTCTCAAACTTATTTCATTCATCATGAATTAACAATAATCTGAGCATCCAATTTACAAAATGATCTGATTCATTAACCAACAAAAATTCGGATCTGATTCATTAAAAACAAAAACTTGGATTTGATGCATTAACAAGGATTCCGTTTCATTACATATGCAGATCCAGATCCAAGAATGATTTGTAAACAGAAAGAAATGAACAGAAATTCATCTTGCATGAATCCGTTTCATTTTCCCTGAACATATGCAGAACCATATCCAAATCAAAGCAACAGCATACAGATCCAAATGAACAATCATTGTAACCATAAATTAATGCAACGTGGACTTGTGGAAACAGAGAGAAGATCCGACGCCATTGTAAACGTACTAGCATTACACGCACTTTGTGTTGACAACCAGCTTTGCTTTTGAATGGTCACCATGAAATCCTAACATAAAAATGCAAATCCTATCATTGTTTTAGACACAGATCCATCCTAAAATCGAAGACAAGGGTCGTCCAAAATTGTCCGAATCATCAGAAATAAATAAACTAATCCATCTGACAGAAGCAGCAAGCAAATCCAACCTCAAATCCATATGCTCTAGAAAAAACATACAGAGAAAAAAACAGAATCGCAAGATGCACTTTCTGTTCACAACTAGTTTTGCTTCAGAATGGTTACCCTGAAATCCACACATACACCTGCATATCCTAGCTTGTAGAATCGACTAATCAGCTGACGGGAGCAGCAAGCAAATCCAACGTACATAAAGGAAAGGGAATATATGATGAAAGCAAGAGCAGCAGGAATCAGAAAAATAGGTTGCCGTGCGGCCGGTCGATACCCAAAAGATTAATTAAAACGGCACCAATGATGAAATAGTAGAATCAAACCAGCCCAAAAGTATATCACGGACTGCTATTCAACTCAGCTCAAGAATCCATCATAGAAATAACTGAACAAATCTGAGTCTCCCCCGCCAAGTCGAGTTGCCCTTGCCCATGGAGAAACTTGCTCCATCGCTATTAGCAACAAAACTCGAAAAAAGATCCAGTAAATATAAACACAAAATCGAGATCTGAGAACCATGGACAGAATCTTCTATCTAAATATCGGATCTGACGCCATCAGGAGCAGGGAGCATGAATTGAGGCCTACACGGCATGAATTGGAGGTCGCCGATCTGCCCGGACGCGAGATCACGCCGGACGGGCCACGCCGGAGGTGGAGGTTGGAGGAGAGGCGGCTCGGGGTGAAGGACGCGCCTCGCCGGACACGGTATCTGGCCGGACGCGCCTCACCGGAGGTTGAAGGTCGCGGAGGTGGAAGCGAAGGTGGAGGTCGGACACGATATTTTTGTTTGATCAGAATGGCTCGGCTCCGGTCTGTCCCCCGTATGGTTTGTCTCAAAATTACCTGTAGCTTTTTCAGATGCTATATGGTGAACGGCGTTATCTATATGCTGTTAGATTCGATGCTCCCTTTATCCCTTCAGTGATCCTACGGCTGTATGAGGGTGCACAGCTACCCACCTGAGTAGCCCACTATTTCCCATCTATTTATTTAGACAAAAATATATCACCATTGTCTCTCATACGATTTTTGGCATCTACTTGTGTATCTAGTATTTCAGTAGCATTGATATTAATCTTTTAGATGTAAAATCAGTTTCGCTTCATGTTCTTGTGGCGTTCTTAGCTCAGAAATATTGAAATGTTTGTTATTCAAATGTCAAACACATGCTTGTCGGTTTCATGGATGGTCCCCTTGTATTTTATTAAGTTTATCAGTATCATGCATTTTTTGTTTGGGCTCTCAACAATTAACAGCTACTCCATCCGTTCTTAAATATAAGATGTTTTAGGTTTTTTTTTTTTTTGATTCGCAGGTATCTAGATGTGTTTTATTGTATTGGTTCACTCATTTTATTCCGCATCTAGTGCACATTGAAATATCCAAAACATCTTATAATTTGGAACAAAGGGAGTGTCTTTGATTTGCTATTCTTGGGAGCTTTTCTGTTACTGTTAGCAAGGAATGTTAGAAATAAGAATTGAGTATCCTTTTTAATTAGAAAACCATACTTTTGAGACAATTTCATATCTTAAATCCTAAGGATGACAAATTCTGTAGCTCGTTAGTCATGTATTGTTTGCCGTTGATATTAGATGTGTAAGCGCTAGAAGTGGTACTGTGGTAGTGATGCTGTCAGAGCATCTCTAGCAGAACCCGCAAAAGGCGAACCCGCAAAACACTTTTGCAGTTCGCGCAACTCGACATTAAATATAGCAAATATATGCAAAACTGCAAGGTAGGCATGAATGTCGTTGTATGTCAAATAACTTACAAATTCGACATTAAATATAGCAAATTAAGTAGTTCCTTGAATATAAAAGACGGCCATTAACTAGTTTTCCATCCGTGTGACCAAAAAAATGCTTCCAAAACACCATCTGCATCATCGAAAGCCCCTAGACCATGCTAGCATCACCACCTCCACCATTGCCGGCACCTCCACCATTGACGGCACCTTCACCTCCACCACCAACACCTCCACCTCCGCCGAGACCTCCAACACCGCTAGCTTTTAGCATCGCTTGTTTCCTTCGCTGCAATATCTCCTTCCTCGCGATGTCATGCCACTCCAAGGTGACTTCGTCCATTTCACTTCGGTTCATCATCATGATCTTGTTCTCTTCGGCCAAGAGCTTGGCCAAGGACTTGTTCTCCTCCGCCGAGGCTCTTTTGGCCTCAATCTCGGTCTTCCGCTTCCCTTCTTCACGAAGCAAGTCCCACTTTTCTTTCTTCTCTTGAGTTTTCTTCTCGGTCAATTGGTGTTTTGCCTCCAATGTCTTGGCCACCATGGTCTCATTGGATTTCACCATTTCATCAAGCTTCTCTCTCAAGCTTGTTGCCTCAAGTTGCTTTGCCACTCTTTCCTTGGCTTTCTTGTTGCGGAGGGTTGTCGATGTCAACCGACCCAAGCATGTCCATGAAAGCTTGCGTGCTGCAAGATGAACGAATTCAGGTCGCCGGGGATGGGCGCGAAATTTGAGCTCAATTTTGAGTTGGAGAAGTTCATACCTTTCGGTCCCGTCGCCGGGGACGGGCGCGGTGGATGCAGCAGCGGCACGGGGGATGGGCGCGGTGGATGCAGAAGCGGCGGCGGCGGGGACGGGCGCATTGGCCTTCGCGGCGGCGCTGGCCCTGATTTTCCTCCCCGCCTGCCTCTTCGGCTTCGCGGCGGCGGGAGGCTTCGTGGCGGCGGGAGTGCCCGCGGCTGCCGCGGCGGCATTCGTAGCCGCAAGCAAGACTTGGGCCGCGCCGGCGGTGCCCAATCTTCTCCGCTTCGGCGCCGGCAACGGAGCAGCGGTGGTGGTGGCGGCGGCGCGCCCTCGCGCCAACGACACAATAGGATGAGGTTCCGGCTGCGGGTCGGGGGAGAAAACCTAGCTTTCTCGGTTCCGAGGCGGAGATTCTCGGGGCCCTGCAAAAACTTTTGCGGGTTGGGCAAATTTGCGGATTCTGTTCGCCGGCTTTTTGCGGTTTTCAATCCGCATCGGGCGGTTATTATGCGATTTTGCCCCTTTTGCGGGTTCCGCTAGAGATGCTCTTAGTAAACCAAATTTTGGGTTTCATATATAGCCCACAACTTGCTTGGGACAAAAGGCTTGTTGTTGCACATGTTTGGCGATGTACTCATGTACATAACATAAATAGATTAATGGGCATGCTTCTGTAAGTGTCACCACCTTTACCTGGAGGTTCTTGATTAATGGGATTCTACCTGTTAAATAGATTAATGGGCATGCTTCTTTAAATGTCACCACCTTTACTTGGTGGTTCTTCATTAATGTGATATATCCTTTACCAACTCCTTTCTGTGGTTGGATTATCCTAATGGTCAACCAAACTTTGCATTCATAGCATTTTGGTTTCTGAACAGAGTATACTTTCTCCCGAAAGTTGTGACTTTAACACTAAAATAAATGCTTTGTAACTGAATATGTCATTAATTTGGGATACCTAATCTATTAAAAATTGCATCTCACATCCACGTTCAGTATCTAGTTACATAGTCAGGTGCATATCAATAAGGATTGTTTTTGTGATAGGAAATGTGACATGGACTTGAATTGAAACATACATCGGTTGGGTGTTCTGTTCATCAGAGTCTGTGTGGACTATGTAGTCATCTTGGTTATGGAACTTTGACTCTTTTTATTCTGATCAGTTCATGTTATCAAAGTTTTTGCTTTGGAGAGTAAACATAGTTGGCATACCTTTAATGGTTAAGACTTATCAATTGTCAAACACGCCTTCAGCATATTAGGATATCATTTTTGTAACTAGATATGGAATTTTATCGTGAAACATAAACAACGCCTTCAGCATATCAGGATCAATTTTGGTCCACTATATAAATTCTCATATCAGGAGTTACTTCTATACCCATGTAAATTACTTTAGTTTAGTTTAGTTTACCCGCTGTTTGTATGTTCTTCACTTGTGCAACTGAATTAGACATTGGATACAAATATACACAACTGGAGAATATATCCTGGCCAAGTTGGCACTGAGCCACTGACACGTAGGCTTGGTGCCGCACATGTTTGGCGATATACATAATATTTCTCTATCACGTGATAGTTTTAGGTACTAGCACACGCTTTTCAGTTGTGAGAGCTCATGTTATCTTTAAAATATGTGCAGGTTTTATGTAGCAGAGGTGCTTCTTGCTCTAGAATACCTACACATGCTCGGTATTATATATCGGGACCTCAAGCCAGAGAATGTTCTTGTGAGAGAAGATGGCCACATTATGCTGTCGGATTTTGATTTGTCCCTCCGTTGTGATGTGAGCCCTACCCTTCTTAAATCTTCAAATCCTGGTGTAGATCCTAACCTAAAGGGAAATCAAGCTTATTGTGTACAGCCCGTGTGCATTGAGCCAGCCTGTATCCAGCCCGCTTGTGTTACGACAACCACATGCTTCTCACCTCGCTTTTTCTCATCCAAGTCCAAGAGGGAGAAGAAGGAAAAGAAGGCAAAGGCAGACATTGCAAGTCAGGTCAGACCACTCCCTGAGCTCGTTGCAGAGCCCACAGATGCAAGGTCTATGTCATTTGTTGGCACCCATGAGTACTTGGCACCTGAGATTATAAAGGGCGAGGGCACGGGAGCGCTGTGGACTGGTGGACTTTTGGCATATTCTTGTATGAACTTCTTTTCGGCAAGACTCCGTTCAAAGGTTCAGGGAATAGGGCAACACTATTCAATGTTGTCGGACAGCCCCTCAGGTTTCCCGAATCACCTGTTGTGGGTTTTGCTGCAAGGGATCTTATAAGGGGATTGCTCATCAAGGAGCCACAGCATCGATTGGCGTACAAGCGTGGAGCCACAGAAATAAAGCAGCACCCCTTCTTTGAAGGTGTTAACTGGGCATTGATAAGGTGTGCTACTCCTCCAGATATCCCCAAGCCAGTTGAGATCCCTCGGCCGGTAGCCTCAACAAGTCAAAAGGCAGCACCTTCAGCCGAGAAAGGTCCAGATAATTATCTTGAATTTGATTTCTTTTAGTAGATTCTTCTAAGATCATTTTATGTGCAACCTGTAAAGTCCTTTTTTCCAAGGCCTTTTTCTGTTTTTTTCTAATAACTTGATATGTAGATGGCATATGTTCCTAGTGCTATTCTTAAGTTCCATTTGCAGTTCATTTCACCTCATCACATTGGATGAGAGCCTCTATCAAGTGGATGTTGTAATATCCTTCATCAATAACTGAGAAATAGGTTCTCTTCAATAACAAATAAATGTTTATGTTCTATCCCTAACATTGATTTTGGAAGCTATATTTGGTGTACGGGAAGGTGATCACACATTGATGTGGTAATTGGAGCAAGTTCATTCCAAGCAGGCCCTAAGGAAATCCTTATGGCATATGAACGGGAGGAGAATCTGAAACGTTGCAGTTCCAGTGGTTTTGCGTGTAGTAATCTTAAGATTAGATGCTGCTGTGCTAGTACCTACAATATATATCGCTGCTATGCAAAATACTTTTATGCTGCAAGCCTCAAACGGGTTACTTGCTAAAATGTTGATTGAATTTACCTCCAGTTCACAGAGATGTTTGTTTTTGAGTCAGCACTTGAATTAGTTCTTTGCTGACCACTATAAATTAAGCATTAGTATATTTCATTACTACTGCAGAATTACTGCTGAGGCCTACACTCAGTTGTTCACGTTGGAACCACGTCCTGGGTTCTTAACACGTGCCATCCAAATTCCCATTTGCTCTTTTCTTTCTGTACTTGGTCTACTGGTTCGCATTATTCTTGCCTTCTGAACTACGGCTATTCCGTTTACAAACATAGCTAATTTTTTCTATTTCTCCATTTTTGTTCGATCTGCTGCATCCCGACATTTGAGGTTGCGGTAGGCGTGAAAACATTCAACACGTGTTCGTGTGAGGACAATAGCATATTTTGTTGTGCTTCCTGAATACGTACCCGCAGGTGCGTAAATGATTAAAGACAGTAGTACCACTGCCGCTTGCTGATCTCCTATAAAGCATATCCCTTGTTTTGGTACGTTGGAGGTATTTGGCTTTCAGTATTCCTAGTTTTGATGTTCCCCGTAGCATTTTGCTTCAGCTAATGCTCCTTCCCTCGGACTTGTTTAGTACTCGGTGTCTTATGCTCCCAGCATCATTTTAAACATGACAGGTACGTGCTCCTAAATTACCCCATATATTAAGGGGCAACTTTTTGGAGGCCTCTCCTTGCTCCAAAATTGGACCGTCCGATCGAGATCCGACGGCCCAAATCAACCCAATCGGCCTGATGAACCGTGCCGCGCGTCATCTGGGCCGTCTGTTCATGATCCGACGGTCCCAGCGACGCCCCTGCTAGATTTGCAAAAATCTACCTCGCAAATCGGGAAACAGCTCTGCAACCCACAATTTTACGAGGGGAGGACTTACCTGCAATTACAGAAAAAGCGGAGGACTTTTGTGCAAAAGTGTGCACAATTCCCCCTCCCTCCCGCGACGGCCCGAGGTCGGCGCCGCCGCCGCGCATCGCTGCCCCTCCGCCGCCGCCGGATCGAAGCCCGCAAGGAGCTCCGCCGCCACCACCGCTCCCTCCTCGCCGGATATCGGCCTCCGGGACGCCGCAGCCGCGCCGCAATCGCCGCCGCCGTCAGCGCTGTCCGCCGCTGCTCCCACGCGTCACCGGCGCCGCTCCGGCGACCCAAAAGGGGCGGCGCCGCCACCTACGGGTCGGCGCGACGAGGCGCGTCGGGCGCGGGCAGCCGCGCGTGCCAGAACGCGGCGGCCAGATCTGGCCACCGTGACGTCAGCACGACGTCACGGTGGGCCCCACATGTCAGATTTTCCACTTTTCCCCTTTAAAAAAAATTAAATGCTGGGAAATCAATGCATTTAAATATACCTTATGGGAAAATGCAATAAATATATCGAGGTGGGCACATAAAAATAAATGGTGGGTATTTACGTCGACCAGTAAAATTTCAAATTTGAATATTTCACAATTTCAAATTCCTTCCAAATTTGTCTATTTTCTGCGGTTTATTCGGATTTGCCTCCTTCTCTAGCGGACTCTGTACCTCCTAGAAACAACCTCAGATGCAGTCAGAAATTTGATCTCTTTGTGTCCTGCGACAAATCGACCTTTTCCAAATTAAAAATAAATGGTGAGTATTTACGTCGTCCGGTAAAAAATCAAATATGATATTTTCAAAATTTCAAATTCCTTCCAAATTTGTCTATTTTCGTCGGTTTATTCAAATTTGCGCAATTCAGCCGAAATATGTGTGCGGCAAAGAGTAGATTCCACTCCCGTGATATCGTCCCGACCTCATTTTCCCCGAGTCGGCCACCTCAGGCCCTCTCGCCTCCTTCTCCGGCGGGCTCTGTACCTCCTAGAAACAACCTAATAATCAGCAAAATACATCCAAACTAATTACCAAAAAAAATTGACTAATCAAATTTTGTCAATATCTCAAGATGATTCACATGCACTCTCCCCAAAAAAAATTGAATATACAAATTTCGTCAATATTTGAAGATAATTTACATACACTTCTCCTAATTTCAATTAAATGTTGACGTCGAAATGCAAACATGTTTGCACATTTCAAACTACTAAATATTTCAATCAATGCGGATTTGGTGCCCACGGGGTAGTGGTGCATGTGGTGGCCGCCGTTGGATAAAGCACACATGTACTCTCTTGATGAATCCATGTTTGAAAGACCCGTCTATGCATGCAACGGGAAAGTTTTTCGTCTATTTCTCTCCACCTCTTTTGCATGTGCTGCCGTCCACAAAAAACATGTACTAGACATAATTCAGAGGTGGAAACATTCTAGTCGGAATCTTGCTAGCTGGCCACACCTTTTTAGACAATTCCCAAGTTGGAAATGTATGCGGTTGTCCTTCCGCATCATACACAACAAATTCATATGCGCGTACCTTCATGGTGGTCTATCTTCTTTTTCTTAAACTTTGGCCAAAAATGTTACGCCAAGTTTTTTCACGGGGAAAATTTATGTTGAGCTAAAAAAGTTACGCCAAGTCTTAAACTTTGACCAAAAAGATGCTTAGAGTGGAAACTAAAGTTGAAAAGGCCAGCACACTGGCTGCTGCTACCCCTCACACTCAACCACAATATATGTAAATTTTGTATGGGTGGTGAGTTTGGGCAGGTAGATTTGGAAGCGCCTTCCGAGTTTTGAAAAAGTATGCAGCCCGAACTCTTGCATGAAATATGCACTCTTCCATTAAAAAAATGCTTTTCTCTGTGGGAAGCAACGAAGAAACAATTCCACTTTAGACAATCCTCACTAGAATTCCATAAAGGACTAGTCATGTTGTGGAATTCCCTAAAAGGTGATGGGTAAGAGAGAGAAAGAGGAATCAACATGCAATCGTTTTGTGCTCTCGGTATGACGCCGTTAATATTTGCCGTTTGCATTGGATCCAATCTTGTGCTATCCAACGGTTGGATGAGGGTGCACCACTACCCCCATGACACCCCACTATTTTGCATATTTCAATATTGTACAAAACATATAAAAAAGACTCGAAAAAATTTCTATATACTCACAACAAAATAAAAACATGCTTGAACATTCTAATTTGTATATCCATTTGAAAAATATATCCATTTCAAAAATACGAGTAATATATGAAAACAATCAGAAAAATGCGTTCAAACTAATTACGCAAGAAAAATTTATTGAATAGTCAAATTTTGTCAACATTTCGAGATGATTCGCATGCACTCCCAAAAAAAATAATAGACAAATTTTGTCAATATTTGGAGATTATTCACGTGCATTTTTCCTAATTTCAATTAAATGTTGTCGTCAAATACAAACATGTTTGAACATTGCAAGCTACTAAATATTTGAATATTATAAAGAACATATCACAATGCTCGAAAAGATTGCTACATACTCATAAGAAAATAAACACATGCTTGAACATTCAAATTTGGCCAACATCTAGGCGAATATTCCGATATTCCATAAAATATATTGAAAAATGCTACAAGGAAACCTCTATCTACTTATATCAGAAATACAGATATATTAATTCAGCAAGAATTTTCTATTCAGATATACTCATCCAAGAAAATATGAAAACATATTAACATAAACACACACAAAAAATGCTAACATTACATGCCACATTGCCGAAATTCAAATTTGAAAAAAAAAAAGACTTCCAAAAATTGGCATCAAGGGCGCGGCGTGCGCCGCGCCGATTCCACTAGTAACCACACATGTGTCGACTACTCCCTCCGTTCTAAATTAGATGACTTCCATTTGTCTAAATGTGGATGTATCTAGACATGTTATAAGTATAGATACATCCTTTTTTGTCTAAATGGAAGTCATCTAATTTGGAACGGAGGGAGTAGAAGCAAATCTCCTATTTCTTGCTATAGTGGTCTGTCCGAAACTGCAAAGCCTAGTCTGGGTCAGTAAGGACTTTTAACTAATAAATTTTACTTGACTGCAATGTGGTTTATGCTGTATAGAGTCACAATCTTTAAGTACTACTCCCTCCGTTTCTGAATGTAAATGTTTTACGTATTACACATGTTGTCTAGATGTATTCTAAAATGGATAAACATACACACGAAATGTGTTTGTATATTTATGCACATGTGAATGTGGACAAATACTAAAATATTTTATATTTAGGAACGGAGAAAGTACCTCCGTTCCTAATAAAACGTCTTGGTTGGCCATAGCCTACCAAACGTCTTATATTATATGGGACAATGTAGTAATTTTGAATACAAATTGGGTCAGAGTTCAATTTAGGCGACGACTGGATATATGTGGCTGCGCAAACGTTTATCCGATGGCAACGCAGCAATAACCGAGGCAACGGCGGTGGCAAAACACTTTAGCAACTCGGAGAAAACCTGACCGTTTTATGTTTACCAACAAGCTAGGGGGCTCTCCCCTCGAAATACCCCCCTATATGAGCTTTTAAGTTGTAGCTCTCAGACCTTTTCTCCCAAACGTTTTATGCTGAATGTTGCAGAAGAGCAAACTTTTGTCTCAAAAATTTCAGTTGCATTCAATCTCCAATCAATGTATAATTAGCAAATCTCATCTGTAACCCGTGTACAACCCTCAGGATGCCATGTGGGTGCTGGAGAAGCATCAGTCAGTGATTCATATGGGCCACCGTTTTGGTTTTATATGATTTTAAGAAACATAAGCTAGTGACTCTAGAGTTCGTGAAATTGATATTAATATAAATAATCGTTACGACATGCGAGAATATCATATTCCTGTAGGAATAAAACGTACCTCTTATCTCAAAAACTAATAACCGGCCGGCAGCACTAGATTCGTGAATGCATTACTAGATGCTACATACCTGTTGAATAGCGCCACACACAGACATATATTCTCCGGCCAGCAAATGAAGCCTTTCGGCGTGGCGGACGATGAGGGAGATTCGTAGCTCCTGATTTATGTGTTTAGTTAGCCCAGTTTGAAAACAGAAAAAATGTTAAGGACTTACTTTGCCAGTGGGCATCAGCTAGCATACTTCTTTTCTGTACCCTGGCTAGCTTTTTCCTCGATGGTATAATTTGAAGGTACTAGTACTGAACGATCAGTGGTCTGTTCACTGATATAAGTATTCTTTAGATATGTATAAATAACGTTTTGCTATCCCTCACTCAAGTGAGGATTAAGTTGGAGATCACTCAACTCTAATCACATCAGATTTGCATTGTGATTCTTTAGTTAAAATTAAAAATTCCCAGTTGCACATTAACTTAATTCTCACTCGAGTGAGACCTAATTGCTCCCTAAATATAGAAGGGCTTGCTCTCTTTCCCCTTATCTTTGGAATCAGATCTAGTGATGTACCTTACATTCTAAATTTCCCTTTCTTTAGGGAATGTAGTATATATATGTAGCCTGTCAGGAGCACACCAATATTCCCACATCATGCCAGATGCACAAACGTCGCCCATGAAGAGGTGCTAATCGATTCGCAAAAAGGTGCTAATTAATGCCATATATGAAGGTTCACGCTTCTGAAAGTTTGTTTTGCAACGAAGCATGATATATGGGAGAGAAGCACTGTTTCACACTTCTGAAAGTTTTTTTTTTAAACGTCTGAGCAAATGTTTCATTCCCTCCAGAAATGTAGAAAGAAGAGACTCAGGGATTCTGTTTTGGGGTTGCATTTTGTTGTCATGGAGGAACGTATACAAGAGTTTATATACATTGAACTACAATAGAGCAAAATCTTCTACTTTTCCCGTTAATTCCAAATATTGCCGAAGTCTGTTTGGGAGGTCCAAACATCCAATCTCGTTTGAGTAGTTGAGGTCAGGGACTAAACCAACACTTTACACTGAAGAATATTAACATGCGAATCGCAAATGCGGCAAATGGCATATATCAGTAGAAAAAAAGCACACGACCATATATATGATCTTCATAAAGTGAAACCAGATAAATCCCAAGCACTAAGCCACTTTCACGAGGCGCAACAACTGGATGGCTGTATCGCGTTTGAGCTTCAACTGGAACTCCACTATCATTAGGATAAACCCTAATGCTGTAGCCCAAAAGGTCTCCTCTATCATCTCCCACTTTACATTAGTGCATGGATGCATACGGAAGCATTTGGCGCCTCACATTAATTATCATAAAATAATAATAAACACATGATCATTGGATCGATTCGATTGATCTCCATCTAGAGAAGAAATATAAAGAATGACAAGCATATATACGGCACATGATTCTCTCATCTGCCCTCCTCCATGGCCAACAATGGTGACGGCCGGCCGGACTGTCGTGATCCAAGCGCGTCAAACCTTCACCGTTGCTGGTGACGCGGCAAAAGCTAACAACTGTCGTGTTTGTGCTTGTTATTCCCCATCCTAGCTAGCTGGTAAGTGTTTTTCCAATTCGTCATTGTCTAGTCTCTGCTTTGCCCTTTCGAATCTTGAGTTGACAGTTAGCCTGATTGTTTGGAATAATACTCAAGAGATGTACGCATCCATGCGTAAAATCTGGCGATTTTCTATTTGAATTCCGATTCATGGAAATTATCTTCACATCTAGTAGATTTTTTTAATCATTTCTGATGAAAAGACATAAACAGTCAAGTTTTGGCGGGTACCCACGGAGGAAGAACTCAGTGGTCTGATGGCTCTAAAACTTTTAGAGGCTAGCTCTCTTCTTGTGTGCAAAGCCTAAACCGTTTATGGTCCCTTCTCCCGGCCTTCGGTCCAAGTTCTGATAAGCTTTAAACAAAATTTGGTTTCTTTTCAAGCAATGTTAAAGCGCTACCATGCCCTATGATGAGTTATCAACAATTCTGTATGAATATTTCAATAAATATAGGCGAATTTTGAACAACAAATGGACGAAATTGAAAAACAAAATGAATGGACTTTTAGCAAATAAATTGTGTATGGACCTCCAGCAAGTTTAGTATGAACTTAAAAATAATAATAAGGGGGGTCGGCTAGGCAACATGGATATGCCAATTGATAATGTTGCAAATTTACCACCCAACATTTTTATATAGTGTGGTTATCATGGGAGCTGGTATTGAAAAGGGTCGTAGTGCCCTCTCAATCCCCAATATATAGGATGTATTTTTATGCACTAAAACAGTAGTTTTATTCTATTAACATGTAATCCATATGACACAAAAATTGAAACCATTAGATTCAAAACCAAAAGTACTTACTAATATTTTTAATATACTATTTTTATTAGAAGACATGACGTCGCAAACGAAAATACACCTTACATATGATTGGGTACTATGAATATCACATGTGCTTTATGACCACCATGTCATTTTCGCATTTGCCATCATGATAAGAGAAGGCGACTTGCGCCTACCCCGGGGTCAAGTAAACATCCAACATGTCACTATAGGCCCAACGTATGCAAACCTTGTATATGCATGCTGAACTAGAGACGATCACAATGAATAATTTAATTGTTTGTTCCTCTAATACATGTGTAGTAGGTATAATATGTTGACCGAAAAGCCACTATGTATCATGTATGTGTGTCAACCATTGTAATTCGAAGGGCACCCACAACATGTGCTCGTGGGTTAGACACATAGTATTGTTAATGTTAATTTTTTAATAGATGTACATGTTCTCGTTCCATTCAAACTTGCATTATAAAAAATAAGTGTTATGACAAAATTTTATATAAAAATGATTCTTTAAATAAACAATTATACTATTCGTCTCGAGAGCAGACTAAAGGGTAATTATTGTGTGACTTGTTGTTTAAATTGTTTGACTAGTAATTATAAGACCCAACCAATATAAAAATATGTTTAACTTTGGTGATCATGTTATGACAAGAAAATATTCCATATATCTTTTCCATTCTTATTTTGGCCAACTCCATTTCAATGATACTTGGTTTATCAACAACCAAAACTAATACCAGTATTTGAGAAAGTCAAAATATTTCCAAAATTGTGTGTTTCCAAAATATGGAGATCTATATGCTATCTCCTACCTAATTCTCAACCTTGATATTTTGTAGGTGTATACAACTCCCATTTTATAAACTCCTAATTTCATTCCATTTGAAAATAATACTAGTGGGAAATATGTTACCCCACATATTTCCTTTCTCAAACCTTTTTGAAAACTACTGAGTTATAAGTTGAGATACCCCCTTAAACATCATCTTGTCATAATTAAGTGTGATCATTTTTATAAGATAGCATTGTGGAAATGGTGGTATGATTGAATCTTGTGGTTTGATTTGTGTGGTCATGATTGTGATGTTGATCTTGTTGTGATTGTTTGCTTGTTGGGCATATGGTTGTATTGATTGTTAATTCTTGTTTTATTGTTGCTTGGGTGAATAATTACACCAATGTACTTGAGTGTTAAGTTGAAAACCCATTGATCACAAATGTGGAGTGTGACTTGAAAATAAAACAAGACCTTTATGTTTCCTCACACCCTCAAATTAAAATTCTTGATTAAAAGAAATGATCTTATTTAAATTCCCTCTCTACCTAATTCTCTATTTTGCTATAACAATTATTTTATCTTATAAAATCCAGGAATGAGATGATAACCATCTCATCATCATGTTACTCTCTCCTCAAAATATCTAATCTCCAATTACAAAGATATTTCAATTTATCAAATTGGTTTTATCCCAAAAATAACATATTTAAACTCTATGAACAAATTATGTTCAAAACATTTTATTTTGAAAAACCAATTTTTGCGGAGGCTCTACTTGACAAAGGGGAGCCTACCCAAATATTTTCAAATTTTTATAAAATGTTTTAGCACCCCAAATAATTCCTAAAACACTACTGGTTTTAAAAGGAAAATAAAAGAAACAGAAAAGGACTGGGCTGTGATTGGAAAAATAAGTCCAGGGGGTTATCTGGAAAATCGTCGTCTCCTTCCTGTAGCAGCAGTGGCGCAGCGACGCCGTGTCATCCGCTCGATGCCGAGCTCGCCAGGCCCCCCCTCCCGCTCCTCCTGTCGCGCGAAGGAGATAAGGAGGCCCCCCAGGCGCTCCTCTGCCCTCTCTCCAGCACTCGCTCACTCCCCTGCCTCTTTCTCTCTCTCTCTCTCTGCTCCTCTCCATGACCCGAAGCCCTAGCGCCACGGCCGTCGGTGCCGCCATCGATTCAAGCCTCCCCATCCAAATCGAAGAGCACCAGAAGCTTCCCCGAGTCCGGTTCTCGCTCCACGCCGAAGGAATCGCAGAGGGAAGCCCGGGATCGCCGTCGCCGTCTTCATCCTCTTCTGCTCCGGCCACCGTGATGTCGAGCAAGCTCGTGAGCCACCCCGTCCACCATTCCCCGCCATTCTTGCACCCTCGAGTTCCCCTTGCTCTGCTCCCTCTCATGCCCCCTTCCTTTTTGCCCAGGGATCGCCGGAGTAGCCGTACCGTCCTCGCCCTTCTCGCCGTCTCGCTCGACCGTGCACGTTCGGGAGGAAGATGATGGCCCGTACCCCTTCGCCAGCGCGCGCAATGGGCCGGCCCAGCTCTGGTCGGCTCAGATCTGGGCAGATCTGGCCCATTCTTGTTTTTTTAGTAGATCCATTTATTGTTTTAGTTTCCTGTTATTTTTACATTGTAGGTTTAATTATTTTGTGGTGGATCTATGTGTGCAATAATTTTGGTATAATATTTGTAGTGTTTTTGTGTGTTTTCTTAAACATGCAGCACTGGCTGTTTGCAAAAATATATTTATAAGTGTTGTGTAGATTAAACTTGTAGAAAGTATCATTTTCACCAAATATTTAATATCTAGAGTTTTATAACTCCAAAATTTGCAAACTAAAATTCCATGGAAAGCCTGAAGTGATACCTTTCCAGATCTGTTGGCTTTGTATGCAGATGAAGTCTAAAACAAAAGTTCTATTCATTCTTAAAAACACATCAGTGGCACTTTGGTGATTTCCGCTGCGAGTACCTAATGAAGTTATGGCTTCAATCAAGTAAGTAAATTTATTCGGTATTTATGGGTGTTCTGTGATACCAATTCGAGTTATGTGCAAAAACAGACTGATCATGGGATTGTTGCAGGAAACATAACGAGTATCTCGGATACCTAATCCGGGGTCCTCACAGACTTGGTATCAGAGCCATCCTGACTGTAACAGACCTTAGTTAGCATGGACGCTAGTTAGGAAAGAAATATTTTGTTAAAAATATATTGTTACCAAAAACATATTTTTATCAAGGAAGTCCAAAAATAGCTTCCACTCTTTTCACATTCTCAAATATTTCCGAGTCTTATCCCTCTATTTTAAGATTTTCCAAGGATTTCTCTACTCCCTCTTACCCATTCAAAATATTTGACGATGAAAACCCAGTGAAACCTAATTAGCTAGTGCCAAGAAGAAGGAGAAGTTTCCACCTCAAG
The DNA here is from genome assembly GCA_947311845.1 of Poa pratensis. Taxonomy (NCBI): domain Eukaryota; kingdom Viridiplantae; phylum Streptophyta; class Magnoliopsida; order Poales; family Poaceae; genus Poa; species Poa pratensis. The sequence continues at coordinate 34,187,076 of CAMZMU010000074.1, forward strand.
TACTCGACATTTAACATCAAGGTGATTCATCTGCAAATACCAATATCGTCGATATCAACAAAGCAAGAGACCTTCGAAGACCTCAACTCAACAGCAACAATTCTACTCCATTTGTGACCTTGACAACCTCAAGTATTCCAGCTGAAGACTAAGGCGAAAACTATTTTTGGAAAGAAATATATTACTACCTAAATTATTTGTATCTAAGGAAGCCTAAGTATAACTTCCATTCTTTTCAACTTCTCGAATTATTCTACACCTTGTCCTCGTTTAAAGGTTTATCAAAAGTTTCCATTTCTTGTCTTACCTCCATTCAAACTTACATACTTGACGATATCCCAAACCAGACCCATAGGATCGATAGGATAAGCTCGTTTTACTTGAGCAATCCCCACCTTCCACGGTATTAAACGTCTGTTGGTGCTAAAAGTGCCTTGATTGATCTTTGCTTGTGTGTTGCATTTATTATGTGTTGTTTTCCTTGGGTGTTTCACAAAACACGCCTTGTCGGGAACCCAAAGTAACCACACTGTTGTCTGTTGCTTTAATTTTGACTGTTTGCAAAAACCTTTTTGCCTTGTTGGCCATAGATGTACTTTTTGTATCCTTTCAAGAGTCCGACTTGGAAAACCCTTCAGAATATTTTCTCTTAGTAAGAGGAGCAAGGTATGGAATACTCGCTACCCCAAGACTCTGCGACCTTCTGCAAGACTGATAGCGGTCTTCATTCGTCGTTTTGTACAACCACATCAAGCCATCGAGAAAGATGAAGATCAAGACCCGACGGTAGATGACACTGGTCGTATCCCGTCGGACTAACAAAAAATATGAAAACTAACATAACTAACATAATTTATCTAACTTTAGATCTCTCATCTAACCAAACTTTGCAAAATTACTAACTGCTTTTTCTAGACAAAGGAAAGAGGTGCCATAGGACGACTCAAAACTAGTTGGTAGAAAGGAGATTTTGGGGGATATAAAGTACTGACTGTAAGTTTATTAGTCAGGATCCCTTAAGAATCTAGTTGTTGAGATCAAAATTTGGTGGATGATGTTGGTAATATAAAAATTTGGGGTTTAGAATAGAAGTGAAATTTGGAGTGGATCGATAAATTAATTGGGTTTGGATAGATGATATATTTGATTAATACACTGGGGCTAACCAGTTGTGGTCCCCAATCATTGGTGGTTATCTCGAGCTAGAAGACGGACCCTTGATTTAAGGTTTAGAAATAAAGGTGAAAGTTATTGGATTTTTAGGAAGCACTTGCTGATAAAATGATGTTTGGATTGGTTAGAAGCAAGTAAATTAAGAAGAATACTCCGGTGTTGGAATGTTTAGGGTGATTCTAGCGCAAGTGACCTTGTACTAAATTCTTATGGAATTATAGGAAGTGGTCAAAGGTGAGTTAGCAAATGAGTAGATCGTTGTATGCAAGAAATAATTGGTGGAGGACAAGTGAATGTTTATCGGATTCTTGGAATCAATATGACTTGGTCTAGTAGCAAGACATTCTAGGTGACAGTAGTTTTCAGAGCTTGTCACGCTCTGTTTGGATTATTCTTAGAAAGATCTTTTATCTTTGATTAAGAGATCAAGGCCCAAAAGTATTGAGATAAAATCTGAATTTGGTTAGAAAGTGGGGCAATTCTTGATGGTATGATCACATGACTGTTGGATGTTTTATTTAGCTTTGATGATATGATCGTGGGAAAATGACAACCTGAAGGAGTCGGATAATATGAGATATGCCTATCTGGAAAAGTCAATCAAGAAATAATTGGTGGACCACTACGATTTTTGTGATAAAGTGTATGGGAAGACTATGCCTAAAGGTTTGATGGTATCCGATAGATTGAATTATGCTATGATAAAGAGTTTATGCCGAGGAAGATGATGGTGGACTAATAACTTTAGCTTGGGCAAAAGCCATGATTCAATAAACAGTTGATAGTAGTGGCCTTACCAGAGATGTTGGAATGGTATTTTGAAACTCGAGAATTAGAGGCCTATGAAAAGTTGGTTGTTTTGGATCTTAGGTACAATAAGTTTGATGTTCAGAGTATAGCACCCAACTCCCTTGAAAACTAACTTAAGCCCCTCAACAGAAAGTTTCCCGGAAACCCTAACTATTATGGTGCACTCTAACTTACTTGTGAAGACACCTGCGAAGCTTCCTGAAGACCCCAAACCAAAGAAGTCTTTCAGGACAGCCTTTTTCCCGCCAAGCCGAAGGAAGAACAGCGTGAGAAGATCTACCGGAAGTCACTAAGAAGAATCAAACAACAGAAGCACCTGCTGTTGGCAACATCAACCACCAAGCAAGTCCAGACGCCCTTAGAAGTTTATAACATCCCTCTACTAACTAGAACCGGAGAGAATCGAGTGCTCAGACTTGACACATCCTGAGAACAACACGTCCCCACCTGCGACCCTCGTAAGAGACAATATAAGGAAGTGATATCTGCACCGACCCAGCACCTAGGAATGACACCCAAGACGAAGATCGTCAAGCTACCTCGGAAGAATAATGTCCCCAATTCAACTCCAGCTGCAACCTTCAGGATGAACCTTCAAAACCCCTTTTTAAGGGGGGAAGACCTGTAATAGGTATACAGGAATGTAGTAATAATTAGATCCTTGCGCCTTAGCCTTGTAGTATCTGGAAGCAACCAACCAAGACAATCCATCCGAGTCAATCATCAAGACAACCCCATCATCAAGGATCTGAACTCAGCACAGAAGTTTATCGACAAAGAAAGCCTCGCATCATCAAGTTGTCAAGATCTCACATGGCAACCTCACTGAAGAAGCAACGACCTCAGAAGTATAGCCAACCCAAAACCCGTGCCCCGTACTCCCCTGTTACCACCGGGCAAATCTCGAGGACGAGATTTATTTTTAAGGGGGAAGAGCTGTAACATCCCAAATTTTGGAACTAAGAAAAACTTAGTTTTGCCAGACCCAAAATTCAGAACCAACAAAAACTTTTTGAAATGTTTCACTGATGATTGTTTTTTCCCTCCCATTGCTATGTTTGAACTTGTGTGACTTGTTGTTTAAATTGTTTGACTAGTAATTATAAGACCCAACCAATATAAAAATATGTTTAACTTTGGTGATCATGTTATGATAAGAAAATATTCCATATATCTTTTCCATTCTTATTTTGGCCAACTCCATTTCAATGATACTTGGTTTATCAACAACCAAAACTAATACCAGTATTTGAGAAAGTCAAAGTATTTCCAAAATTGGGTGTTTCCAAAATATGGAGATCTATTGCTATCTCCTACCTAATTCTCAACCTTGATATTTTGTAGGTGTATACAACTCCCATTTTATAAACTCCTAATTTCATTCCATTTGAAAATAATACTAGTGGGAAATATGTTACCCCACATATTTCCTTTCTCAAACCTTTTTGAAAACTACTGAGTTATAAGTTGAGATACTCCCTTAAACATCATCTTGTCATAATTAAGTGTGATCATTTTTATAAGATAGCATTGTGGAAATGGTGGTATGATTGAATCTTGTGGTTTGATTTGTGTGGTCATGATTGTGATGTTGATCTTGTTGTGATTGTTTGCTTGTTGGACATATGGTTGTATTGATTGTTAATTCTTGTTTTATTGTTGCTTGGGTGAATAATTACACCAATGTACTTGAGTGTTAAGTTGAAAACCCATTGATCACAAATGTGGAGTGTGACTTGAAAATAAAACAAGACCTTTATGTTTCCTCACACCCTCAAATTAAAATTCTTGATTGAAAGAAATGATCTTATTTAAATTCCCTCTCTACCTAATTCTCTATTTTGCTATAACAATTATTTTATCTTATAAAATCCAGGAATGAGATGATAACCATCTCATCATCATGTTACTCTCTCCTCAAAATATCTAATCTCCAATTACAAAGATATTTCAATTTGTCAAATTGGTTTTATCCCAAAAATAACATATTTAAACTCTATGAACAAATTATGTTCAAAACATTTTATTTTGAAAAACCAATTTTTGTGGAGGCTCTACTTGACAAAGGGGAGCCTACCCAAATATTTTCAAATTTTTATAAAATGTTTTAGTACCCAAATAATTCCTAAAACACTACTGGTTTTAAAAGGAAAATAAAAGAAACAGAAAAGGACTGGGCTGTGATTGGAAAAATAAGTCCAGGGGGTTATCTGGAAAAGCGTCGTCTCCTTCCTGTAGCAGCAGTGGCGCAGCGACGCCGTGTCGTCCGCTCGACGCCGAGCTCGCCAGGCCCCCCTCCCGCTCCTCCTGCCGCGCGAAGGAGATAAGGAGGCCCCCCATGCACTCCTCTGCCCTCTCTCCAGCACTCGCTCACTCCCTGCCTCTTTCTCTCTCTCTGCTCCTCTCCATGACCCGAAACCCTAGTGCCACGGCCTTCGTTGCCGCCGTCGATTCAAGCCTCCCCGTCCAAATCGAAGAGCACCAGAAGCTTCCCCGAGTCCGGTTCTCCCTCCACGCCGAAGGAATCGCAGAGGGAAGCCCGGGATCGCCGTCGCCGTCTTCATCCTCTTCTGCTCCGGCCGCCATGATGTCGAGCAAGCTCGTGAGCCACCCTGTCCACCATTCCCTGCCATTCTTGCACCCTCGAGTTCCCCTTGCTCTGCTCCCTCGGGATGACCGGAGTAGCCGCACCGTCCTCGCCCTTCTCGCCGTCTCGCTCGACGTGCACGTTCGGGAGGAAGACGATGGCCCGTACCCCTTCACCAGCGTGTGCAATGGGCTGACCCAGCTCCGGTCGGCTCAGATCTGGGCAGATCTGGCCCATTCTTGTTTTTTTAGTAGATCCATTTATTGTTTTAGTTTCCTGTTATTTTTTCATTGTAGGTTTAATTATTTTGTGGTGGATCTATGTGTGCAATAATTTTGGTATAATATTTGTAGTGTTTCTGTGTGTTTTCTTAAACATGCAGCACTGGCTGTTTGCAAAAATATATTTTTAAGTGCTGTCTAGATTAAAACTTGTAGAAAGTATCCTTTTCACCAAATATTTAATATCTAGAGTTTTATAACTCCAAAATTTGCAAACTAAAATTCTATGGAAAGCCTGAAGTGATACTTTTCCAGATCTGTTGGCTTTGTATGCAGATGAAGTCTAAAACAAAAGTTCTATTCATTCTTAAAAACACATCAGTGGCACTTTGGTGATTTCCGCTGCGAGTACCTGATGAAGTTATGGCTTCAATCAAGTAAGTAAATTTATTCGGTATTTATGGGTGTTCTGTGATGCCAATTCGAGTTATGTGCAAAAACAGACTGATCATGGGATTGTTGCAGGAAACATAAACGAGTATCTCAGATACCTAATCCGGGGTCCTCACACACCACCACCAAACGCGGGACGCCAACAGAAAGAAGCGGCGCTTAGTACCTGATATCGCGGATCTCTACCATGGAACTCCAGGAAACAGCAGGACCTTGCACTCCGACGATGCGTCCGCCTCATCGCCGGGATAGCCGCAGCACTCCCCCACCCGTGCAATCCTCTTCTTCTCCCCCTCGCCACCGAGGCCGGCCAGGTGCAGAAGAAAGATCCACAGATCAAGGAGATGCATGCGCTTGCAAAGGGAGACGACCCAAAAGTCAACGTCTTCAACCTTCCACCCCGGAAGCATGTCGATGAAGCTTCGAGTCCACCGCCTAGTGCAGCGCCCAAGCACCAACGCGAATCCCCCCGTCAGGACATCAGATCTGACCAACCCCCACTCTCCATCACCACCATGGCAACCAGAGCAAGTGGGAAACGCCCCGATCTGAGCCAGACCGTGCTTATTTGAAGGAAACTGACCAAATCTCCACTCTTGCCAGCCTCCCCACCATGGAGAAACACCAGGAGCCAGATCTAGCCATCCACCATCGCCGCGCGACGACGAGGCAGCAGCTCCAAGACGGCATAGCACCAAAAACAAACCTACCACTACTAAGGACAGAGGGGCCGGACAACCTCTCCTCTCTCCACTCCGGCCGGCAGAGCCGCCGGAGGGAGATCGGAGAGGGGCCGGGGAAACGGGGAAGAAGCAGAGGACTCTCAAGGACGCGAGAGGAAGGAGAAGGGGAAAGAAAAAAAAGTTGTAGGTAGCTTTTACACTAGGGTGAGTAAAAGGAGGTTATCATATATACTTTCTGAAAACACATAAATCGGTCCACGTTGTCCAAGGTTGACCTTGTTTTTAGATAAAGACCCGGGATACACACTAACGAGATTTGGCGCCTTACGGACAATGCTCGAATTGATCCCCAACGCCTGGATATGGTGTTGCATAAATTTTTCAGAGTCGGATATTAGACGATAGGCGCCGTCTCACATCTACTTCCTATGACCGATGGAAGCGCGGCCCTGTTTAGTTAGACTGCTAGTTGTTCTTCCTCCTGGTGCTAGGCCACTGTGGAGGATCTTCAACTCCGCCAGGACAACTTACATTTGCGCCCCAAGTGGTTCGTCCCTGTTGACGGCGACGCTGGTCCAGGCCTCAAGTTCGCTCGTTTGCAGTTGCGGTGTAGAAGGGTCTGGTCGCATTTTAAACTTTCTTTTTAAGGTCCTTGCTACAAAATGTGAGGCCTCGATTGTAATTTTGTTTTTTGCTTTACGAGCCTTTATGTAAATGTAATCCCATCTTTTTTTTTTGAAATAAATGTAATCCCACCTTTTGTTTTACAGAATGACATCATGTAATTAGCAAGACACAATGGTGGTAACAGTTGTTTACCACATCTTTATTCCTTAAGAGCATCTCCACCGGGGGCCTCTAAATATGTGTCCGGCACCCCCCAATTGGGCCTCCTTTACGGGTGCCGGACATGTGTCCGGTCAATATTTAGAGGCCGCCCACATCGGTACTCCCCAAAAGCCCACCCCAAAATGGCCCGAAATTAGAGTGAACTGTCGAACACCTTGCGGGCGCACGAACCGCCGCCGGTTCGCCGCCGCGACGCTCCGCATTACGACGCTTCGTGTGGATTGCAACCGCCGCCGCGTCGATTCGGGTTGCGTTCGCACCGCTTGGCACCAATATAACAATCCTCGCGGCCGCACATCGATCTCATTCTTTCCGCCCACAACTCGCTCGCCATGTCGTCGCCTGAGAAGAAGCCGGTGCTGCCCGATCAGGAGGAGAAGAAGGAGGCGGTGCTGCCCGATCAGGAGTAGGAGAAGGAGGCGATCATGGTGGTCGACCAGGAGGAGGAGAGGGAGGCCGTGCTAGTCAACGATCAGCATGCCGTGGTCGTCGCCGAACAACAGCAAGAAGAGGACGCGACGGAACAGGACAGCGAGCCCGCAACTCCATCCCCGGCACGCCCTGCTTTCTCTCCCTGGGAACCTTGGTCGCCGTGGCCGTCCCGTGCGGCAGGGGCATATGCAGGACCGGCCATTCCCTAGGCCCCAGAACCGGAGTGGCAGCCAGGAACTCCTGACGCGGCGCCGGCGGACGACGTGCCTGGGACACCGCCGACTAAGGATGAGTCTGATGACGACGAGTAATCATATGTAATATAGTACGTGCATGCATTAATAAAGGTTGAAAATAAATAGGTTCTAACTTGTACAACACAAGTTCATATTCGGTTACAAAGTTTAAATTCAAATTAAACTTTAAAACATATCACTCTTGCGCTGCCCCCGCCGACTGATTCGCTTTGATAGCCCATGCGTGCGCCACGAGGTCATTGTGCAGTCGGTTATGCGTAGCTTCATCGCGAATTTCCCGAATTACGGCAATAAATTCACGATACGCCGTCGGCACGCCCGGCTGTGGATTAGCCATAGGCCCCTGGAAATCGAACTGCTCGCTGACCTGTTGCCTCCTTGTAGGACGCTCGTCCTCAATGATCATGTTGTGCATGATGATACAAGCATTCATAATAGCATCCATTTCGTCTGGCGACCATGAGAGACAAGGGTAGCGGACAACAGCCCACCTGGCCTGCAGCACACCAAAAGCCCGCACCACATCTTTGCGAACAACCTCTTGTCTCTTTGCAAAATGGCAATGTGCCTCGCCGACAGGGTTGCGGATTGTCTTCACAAATGTAGCCCAACTGGGGTAGATACCGTCAGCAAGATAGTACCCCTTGCTGTACTCATGGCCGCCGATCACATAGTTGCATGGTGGAGCTAGGCCATCGACAACTTTCTTGAACACAGTGGAATTGTAGAGCACGTTGATGTCATTGGCGGCACCGGCGGTGCCGAAGTAGGCATGCCATATGCAAAAGTTCATGATCTGCCACGGCTTCAAGTATAACACTGCACTTCCCGTGATGCCCTGACTTGTACATCCCTTGCCACTGATAGGGGCAGTTCTTCCAGTCCAGTGCATGCAATCTATGCTTCCAAGCATCCCTGAAAATCCTCTTGCTGCGCCTTGTGCCAAAATATGCGCCGTGTCTTCCTCATTTGGTGTTCTCAGATAGTGCTCGCCGAACACCTTCACAACTGCCCTACAGAATCTGTAGGTGACTTCGACGGCTGTGGACTCCGACATACAGAGGTAGTCATTCAGAGCCACGTCGCCCGCGGATAAGTAGAATACGACGCACGGTGCCCCTGCGGGAGCAGACCGTCACTTGGAGGAGGAGCAAACAGGACTCAGCCTTCTCCCCGTTTGACCTCAAGCCTCCTCCTCCCGCGACGACCGTCGCCGGCGGCAATGGCGGCCGTCTCGGAGGAGGCCATCAAGCAGTTCTCCGCGCTCATGGAGCAGCGTGCGTGCTCTCCCTTTCTCCATTCTTCTCAATGGAAGCTCACAATATAGAGATAGAGATCTTCTTCTCCATTTTGTTTTCTTGTTTTTTTTTTGCTGAGATGCGCCTTGCTTTCTTTGGCTGCTGCAGTGGAGGAGCCCCTCAAGACCACATTCCAGGTGCCGATCTGCTCTAGCTCCCGCACTTGTCGGATCTCTGCTTCCTCGCTGCTCTGTATCTCCTTTGTGCTTGAGCGGCTGGCATTTTTTTTTCCCGTTCCAGCGCCTCAGCGAGCGGGAAATCTTTGGTTCTAGTTGCTGTTTCTGTTGGGTATGCGTCGGCTGTGGTCGAGCTTTCACTAGATTTTGCTTGCTGTTCTCGTTTTCGCATTTCTTGTGGATTTGGGGGTTGCCATTCGCTGTAGCTGGGTACTGTTTGGATCTTGGAATTTTGCTTCCTTCTCTCGAGCTCAACTGACGTCTCGCTTACTCTTGTTCGTACTTCAAATTTTGATCAAATCCTCGAGATTATATCTGTACTAGGAGTATTTCGTTTTCCTCACATGTTAGTGTTACCCCCGCCCGTGGGTAAAAGCTAATATCAGCAGCTCACTTTGCGATTTCAGCTTTACTTGTGGTTTTGATCCTCTGTTTCTCACTTCAAATTCTGTTGTTATCGCTGGGGTTGTTTTTCAATATAGAAAATGTATCACTTGGGTTATGACTCTTACCTTTCCCCAACTCATAAAGCTGACCATAAAAAAAACTCATAAAGCTGACATTTTCGTGAGGCTTTGCGCTTAGTCATCGTGATAGAGATTCGTAGCTAAACTATGCTTTCGGTTAACTGAGCATTTTCATTTTATTTTTTATTCGCTTCAGTCGCATAGGGAGATATTTTGACATTAAAGATCCCATGACATCTTTGAAGGACTAGTACTCTCGTTAGGTCCCTAAATGCATTTTTGGTACTATCTTCGACGAAAAAAAAAAGGTTTTGGTAGTGCATCACAGCTGTGTTGTCGGTGCCTTCAGAGTTTAGTATTTTTCATAGCTCAAATGCCGTTTTCCTAGTACCTATTTCACTCGTCGCTCAATCTAGTCGTGGCTTGGAGGTTTTCCAAGCACGAGCCTGGAAGACCTTGGGAGGTCAAGCACGCCATGATCACATTGGTAGGAGCTAAACTTGGACTAGCGATCTCGAAATCGTGTGGAGCTCAGCAAGCGAGCTCGACTTAATGGCCGAAGACGTTTGCCGTGGTTTGATCTAGACGTACCTTGTATTTACTTTTAAAATTTTGTAGATTCGAGAATCGTTGTAATGCAGAAAGAGCCTGTGTCTGAAAATTGTTTTGAGTTCGGAAATTATTTATAGAATGCAAAACAATTATGTTGCACAAAAAGGAATATTTTTTTCTTGAAGTTTTGTAGGACTTTTATCGAATATTTTTTCCATCATGAATGAATAATAGTTCGTAAAAAGTGGAAGACAATCATGTTTGGATTCTGTTTATGCTTGTTAAATGGTCAGTTTTTGGAATACCTTTTTTTTTTCATAAAATGTTTCGTTTCGATTGTTTGATTTTAAATCTTTAATTGTTGCTTGTACTGAAGCCCTAAAATATTATTTGCAAAGTGTTTTAGTTATTTCTAAGTACGACTATTTCTGAAATGATTTGTTGGTATAAGGTGTTTCGAATGATTTGAATATTGATTTATTTTGGAAGTTAATTTCGATTGAATTATTTATTTTTGGAAAATAAGTTTAGAATAGGAGACATTCAAAGTTATGAAGTTTTTAAATTTGAATTTATATCATATGCCATAAGTAGTAAGCATTTTTTTGTCTGTGGTAATGTTGATATATTTGTCACATTTGTAAGTATAGTGGTGTTTTCTATTTGGTATAGTTCTTATGTTTGTGTATATACCAAGTTGATTTTGTTGTCTACATGTATGTTTACGTAAATAATGGGGTGTAAAGTACCGTTTGATGAATTCCAAATTTTTCCTTTTTGAATCGTTGAATTATGAGTATTATTTGAATTCAGAAAAATCAAACAGAAAACAGAAAAAAAAAGGTAGAGCAAGGGGAAAAAAAAAAAGGCAGCGGCCCGGAGTAGGCGGCCCACGTAGCGGCCCAGATCCTCGGCCCAGCCCGTTGCGACGTCAGCGGCGACGTCACCGCGGGCGAGCTCTGCCGCGGCGGCGCGGCGGTCGCCGCCGGCGAACCACGGCACTCCGGGACGCGCGACTGGGCGTGCTCGACGCGCGCGTTCGCGGGTGGCCTGGGGGTGGCGGCGCCGCCCCCGTTGGGTCACCGGAGCGGCCACGGCGATGGCGAGATGCGGCGGAGGACCGCACCGACGGCGGCGACGAATCCGGCGCGGCCGCGCCGTCCCGGCGGACGATCTGTGGCGAGGGGGGAGATCCGGCGGCGGCGCACCTCGCGGTGGGCCTCGGTCTGGACGGGGAGGCTCGGTGCGGCGGCGCGGCCCGGCGCCGGCGGCGGCGAGGTCCGGACCGTGCGCGGGGAAGGAGAGAGGGGATGGTCGTGTTCTGCGGGATTTTTCACGCAAGTCCCTGAGATTTTGTGCATTTACAAATAGGTCCTCACATGCACTGTTACTGTTATACTGTTGGACTGCGGGTTATTTTTCGGAAATTGCGAGGTCTTTTTTGTAAAACCGTCACGGACGTGCGGCGCGGACCGCTTGATCAGCAGCGGACGGCGCGGATTGCAGCGGGGCACTGTTACCCTGTAGCGGGGCACAGTAAAACAGTGCCCCGCTGCGCTGGCTCGCTGTGAAGGCCTAATTTCGTGTGGCCTTAATATATAGTATCTATGTGTTCCCTGAGCGTGTGTGGTCTTGACTATTCTAACTTCTAAGGGACAGATCTCGATTTAGACATTTATTTGGCCAGGAGCCCTGGTCCTGATAAGCATGATCCGTTCGTGGACCTTGGATGAATGTGGTCGGTTGCGGTTCGCACAAAGAACATATGTATCTCAATTGGCTATCTCCACTAAGAAACAACAGTTTCTTTTATCTACTTCCCCGGTGGAATCACAATATCTCCACTGAGGAACAACGGCTGCTGTTCACGCCTCGTTTGTTGGCCTCCTGTCTGTCTACATCTGAACTTCGTATTTCTTTCAGTATGTCTCGTTTGTTGGCCTCATGTCTGTCTACATCTGAACTTCTTATTTCTTTCAGTATGTTTTGGTGCATGAGTAGCACATTTTTCATGTTTCATATACCGAATACTGTTGCATTGTTGAACAGCTAGCCTGGGATAAAAATCCCAGGTAGGAGGTAAACAATAGTGGTTACTTACTGTTACTATTATGTGTATAGCATGTGCACCAAGGATACCCTAGAGGAACTCTGGTGCGTTTTCTCAAGGCAAGAGAATGGACTGTTCCCAAAGCTCACAAAATGGTAAAGATTATTACACAATTTTTTTCAAATATAAAATTTATGAAGTAACTTGTATATCTCCAAAACTGAAGCATCGGAATATTTGCTGCAGCTCATGGATTCCTTAAATTGGAGGATTCAGAATGAGATCGACACCATTCTAGCCGTAAGTGCCTTCTATATTGACTCAAAGTCTGGCTTATATTTTCTTTTCAGAGAAAGTTAGTCAGACTACCAAGTGACTCACAATCGGTTATGAAGCGAACTAAAGTAAAGTAATAACTTTTTTTGTTACATTGGTACAGCAATAGCATCACCTCTTTCTCATCTTGCACTGCCCTGCAGTTGGTATGGCATATGTTATTCGTCTGATCAGCCACTGTTATTTACTTCAATGCAGAAACCAATTCTGCCCCCTGCTTTGTATAGATCTATTCGTGATACACTACTTGTTGGATTATCAGGATACTCCAAGCAGGTACAACAATCAGGCCCATTTTTTTCTTCAAATGTTCGTACTTTTGATGGTATCATATTATAAATTCCTGTTGGTCCGTCTGTTGGAATCTTTATGTTTCAGTTGGTATATGTTTGTCTAAGCTAGCTGATGTTGAGCAACATAAATCTCTGTTATAAATTAGTAGAATAGGCAACTAGTGTCATAATGTTCATAAACACAGTTCTCGCTTTCTGGCAGTTTGCTTTGTCTGTATTGAGTAATGACCGTTGTGATGTATTTTAATTAGTTTATGCTTCCACTTTTGCAGGGACAACCTGTTTATGCATTTGGTGTTGGCCTCAGTACATTTGACAAGGCATCGGTAGGTGTTAACATGAAAATTCTTAATCTTTTAGTTTAAATTTCAAATAATGTAAGGGATCCTGTTACTAGTTCTGAGTTGAGTTCTGTGTTAAAAACTTAGTACTACTAAGATCAGTGATCAGATAAATGGACATATTTTTCTTGAGATGTAGGATCAACAGTGAACTACCATTTGGTTATATCATTTAATAGGGACACACAATACTATCTAAAAACACTTTTTTAAAAACACCGCATTCATTTTTTCTGCAGGTGCACTACTATTTGCAGTCTCACATACAGATGAATGAATATCGAGACCGTGTTGTCCTGGTGAGTGCTTTTTTATAAGTATTCATATTTATATTGCAGAGACATATAATGACTATATATTTGTCTCTTCATTAGCCTGGTGCGTCTGAGATGTTCGGGAGGCAGATTAACACCTGCTTGAAAGTTATGGATATGACTGGCCTGAAGCTCTCTGCTTTGAATCAAATAAAGGTGGATTATTTCTTGCAATACATTTTTTCTTAAAAAAATTGTCAACTTCCTTAAGGATCTGAATGAGAGTTGCTCATACTCTTGCATATGTGATGGTTTTGTTTACAACAAATCTGAGCATAAACATTTGGGGACAGTCCAGAATGCATGTACATGTCATCATGCTGTGTGACATGATACAACTTGAAGGGGAAATAGAATCAAGAAATACAATATATGCTTAGAATTGAGTTCATTGGTTGGGTCATCTGCCTAATAAGTGATGAAATTAGCAAGTGATATGAACTTTGAAGCGAATGCACTATCCCTCGTGGTTCTCGCAGTCAAAAACTGAATACGGTGCACAGTTGAGTACCTTTTCTAGCGCTGCCAAATAGTTTCACCACTGGGATGGCTGGAAGTAACATTGTTGGTTTGTTTCTTCATGATTGAAACTAGTACAAAAAAATTACCAAAAATCATGAAAAATTGAACAGTGATGTGCTGCTAATATTACTGATTTCTGAAGAAGTCAGTGTGCCACTAAGTCAATAATGGCCATCAAGTCATCTATGACATGTGGGCATGATTAACTATCATACTTTTGTTCCATTGTTTGCATCTCCTTTTTTTTATTGGCCTCTTGCCTGCTATTCTTTACTGAATCTTGACACCAGAGTTGTCTATTAACAAGGGAGGTGTCGACTGGCCAGAAATTTTAGAGGATGTTGCTTAATGGGGAAAGGGATAGTGTTGGACTACCTAAGAATTGTTTGTGGGGTGTGGTGTGGTAGTGGGGACAGTGATAGGATTGGACTACCTATGTCATTTAAGAAGTTTGGACTGAAGAATAGGCAGCCTTAAAAGTTAATGAAGCATTTTTAAGTATATTAGGTTTGGTCTAGCCATGCCTGATATTATTTGTCTATTACCTCTGTTCCTGAAAATAAGGTCTATTAATTTCTTCCGAAGTCAAACATTGTAAAATTTGTAAGAAAAAATCATTAACACTTGCAATACCAAATCAATATCATTACTTACATCATGAAATATATTTTCATAGCATATAATTATATTATGTTTTATAGATCTTGAGCTCCAGACCAACTTTGCTAATACTGCGTCGAGTATGAAAGTAACATATATGCCTGTCATAACATGTAAGGCATGAACTTATATCGTCAAGACATACATTTTTCTTGGATTAACTGCATGTTGATATTAGAGTGACATCTATATTTTATCGGTTGCCAGTTACATTACTTTTGCTTATGCTTTGATTTATTTTGGCTGCCATGCGCGTTTAGGTCTCATGGAAAATAAACATTGCATTTTTCTTATCAATAGTTTCCACATAATGCAGATGTTGAGCACGATAACAGCTGTTGATGACCTTAATTATCCTGAGAAAACCGAAACCTATTACATTGTGAACGCTCCATATGTTTTTTCGGCATGTTGGAAGGTCAGTGGACATACTTGATTTAGTGAACCGTCTTACTATCAATTTTTTTTGTTTCACATTTCAAAATTTTGTGCAGCTACATCTTTATAGTAAATTGATTGGAGTTTCTATTAACTAATGGGCAGGTTGTGAAGCCTCTTTTACAAGAACGAACCAAAAAGAAGATCAAAGTCTTATCTGGCCCTGGAAGAGATGAGTTATTAAAGGTAAATGTTCTTAATTTTATCTCTGTTATTTCTGAGCATTTTTTCTACGGTAATCAGCATGGTGTCCTCACTTGGTTTTAGATTCCTTAACATTGAGTTGTCATTGAACTAACTTCCTAGAGTTCTAGACCGACCTTCTGAGCATGCATCTTGGCTTTCATTTGGTAGCAAATGACAGGTTTACTTGCCTGCAAAGAAATTCTTATGGTAGTGGGCAGAACATTACACAAATATCCGATATTCTTTAACACAACACTTCTATTCTATTGGTGCGAATACTTACACAGAAATAAGTTCTTATATTTGTACAGCTGTGCCTTACCTGAAACTTTTGGGGTGGTCCAGTTGATGATCTGACAGCTGATGAGCCCCAGCCACCATATATAAATTATCAAGTCTCTGATAAAAATGTGTATCGTGTCACTTACAGGTCATGGACTACCAGTCACTACCGCACTTCTGTAAGAGGGAAGGATCCGGTTCGTCGTCAGACGAAGTCGACTGCTACTCCTACGACCACCCTTTCCACCAGCAGCTGTACAACTTCGTGAAGCAGCAAGCTCTTAGCCAGAACACCGTTGGTCCCTTGAAGCAAGGGTCAATGCATGTCAAGGTGCCCACACCAGACCTAGAGGAGGCCAAGATCATGGAGACGATCGAGTCGGAGCTCCACAGGATCACGATCGAAGGTCCATGATGGTGCCGGAGCACCCGTGAGACGCGCCGTCCATGATGGTGCCGGAGCACCCGTGAGACGCTCCACATTGCGCTGAGTACTGGAGATATTCGCAGCTATCTTGTGGTTATAGCGATTCTTGCTTGCAATCGCTGGCTGCAAGCTCGACTAGGACCAGTAGAGGAAGTAGTAGCACGTGATTCTAATAACGGACTGTATTGCCGCATATCATTGTAGTTAGTTTTAGTTAACCTAGCTAATGTATCGTTTCACACTTTATTGTTGGTTTCATGCTTGTCATTGTAGGGATATGTCTTCCCACACATGATGAGTGACACGACCTCTATGTATCAATATATGTGTATACACGTAACCGCCGAGTGGTATATATTAATATCAAGTGTTGTTGGACTCCGCTGCTAGACGAATCTACATCGTGTGATTTATGCACTTGGAGATTTTTTGATGCAGCGGAACTCTTTTCTTTTCTTGGACAATCTTGAACTCTACTGTGTGGTTGTATCACTTTTGCAAAGAATCATAGAAGTCCTTCATTTTCTAAGAAAAATAGCGATACATGAATGTCTCTAGGAATCTTGGGTCTAGGCTCGAAAAGAAAAATCATACAATGCTTTAAATTAAGTAAATCATACTTTCACATATTTTGGAACTTTAATATATACTATTACGTAAAATGTTTAGAGTAAAAAACAATGTTAAGAGATGAACTGAAGCAATAAACTGACCTTATATTCTACCAAAAACATCATTTGTCCGATACCTTTGAAACAGAGTCTCCATTTTTATTGCCATAATTAATCTCTTACATGACATCGTTTCTTACTGCTGATCGCAATCTCTAGAGTATTTCTTGTGTCATAACAATCGTCGTCTATCTAAAGAGAAGAAGAAACTAGAAGTTTTTTTTTGAGGGGGGGGGGGGGGGGGGGGGGCAAAAACTTTGCCTCATCTATTAATTAAGAAGTACAGTTCATACCCTTGATATTGTTCAGATATCCTAGTAAGTAAATTTATATCTTGATCAGCAATAAGTATAGAATAAATGATCCTAAATGACTTTTCTACATACTGGGAATCAATAGATGCATCATCTGCATCCTCATCAAATTACATTTTTCTTTTCAATTTATGCTTGGTGTGAAACTCAGGATGAATACATATTTCTAAAGTACACGATTCATTCCGTTTTATAAACAGAAAAAATCTTAGATGAATAAGTTCAAACACTACATGAAGGAGCAACTATCTAGGATATCTTATAATCGACCGAAGAGCAGTGAACAAAGAACAATGTGTTAATTCATGACTATCATCACAAAATTTGCTATCGTAATATGCACAATGCCGACAACACATGGACGGGGATGTAAAAGGACAATTACCAAATGGAATTGGAATTGATTTTGAATCTTTGATCAACTGAGCACTGTCTTGAAAAAATTGATAGATCCCGCATAGATGACGAGTTGATCAACAACGGTGATCACGGCGTATTTCCTTTCTTAGATGTCGTACTCGCTGATCCCATTCCTGATCGGACGGGCCGAGGCTGAGGATGCGTTCCGTCGGTGGGATGAGAAAGGGCGGCGGCGCCGACGGCGGCGGATCTCGATCGACTACAAGTCGGACTCGGATAGCAGAGGAGCGTCCAATCGAAATTTCAAACGCGCAAGATCCACCGCCATTGCCATCTGCTTGGTATCCACGCTTCGCTGCAAGCCCGACTCCACCTCGGCGACCTCCCTCTCACTCGATATAATGCTGGCGCCGCCCAGAATGTAGGACGCTTTCTCTCCCTGCTGAACCCGGCCTCCTCCCCTCCGCAACCATCACCGTGCCTGCTCTCATGGCCCAGCGCTCGTCCTCCGTGACGCTCAACAAGATCCACCGTGAGCTGGCGCGCCGCAGGAATGTCGTCAACCAGTGGTGGCGCCACCAGGGGGGCGAGGTGGGGCGGCCCCCCCCCCCCCCCCCCCCCCCAGCTCGGTTGATTTTTTTGCGTATAGCTAGTTATTAGCTAGCTCAAGGATGAAACGATCGATCGGTTGCTAGCTAGCTCAACGATGCAACGGTCGATCCATTGGACGGACAGCTTGCATAGCTCTTGTACGTATGTACTTATACTAGATGGATCTAGCTAGCTTAGCTCATGTACTACCCGGCTTCAAAATCGGCCCGGCTTGCGACGGCGTGGGTGGCACTCGCGGCGGAGCAGTGGATTGGTCATGCAGACGCGTGATTTAGCGAAGGGGATTGGAATATACGGTGGTCCTAGGAGCAAGAAAAAAATTACACAATGTATTTGGGTTTACAGTAGATTTTTACGGATTTTAAGAGCGAAGAGGAGCGCAACAATCCCCAACCGTCCTGTCCTCCCTGCTCAATTTACCAATTATTTAATATTATCAACTATTTGTAGGACACGGCAATTCGGGTCATGGGTGCAGATGCACCCATTATGTAAAATTTTTTTTTATTAATTTTCAAAATGTCAAAAAATTCCAATTTTTCTTTGGATGTACATCATAACATTTTGTGTTAGTACAAAAAGTGTCGTGGAGAATTTTTTTTTTTGCAACCTATGTAAAAAACACAAAAAAATGTCTCGTACAAAATCATTTTGACGCATCCGGATTTGTCTTTTTTGCGGAGGTCACAAAAAATGTCTTTTCATCACGAAACTTTTTGTGCTAACATACAATATTGTAAAGTACATCCGTAATTTTTATTTTGAATTTTTTGACATTTTGAAAATTGTTTTGAGCAATGGGTGCATCTGCACCATGACCCGAAATGGATTTCCGCTATTTGTATGACTACTTTTGTTACCTTCAAACATATTTGGTGAGCTATAATATTATGAGACTTCAACTTATTCATATAGTTATTTCCGTACAATTGTAGGATTACATGTGTTGTAAAAAAAAAATCGCCGGTGGCACACCCCTTGATAGTTCGCCCCCCTCATCTCAATTCATGGCTCCCCACTGTCGTCAACGTCGCCAAGGGGGGAGTTGTGAAGAAGTCCTCTGCCGAGCCGCCACCGATCCCCTCCGTGTCAGGCGCCGGCGCTGCGACCCAGCAGAAATCATCTGCCCCGCCGCACCCACGCGTGCTCATCCCGATTGCAACATACGGTGCTGCCAACAACAAGATTGCCTACCATCAGGAGACAACCGGAGCAGATACAGAGTACATCAAGAAGCCCTCGTCGGCACCGATCAGGAAACGTTCTTCGTCGATCTTACTGAAGAAGGGCATGTCGGTGAAGGTGCACGCACCGGCGAGGACCCTGACGACATGGCAGCGTGTCGTTATCATGCACCCTGCGGTCGTCGTCTCCGATGCAGAGGATGGTTACCTTGAAGTGGTCTTCATCGGCTACCCTCGTGATCGAACCGTGAGGATCGCCTTGGACCAGGTGAAGAACATGCCACCCGCCAAGTGATGAAGTATGGCGCCTCCTAGGCGATCGCCGTACAGTAGCAAATATCATGAATGTGTACTCCTATAATGTAATGAAATTCTCATATATATGAATAGAATCAGAAATATTTTGCTTTCAATTTATTTTCATGTCTTGTGCTCTTTCTTGATGGTATGGAAACCAAATAGATGTCCTGAAGAATCTTCGATTGAGAAGTTCTAACTGTAATGTCTTTTACATCCAGGTCAACCAGCCACTACTGTCCCTTAATAGGCCAGTGAAATGCTAAACTAACGATATGCACTTGCTCTTAAATACGTAGATCTTTTTATGACGATGTGCTGGGCCATGTCCCTCCAAATGGAGGTGTGTTGGCAGCGCAAATTTAGCACAAAAAGTTCAACACGTGTGAGTCGTTGATCGTTGTATGCATCCAACGGTTGAGCTCCCTCCTTGAGAGGTAGAAGAAGAAAACCCTAGCCGCTCTTGACGGCTGTTGCAAGCAAGCAAGAGAGAGTGAGAGAACACACAAGAACACACAACCTAGTGAGAAGAGAGTAAGAAGAAGGATTGGTGATTTCTGTCAGAATTTGGTGAATCTGACCGATCTGTATTCAAGCCTGTGTTCGGAGGTTCAAACGTGTTTGGATCGACTCCATACTTGGTGTGCTCGTTCCTTACTTTGAGTACTTCGATGTGGATAGCTGGTTTGAGGTTTGGGTCAGAGGAGCATCAGATTTGAGATAGGTTTTGTAAGTTCGGACTGCTGCAGTTTCAGCACAGAGCAGGTTTGGTAGAAGAACAGTTTGGGCAGGCAAAGAGTGTCCAATTGAGCTCATCTTTGGTGGGTATGTTGGGGACACATATTTCTGTTTGTCTACCGAGTTTGGTGTTGATTGGATCTGCAGTTTAAGAGCAGTTTGGGGATTACCCAAGGGGACAGAATCTGTGATACTCTGCTTTGTGATATGTTGCCTCTTGTGGTTGTTGTTGTTGTTATTGTTGCCTGCAGGCAACGAGCTGGTGTGTGTTGTAATTTTCAGAGGTTCTGGAGAAGACTCTTGCTCATAGTAAAGCTTGCGTGAACCGGTTGGTCCGCACCCGTGGTTTTTCCTCCTCACGTTGAGGAGGTTTTCCACGTAAATCCTTGTGTCACTTGTGTGTGCAATTGTGTTTATTTTTATGCTGCATATTGATGTTCGTTGGACCTATCCTCGAAGTTGTTGCAGGCCAGAGGCACTTGGGATTTGTGTATCTTCTCCCCTTTTACCTCAACAAAGTGGTATCAGAACTGAGTTTCAGTTTGTACTCGAGCTTCAGAGCAAAGTTTGTTTTTGGCTGAGTGCAGTTTGCTTGCGTTGAAAGCTGAAAGTGAATACCAACAAATGATATCATTGAATGGTACAAATTATCAAGCTTGGAAGAGCAAGATGAAGGACTTATTGTATGTGAAAGAATACTGGAAGCCAGTGTTCTCCACTGAGATGCCCGAGGACATGAAAGAAGATGTTTGGGAGGTACTTCATCTCCAAGCTTGTGGGTTCATTCTACTATGGGTCGATGACAATGTTTTGAACCATATCACTGATGAGACATATGCACGCACGTTATGGCAGAAATTGGAGGAGCTCTATGCTCGCAAAGAAGGTACCAACAAGATGTTCTTGATCAAGAAATTGATGCGTTTGAGGTACAAAGAAGGAACTCCAATTGCAGATCATGCAAATGAATTTCAGAGCATTATTAATCAGCTATGTTCAATGGGAATCATATTTGAAGATGAAGTGAGAGCCTTGCTGCTACTTGCCTCACTACCGGACACCTAATGGATTGTCACTTGGAACCTTGTGAAGACCAAGGTGCTAAATGAAGAGTCCAGAAAAATTGCTGACAAGGACAGTTCTTCTTCACACTCAGAAGTGTTAGTGACTCAGTCACGGGAGAGAAGCAAGAGTAGAGGTCCGAGTAAAGGGGTTGAAAGAAGTAGAATCAAATCAAAAGGCAAAGGAAAGTATGTTGATTTTGTGTGCCATCACTGCCATGAGAAGGGCCACAGAAAGTGGCATTGTGACGAATGGAAGAAAGATAAAAAGAAGCATGTTCAGAAACAGCAAGACAATGATAGTGATAGTGAGGGCCGGATTACTGTAGTTGAGGAGATCATGTCTCTCATGCATGAAGAACATGATGGCAGTTTTGGTTCTACTATTGAGAAGAAGATCACTGTTGTTTCTGATGAGACCATCAACCTTGCAGATGGTGATGAGATGACTTGGATTCCGGATAGCGGTCCTACCATACATGCTACATCTCGTAGAGAGCTCTTCACAAACTACACACAGGCGATTTTGGTGTTGTGAAGATGGGAAACAATGATATAGCACAAATCATTGGAAGAGGAGATGTGCACTTGGAGACTGAAAATGGTACCACACTAGTCCTCAATTGGTGAGGCATTGAGGCACTTCGTCTCAACATTATCTCTGTTGGGTTGCTTGACAAAGATGGGTACTTGAGCAGATTTGGAAATGCACAATACAAGCTCACTAAAGGAAACCTGATTGTTGCTAGAGGTAATATGGTTTCAGTTTTGTATCATGTTCATGCTAAACTTTCTGCTTCTTGTGTCAATGCATTGCAGAAACAAGACAAGTGTGCTTTATGGCACAAGAGACTTGGCCACATGAGTGAGAAGGGGATGACGGTGCTAGTGAAGATTTTTTTTGAAAGGTGTTGACGAGGTTATATCCTTCGGGTACCCCACTATGAGGGTACCTGGTGCACGTGATGACTAAAGCCCAATTGTCAATAGCCCAACGAAGCCCATGAAGGGAGGCCCAAGACGAAGGATTGCTTCCCAAGTTAGGCATAGTCGGTTATGTTTCCTTATTGTAAACCTAGTCGGTTACGTACCCGAGACCCAGCCTCCTATATAAAGGCTGGGAGGGCGACTGATTGAGGACACACAATACCAAACCACTAGAACCCTAGAGAGATTGACATCTTGCCAGGACCTTTGTAGCCCGATATTCTCATAATCAATACAGAAAGCAGGACGTAGGGATTTTACCTCACTCGAGGGCCCTGAACCTGGTAAATCCGCTTGTCAGCCGACGATTCTACTAACACTACGCGTTCTCTACCACATAATCTCAACCTAGGTCCTTAACCATGGGTATTGCCAAGGACACCCCTCGTCAGGTGTGAAAGGTGTTCACATAAAAAAATTCATATTGCCTAGCGGGGAAGCAACACCGTGTTGCATTCAAGAGTCAACCTCCTCACAAGAAGCTCGAGGTGTTGGACTTGATACATTCCGATGTTTGTAAAATGCCGGTGAGGTCAATGGGTGGAGCAAAGTACTTTGTTACATTTATTGATGAATCTCCAGAAAGGTTTGGGTCTATGTTTTGAGGACCAAGATCAAGTACTAAGTGTATTCAAGCAATTCCAAGTCTCAGTTGAGAGAGAAACTGAGAAAAAGATCAAGTGCATTCACACAGATAATGGGGGAGAGTATATTGGCCCATTTGACGCCTATTGCAAGGAGCATGGAATTAGGCACCAATTTACTCCTTCGAAGACACCACAGCTGAATGGTCTTGCTGAGAGGATGAACAAGACGATTGTGGAGAGAGTTAGATGCTTGCTATCAAGTGCAAAGCTGCCTAAACATTATTGGGGTGAGGCTTTGTCGACTGCAGTTTATCTTATTAATCTCTCACCAAGTTATCCGTTGGAAGGATTGTTCCTAACAGAGTCTACTACGACAAGGAAATCTCATATCAGCACCTGAAAGTTTTCGGGTGCAAGGCCTTTGTTCATATCCCTCAAGATGAGAGGTCAAAGCTTGATTTAAACACACGACATTGCATTTTTCTTGGCTATGGAGGCGATAAGTTTGGCCATAAGTTGTATGATCCAGTAGCAAGAAAGGTTGTGAGAATTCGTGATGTTGTGTTTGTTGAAGACCAAACAATTGAGGATATTGGGAAGACAAAGGTGCAGGTTCCAGAGCAAGTTCTGGTACATGTTTCTCCTCGAAACTAGCAGCAAGAAAGATCTGATTCTAACCCAGGACCTGCAGATTCAGCTGAGCAAGAAGCTGAAATGAAGATGCAGAAGATGTGCAAAATGATGATGATGCACATGGTGGTGCGGGTGATGAAGAAGCTTCCGAGCAGCATGAGTATGATGCTGAAAATGATGATTGATACGTCCATTTTGCATCACTATTTTATATCATAATTTATTGTTATTCATTGATATATTTCATATTAAGAAGTGTTACTTATGTTGTTTTATCTTATTTTGCATGTTTGATGATTATTGGAGAATTAACTGCCGGAGCCAGATTTCAGCTGGAAAAAGCACCATCAAGACACTATATTTCTGGAGTTCGACAAATCATGAAATCAATACCGAAGCTCCTATTTTATCAAAAGACGGAGGCAACCAAAAGGGGAGGTCGAGCTGCGCCACGAGGGCCAGACACACCCTCGGCGCTGCAGCCCTAGGGCCGGCGCCGAGCCCGTGTGTGGCGCCCCTGGCCCACCTCTGGCGCTCGCCCTACGCGTACTTTATCCCCCAGAAACCCTAAGACAGAGGGGGGGACGATAAAATATTCGCCGCCTCCACGAGGCAGAAAACACCAGAGAGAGAAAAAGCTCTCCGGCAGGGAGAAATCTGCCGCGGAAATTCCCTCCCGGAGGGGGAAATCATCGCCATCGTCATTGCCATCATGCCGGACTTCATCGGGATCATCATCATCACCATCTCCACCGCCGACACCACCATCTCCACTGCTCACTTCGTTCCGCTGTAACATCTAGGGTTATACTTTGTGTAGTTCATAGGGGAAACTTTCCCGGTGTTGATTACTCCTTGTGGTTGATGCTATTAAGTTTTATCGGTGAATTAAAGTATATGTCCAGATTGTTATTCATCATTATATCACCTCTGATCATGATCCATATGATGTCTTGTGAGTAGTTCGTTTAGTTCTTGAGGACATGGAGAAGTCTTGATGTTAGTAGTGGAATCATGTTGAGTAATATTTAATAGTTTGATATTTAACTTGTGGTGTTATTTTCTCTAGTGGTGTCATGTGAACGTTGACTACATGACACTTCACCTTTATGGGCCTAGGGGAATGCATTGTGTATTTGGATATTAATTGTGGGGTTGCCGGAGTAACAGAAACCTAAACCCCCGTTAATATACCGATGCATGAGGGAGTGTAGGATCTCAGAGTTTAAGGTTGTGGTTAGATTCTTAATTACTTTCTTGTATTTGTGGATGCTTTCAAGGGGTATAATCACAAGTATGTATTAGTGGTTCACCCACACAACACTTATCAAAACATTAAAGATTAATCAGCTGTATGAAGCTAAAGCACTTGACGAAATTTCCATGTGTCCTCAAGAACATTTTGCCATCATAAGTAAACCAACCGGCTTGTCCTTTGTGCTAAAAAGGATTGGGCCACTCGCTGCAATTATTATCATTGTCTTTTATTTACTCGTATTTTATTTATCTGCTATATCAAAAACCACTAAAAACTTGTCTGCTAGTATTTACAGTGAATCCTTGATCAAAACTACTTGTCAACACCTTCTGCTCCTTGTTAGGTTCGACACTCTTATTTATCGAAAGTACTACGATACACCCCGTATAATTGTGGGTCATCAATGATCATGATCATTAAGCACCAGCACCAGATAGTCCACCAGCAGCTCCACTCACACGGTCCATTAGAACCCGTGTTCCCTCCACTAGGTACCCATCAGACCAATATGTGGTGTTATTGTCAGATCGTTCAGAACCTGAGTGTTTTTTAGAGGCAATTAAAGATGGGAAGAAGGAGTGGAAAAAGGCTATGCAAGAAGAGATGGATTCCTTGCATACCAATCATACTTATGAGCTGGTGAAGTTGCCAAAGGGCAAGAAAGTTCTAAAGAACAAGTGGGTCTACAGAATCAAGCAAGAAGAGACACGTCACATCCAAGGTACAAGGCTATGGTAGTTGTGAAAGGTTTCAGCCAGAGAAAAGGTATTGCCTTTGATGAAATATTTTCTCCAGTGGTGAAGATGACATCTATCAGAATGATCCTTGGCTTGTCTGCATATCTCAACTTGGAGGTTGAGCAAATGGATGTGAAGACAGCTTTACTACATGGAGAGTTGGAGGAAGAGATCTACATGGAGCAGCATGAGGGGTTTGTTGTTAAAGGCAAAGAAGACTATGTGCGCAAGATGAAGAAAAGTCTCTATGGCCTGAAACAAGTACCAAGACAATGGTACATGAAGTTTGAATATGTCATGGGGGAGCAAGGCTACAAGAGGTGTAGCTCAGACCATTGTGTATTTATTCAGAGGTCTCAGGTGATGATTTTATCATGTTGTTGCTCTATGTTGATGATATCTTAATTGTTGGCAAGAATGTCTCAAGAATTGCTAGACTAAAGAAAGAGTTGAGCAAAAGTTTTTCCATGAAAGACTTGGGTCCAACAAAGTGTATTCTCGGCATGAGAATTGAGAGAGACAGAAAATTCAACAAGTTGTACTTGTCTCAAGAGAAGTATATTGAGAAAGTACTTCGTAAGTTCAAGATGAACAAGGAAAAAAGTGTGAGTTGTCCATGAGCATCTCACTTCAAGTTGACCAAGAAGCAATGTACCTCCGATGAGAAGATGGAAAAGGAAATGCAGAATTTTCCTTATGCTTCAGCGGTTGGGAGTTTGATGTATGCTATGGTGTGCACATGGCCTGACATTGCTCAAGCGGTTAGTACACTGAGCAGATTTATGTCTAATCCAGGAAAGCCACATTGGGAAGACGTGAAGTGGATCTTGAGGTATCTCCAGGGTACCACAAACATGAAGATTTGTTTTGGTGGTAGTGAGGCCAAGCTGATTGCATTTTCAGATTCAGACATGGCTGGAGATGTTGGTACAAGGAAGTCTACTTCAGATTATTTGGCTACCCAATCAGGGGGAGCAGTGGCATGGCAAAGCAGGTTGCAAAAGGGTGTGACATTGTCCTCAACTGAAGCTGAGTATATTGCTGTAACAGAGGCGAGCAAAGAGCTATTGTGGCTGAAACGATTGGCTGGAGAGCTTGATTTTGAGCAAGAAAAGTATGTGTTGTTTTGTGATAACCAGAGTGCTATTCACCTAATTAAGAATGCAAGTTTTCATTCAAGGTCGAAACATATTGATGTACGCTATCATTGGATTCGAGATGTGCTGAATTCCAAGCAAATGCAAATTGAGAAGGTGCACACGGATGTCAATGGGGCTGATATGTTGAGCAAGGTGGTGACAAGTGATAAGCTCGAGATATACCGTCGGCTCGCCGGCATGGCTGTCGGTAGGCAGTGAGATCCTCTATGATGTCGGGAGGGAGATTTTGTTGGTCCATGTCCTCCACATGAGGTGTGTTAGCATCCCAACTTTAGCCCAGAAAGTCCAACACGTGTGAGCCGTTGATCGTTGTATGCATCCAACGGTTGAGCTCCCTCCTTGAGAGGTAGAAGAAGAAAACCCTAGCCGCTCTTGACGGCTGTTGCAAGCAAGTAAGAGAGAGTGAGAGAAAACACACGTACATCACAATCTAGTGAGAAGAGAGGAAGAGGAAGGAGAGGTGATTTCTGTCAGGATTTGGTGAATCTGACCGGCCTGTATTCAAGTCTATGTTCGGAGGGTCAAACGTGCTTGGATCCACTCCATTCTTGGTGAGTTTGTTCCTTACTTTGAGTACTTCCATCTGAATAGCTGGTTTGAGGTTTAGGTCAGAGGAGATCTGAATAGCTGGTTTGAGGTTTGGGTCAGAGGAGCATCAGATTTGAGATAGGTTTTGTCAGTTCGGACTGGTGCAATTTCAGCACAGAGCAGGTTTGGTAGAAGAACAGTTTGGACAGGAAAACGGTGTCCGATTGAGCTCATCTTTGGTAGGTATGTTGGGGATACATATGTCTGTTGTCTACCGAGTTTGGTGCTGATTGGATCTGCGGTTTAAGAGCAGTTTGCTGATTACCGAAGGGGACACAATATGTGATACTCTGCTTTGTGACATCTTGTCTCTTGTGGTTATTGTTGACGGTGGGCAACGAGCTGGTGTGTGTTGTAATCTTCAGAAGTTCTCGAGAAGACTCTTGTTCATAGTAAAGCTTGTGTGGACCGGTTGGTCCGCACCCGTGGTTTTTCCTCCTCACGTTGAGGAGGTTTTCCACGTAAATCGTTGTGCCACCTGTGTGTGCAATTGTGTTTATTTTTCTGCTGCATATTATTGTTGGTTGAACCTATCCTCGAAGTTCATTGCAGACCAGAGGCACTTGGGAGTTGTGTATCTTCTCCCCTTTTACCTCAACACGATGAACGAGATGAATTTCGTTTGTTCAACTTCCCGGGTTTTGCAAAGGAATAATAGCACGCTTCCATATCATTAGTGGCAGAAATTTGAGCGAAGACAGATTGTATGTGCAGGATAGTCAGTTTCTATGAAACATTTTCTTTGCGGCTACCTTATGTCTCCTGCAATTTGATTAACTTCATGCCTTGATTGTAACCTAATCTGGTAGCACCATTTTCGTATTTTCACGAAAGATATCATGATTAAATTAGAAAAAGGATTGCATTGCACAAATATGCCGAAAGGACCATTCACACCGCACAGAAATACAAAGCAAATCAAGAACAGAGGGTGCCCCTGCATCATGTTCTTCTTCCTTGATTCCTGTAATGTATATTGTGGCCGGCGGTTTCGCATGAGTAGGAAGGTCCCATGTACAAGTGTGTGCGAGAATGCGCTGTTAATCGTAATTCAGTAAACTACAACTAGCTGGTTCTGAATTTCTGATACAACTGCTGCAGCTATGTATGAGAGTGCCTTCCGGTACAAAAACAGAAAACCACATGAAGACACTCTGAATGTTAGTGCACCTGAATATTTGTTGCAGATGAGTTGCGATGGAGGGAGCAAGAAACGGAACGGCTCTTGCGTTGCAACTTATTTAGAATAAAGGCACATGCCCAGCTTTTATTGAAAAAGCATCATGGTTCCGGAACACTGGGAAAAACCCAGTTTTAGCGATAGATTTCGAACTTTGGGAATTAAACCTGAATCAGCCTTTCTAGGAATAGAAAAACAAGCGCTCACGCAGGAACAAACAGGTAGGCTAAGGTAAACAAAGAACTAAACTGCCTAACCAACACCACTACGTCTTGTAAGGAAGTGCAGATTCTTTGTCGCCGTCTTCAGTTGATCCACCATCGCCACCCAATCTCCTTTCTTCTTATCCGACAGCAGAGATTTCCACTGGGAGAGAAGTGATATGATATTATAGATGTTAGTCACCGGGGAACTGCAAAGCTTATTATTAAAAACAAAATCATTGCGTGCAAGCCACGAGGTCCAAGCCATTGCACCAAAAATAGCCCATCCAATATAATTTTTGCTGTGGCCTGGAGGATTTAAACATGAAAAAAGGTAATCATCGAAACTGTGTGGCGGGCAAGTCCAACCCAACGCAGACTTGATCCACCACCAATTAAAATGTGACAGGGGGCAGCAGAAAAGCAAGTGCTGGGCAGTCCAGCTCCCCACACAGCTTACAGGTCGGTTCACCCGGCCATCCTTTCTTTTTGAGTTCAACCGTGACCTGAATCCTACCACGAAAACACATCCACACAATTTTTTATATTTTTAATGGCATGTTACTTTTCCACATATCCAGCATCCTAACATCCTTAATCCCAGGGTTCAGCACCTCTAAGTAAAGCGATTTAGAGGTAAACTTTGTGGAATCATTTAGCTTCCAATAACCAACATCTTCTGAATCTGTCAGAGCCATCGCCCCGACCGCAATCTGAAGCTGTTGCCATTCATCTACCTCCCTTGGGCCAAAAGAGCGTCTAAAGTTCAGAGCCACCCCCTCACTTGTGATCACCTCCGAGGCCCTCACCTCTGGGTCAGAGCAAATACCAAAGATCGTTGGAAAGTGAACACCTAATGGCACATCACCTAGCCAAACATCTTTCTAGAAACTGATTTTTTACCATTTCCTAGCCGGTATGCTATTCCTTTATTTTTTTTGAACAGGGATAGGCCCCGAAGGGCCTGGATACTGCATTAAAAATTCAGCGGTGCCATACAATTTACAACGAGGACCTTGCAAGAAAACAAAATAAGAAAATAGTCCTCCACTTTTGCATTACAGACCCCAGACGAAAAAAGAGGAACGCAAACGAGTTCATCGTCTTCTTCACCAGCACCGATGAAGAGCGAGGTCCTGCGACAGCCTCCCACGCGAGAGCCGGGGACGAAACCACTTGGCTCAGGATGGGAATGACACGCCACCGCAAGAACTCGAGAGGGTCTCCGATGGAGGTTGAACGAACCCGGACGCACCGCCGGCGTCCAGGCTTGGAGCTGCTGCCCGCCAGCATCCAGGGTCGGCGACCAAGCTTGTGTCACCGAGAGTCTTCTCCAAATCGCAGTATCAACGAACTCCCGACCTCCTCCAGCACCAAGATCGACTACACCGCACAACACCTCCCCTCGCCACCATGGCCGGCCAGGAGATAGAGCAGCGAATCAAAAATCCCAGCACTGAAGCAGGCATATGGGCGCTTATTGAAGCGAGCCGCAGCCCAGCAACCCAACTTCATCTTCCTCCTTGGAAGCTTCATCAGGCTGCAGAACCGCCACCATCCAGCACCGCGCCATGGCACCGGAGTAGCACTCGAACAGAGGGAAAGAGTAGCCTTATTGACGGAGATGCCAAGCTCCGGCTCCTTCAACTGCCACAACTCCTGCCACCGGAGAAGGACAACGAAGAAAACCATCGCAGGGAAGCACCAAATCCGGCCACAGGGGTCCGGCGACCTACTCCCAAAATCCACAAGGGAAAAAAACGACCTACTAGACAACCTAACTACGCCGGCGCCTCGCCTCAGCCATCCCCGAGCGGCAGCGCCGCCAGGGACAGCCTCGGTCCGGCCCGGAAGCCGCTGGAGAGAACTCAAGGACTGTAGCAAGGGATAGGGACGAGAGGGGAGGAGATAAGGCCCGCCCGTTTTGTATGCTATTCCTTTATGCGCCCAGTTTTTAACTGAGTGCAGACCTTTCCAAAATTGAGAGGCACCTGCGCTCCCCGAACTAAAAAAACTACCTTCTCCTAAGTACTTATTTCTGAGGATCTGGCAGCTAAGATCTTTGTCCTATGTAACGCAAAACTTTCAGTGCGACCATGGCCGAGCACCAGTAACCCCTCCCTCCAAAAATAACCGTTTTGGTTGCCGTGGAGGCACGCCCGCGGTTACCGGAGCGGCTTCAAGACCGAGTGGTTTATGAGAAGCAGCAGCCTCTCCTTGATAAAATCCGCCATTCACCCTCCATTCGTCTAGCAGAAAACACTCTGCATCGATCTCACACACCGAGTGCCAGTTCCTGGGCAAGGCAGGCAGGAGAGTGAGGAAGAACTGAACGCCGGGGAGGAGCGATCATGGAGCCCATGGCGATCATGACGGCGACCGGCGGCGTGCTCGGCCCGGTCTTCGTGCTGCTGTCGCGGATCCAGCCGGTCGTCGACTTCTTCCGGCGGCTCTGCGACTGTCTCTGGCACCCCACTCATCGCCCCGCCAGGCCGGTCAGGGCGCCGTGGAAGCGTACACCTGCACAAGAGTAAAACATTTTCCTATCAATGAGACGGGCCTGTGGGATGGTGGATTCAGTAATCAGTACTGTGTCTTCTTCTTTGTCCGGGTGTACGTATGGAAATGACTCTTGTTGGAAACAAGCAATGTAATGTAATGAATAATCTTCTGAAATGTCCAAACCATGCCAACCTGCTGCTCCATATAACAACATCTCGATCAGATTCAGATCCATATATTCTGTATCTACACTATCTCTACTATATATTAAAGCGGAGCTGGTGGCATTCCGTGGTACGTCGTACCTCTACCATCCCGCTCCCCTCCTTATCCCGCTTGCCATCCCCGCAAAACCAGCCTAAAAAAAAGAATGGATAAAGCAGCCACGAACGGCGACCCAACTGCCCGAAGCAAAAGAAAGTGCGCACGCCCTGGGAAATTCTCTACGCACCGCGGGACTACCTTCACGCACCGGCCTCCACCGGCGTCATTCTCGCCACCAGCGTAGCGAGCGCACGCTATACTCCCTCCCGTACTTTAACCTCCACCACGGCGACGGCCCGCGCGAGTGATGGTTCTCGCAATCGTGATGCCGCCTCAGCGCTTCTGCCGGTCTGCCCTTGTCCCCGCCGACCGCGAGGTGAACCAAAATCTGAGCGCGAAAAATAAAGGTGAACCTAATCAGTTACCCAAAAAATTCGCGTTCTTCAGCCTGTGAAACACACACTATGTTCTAATGGCAGAAAGACTTGATTGAGTCGGCGGTGCGTGCTGGCGGAGAAGGCGGTGCGCGCATTCGCGCTGGAGAACGGCATCAGCCTGGTCACCGTGTGCCCCGTCGTCATGGTTTGCACGACGCCAACGACGAAAGTCCAGACCAGCGTCCCTCGTTCTCTCCTTCCTATCCGGACTCCGGTGAGCACTGAATAAAGCATCTGAATTCTTTGTTCATCGTGTTATTTTGTACTATCTCTTTGTACGTTGTCTGCTCAAGTGTGATGGTTTCAGGCGACATGGCGACATGGCAATTGTCTAGACGCTGAAACACAGGGCGTCCATCATGTTGGTCCACGTCGACGACCTATGCCAAAGTGTTCGCCGTTGAGAATGAGTCCTCATCTGACAGGCCAACACCCTACTTACTGGTTGAGGCAATCAGCAACGGCAAGTCGGCAACTAACAGAGATTGAAACATGCCTCAACCTTTGTTGACGCCAGCAGTAGCCATTTATTGCAAATCTGATTCTTATTTTTTGCTGTTGCAATTGCAAGTTATTTACGGATTTTATATTTCTCACTGTTTCTTACAAGTTATCGGCAGCTACAAAAATACACCAGATGTAGGCCTTTAAAGCATTAAGTGCTATTACCACAGAGTTTTTTTAGTATTTTGTGCCTAATGGCTAACACATCTTCTAGCATGAGTACGTAGTACCGTAGTAGAAAAATTGTGAAGCAAAACTAATTGATGCATGGACCTCCAGAAAATAGAATTGCCCTATAGAAACTATCAAAGGCATATGTGTTCATCAGTTCATGCAATGAACATTAGATAATTGTTATCGGAAGTATACCATTTACTGAATATGTATGTACTTCAAACAAATATTTATGAGTAGTTCAATCTCCGTTCCGCCATTTATGGTTATCGGTTTACTTACTTTTCGCATATTTAAGTTCAATCTTCATTCCTCCATTGATCCATGCTATAATTGTTGATAGTTTACTTTTTGTTAAGAAAAGTGTATCGAGAAATTTATTTAGTACCGAGATCAACCTAACAACTTCAAATACCTAGCTAAAATAATTCTAAAGCAACTTCTTGTGTAAGTTCTCAACAAACAAAACTGTGCACGACATATAATCTTATTCACTCAATACGGGCAATACTGCGATAAGTTGCAAGATGATTAACATATCTACAACTTCTGTTTTTATACTTCCGATTTGAAGCTTATGCTTACAAATTGTACAAATAGTTCTCTAATTTTGTGGGTTGAGAGTTGAACAGAAGATTAGCTTGATCCAATAGTCCTTGAGACTGGACTATATATAGGCTGATGCTTGGTAGTTGGAGGAGAATGACGTCACAATAATTGTTTAGGAATTTATCGTGTAAAACTATTTATTTCTAGAGCAAGTGATGCACTCTGAACAATATTCACATCTTAATTTAACACATTACATCGTGGAAATATATTTATTCGTATCGACTTGGCTAAACCATGCATCTTGTATTGAGAATTAAATTTTATAAGATATCAATCAATTTTTTCATTCCGTCGCAACGCACGGGCATTCAACTAGTACTTATAAAAGAGCGAACTCGAATTTCGCTAGAGCCACACCACTTATTGTACACGGGGTTACCACAGGCCTCCGAACCATCAATCAACGACCAGGATTTAATTTTCCTGCCTGGCAGAAGAAAGCTCTGCCAAATTTAGTTGCTCCGCGTCCCCACGATCCCACCAGGCCACGATCTAATTCCTGAAATCACGGCGAGAGTTTCCATCCGTAGGCGTTGCTGGCCACAAAAGATGGCCATGGCCCTGGCGCTGGCGCTTCTAGGTCGTCGCCTGCTGCCGGTGACCTCCGCCGCATCTGCCCCCGACCTAGGATTAGATCGCCGCCGCCTGTCTACGGTCATCGGAACGAGGCCACAACTCTTCTCTTCGGCTACCCCGTCGTCGGCCCGGCCGAATTCAGGCGTGGAGCCCATGAACAAGGAGCTCGACGAGGCCGACTGGGCATCGAATCGTGCACGACATCAGTCCACACCCGCGAGGAACCGGCCGGGGAGGAGCTGGTTGCGTGTCGTCAAGCCCGTCTCTGATCACGCGCAAGGGTTCACTGGGCAGCCGCAACCTACAGCATCCTCGCGTAGGTTGTTGCAGAACACAGCGTTGCCACGAGCAATCGGCAGCTCGAGACGCCCGAGCAGGTCCGCCTTGACTGATTCTTTAACAATCAACGTAGCTAGCACCAGTGGCGGATCCAGTGGGGGTGCCAAAATGCAGAATTTTGTTTAGCTACTAGTATTCAGACATTCAGATCAATTGTATACACGTACTAGTTGTATTCGGCGCGGCGGCACGCCGCGCCCTTGGTGACAAATTGCAGTGTAGGTTAAGTTTAAATCCAATTAATATTTTACACGTTCAACCTAAAATACATTTAGGAACTCGAATAATATATTCAGTAAATGGAAGAGTATACCTAATCCCTTGTGCAGAATTGGTGTGCTGAATTACGAATTCTATAGCCTTACTTACCCTATCACTTCACTGATCAGGTTAATTATCACTTTACTGATCAGGTTGATGCTCTTCCTAAGCAAAGAACGGCAGATGGCAGCCAATACAAAGAGAACAAAAAAAATCTCTTGTGTTGTGTACACGTAGGAGCTCCAGCCCACATAATTTGTTCATAGATTGTTGCTTAAAATACTTTCTCGAGGCAGTGGCGGAGCCAGAAAAAAATAGGAGCCTGGGCGGAACATATGCTAAGAAAAAAAAGTAAAAATCACAACAAGATGTTTGGATACATTTTATCTAAATATAAGTACTAAATTCAAAATTGTTTTGGTACTTGGGGAACGAGTGATCCCGATCTTGATAATTTGAAAATCACACTTTTGTGTTCCAAAAAATTATGGCAAAAAGGATAGGATACTTATACATATTTTCTATGTACGCCCCAAATTTTGTTTAAAAATACGTTGTATATTAGGCTATACAAAAAGGAAAAAATTCAACAAAATATGGGATTTTTACTACTCATAAATATGTTATTTTTCTGTAGCCCAAATGTAAAGTATTTTATACCGTAACACTGCACAAATATAGTGGCCAGTTGCACCAAATCCGTGTTCAAATCGGAGATCCATACATTCATAATTGTGTGGAATAGCCAGAAACTAGAACTGAATATGATCAACAATAAACTCATAAGAAAATATGAGTCACAATAAAAGTTTAGATATCCAAATGCCCATTCGAACACGCAAAATGGAAAAAAGAAAAGAGAGTAAGAATTCGTACCATACGTGCATGGGTCCTAGTTGTTTTTTATTCTTGGAGTGAAAGGTGTATGGCCTCGTAGTTCTATCGCCGACTTGGGCCAGCTTCTAGTGGGATTTTTGGCTGGTTATTACGTTGGGCTGGACAAGAAAATAGGAAAAGGCCATGTTGATTGGAGTCTTTGCCCGGGCAAGCAGCTAGCTGACCAGTAATTAACGCCTAATTGTGCGCCTGCCGGCCGAAGCCAAGCCCGGGCATGCCGGGCTGAAGCTCCGCCCCTGTCTCGAGGTGAACGGAAGAACACATCTCTGGAACAAAGCCTCAACCTGAAGATGCTCCCAACAAAGCTAAAGATTGTGGGTAATCGGTAAACGACCGAAAAACTGCTGCTAGCTATTGATAGCCAAACAACTCTCGGTTGTGATACTGAATGAAATGGCCGTGCATTACTTGTTCCTGTCTTTGTGTCCCAACAAAGTAAAGAAACCTGTGGGAACCTGAAAAGGAAAGAAAGCCCAGCCGTATGAAATGGCCAAATCACTTCCTATGGCGGGGAGGGAAGAAAAGAAAGAGCAGCCGACAGTAGTCAACTATGAGGAGAGCATGGATTGGGATTTGGGAATATACCTTTTTGGTAGAAGTCGTGCTCCTCCCCTAAAAAAGATAAGCATGCAACTTGTTTTAGAGAACTAAATGATTATTTTTCAGACAATTACGATACTTTCTATATTCAGTGAAACGCCGCGCCCATGTGGTTATTAATTATGTTTATTTTTGTAACTATAATTAGTGAAACCAACTGTTGTTAGGAGAGGAAATATTAGAGGTGCGGCCAAAATCGGTTGCTTCTCAAAAATATAAAATAGGGTATGTTTACATGGAGCATCATGATCTAGTTACATGCACATTATGAAATCCAGAACTCATATCTGTTGGTATCATGTTATTGAGGACTAAAATGGGATCTAGGTCAAATGTTATTGGTCGAACTAAGTTCCAGATTTTATTTTATTTTGGAAAAACGTCTGGTAAGACAGCTTAGTTTTATTTCAGCTAAGAGTAAACTTCCTCCTCTATTTTTCATCCTATGTCAAAACACATAGTAGGTTGGTCAAATAATCTTTCCATAATCGTCGTCTTATGTAACTGATAAGAACAAACAGGTATATATCATTTTAAATTTGACCCAAACAAAGAGAGAAGATTTGTAGCAGTCAACAACAATGTTTATAGTAAATGAATCAAATGCCCGCTGTAATATATCTATTTCTTGCAAAAAACAAAAGAAGAATACAGTGGAATATTGTTAAAATGTTCCATGTGCACACCAATGACCAGCTCTGATTTGCTCTTCCCATTAGAGATTTCTATTCAACATCCTTTCACAGAAGGAAAGAGATACGACTCATTCGACTACTTACTGGAAATCTGAGAAGATTTAAACCACTGTAACTGGTCAATTAATTAAATGGCCACACTGACTTTGACTACTTACAGGAAATTATGACAGTAATAGCAGGTTTGTTTCCAAAAATAACCCGGATCACATCAGCACCTGCATTAAAAACACCGTGCTGTCATGGATTCAATCGAATAAAATCACAAACAAAAATGAAGAGGGGAGTAAAGGCAAGCCCCTCAATATGCCAAGTGGTTGGTGAACACTAAATCTATGATTATTTTTGCAAAACACTCAACCTAAGACTGATATCCAGAAATTTGACAGAACTGAAAAATTGAAAAATAGTTGAGCACATGACGAATCAGCTAACCTGTGTATTTGGTTTTTTTCCTCGTTGACTTTGACTGTAGGAGGTGACAATACGATTTCCATAAACAACACTCGTTGTACTGATTAGATTTTTTAGTGGGATCATATAATCATGTAACCAAACTGAATTCAAAACACATAAATTTTTTAAGAGGATCTTGCTATCAGGATAAAATGAAGATGCACTTCTATAACACCAAGAACAAATGGGAGATTATTGAAACATGTAATCTCAGATGACACACGGTAAAGTATCTAAGGTTTAAATGATGTAGTAAGAAAGAAGATGATAAGCATGAAAACTTATTTTCAGTAGTACAAAGGATATGAAATCGACGAACTGATTCTTAAGAAGTAAACTATATATCGTGTTCACTCAAAAGCTAACACATAGACTGCAGTGCAAAAATCTCCACTTCAGATCCTAAATCAAAGTATTCACAAAAAGCATTATGGAATAACCTTGAGAACAGATAAAATCATCATGTGGAATATATCATAACTAAAGAAGCATACAACCATAAACATCAAGTTGAACAGCTTTTAATTCTGTATCAAGTGTCTTTGTGTATCCTATCTTGTTTCCTGTTAAAAATAATGTAAGATATCTAAGGATTGCACAAATCCAACTCAATAATAAAGAAAAAATATTTTATCTTATTCATTTCGTACCTCACGGGAATGAAAAAATTAACAGTTAAATATATATTTCCTCACGTTGGGAATTAAATGTATCGACCTTTGGATTGTTCTATAATTTACAGAGCTAATATACATATGTAAAATTTATCTTTCATGAATCTTAGGAGGGGAATAAGAGCTCCTGTTGGATGTCAGCAATGCAGCAGCGCCACCACCCAATAAGCAATACATGATAACTCCAGATAGGAGCCAGATATCTAACAGAATAGGATAAATCAGGTCGCTAGGAAATAGAAAAAAGGTGAACAAATAGACTTTTTTAGGTAGTGGGAAAGGTACACTGTAAAATTCTCGCTAAATAGGTAAATGCACATTACATGCTAGGCTGGTAGATACAACAACAAAATCTTTACCATTTGGTCTCCCATGCTGAAAGCTAATCTTAGGGATAAGTCCTTGCCGTACAACTGATTATTCCGCGAAACCAAGAAGCGACCAAACTGATAGAAGAAAGCATCAATGTTACCTCAACTACCACAGTCTCTTCTAGTTCTGTTGTGTTTTTGGTGTCCTGGAAAGGAAAGGAACACAAAAAGTCAAGTTACATGCTCGGCAGTTGGACCACCTCAGGACATGGTAAAGGATGTT
Organism: Poa pratensis; assembly: GCA_947311845.1. Taxonomy (NCBI): domain Eukaryota; kingdom Viridiplantae; phylum Streptophyta; class Magnoliopsida; order Poales; family Poaceae; genus Poa; species Poa pratensis. The sequence continues at coordinate 34,225,038 of CAMZMU010000074.1, forward strand.
ATCAAGTTTGTAGATAAATATGAAAATGGAAGAATATTAAATGTGAGGAACTATATCCCAAGTAAATCTACACATATTGTTTTATGAAGCCTTCCCTTAATTCTAGGACAATCAGCTTCACGGTCATATTGCTTAACGTTTTTATTGAATTTTCGTGTCCAGCCTGTAATACAACTACCACCATAGAGGTCTAGCAGAACAAAAAAAAGGTTTTACTGCAGTGACGTCTTACCAACAGAGTTGCTCCTTTTCCCTAGCGAAACATACTGAAAATACACAATAAGGAGGCAAGAAATAAGATTTCAGGAGAAAACTTAAAACTCAATACCACTATGACAGCCAAGAAATTACCCTTTTTCAGTAACTTGATTTATTACCAAATAATTATTTCTTTCTATTGGTTCCATACGCGCTAGCAATTTTGAAGTAATTAATGAGATATCTTCCGGTAAATGTTTTGTAGCTAGCCTGATCACTAAATGGATTATTTGAGCATGCCGAAACATTACAATAGCAGGTTGGCTTGTTCATTCCTTGGTTTTGCTCTGTTATCTGAACAGATGTGTGGTCAGGTTTATAAATAAAACATGCATCATATGGTTTAGGAGTGGAAAACTGCAAATAAAACAAATTACTAAGAGTGCCTTCCTGGTCCGTGGGACTAACCAGATGTGTATTCAATGTACGAAGCATGGTGCTGAAAATTTAAAGGATGTGTGCGCATGTATACCAACGGTGTAAGAAAATAACAGTACTAACAGCACGCTGTAGCATGGTCTTGTACTCGTGATTCGTATGCCTGGCTATGAAATTATGTAGAGAGGCAAGGCCACAGAACAGCCTAGAGCACATGTTGTTTTAGTTAAATTCTGAAGACAAAATCTCAGCTCTTTTCCCCTTCCATCTTCACTCAGTTATTGCTAGCGGACTGAAACGATGGCTTAGATGTATATGTTGTTTGTATTGTCTATCCATAGCCAAAGATCACAATGTATACAATACCAATGAGTTTGCAAGAAGGAAATAAGGGTATCTCACACAACCAATTTGCAGGAAGAGCTCTGAACTGATGGGTTGTGTCAGTAGCTCCTTCTGCAAATTATGAAAATAAGATGACAATATATAGTAAAATTATTATGTGGGATATTGGGCACCTCATCCTCTCAATACCATTGTTGGTTGTTGGTTTGTTGTCCCTGAGGAGAATTTACTAATTTGAGACGTGCTAATGGTACTACATACTGATGCTTTTCAAATTGATTTGCAGCTGTAACTAACTAATCCAGTACCATTGGAAGTAAACAACAATCAATCATGAACAGATGCAAATCCAAAGTATTAACGAAATCAATTAAAAAGGAGGAGCAAAGAATGGGTAGAAAATGGAACCATGATCAAGGACCACCGTGCCGCTGCAGCGCACTTCCGTCGGCGAGAGGACCGCCACCACCACGCGACGCCGGCCTGCGCCGACCACCAGCAGCAGCCCTTCGTTTGTCCCCTGTATCTTCTTCGCTGTCCTCGGAGGACAGAGCAGCAGGAGGAGGTCTGCCTTCACCGTCTGAAGAAACAACACGTTGTCGTTCTTCCCGGGACGGTCGCCGGAGCAGGGGCGGTCCGGCCTTGCCGTCGCCGGAGAAAGTGAAGGCGAGGGAGGCCTGGGCGGCCGGCAACGGCGCTGGACGGCAGGAGAGATCAGGCTAGGGTTTGCGTGTGGCAGTAATAGGAGGTGTGGGATGGCTGCTTCGTAGGTGGGATCGAACGGGGAGAGGGTGCAGGAGCTGCTCCAGCCAGCGGCGAGGCTGGGGAGGCCGGCGTGGTGTGGAGACGGAGCTGCCGGCGACGTGGTTGGAAGAGAAAGGGAGAGGGGCGGCTGTCTCGGGTCCTTCTGAGAGAGCGCGAGGTCGGCGGCGGCGATCCCGGCGCGGCCGCGGCGTCCCGGCACGCGCTACTCGGAGAGGAGGTGTTTCCGGCGACGGCGGAGCCGCTCGTGTGCGTCGATCTGTGCGGGGATGGCCGTGGCGGCGGCTGCGCGCGTCGGCGGCTCCGGCGACGGCGCGGTCGCGCGGGAGAGAGAGACAGAGGCGTGGGGAATCTGTGCAAGCTTCTGCAGAAAGTCCTCCTGTTTTCCTCTAATTGCAACTTAGTCCTTCCCCTCGTAAAACTGTGGGCCGCGGAGCGCTCGCTGGATTCGCGAGGAGTGTTTTTGCAAAAGCATCGCGGAGATGATGGTTGGATCGTCCGATCGGCGACGGACGGCTCAGCTCGCGCGCGGCACTGTAGATACTGTTCATGCTACAGTCCGCGCGGATTGATCGACCTGGGCCGTCCGATTTCGATCGACGGCTGAATTTTGGAGCAAGGAGGGAGCTTGAATCCCTCCCCCTTAATATATAGGGGTAATAGTAGTGATAAAATGCACTGCGTGGTCAAAATTTGTGAGGAAGAGCAGCCATCTAATCCTCCCATCGCTCAGTCCAGCCCAACAAGCCCATTTACATCTCACCAGCTCCCATCGCTCGCTCCAGCTCCATGGCCAGTATCGACCGTAACTGCACTCGACACCCAAACATAAATCGATGGCGGCCAGCGAGGGACTACAGCTACCGGCGGCGGACCAAGCTTCAAGCGCCCAGCGGGCAGCGCCGCGGGCCGGCAACGCCGCAGCGGAGAGAGTCGGTGACTAGCGACCAGGTGCGCGGTGAGCCGGTGACCCACGACGGTGGGGCCGGGTGTGCAGCGGGTTGGCGACCGGTGGTCTGTCCAGCATTTGCGACCAATCGACCGGCGGACCGGCGACTGGAAGCTTGTCTCCGAGCTAGCGAGCTGCTTCATCTCTGTCAGACCAACATCGACAGGTAGTAACTGAATTTCCTCCGTGAAATTGTGATTGGACGACAAAAATTTCAGAGTTCAGTTAAACTTCAGTTCAGCCTCCAATGGAGCCAGAGGTTAATGTTGTTGTCTTGGCTACTGCTGATGTGACTCCGACACCATCCCGGGTCCCAATTCAGAGTTCAAATAATTCAAATCCAATATATGAGAAATGACGATAGATTCAGGGACTTACAAAATCTTGGTTCAAATCCAATTGTTAAATGATTGTTTGGTCACATATATTCATAAGGAGATCTTCAAGTGAAGGATGATCATGTTATCAAGCTTTTAATGGCATGAAAAACACGCAGAGTAGTGTAAGGTTGATATTTGGTAATTGTGGCTGTTCTGCTTATCTTTTATTGGCATAAGATCTTACTAGAACTTTGTGTAATTTGGTACTATATTGGTATAAGATATTAAGGCTGATTTACGTTAATTCTATGTCATTTTGCAAAGTTTAAACTTATGTGCCAAATTTATGATGTTTTTTAACCAAAATTTTAAGCTTGGCACCCCCGTTGTTTCAATCCTAGATCCGCCACTGGCTTGCACACTCATCCCCGCATACCCATCCACGCTGGGAATCGATCTGTATATAGCCAAAGGGTTATATTGGTGGTTCTTAGTAGCTAACTGTAATGGTGTGTATATATGGCGTCACTGCGGGATGTGGAATCTAGCAATGAATTGATTATGGAACTGATTTCTTTGCTTGCGGACAAGCTTATCTATCGAGCTACTCTTCAGGACTTAATACGATACAGTATTAGTCAGTGTGGTCATATATTATTTTTTGTTAAATCAAGGAATACGGTAGCTCAGAATTTGCTAAAACTTTGTGTTCTGGTGTGTTGTATGAGCACATTTTTAATCATAAGTATGAGGGCCTCTTGATATCTCTTGTAAAGGATTGTTCTCTCGGTAGTAAAGATTGCTTTCGATTAAAATACTCAAGTTACTCACATGACTCCTCCCTCTGGAAAAAATAATTGATGATCCCATCTATTAGCGGCTTAAAAGTTTACCAAATGCCGAGGCCTAATTGCCTAAACATGTTGAGATTATGGAGGCGTAATGAATAACCATGAGTTTGTGGCTGCAATGCGGGCTCATGCCAAGGGTGCCCACTAAACGAACTAAGAGTAAGTGATACATTAATACACTGTACGTCTATACAACATATATTATCTATTGTGTATGTAAAAACAAGAAAGAGGTAAAGAAAGAGTAAGCGAGTCATAAGATGTATCTTGACGTGCGTGCATGTGCAAAGCTACTAGTATGTAGAACGAAATAAACAATCTCGTAGCACTTCACCTGCCTGCCAGCCTCCTCAGTGCGTGATCTTTATTACTTAGAAAGAGTTTTAAGCATTACACCTGACCTCTGCATAATTATGATGGACACAACTCCAACAAGTTCACAAGTCTCGAAACAGTAAATAAAAGTACGTGTCATATATTGCCAAATAGATCGATATCTCTCATGCCATCAGGCACAACCAGTATCATACATATAAATCGATCTAGATGCGTTCACCGAGTCAGATCGCATCAGCTTTGATGGTTAAAGGTGATGACATTAGATTTTCCCTAGTGTTCACCGAGTCAGATCACAACATCGTGGGTGGCTCGGACAGACCCCACGCATCCATTTACGAGTTTAAGGACCTTGGGGAGTATGGGCATTGGGTGGTCCTTACTCCTTACATAGGTGGCATAGAATTGTCGTGTGAGAGGCACAACTGGCAAGTGGGGTTGAGCCGGCCGGATTGCATAATTTCCGGCGGTCAGCGTGTTTGAATTTTTTTAGTTTCATCATTAGTCATGGAAACGAACATAAAGTCCATGATATTTGTCAAGCCCTTCTTATTCTATTCAAGAATTGGGAATGGAAATAATCAGAGGTTACATGTTCTGGCATCAGGCTGAGCTCACGCAGTCTTGCTATCTACGGAAATACGTCTTCATTATTCCAACTACTCAGCATATATAGTGGTGAGCAGACTATGAAACTTTTTAAACTTTGCAACGTTGAATCGGACTATATGTCCAAGCGCTTTTTGGCTGATCACTGTATCTGTAATGATTGATCTTCAATACTTTAAACGCCACGAGAACCTGCTCCTCCATAAAGTATAGTAACATCTCGATCATATTCATCCACTTTTCATAACCTGCTCCTCCATCTACCGCGATATAGACCCATACATCGCAGCTCATAAAAAACCAGTAGGATCCATCAAGCAAGAAGCCCGTATGGAGCACAAAGCTTTGCCTCCTCTCCCATCAGCCATGGCTCAGGTTCCATCGGAGAGTGCCACCAAGAGTTCATCATCAGAAGGCGTCCTACCACAAAAAAGCCAGCTGAAAAATTTCATATCCACACTGCCAGCAAGAAAAGGGTGGGGACAGCCACTGATCCAGTACAAGAATTACTGGTTTCGGCCTCGGATGCTAGAGAACATCCTGCTAGTCCAAGAGACCTACAAGCCCCACGCCGACGACATCATCCTCGCCACGCAGCCAAAATGCGGCACCACCTGGCTCAAGGCCCTCGTCTTCACCATCACCAACCGCTCTCGCTACAGCTTCAGCGACCACCCCCTCCTCACTCGCCACCCTCAGCACGTCGTGCCGTTCATCGAGATGCCTGGCATTGGCACGGACGATCAAGCCGGCATCGACACGCTTCCTTCTCCAAGGCTCCTCGCGACGCACATGCCGATGTCGATGCTCCCACCAGACACAATCTCGCGTGGCTGTCGGATCGTCTACCTGTGCCGGGATCCCAAAGATGCCCTGGTCTCCAGGTTGCACTACGAGAAGAGGGTCGTCGAGGGTTGTGAATTGTCGATGGACTGTGCTTTCGGTATGTTCTGTGAGGGTTCTCCTCTTATGGCCCCTTCTGGGATCACTGCCTCGAGTACTGGAAGGAGAGTCTCTCCAGGCCTAACAATGTTCTCTTCTTGAAGTATGAAGAGATCATGTCAGATCCGGTGCAAGCTGTGAGGAAGCTAGCACAATTCCTTGGCGTCCCATTGACCGAAGAGGAGGAGAGCTCTGGGGTTGCTCAAGAAGTGGCGAGGCTGTGTAGCTTTGAAACGCTTACCAGCCTACAAGTTAACCAGGTTGGTGGCGTTGATCGCGGAAACAAGGTGTTTCTTGCTAATTCTGCGTATTTTAGGAACGGAAAAGTAGGTGACTGGGCAAATCACATGAGCCAAGAGATGGGGGGAAAATTGGACCGGATCGTCCAAGAGAAGCTCCAAGGATGCGGCCTTCTGTTTTGATTCCTGCAAATTTCTTATGTCGGGTTGACTATGTATATTATTGCACATGTTTGTGACAACTGCTTTGCTACTGATTTCTTTGAAATCTTAAGCCATGCGCCAATTGTGATCTAATCTTTGGAAATAAAAATAATGCTCTTTCTGTGGAATTATCTTCCACAAAATCTGATTCCTTTGTGCTCACTAATTTATATGGTCCCTATCAACATGAAAGATCTGAATTGGTTACCTGATATTGGGATACCCAATTCCTGTACGCAGTTGAGCAGGCTGGGCACGCCCTCTCAGGAAACTTGCTAATTTCGCTGCATTGTTTGAGTTATGGCTAGCTTTGATTTGGGGGTTTTGGTTTCGAGTTATATCTCCTCTGATTTTTCATTTGCATTTTATTTTTCAGGGTCTCAGTACCATGTTTGAGTCCAAGAATTGTGGGTTAGCCGATAAAGATTCACCTCATGTTTGGAACATCGAGCCATAACAATAAAATTTGTAGCATTTTAAGGATAGAACACTGGCATGAGCTTTTGGGATATGAAGGTCTGATCTTTGAAATATTTCTATCCACCTGCGGAAGAGTAAAGCATTTGCCCCTATGAATGAGACAGGCCTGCGGGATGCTGGATGGTGAATAAAAAAAAAGAGACCCCAGAGCAAGAATCTCTCGGTTTATTTTTATAGAAGATTTAGTTGAGTACGCGCTTGTATTGCGAGCACGGAGGCTCGAACCCAGACGGGCAGGCATGCATCAGCCCATGCCTACCATCCCAGCTATGTCGTGGTTCTCCTGGATGATGAATATAACTAATCAGTACGTATGGAAATGACTTCTGTATTTTCTTCTCTGCCCTAGTGTTCGTATGGAAATGACTTCTGTAAGAAACAAGCAATGTATGAATAATCCTCTGAAATGTACACACCACGCCAACCTGCTGATCCGTAACACTACAGCATCTTGATCAGATCCCTATGTTTCTTCTGTATACGTAGGCACTTCGGCTCATAGATGCATCTACACTCTCCACAGAAGAAACAAGTTTTAAAATGTAAAAAAAATTCAAACAAATTTTTTGGATATACATGTGAACATTCTATGTTCGTACAAAGGGATGAAAAATCATTTTTGTACGGCCGGTTTAACAAGACAAATCCCCGGTGTTTAAAAATGACTCTGCAAGTAACAATTTTTTTCTCTTTTTCATACCGGTCACACGAACTATCTTTTCGACGTGGAACTTTTCTATACGGATAGACATTTTTCATATGAAAATCCAAAAAAAAATGATTTTTTTTACATTTTAAAATGCGTTAAGAATGCATTTTACACATCAGGTTCATCTGCACTCCTGAGGCTGTTCCAATCTCGTAGCACTTCGCTTGTCTGCTTCCTTAGTGTGATATGTTGCCGAATATATAGATCTCTCCGTTCAGTTATGAGCTTTTCATCCATATGATACACAACCCGTTTAACATTAAACGTATTAATAACAAACATAGATAGCCAAAATACAGGTTGTGCTCTATATGAGCTAGAGAAGCTCATAACCGCTCAACTAGCTAGTGCTCTGGTTGTAGCTGAGCATGGTATACACCGTCTGCAGCAGGGACGGCACAACGAATATCGCGGCCGCCGCGAATAGCGAGACGGCCACCCACGGCGACGGGAAGAAGTGCAGCACGAAGCCGCCACACCACCAGCTGATTCGCCGGCCGCGGTGGCACGCCACGGCGTCCAGCATGTCGCCGAACTCGTCCGGCAGCCTGGCGCCGACGGTGTGCGCCCCGAGCTCCCGGAAGAAGTAGACGAGTTCCGTGTCCGTGAACCGCGTTGAGGAGAGGACGCCCCGCCGGCGGAGGAACGTAAGCCTGGGAATGGGGAGATACCCGCACCAGACCCACCCCAACCCAGCATAAAAAAAAATTCACGGCCACACCAAACCACCCCACTAATTAATCAGTGGAAACCAACCCGCACCGCCCCGCGCTCGTCTTTGCCCCAAACCGCCCCAATCCATCCGTAATTTGCGGATTGAAACCGTTTCATACCCCCACGTACAGCCCACACGACCACCCGACGCGAGCATCTAGAAATCAATGTTGCCTTACTTCTTATCACCTCTACAGTGGACTTGTTCCTGGTGGAGCAGTCGCGGCCGACGGAAGCCCGCACGACACGACACCGGCGGTGTGGCCTGCCATAGCTCCACGTCAGTGCCTCGCTCGTCACCTGAGAGCTCCCAGGCTCCATCTTGTTTGCCGGCATCGGCGTCTCGGCCTCAACATGCACCGTGAAGCCGAGCTTCTGCCCGTCGCGCCTGAACACCCGGCCTCAACTGCTTGGCTGCACGGTCACGGTGCTCCCCTCGGGCGCCCTGATTCTCGCCCGGTACACCGCCCTGCCGCCGCCGACGTTGGTTCTCGCCCGGATGTTCTGCTGGGTGTAGTTGAGGTTGTAGAGGAAGTTGATGTAGTCTGTCGGGGTGATGTCGTAGACGAGGCCAAGGTCCATGGCACGCATCGGGTCGACGTGCCCGGCATCGGGTAGAGCGTCGACCGTCAGCTCCCAGTCTCGCGGACGTCGACCACGATGTCCCGGACCGTGGCGGCGAAGAACCCATCAGCGCGGCCTGGGTGGCAGGCGGTCGACGAGATCGAGCAGCGCGTCGAGGAGGGCGACTGTGCTGCTGAGGCGCGGGTCGCCGGTGGCCGCGTCCTCCACGGCTGAGAAAGCTCAGCACGGTGGCGCGGGCGGACACGGCCGAGCCATTCATGGCCCCATGCTTCCTGTTCTTGACGCGGTGGTGTAGGCGGCGCCGGGCAAGAGAGAGTGCAGGGCAGCGGCTGCCGGCGGAGGAGGACGGGGAACCTAGGCTAGATGGGCTGCGCCGGGGCGGCCATGGAAAAAAGAATGGAGCAAGGGGCCGGAATAGCTTTGCCCCGATCAGCTCTTCTCCGGGAGCGCCCGCCGGACAGCACCGTGTGTGCAGGTCGCGGATGGAGGGGGACGGCGGCGGCCATGCGGATGAGTAGGAGGAAGAAAAGGGGATCGAATCTGGAGACCATGAAGCCCCGACTGGCTGGTGCGGGTTCAGCCCGCGGGTTCAGCCCATTGATATTTGTTTTTTCTGAGCCCAAACCGCACCGCCCCAGACCGCAATCCCACTAAACCCACACCGCTCCAGTCCAAAACGTTATAGCCACCGTTTCAGCCCAAACCGCGTGAGGCCACGGCACAAACCGCACCAAATAATCCATTTCAACCCGCCCCATTCCCAGGCTGAGAGGAACGTGGCGTCCCCCGGACACCGGACGAGGCCCTCCATCCGCGCCACGTGCGTGGTGACGCACGCGCCGTGCGCCCAGTGGAAGTGCATCTCGAAGGCCAGCATGTTGTACAGCACCACGGCGCTGTACTCGTGGACGTGGAAGCACGGGATGCTCATCACCGCCAGCGGGCTCGCCGGTCGGCTCCAGAACGACATGTCCAGGCTGCCCTGGCAGCTCGACGACGTCGACGTGTCCGAGTCCGACTGCCGGAACCACACCGCCGAGTGCCGCAAATCCATGGAGCAGGGGAACAGCCGCTCCGCCTGCTTCTTGATCTTGAGGAGCTTCAGCGGCGTGGAGAGGATGGCGTACTTGGTCTCCGGCACCCGGGACCAGTGGAAGAGGTGCAGGACGTGGTGGAACTCGGTCCCAGCGGCATGGTAGGGGAGGCGCGCCCGCTTCGGGCAGACGTCGTCAAAGCACCCTAGCACGACCACCTCCACGGAGTGCTGGAGCTTCAGCCTGTCGCAGGAGGCCACGAGCAGCTTCACAGCGGCGAAGGGGACCTGGTTCTCGAGCACCAGCATGTCCAGCTTGATCTGCTCGGCGTGCTGCGTCACGGCCATGTGCAGGATGAAGTATTCCCGGTTGATGGACGCCGCCCGCGCCGCGCTGTCGGCGTCATCGCCGACGCCCACCTTGCTGAGCATCATGCTCACGACCAGGACGAAGCAGCTGTCCAGGAGCAGCATCTGCAGGAACCTCTCCTCGTCGTCCAGCAGCGCCCGGTCCGCCACCGCGTCCGCGTCGGCGTCGTCGGCGAACTCGTCGCGGAGGCCGTCGCGCTCCGCCGACAGCGCCGCGACGTAGCGGTCGACGTCGAGCCCGCACTGGTCCTGAAGGTACCGCATAAACGGGAGCTTGGCGTCTTCGGGGAAAGGGAGGCCAGGGTCGCCGCGGTGGAACGGGCCGATGGCCACGGCGCGCACCGCGTGGAGCGCCTCGACGCGCCCGGAGCGGCCGGGGCGCGACCGGAGGATGGTTCCTGAGCGTGTTAGATATGGCCCAATCTTCACGTCGCACTCGTCGAGTACTTTCCGACGATCCACGGACGTAGCACAGCTCCTCGGTACAACTCTGGCAATACGCACGTACAATACCCGTAGCTAGCCGATGCTGTTGGCCGCAACACGCACGCACGAACTAGGCTGATGGATCCGTGGACTCACGCACGTAGCTAGCTAGATTGCTTTCCTAGCATGCAGTAGCTCACGTACGATCTATCGATCAACACAGGAAAACAATACGCTGGGAGTCTTTGGCCAGAGGCTCGTATCGAGCCTTGCTGATTTTCTTTCTTTTTCTGACAAAGATTACAGGGATCTCTCTACATGTATATATAGCAGCGCTGGATCAACTAACCTAGTAGGAGTAGGAAACTAATCCCTACACTACTCGGAGACATGTACGTATACAACTCGTACACGATCTCGGTGCTTATTTCCAACATTCACCCCCCTAAGCACGACGTGTGCTTCTCTTCCTCCTGGGTCCCAAATACGTCGGTTGCTTCGCGTAGGTGTGACCCTCGGCATTATTTTCGCCACTTCAGTTTTCATCATCGACATTGCTTTCGTCGTTTCTCGTGACATCCATGACATCGACTTTGCTTTTGTCGACTCATCTACACTTCAACGGCAACAATTCTTTTTGTCGACGTCTTCGAACATCAACTTTGCTTCGGTGCTTTTGAAGCAATCTTCTGTGTACTTTATCGGCTTCATCTCCGGAACAATTACCTTGAACAAATGTAGCCGCGCAAGATACACATCACCTTCATCTTGTTGCTCTTCTCCCGGCAACACTGGCCTTGCTTGACGCCAACACTGTTCCACCGGAGTAGATGGCCGTCTTCCTAGTTCCTGTACTGTTGGAACAACTGTGCCGTATTCTTCCGTGCTTGACGTAGCACCAATTTCTTCTGCATGCGAGACTCCTGTCGAAGCTCCCTCTGATTGGTCTACATGCAACTCTCTTCCTGGCCTTTCTCCTGCTGGCATTTCTTCACCACATAGAACACCTGCAGGCGTAACTCCTGGCAGTGGGATTTCTGGCACAAAATCTGGGCTGCGCCCCCCTTGTCCACTTCCTAGAGCCAAGCGCTCTGGTAGAGCACGTACTGGCCGGCCGGAAAAACCATCACGCTGAACCTTTAAAGCACCATGGCATTTTCCGTATACTTCGTTGCACTTTACTAGACCCCCACATGCTGGCAATAATGGGCCTCTTTCTTCTGGCCGAATCAGCCTGCTTTCTGGGCTTCCAATGGGCCCTTCTCCTCTCCTTGCTGGGCTGCAAGGTGCAGAGCACGGACCACCACCAGCCGTAGCGACGCTCCGTGCCCTATCTCCGCATCGCATTCCCCTTGGATGCAAGACTCTGGCGCGTGAGTTTGCGGCCTCTTCAGCGTGAGGTGCCGACGATTTTTTCTTCCGCCACACCAACTTGCGCCTTGCTCCTGGAGCATTGCCTTTGCTTTCGGCAGCCACTCCTTTAGCCTGCGACGTGACACCGCGCCGCATTTCATGGACCTCTGACGCCATGTACGCCTTCACTTCTTTCCCCTTCGACGTAATACCACGCCGTATTTCGTGGACTTCTGGCACCACGTATGCCTTCATACCAGTACTATCGGCATGAGTTCTCGAAACACCTCCCGTGTCAGTAGCATCGACACGAGTTTCCGAAACTTGAAGGCAAACTTTTTCTTCCACAAGCGTGTCAGTTTCTTTAGCCACCGCTTGAGGAATTGGATCATCCTCGTCCACCAGTTCGCACATAAAGTGCATCACACTTTCGTCTCCTTCCTGGGCCATGAGAGCCCTTTGCTTCTTCGATGGTTTCCAGCAATCAGACTTGAAGTGTCCGAGTTCACGACAGTTATGACACCTTACTTTCTTTATGTCAAACTTCTTCCTCCTTGGCGGAGTGTCGTCGTCCTCCTCCTCTTCATCGTCGTCCTCTTGCTCATCATCGTCCTGCTCAGCGATGTACTTTTTCGCTGGGCGTTGCTTATCCTTCTTTCCGCTGCTCGTGGAGCCTCTTTGCTTTTCTTTCGAAAGAGTCATCCACTGCTGCTTCGTGAGCATCAAGTGCTCGTTCTGATCTGGATCGCCGAAACTGAGCCGAACCCTCTCGTCGTGTGTCTTGAATCTTCCGACGAGATCCTCTATCGTCAGCGTATTCATATCAACACACTTCTCAATCGACGTCACGATCTGCATGTAACGCGCTGGTGCAGCACGCAAGAACCTTCTGACGTTCTTGATCTCATCCAGCTTCTCGCCATATCCCGTGATTGCGTTGATGAGGGTGACGAAACGGGAGGCAAACTGATCAACCGTCTCGCTTTCCTCCATCTTCAAATCCTCATAGTTCTTCATCAGGGTTTGAAGAAGCGCTTCCTTCACGCGGGTATGTCCTTGGTGGAGGATCTTGATCGTCTCCCACGCATCCTTCGCCGATTTCTTTCCGACGAGGTGCTGCATCACGTCCTTCGGCACGACGGAATAGAGCGCCGTTAACGCCCGGCGGTCCTTCGTGTACTTCGCGCCTCCCTTGACGTAATCGTCGCCGCCTGGATCGACAGCCTCCCAGATCTCCTGAGCTTCCATGGCCACCTTCATGTTGATGGCCCATAGCCCGTAGTCCTTGCGATCAAGGCGCGGATACAACGCCGCCCCCACCGTCTCCATCGCCGGTGCCGATGCCGAGTTCTCGCCATGCTTCACCATCGCCATGATCTTCTAGTGCTTTCAGAAAATCACGGACGAATATCACCAGGCTCTGATACCAATTGTTAGATATGGCTCAATCTTCACGTCGCACTCGTCGAGTACTTTCCGACGATCCACGGACGTAGCACAGCTCCTCGGTACAACTCCGGCAATACGCACGTACAATACCCGTAGCTAGCCGATGCTGTTGGCCGCAACACGCACGCACGAACTAGGCTGATGGATCCGTGGACTCACGCACGTAGCTAGCTAGATTGCTTTCCTAGCATGCAGTAGCTCACGTACGATCTATCGATCAACACAGGAAAACAATACGCTGGGAGTCTTTGGCCAGAGGCTCGTATCGAGCCTTGCTGATTTTCTTTCTTTTTCTGACAAAGATTACAGGGATCTCTCTACATGTATATATAGCAGCGCTGGATCAACTAACCTAGTAGGAGTAGGAAACTAATCCCTACACTACTCGGAGACATGTACGTATACAACTCGTACACGATCTCGGTGCTTATTTCCAACAGAGCGCTCGCCGAGGTACCACAACATGGGCGTCCGCGCGATGAGGTCCCTCATCACGGCCTTGTTCACCGTCGCCGACGTGAGCTTGCGCAGCCACTTCCGCTCGGCTTGAACGCCGCCATCGGCCGCATCAGATTTCGTCTCCGCGGCGGTGTCAATGTCAATACGGTGCTGGTGGCCATCGGTTGATCTGCTCAGCTGATCACCTTCCATAGTGATTTGATTTTGTCAATGAACTTCAGCTTAATTGATGGTCATATACGAGTTTAACATGTCCCTGTTGGTCGGGCCAGAGACATGCTGATTGCTGAGGACAATGAATCTGGCAGATTTCATCAGCACATTCTTGCTGGGCAATGGACAAACGAAACAGGCCAGAACTATGATACAAAGACATCGACAAAAAAGGGTAATTTGAACATGACACCTTTGTCCGGCTAGTCAATGTTATCTGTGTTACGGAATTGTATGAAGTTGACTTGTCGTCTGTAAGGCTAAAAATAATTGGATATGATGCCATCCTTCTAAATACTAAGCTCCTTAGAATTGGAGCCCTCTCCTTCTCCTACATGTCAACATCATGGTAGACCCCACTAGATCACATTATTTATTTATAGTTCATTATTTTAAATTCAGTTTGAAAAAAATTATATTGGATATATACATATGTTTGTACTTATCTGATATGTTTTTGGTGAAATAAAAAGGGATTCCCATCTATATAAAAACAAAATTGTGGCTGTAAAAAAAGAAAAATAACTCCATTTCCCCTCAAAATTACTCTTTTTGGATAGACCAAAATAAAAAATCTTCTAGAGTGCATACAATTACGTGAAAAAATCTTATAGAGTGCATACAATACATACACGTAGTTATATGTTTTATTTCAAAAAATTAAAACCTAAACATGTCGTTTCGATTTTTTTACAAGGAGATGCGGTGAGTCTGGAGCTACTGGCGCTACCCGACAACTCTCTCTCTTATCTCTGCCGCCAGCGTCCACAATAGCGTCACGCGGCATGGGTCACGCGACACCATTTCTCTCCCTCCGCCTCCCTCGAGCCGTATTTTACCGAAAGCAGCCGTCCCTACGCATAGTTTGCCCGTCTCTCACCATACATATCCGGCTCAAGCGCTGTGACTACATGGCACCTCCAACCCTAATGTCGTGACTCAAGTCCATTGTTAACTTGCACGTCACGTGCGCTCCCCTTTGTTGGCCACCCAATGCAAGTGAGCTGAAAGACTTCCTACAACCTCGCAGTAGTTGCACATGAACACCCATGTCCTATCTCGCATCGGCCGCCGCTGTCACTGTTGTTGTTAGTAGTGCTTGACTCGGTGGTGGTGCCCGCTGTAGTCGAAACCGTGAACGACAAATCGATGTTGAATGTGGGGGGGGGGGGGGGGGGAGGAAGGATGAGTTATACGCATCTTTGTTGGATGCCACCTATTATAGTAATGAAAGATGATGTGTGTGTTTATCCATAAACTTTTTCTACAGTATATTTGTTTATATTTCACTTGTATTCGGAGAATGATCCAGATTATGTAAGAAAATGCATGTGTGTATTTTGTAGATGATTGAATCATACACTAAAAAAGGACCAAGGTTTGCCTAGCCTCATTACAATCATTAGGGTCTAGAAAAGTCAAGACCACGAGGATACAATAATATATTTTGGTGAATTATTTAATATTTCTTGGTGGAATGTTCCTTTATTTTTATATATTATCGATCATATTCGATGCAATTTATTTAAATATGTAAAATAATTATGCCAACTATTATTATTGATTTTAGGATAACTTATGTAAGAAAAGTCTACTTGATTTAATTATATTAATATCAATTACCTTCATTGTAGGATCTCGATGGCCAATCACATCTTGGCTATTCAATCTCTTTGAGTTTACAATTTTCATCATATCATACAGTGTCTACAGATTGTCGGAACTTTGATTAATTTATTGTTTGAATCATTATAGAATCATGTACACAATTTAACTTTAATGTCATTTCATAATTGTTGTATCCTAAAAGTCTAACTGAGTGTATTTTTTTTATGGGGAGTCATGCTCTTTCTGTCGAGTGGTGTACTCCTAACCTTACTACAACTGAATAACCGTGTCCCTTATCTACTTCTCTATGTTTATGTGAGGATGTCTGAGTAATCGATATCGTGTCATAAAATAGTGAACCATTAATACTAATTTTTATTTATGTCTCGCTAAATTTCTTTTTGTTCATCTATCATTATTCATATTAAGACAGACGTGGCAACGCGCGTGTTTTCCTTCTAGTTACATCTAAGCAGCCAAACACTAGCTTGGTCCGTCTCAGTCAGCCGAGGAGATGTTTACAAGACATCTCATAGGAACCACAGGGATGTTTTCTTCACCCGAAACTACCATTCTTCTAAGAGACAGAAAAAAAAACTCAGTGAGCTTAGCAAACAATATTAGTTAAGCATTTTTCCTCGCAAATATGTATAATTTTTGTTAATAAGAATCCAATATGTATATTCTTCTAAAGGGAAGTTGATGTGCACACGTTCTAGCTGAGTATGCGGATGCTCTAGTCAATTATTCGTTGCGGTGCCATGAGGGTGAGGTTAGACTGTTGGAGGCTACATTTGGAGGGGAATGAGAACTTAAACTTTCTAAAGGATGGACAAGAGCATAACTAGCTCTATTCCTTTCTGTTCGTCATACATGTCCCATAGTTTTGATAGTGTTTTCATTTAAAAGAAAAATTGCCTTGATTTGCAAGCACGTGACAAGCCCTAACTTGCTCCTGAAGCAAAACATCAGGTCCTGAACATAGCCACATAGCAGTTCTACGCTCCTTCCTCGCAAAATTTGCAAGCACGTGACAAGCCCTAACTTGCCCACGATCCACCTTTACAAGGTATAATGTCTACCTTGCTTTACTATCCCCTGAATCTCAGCGACCATACGAGTATGTATCGAGCGATCCTGTGCAGCAGGTCCCACCATTGTTACCAATTGGCAACAGTCCTTCTCAATGATGATGGGAAATTGGGTTTGAGCTAGAGCTAGCTCTAAGCCCTCTAAGCTCGCATTCAATTCAGATTCCAGGGCGTTCTCACAACGCGTAAAATGCCTACAAGCCGTTAAGATCAAATTACCGTATTCATCCCTAGCATCATTCCGCTCCCTGCCATTCCATCAAACCATTAGGAAAATCACAACTTTCTCCTTCCGACAAGTAGTAAACCAACGTTTGCTACCATAATTTTCTACTAACTATAGTGCAATGGCTACACTGCCTGACTGAAAACAGATACAAATATTCCACAGATCAGACCTTCATATCCCAAAAGCTCATGCCAATGTTCTATCCTTAAAATGCTACAAATTTGGCTGCTATGGCTCGATGTTTCAAACTTGGAGGTGAATCTCTATCGGCTAACTCACAATTCTTGGATTCAAACATGGTACTGAGGCTCTGAAAAGTAAAATGTACATGAAAAATCAGAGGAGATGTAACTAAAAAACAAAATCCCCAAATCAAAGCTAGCCATAACTTTAGAAATAATGCAACGAGTGGGCATCCCAATATCAGGTAACCAACTAAGATTTTTCATGTTGATAGGGACCATATATATTAGTGAGCACAAACCAATCAGATTTTGTGGAAGATAATTCCACAGAAAGAGCATATTTTTATTTCCAAAGATCAAATCACAATTGGCGCAGGGTTTAGATTTCAAAGAAATCAGTAGCAAAGCAGCTGTCACAAACATGTGCACCAAGAGGACATAAGACATAAGAAATTCGCAGGAATCAAAACAGAAGGCCACATCCTTGGAGCTTCTCTTGGACGATCCGATCTAACTTATCCCCCATCTCTTGGGTTATATGATTTGTCCAGTCTCCTACTTTTCCTTTCCTAAAAAACACAGAATTATCAAGATACACCTTGTTTCCGCGATCAACGCCACCAACCTGGTTAACTCGTAGGCTGGTGAGCGTTTCAAAGCTACACAGCCTCACCACCTCTTCCGTGACACCAGAGCTCTCCTCCTCTTCAGTCAATGAGACGCCAAGGAATTCTGCGATCTTCCTCACAGCTTGCACCGGATCTGACATGATCTCTTCATACTTCAAGAAAAGAACATTGTTAGGCCTTGAGAGACTCTCCTTCCAGTACTCGAGGCAGTGATCCCAGAAGGGGCCATAAGGCGAAAACCCCTCACAGAACATACTGAAAGAACTGTCCATCGACAAGTTGCAACCCTCGACGACTTTGTTCTCGTAGTGCAACCTGGACACCAGGGCATCCTTGGGGTCCCGGCACAAGTACACGATTCGACAGCCACGTGAGGTTGTGGCCGGTGGGAGCATCGACATTGGCATGTGCGTCGCGAGAAGCCTCGGAGAAGGAAGCGTCTCGATGTCGGCATGATCCTCCGTGCCGAGTCCAGGGATCTCGATGAAAGGCACGACATGCTGAGGGTGGCGGGTGAGGAGGGGGTGGTCACTGAAGCTGTAGCGGGAGCGGTTGGTGATGGTGAAGACGAGGGCCTTGAGCCAGGTGGTGCCGCACTTGGGCTGCGTGGCGAGGATGATGTCGTCGGCGCGGGGCTTGTAGGTGTCTTGGACTAGCAGGATGTTCTCTAGCATCTGAGGTCGAAACCAGTAATTCTTGTATTGGATCAGTGGTTGTGACCAGCCTTGTTTTGCTGGCAGTGTGGATATGAAATGTTTGAGCTGGTTTTTTTTGGGTAGGATGTTTTCTAACGATGAACTCTTGGTGGCACTCTCGGACGGAACCTGAGACATGGCTGATGGGAGAGGAGGCAAAGGCGCAAAGCTTTGTGTTCCGGGCTTGCTTCTTTCGACGAGGCCGACGACATGGGTCTATATCGAGGTAGCAGGTTGAAGTGGTGATGAAAAGTGGATGGACATGATTGAGATGTTACTATACTTTATGCAGGAGCATGTTCTCGTGGCGTTTAAAGTTTAGAAGATCATCATTACGTTTCGCCCGGAAGCTCACGACTGAACTTCATTAAGTTGCCTGGAGTTATCAGTTAATAGTGATCAGGCAAACAGCGCTTCGATATGTACTCCAATTCCACGTTTCAAAGTTCAAAACATTCACATATGTGCTGCCCTGATCTCGTTTCTATCCCTATAAACATCACTCTCTTTGTTGCTAAGTGTAAGCTTTTTTAGCCTTTTTACACATGTATTTAGACATGTTTTAGTACAAGATCCACATGAATCTTGCACAAAAATATGTCTAGATACATGTGTCATAACAAAAAGCTAGAAAGATTTATATTTAGTAACGGATGGAGTATTTGTGATCAATAAAGACATCAAAGAAACTTTCTTCGGTAAAAAAAAAACAGTAGTCATTCTGTTGGATCAGCTGTTGCGACCATCCTTGCATCGCGCGCGGGAGGTGCGACTATGATATTTCATTTGGATGGGTCATCGTCATCTTGTTCTGGTTGTCGAATTTTCTCTCGGACGGTCACTCTTTGTTGGAACATGCACAATTGGCGATGGGCAGCTGTTGCGACCATCCTTGCATCGCGCGCGGGAGGTGCGACTATGATATTGCTTTTGGATGGGTCATCGTCATCTTGTTCTGGTTGTCGAATTTTCTCTCGGACGGTCACTCTTTGTTGGAACATGCACAATTGGCAATGGTCAGCTGTTGCGACCATCCTTGCATCGCGCGCGGGAGGTGCGACTATGATATTGCTTTTGGATGGGTCATCGTCATCTTGTTCTGGTTGTCGAATTTTCTCTCGGACGGTCACTCTTTGTTGGAACATGCACAATTGGCGATGGGCAAAGCCTCTAGATCGATATATGTTTGGTACTGGTAGTGAGCGATGGCACGAGAGGGGTCCATGTATTGGGCAATATGTACTTCTATCTTTGTCCAATTTCAAAACAAAGTTGACCAAGTTCCTGGAAAAACGTAGCAATATATACAAATTAACATCACTAGAAAATGTAGAGAATTTACTTATGAAGAGATTTTTGATGCACCATCTCAAATTGGTCCAATCAAGGTGGTAGGTCCTGATACATTTACCGCTAGATTTTGTAAAAAAAAACTGTAAAGTGCTGAGAATTGCAATTATTTATGTCGTGAAAATACTTCTTTAGAACCAGGCTAATTTATAAATTAACAAATGACACATCTATTGTGTTCATCCAAAAGTGGTAACCTAATCGAGCTAAACGAGGATCGACCAATTAGATGACGCAACATTTTGTTCAAGATAGTGTCCAAAACTCCAAATGCTTGGTTATACTTCAACCCCTACTTGGTGAAGTTATTTTAAGAGTCGAAACGCCTTTGTGTCTGGGCGTATGATCATGGAAAATGCCCTTTTAGCATTTGAATGCCTCCACTATATATATGGATCTAGTGATGTTAATTTGTATATATCTAATCTAGTTGATTAGACCTGACACCGATATACGCCGAAATGTTGTCTCTTTTTGTCGAGCGCTCGAGTCCTAGAAATTCCTGGCAACGGATCCTCAAATTCCCATTTGCCAAATCCCCAAATCTATTGCCTAAGTTTAAAAATTATTGCTATGTATCAGCATCTTGTTCGAGTGAAACAACATGGCACCCAGCTAAACCGAGCATATGCGCCAGTCGTGCGCCCCTTGTTATGAGCCTCACAGCCTCCTAATCCCCATCTTTTGGTATTGTCAATGTCTATGCTTCGTCTACAACTTAACATAGGAATATCAGTTTAGGTAACATCAATTGATTAGCGATTGACATGTTAACATGTCGCCATCACCCCCTCCAAATGTAAGGTCAGGACCTTATCCTGGCGAACTTGGTCTTGATGCAGATTCTGACAGCCTGAAGCCACAATCGGTAAGACCTTAGACGTGGAGTAGCACGGAGGGCACAACTATTTTTATATTAAATAGCGTTTTAGCCGGGGCTTGAACTTGAGATCTTCTATTCAATTATCTCAAAAGTCCGAACTGATGGAAAGGGCTGTGCAATATATTATATTTATGACACTCCCCCTCACGTCTAGGCTGTGGACGTTTTTCTCGTGAGCCCAGTACGTGGAATTAGGGTGTCCGCAAATATTTATTTTATATACTGCGTTGGCCAGGATTTAAACTCTAGACCTCTGTCTCTGATACCATATTATCAGATGCACTAGCCAATTATCCCAAGTCAAAACTGATGAGAAGGGCTAGGCTTTATATTTTAACAGTACGCCATCCTCTCCACGCAGCTCAACCTCCTCAAGATCAAGAAGCAGTCGGAGCGGTGATGCATCCAAAATGCATCTACTTTTTCAATCACTTTGCTTCATAATTTGCTCCCCAATCTTCCCATATTTGAATAAAACTGCTGAATCTGACGCTGTTTTTAGCAAAGTCTCTTTTCTGGCTATTTTTGCAGGAAATAAAATCAGGGAAAAATACCACGTCATTTTTTATGGAAAAGGAGGACAACTTGCAAAGTATGGACACAAGGGAGCGCCGGAGGGCCAAAAGAGTGGGCCCCACGCGGCCTCTGTACCTGGTCACGTGGGCCCACCCAAATTGGGCCTCGGGCACCGCCTCGCCTCCGGTCTTCGACGTACCCCCTCATATATTCAGAAAAACGCTTGCCCTAGAAGGGGAGGAGCTTTTGCGAAACACACCGCCGCCGCCACCACGATCTTCGTTTCGGGGACAGATTGATCCAGGATTTCTCCTCCGGTGGAGGGATCCGGAGGCCGTCTTCACCGCCATCTTCATCGCCTTCATCTCCATCGACCATGAGCTCTCTCTCCATCACCATGTGTGAGTAGTTCGTTGCAGGCATGTAAGGTGGATGGGGATTGGATGAGATTGATCATGTAATGCTACCCGTTGTTCGAGATTTTAGGGGTTTATCTTGAGGATATTTTTGTATTGTGTTGATGCACTTATGCTATGTTTAATGCTTGCTACTAGGGCCCGAGTGGCATGATTTCAGTACTGAACTTATATTGCCTCATCATATATTTGAGTTTGGTATTTATCTGCAAAGTGTATCACCTGCTATTATGTTGAACCCGCGAACCCTAAAAGTGACATATAGGGAAAACAAGGGGGAGATATTTTAGTTTGAGGATTCTATATGTTCATGAAGTGTTAATGCATTGTTCTGGTCTATTCGAAAGGGTAGACCTTAATTACATGTAGTTCCAAGTTGGTCCTGGTGAAATGGGCAGGTAAGACAATAGATGTTGTGCAAATTCTCTTGGTTAGTACGCACAACTAATTATGGAACACATACCTACATATATCGGAATTAGAGATACGTCCCATTGCTAGCTATATCTTATTATATGATCAATCTTATTCATGCAACACCCCGCTGTCACCTCATGCCTACGTTTTAAATCTCTGAGTTACACTTTCACTTTTCCGGTGAAAACTGGAAAACACTTGTTCATTGTTGTTGTTCTACTCGTTACTTGAATCATATTACTGCCATAACCACTGCTGCTGCAAGTTGATTGATATACATGTGTGGTTGAGAGTGACGCCTCAATTGCCAAAATCTTATTGATATTCTTGTGTTCCCATCGTGTCAAACTATAAATTTGGGTAATACTTCCCAACGAAGATTTCGGCGATCCCCTACACTTGTGGGAATCAAGCGGATGTTCCCCTACTCCATGCACCTGCGGCACTCAGCGGTGTGGTTCCGGTAGGCGGACACGTCGTCGAGCTCCCAAGGCGACATGTCCTTCTGGAGCAGGCCGGCGAGCCCCTGGCGGTGATGAGCATCACGTGCTTCAACGTCCACGAGTACAGCGCCGTGGTGCTCTACAACATGCTCGCCTTCGAGATGCACTTCCACTGGGCGCACGACGCCTGCGTCACCATGCACGTGGCGCGGATGGAGGGCCTTGTCCGGTGCCCGGGGGACGCCACCTTCCTCCGTCGCCGGGGCGTCCTCTTCTCCACGCGGTTCTCAAACACGGAGTTCGTCTACTTCTTCCGGGAGCTTGGGGCGCACACCGTCGGCGCCAGGCTGCCCGACGATTTCGGCGACATGCTCGACACCGTGGCGTGCCACCGCAGCCGGCGCATCAGCTGGTGGTGCGGCGGCTTCGTACTGCACTCACTAGTAGGAGAACCCCTACAGCCGCCTGCCTACCACTGGTGAACACAGATACGTGTTTGCCAGTGCTAATGCCGCTGGCGATCCCGGAAAGCAGGTCGCCAGCGCATCCTCAACTACCGTGGCGACCAAGGAGCAGAGATGGCCAGCGCTACGAGCGTGCGGGTGGGGGGAGCAGGCCAGACTAGCGCTGGCGACCTCGTTCCTGGGCTCGCCAGCGGCTTAAGCAGTACCCCTGGCGAACATACGTTGTTCGCCAGCGGTACCTACATAGCACTGGCGACTCGGGTTTGTCGCCCAGCGGTAAAACCAATATAGTGCGCGCTGGCGATGCTTCGCGCTCTGCATTTCCCACCCCGCGTTCCGACACGCGCTATATATATTTCCCGCGCCCCGCGTACAGCGCACGCTCACACCACGCGTCCACCGCCGCTTGGAATCCACCGCTCGCGCCGGCCGCTCGCAATCCGCCGCCACCGCTCGCAATCCCCGCCGCCGCCATGCCTCCGCGCCGAAGGAGCCTCTCCGGCTACCGCGGCTTCCGCCAGCGCCCCAACGGGACCTTCTACGTCGAGATCCGCTCCGGCGACACCCACGTCCCGCTCGGGACGTACGCGACCGTGGTGGCGGCCGCCCGCACCTACGACGCGGCGGCGTGGCTGCTCGGGCACAACCCGCGCACCATGAACTTCAGCGACTGCCGCACCGCCCAGGACCACGCCGCCCTCCGTCTCCGCGCGACGGTCGACCTCGTCGAAGAGCGCGACCGCCTCGCCGTGGAGCAGTGGTACCGGGACCACCCTACAGAGATGGACGCGGAGCTCGAGCTCTGGAACACCAGGGCGGCGGAGCGGGCCGAGCGGCAGGTGAAGAGGGCTCTGCCGGAGCAGGAGCTGGCGCGCGCTGCAGGACGACGTCTCCGACGACACAAACTCGGACTCCGATTTCTACTCCGACCCCGACACCGACGAGGAGTTCTAGATTTAGGTTTAGTTTTAATTAATAGAGTTATCGCGAGTGCTAGCTGAATCGAGTTTATTTCATGTTTAGTTTGTGTCGCAATCAAGTTTAGTTCGTGTAATGCAATCGAGTAATGCAATTGAGTTTCCTATTTTCAGTCTATTTATATTTGCATTGTTTGATCTTCTTTTGTTGCAAACAAATGCAAATCGAGGTTTCTGTGGACGGAAACGAGAAAACGGTGAACCGGGGCGATACCCGACATGTAACGTGTCCCGGCAACGCCCAGCATGTCGGGAATTGTGAGAACTGGGCGATTCTGTGGGCGGAAACACGTAAACGGTTAACCGGGACGATAACCGACGTAACGTGTCCCGTCAATGCCCAGCACGACGGGAACCATGAGAACTGGACGATTCTGTGGACGGAAACGCGTAAACGGCTAACCGGGACTATACCCGACGTAACGTGTCTCGTAAACAGTCGGTACGTCGGGAACTGTGAGAACTGGCAGAAAACATGGACGTCGGGAACGAAAGACGTACGGAAACGAGTTACCCGACGTACGTGTACCCGTCAATGCCCAACACGTCAAGAACTGTGAGGACTGGGCGATTGTGTAGACGGAAAACACGTAAACGGTTAACCGGGATGATACCCGACATAACGTGTCCCGTCAACGCCCAACACGACTGAAACTGTGAGAACTTGGCGATTCTGTGGACGGAAACGTGTAAACGGCTAACCGGGATGATGCTCGACGTAACGTGTCCCGTAAACAGTCAGTACGTCGGGAACTGTGAGAATTGGGCGATTATGTGGACGGAAACGCGTAAACGGCTAACCGGGACGATGCCCGACGTAACGTGTCCGTAAACAGTCAGTACGTTGGGGAGAACTGGCAGAAAACATGGACGTCGGGAACGAAAGACGGAAACGAGAAAACGGTGAACCGGGTCAATACCCGACGTAACGTGTACGCGTCAACGCCAGGCACGTCGGAACTGTGAGGACTGGGCGATTCTGTGGACGGAAACGCTTAAACGGTTAACCAGGACGATACATGACATAACGTGTCCCGTCAACGCCCAGCACAACGGAACTGTGAGAACTAGGCGATTCTGTGGACGGAAACACGTAAACGGCTAACCGGGACGATGCCCGACGTAACGTGTCCCGTAAACAGTCAGTACGTCGGGGAGAACTGGCAGAAAACATGGACGTCGGGAACGAAAGACGGAAACGAGAAAACGGTGAACCGGGTCAATACCCGACGTAACGTGTACCCGTCAACGCCCAGCACGTCGGGAACTGTGAGGACTGGGCGATTCTGTGGACGGAAACGCGTAAACGGTTAACCGGGACGATACACGACATAACGTGTCCCGTCAATGCCAAGCACGACGGAAACTGTGAGAACTGGGCGATTCTGTGGACGGAAACGCGTAAACGGCTAACCGGGACGATACCCGACGTAACGTGTCCCGTCAACGCCCACGTCGAAAACTGTGAGAACTGGCAGAAAACATGGACAGAAACGAGCAAACGGTTAACCGGGAAGTTACCCGACGTAACGTGTCCCATAAAAATAAAAGACTCTATGCAAGAGGATATATCTTTTTGTGAAGAATGTTTGTGAAACTTTTGTCGAAATTGAAATTTATCATTTCACTGAGCAACTAGTACACATAAAAAGACTTTATGCAAGAGGATATATCTTTTTGACACTCTATTTATTTTTTCTACGAAAAACTGTCGATCGATAGCCCAACATGACTATTCACACCGAAAGAGATGTAATATAAAACAGTGTTTGCATTGCAGGATAATTCAAAGCAGGGAACATTATTTTCCTCACTTTACAAAAGAAACATATTGATCAAATTAATATGCAAAAAGTATCACGCTTACATCTATATTTAATCCAGTTACAGCTGGAGTCCATGCTATTTTTATTTAACTAACTTCTGCCTCGTCCTAAGCCGTGGGGTGCATCACGGGGAGCGCTCCTCACCCAAAGAGTAGGAACCATCACAGGGCCAATACTCACATGAGAAGGATCTCTATACAATACCTGCCATGTATTGGTATACACCGTATCCAACATATACATGTAGCGACGGACGTGCTCATCCTACTCCCTTATACGACGACGTACCACTTCCTCGGGGGCCGGCTCCCTCTGGAACCTCCCTAGCCCACGTGACCTCCACCAAAGAAGATCCGGGTCGACGACGTCGCCCGGATTTCTCACCAAGCTACGCGTTCCGGAAGATAACACCTCCCAGTGCCAGCCTGGCAGAGCCCATTCCCGCACAGGGCCGTTATTGTCCAACAGGTGTCCGGACATCGCCGACGTAAATGCCCGAGATCTGAAAAAAATAGTGAGGAATTTGATCAAACACCTAAGGTGCATGCAAACTACGTATGGGAGGAGGGGATCAGGGAGAAAGGGTAGCGTACATTGGCATGTGGACGGACTAAGAGAGGTCCACGGAGGTGTGGAGGGGCGCCAGCGGAGGCCACGGGCGCGGAGAGGTCGTCGAGCGGCGCGGACAAGGGCGGCGGCACATTGGTGGCACGAATCAGAGTAGGGATGGCAAACTCTGGTCTGCCCCTGGCCTCTTATATAGGGGAAAAAACCCTAGCTCTTACCGCCGGCGAACTCGAATGTCATGTTTGCCAGCGGTAGAATGCGCCTCTGCTTACTGGCACGCGGGCCCACGCGCCTCTCTCTCCTCTCTATCCTCTCCCCAGCCGCGTCTCCCCCGATTCAAAATGCCCCACGCCGCCGTCCCGTGCCGCCGTCCCACGCCGCCGCCCCGCGTCGCCTCCACTGCCTGGCCCCGAGCGCCGCCGCCTCCTCCAGCACACGGCCTGGCCCCGAGCGCCTGGCGCCGCCGCCTCCTCCTCCACTGCTTGGCCCCGAGCGCCACCGCCACGCCTGCCGTCTTCTTCCCCTCCTCGAACGCCCCTCGCCATCGAGCACCTGATGCATGTAAAATGCATACATGAACTTTGCACTTTATCACTTATATTCTAATCATATTTGCATCATATAAGGGTTATACCACTGTTATTTAATGATTTTAGGAAATAAAATAATTGTTTCCTACTTTTATGGAATTAACCCTGCGCAGGCAGAAAACCCTATTTCTTTCCTTTTATGTTTCAGGGACCCAAACGTCGTCATAAAATTCTGGAAAAATACAGAGGTCATTATTTTGGAAGGAAGAAGACGTAGGAGCGAAGGAATCAAGCAAACGGAGCCCGCAAGGCAAAAAGGGGGTGGCCCACGCGGCCAGGTATAGTGGCCGCGTGGGACCCCACCCATTTGGGGCTCGTGGCTCCGTTGCCGTCGATCTTTCCTCCACCGACTCCGTCTTGACCTAAAAACACATATAAAAAAGGTCCCCCGATATTCTTTGGAAAGAGGCGGTGGAGAAACACAGAACCACGAAATAGGGAGTCAGAAGGCTGCCGCCGGAGAAGATCAGAGGGGGGAAACGCCGCCGGAGTCACCTCCGGAGGGCTCTACCCCCCTCCGGCGTGTTCATCATCAACATCTACAGCAAGAACTTCTCCACCATCATCACCATGATGAAGGGGGAGTAGTCCACCCCCTGGATTTGGGTTTGTGGTGGTAACTTATGTATCTCTCCTCTCTTTGAGCTTCACTAATTAGTACAGTATGAGCTGCTGAACATGATTACGGTCATCTATGTAATTCCCATGGTGGATATTGTGGTGTGAGATAATATTTGTTATGCATTTACTGTTGTGTTGGATCTTTTATGACTTGTCATACTTTGGAGATATTCTATGATGCATGTGATGGTTTGATTTATGCATAATGCCTTGTTTATCTTTATCATGAGGTGATTGACACCACCAAGTGTAGATAGATGAGAGAGATGTGGTAACACACACGAAATATAAATCATTGCACTAGTGTTAGAATATTGTCCATATGAAGTATGATGTATGTGGGTACGGGATGGCCGATGTGACACGGCACATGTATTGAGTGACACAGTACCGCCCAACATCCTTTATCTGGGGGTAAAAAGAAAGAGTATGATGTGGGAGTGAGAGCAACCACGCTAGCCTTACGAGGGTGACCTAGCAACACAAATGAGTACTTCTTTCAACTATGTGTTTTAGGACATGTAGCCGTTATAAAAGCTACCATTAAAACATGACAATTATGTGTACTTTATCTATAACATGATAATCACCATAGATGAGAGAGAGGATTAAGTGAACCCATGAACCCATGTCCATTGTTCCTAGAAGAGAAAACCTTTGTCTTGTCCTCTTGCATTGAAGAGGATTGGGACACTTTTACATTCTTGTTTTGCTACATAAACTTCCATCCATCAACCACCTTGTTCTTAAACTTGTTTAGTGCATAATCAACTAAAACTTGTGACACTTTAGTTGTAGGGAATAGATAACTTTTCCTTCTTGCTCCTGCGGATCGATACCTTACTTCCACATTGAGAGGTGCTACAGTGATCCCTTGCTCTTGGGGGTTATCAAGTACTTTTCTGGCGCCGTTGCCGGGGAGCGTAGCGCTTAAGTTTCTATTCTTGTGTGCACTAGACTAAGCTTGGGGAGGTTTCTTTTATTTGCAATCATCTAAGCTTGGGGAGGTTCTTTGACTTGTTTGATGATACTATGTCTCCTATTTATGATGATGAATATGATATTTTCAGTCCACCCACTATTGAGTATAAAGTTTATTGTGATTATGATATGCCTCCTATATATGATGATTACAATGATTATTATGAATGTTTTACTCCCACTATTCCTAATGAAACTGTTTATGCTTATGTGGAGAGTAATGATACTTTTATGCATATGGATCATGATAAGAATGTTTCATGTGATAGCTATATTGTTGAGTTTATCAATGATGCTACTGAAAGTTTTTATGAGAGAGGGAGACATGATTTCATATATCTCAAAAATATTAAGTCTTCTCTCTTTTTGTTGAAAATTTTGAAGTTGCACTTGCTTTGCCTTCCTATGCTAGTCACTTTGTGCTTTATTGATTTATTTTCTTACAAGATCCCAATGCATAGGAAGTGGGTTAGACTTAAATGTGTTTCATATTTTTCTCTTGATGCTCTCTTTATTTCAATTCTTATTCCTATGTGAGCATCATTAAAACTATCAAGCCTAGCTATATGGCTATAAAGAAAGCGCTTTGCGGGAGGCAACCCGGTTATTTTTTGTGTGATTTTCTTTGTGTCCTCTTGCTGTACCAAGAGACTTTGTTTATAGTTTAGGTTCTGGAATTTTCAATAAAGTGCCAAGTTTTACCCTTTTTGGTTTGAAAAAGTTGCTTATAGCGTTCGGAGATTTTATTCCTGCACGAGTCAGTGCACGGTATGATTTTTAATTCTTATTCTGTAACTCCGAATGAGCTCATATTTGAACTGTAGTTGCAACTTTTCATCCTCTGTATGCATGAATTTTTTCGGAATTTTTCGAGAAAGTTTGGTAGGGTAGAAAAATACGTTTTGCTGCTGCTTTTTTCTGGACAGATTCTGTCCCATTTTGTTTGATGCATGCTTTGAGCTTTTAAGTTGAATCTTTTTGATCCAATTGAGTTTATGAGTAGGCATACAACATTATACACTTTCTGGACATCTCATATGAATTTTTGTTCAAGGATTATATGCAGCAAGAACCTATTTGTTTATCACTATTAATGCACCCCACAGAAAAGAAATGGGAGAAACGGTGTTTTGAAGTTTTTTCACAGGGATTGGAGGAGATGCACCAAGAGCTATCCAAGGATGGTGAAGACCATAAGCTTGGGGATGTGAAGACAACCCCGCTGGACCTACACACTCTCGGTTTGCACACGTCCAACTTCTGTTTTTCGATCGAAACACTTTATCGCATAAACTTGGAGCGTCTTTTTGTTTGTTTTGGTTTGATTTGTTTTGAGAGACCACCACACTATCATTTATATATGAGAGAGCTACTGGAAATATGGGTTGAAATATGTTGGATGCTTTTATAAGATTGGGAAAAGGGATGTTTGAGTTGATTTTTAATGATACATATAGTTGCATGATTCATGAGCTTGTTTATGAGTAATAGTTTGCAAATCTTTTTGAAGAGCTATCACTTATTCATGTTTTGGTGCTGATTGTTATTTTACTTGGTTTAACATGGATTAGTTAGTTCTATGGACACTCATGCATGCATCTAGATGGTCAACTTTCTCCCTTTTGCTAGCCCAAACATTCCAACAAGTCAAAACTTGTTTCCAACACCTTCAACCAAAGTTATTCCAGTGAGTCCACCATATCTACCTACTAGCTATATGCTATTCCGAGTATGTTCATCATGATATTTGTGTTATCTATACCTCTGAATGAAAATGATTATGTTATTGATTGCCATGGAAAAGTTGGTTATATAGCTCTCACGAACTTGATGCACATTTTACTATCATTGCATAAATAAAACATGACCCATTGTGATTAAGATTATGATGCTAGTGGCTTGATAAATGTTCGAGGTTGGGAGTTAGCCCATATGTGCTGTCACATGCAAAGCTTTCAACATGCTCCATTTAGTTGATATCATGTGCTTTTGTTATGGATGCCTATCATGGTGAAATAGGGGAAATGATAGTTTAAATGAGTTTGTATAAATGGTTAGAG
Source organism: Poa pratensis (assembly GCA_947311845.1). NCBI lineage: Eukaryota > Viridiplantae > Streptophyta > Magnoliopsida > Poales > Poaceae > Poa > Poa pratensis. The sequence continues at coordinate 34,255,569 of CAMZMU010000074.1, forward strand.
AGACGCCTGGGCCGCTAATCTAAGCCATGCATTATTCATGGTGGAAATTTACTTACATGCTATGGTGAATTATCTATGACACACCTTACAATAAAAGCTATTCCAATGGTAAATAAAAAGGGTGTTGAGGTGTTCATCTTGTTTGTTTGTCTTGTCATTTTGATATGGGCTTGTTCCATATCCTGGGACAAGAGGTACCCCAGTTGACGCTCTTGATGATACTATTATTACTTACAATGATAGATAACTTGAACTTGCTTTTCCCAAGTTGAGTAACTCATGGTGTAGGTACTTGTATTCAAGGGGCATGAGACATCCAACCTTTACTTTGTCAAGCACACTACTCATATTTGCTCTCACATTAAACTATAATCATTCAAGATGCTATGATAGGGGAATGAGAGCTTGACACCAAGTATTACCACATTGCAATCATTAACTTAAGTAGAGAGTTTGGAGGTTAGATGAAACTTATGCATGCTTTACCTCTACTCACTTATTCATCTTTCCAAAGTGTCCACCAAACATATTCAGATTTTCATCATCACTCTATGGACCACATGTATGCAAAAGTAAGAATGTCCATATTACTATCTGTTATGTTACACTTTGTGAGCTATCATTGAACATCCTTGCATTGAATACTTGATATCACTTCATAAACTGTTTTGCATATTGCTACTCCTTTGAAGAATGAATCATTTGACTCTATGTAGCAGTAGCAATCATCTTTGATATCCATTGTTAGTGCTATATTGCAAAGTCCATGTTAGTTTTATCACCTTCATACTCGAGGACGAGCATGGGTTAAGCTTGGGGATGTTGATGCATGTAAAATGCATACATGAACTTTGCACTTTATCACTTATATTCTAATCATATTTGCATCATATAAGGGTTATACCACTGTTATTTAATGATTTTAAGAAATACTAGGAAATTTGCCCGTGCATTGCGACGGGAGAGAAACACAACTTTTGAAAGATTAATGTCAGAGCGTACAAAACTTTGACAGGAAGTCGATCAATCCATGCAACCTAGTCTCGTTATAGAACAATACTCATAGAGTTGAAAAAACACACTACATGGTTTTCGATCTTCTATGTTTGTATCATGCATATATAAAAGTTTGAAAATGTCATACAAGGTTTTATTATTAAATACATGGGATAACACCAAATAAATTTAGTTTGGTTGAATCGCCAAAAACTGTTGTTCACAGCGAGAATTGTTGCTCCTCTTTGCGGTTGCTGACAAGAAAATGACCATCCAACTGATGTAAACAGATGATTGTTTTTTATTTTTTCCCCATCTCCACACGTAACACACGGGCATATTTGTTACTCCCTCCGTCAAAAAATAAGTATCTTATCTTTTCCCAAAAGTGGATGTATCTAGTCATGATTTATGTCTAGATATACCAACTTTATCAGGAAAATATAAAACACTTACTTTTGGATAGAGGGGTAGTATTTATAACACCAAATAACCTAGCTAGCAATAGCAGTCAACTCTCGAGTAATGACACGAATTCTCCAGCGATCAATTGGTCATGCTAACACACGGGATCATTCCTCGTGTGACTCACCTGGAACAGTATGCTCAGATTCATGAGCCTCGCTATGCTGTCAACGTGCTGGACATGGCGACGCTCGATCTGCACAACCTCCTCTACGGCACGAGCTTGCGGGACAATTCCGTCGTTCTTCCATGGGCAAGGAGCGGCGCCTGCAGAGCTCCTCGACAGAGGCAATGGATTGGCGTTTCAGAGCGGTGGTGGCGTTCTTGCAGCTCTGTCGACATGGCATCCATTCTCTTCAGTGTTTCGCGACGTCGGGCAAGGACACAGTTGATATTGGGCCTTGCCCACATGTGCGCTTGCGTGGATTCGAGTCCTTGTAGTTATCGGGACACACGTACAGCTAGCGATCGGACAGAAAAAGGAGCGATGAAAGAACAATCGAATCGTTTTTTAACTTTAACTTATGGGTGGCACATGTGGGTAATTAATTACAACTTTAGGGGTAATTTGGATGACCTACCAAATCAAACGGCGGAAGCCTTAGTGCCTTTATTATTAGGTATAGAAAATAATTGTTTCCTATTTTTATGGAATTAACCCTGCGCAGGCAGAAAACCCTATTTCTTTCCTTTTATGTTTCAGGGACCCAAACATCGTCATAAAATTCTGGAAAAATACAGAGGTCATTATTTTGGAAGGAAGAAGATCTAGGAGCGAAGGAATCAAGCAAACGGAGCCCGCAAGGCAAAAAGGGGGTGGCCCACGCGGCCAGGTACTGTGGCCGCATGGGACCCACCCATTTGGGCCTCGTGGCTCCGTTGCCGTCGATCTTTCCTCCACCGATTCCGTCTTGACCTAAAAACACCTATAAAAAGGGTCCCCCGGCGTTCTCTGGAAAGAGGCGGCGGAGAAACATAGAACCACGAAACAGAGAGTCAGAAGGCTGCCGCCGGAGAAGATCGGAGGGGGAAATGCCGCCGGAGTCACCTCCGGAAGGCTCCACCCCCCTCCGGCGTGTTCATCATCAACATCTACAGAAAGAACTTCTCCACCATCATCACCATGATGAAGGGGGAGTAGTCCACCCCCTGGATTTGGGTTTGTGGTGGTAACTTATGTATCTCTCCTCTCTTTGAGCTTCACTAATTAGTACCGTATGAGCTGCTGAACATGATTACGGTCATCTATGTAATTCCCATGGTGGATATTGTGGTGTGAGATAATATTTGTTATGCATTTACTGTTGTGTTGGATCTTTTATGACTTGTCATACTTTGGAGATATTCTATGATGCATGTGATGGTTTGATTTATGCATAATGCCTTGTTTATCTTTATCATGAGGTGATTGACACCACCAAGTGTAGATAGATGAGAGAGATGTGGTAACACACACGAAATATAAATCATTGCACTAGTGTCTAGAATATTGTCCAATATGAAGTATGATGTATGTGGGTACGGTATGGCCGATGTGACACGGCACAGGTATTGAGTGACACAGTACCGCCCAACATCCTTTATCTGGGGGTAAAAGGAAAGAATATGAAGTGGGCGTGAGAGCAACCACGCTAGCCTTACGAGGGTGACCTAGCAACACAAATGAGTACTTCTTTCAACTATGTGTTTTAGGACATGTAGCCGTTATAAAAGCTACCATTAAAACATGACAATTATGTGTACTTTATCTATAACATGATAATCACCATAGATGAGAGAGAGGATTAAGTGAACCTTTGAACCCATGTCCATTGTTCCTAGAAGAGAAAACCTTTGTCTTGTCCTCTTGCGTTGAAGAGGATTGGGACACTTTTACATTCTTGTTTTGCTAACATCGAACTTCTATCCATCAACCACCTTGTTCTTCAAACTTGTTTAGTGCATAATCAACTAAAACGTGTGACACTTTAGTTGTAGGGAATAGATAACTTTTCCTTCTTGTTCCTGCGGATCGATACCTTACTTCCACATTGAGAGGTGCTACAGTGATCCCTTGCTCTTGGGGGTTATCAGCACCGCAGGTACGCCCCACCCCCGCATCCTCTCCCTCCCTCCTCTCCTTCCTAGCACCGAAGGTGCTTGTGAAAATGCACAACACCATTTTTTTTGAAAAGCTACTATTTTAGATTTAGTTTAGGTAGTGTTTAGGTTTAATGAAATTGATTTTATGATTTACATTTAGACCTCCATGTTTAGCTACTGTTTAGTTTAGCTACTTATATTTTTTGTATGAAATGTTGTCGGAATGCAATCGACAAATGTCGATGGATAATGTGTGGTGTGGTGGTGGGTCGATGAATTTTTGTGTGATGTGAATGTCGCAATGCGACTGACAAATGGTCGATGAATGCATGTGAATTGTTTGCAGGTACCCCTAGAGGCCCTAGAGATTGCCGGAACGTTGATTAACTTCCGTTCCGGCAAATTCGGGTACTCCATACGTCCTTTTTTAGCAAAGGTCATGCCGAAATGTTTCGTTGATTTTGGCATGACTTTGCTAAAAAGGGACATATGGATTACCCGAATTCATTAACATAAATGACAATGGTGCGTGATCTGTCTAATTCATTAACTAGCATGCCTAGCTCTTTTAACTTGTGTGACGTGTGTGAGAACTCTTTTTTACCGTCTTTTGATCATGCCGATGATTAAACTGTTGTGGCACTATGTGATCCGGAGGCGACGTGAGTGAAACCTGTGATATGCACGAATACACATTTTCTGCATCCCACTGGATTTCACTTACGCCGTCTCTGAATTTGTGTGTCCAAATCTAATTAAGTATGAGGCATGCTTTTCATTTCTCCCTATACCTCATTTTTTCAATGCTGATGATTAAAAGGACGTGGCGCAATATGAATCCTGATAGTTTGTTAAACCTTGTATCATGCACACATACAAGTTCTGTGCCTCCTACTTGGTTCAACAAGGTTATCATAATTCCTTGTGTGCTTCCAATAATATTCTAAGTATGAGGCATAATATTTTTTGAATCTTGTTTTCTCTCTAAGTCTTACAATGCCGATGATTAAAATGAGGTGACACTATGTTATTCAGGGGTGTTGTGAGTGAGAAAACATATCTTCTGCATCATACTGGCTCGCTCACACCATCCCTGAATTTGTGTGTCCAATCTATTATATGAGGCATTCTTTTGAGTTGACATGTATGAGTTGGTCTTCTTCATTTTTTTACCATGCCGATGATTAAATGATGTGGCGCACAATATAATCTTGAGAGTTTGTTGAACCTTCTATTATGCACACATACAAGTTTTGTGCCTCCTACTTGGTTCAACAAAACTCTCGGGATTGTTTGTGTGTTTCCAATATATTCTCCGTATGAGGCATAAGTTTTTTTTGAATCTTGTGTCTAAGTCCTACTTTATTTGTGTCTAAGTCCTAGTTTATTTGTGTCTAATTAAATCTTTCATGCACTCAATTTTATTTGTTGCCTAACTTTTTTATCTGTCTTCTGTATAGAGATGAAGAATGAGTAAGGAGGAGGCGGAAGCTAGCGGTCGGAAGAGAGGAGGAACGACCGGATACTTCACCATGATCTCTTTGTCATCTTTGTCGTTGCGTGCTGCTCACAAACTTAGCGTTTAAATTATTGTAATATCGAAGACTACTAAACACCGTCTCAACCGTGTGATGTACGGTTTTCGTCAAACATTTGTATAACTTTTCGGTTTGTACTTATAATCATGTATCTATACTTTTTCTGCTATCTGTATGTATATTGCTGATATATATACCTGTATACTGCTAGAATACAATTTTCAAAAAAAAACCGCCAAATATACCGCTGGCGAACCTGTAAACTACCGCCGGCGGTCAAGGTCCTCCTACGCATCTGTACCGCTGGCGAGCGGAGGACGTACCGCTGGCGGTCGTGCGCACCGCCAGCGCTGCGCGAACTACCTCTGGTGGTCGGGAGCCGTGTTCGCCAGCGGTACAGTTTCGTACCACTGGCGATACGGGGACGGCCAGCGGTAGCAACTACCACTGGCCATTTTGTACTGGCGAACCCGAATTCGCCAACGGTAGGCTAAAAAAGTCGCCAACGGTAGGGGTTTCCCTACTAGTGACTTCTTCCCCTCGCCGTGGGTGGCCGTCTCGCTGTTCGCGGCGGTCGCGATATTCGTTGTGCCGTCCCTGCTGCAGACGGTGTATACCATGCTCGGGTACAACCAGAGCACTAGCTAGTTTTTCTTTTCTTTCGAGAATAACCACTAGCTAGTTGAGAGAATGCAGAAATACTACTCGTAGTTTCCTCATTCATCCATGATCCATTAGTCCTCAGAGTACTCGGCTTAATAATGTCGATTCTGAATACTCCAGTGTGAATCTATGTCCCTCCTTATCAAAATATAAGAATTTTTAGTCCTTTCTGCACAACATATCAGACTAGAAAGTCTTATATTTTGATACAACAGAGTGCAGTTTTGTGTCAACGAGTTAATTTATTTAGCTTGGAAGGATCTTTTTGGTGTAACCGACTTGGGAGGCATAAATAGGACCTTGGTGCAGTTATGAAACATTCCTGATGTACTTGCTTCGTTCCAAATATTGAAGAAGTTTACAGAAAAACATGGCAAAATAAACAATATCAAATTAATTTCACTAGGGGCATTCCGCGAAGATGAATATGATTTTTGGTGCACCGTTTCAAATTGGTCCAATCAAGGGGTAGGTCCACATAGATTTCCCGCCAGATTTCGTCAATTAATTAGAAGGTGCTGAGAATCGCAATTATGTAGGCATTCAAATACCTTTTCAGGACCAGCCATATGAATAAATTAGTGTCATCATCCCACCTAATCCACCATCGACCAATTGGGCTATGCAACATTTTGTTCGAGATAGTGTCCACGTGCTTGGTTATACTTCAACCCCTATTTTGTGATGAAATATTTTAGAGAACCAAAGCGCCTTTTTGTCTTCGCGTATGATCACGGGTAAGGTCTTTTAGTATTTGAATGCCTCCACCATATTGATGACTAAACACATGTTTACTTTTTGTCCTTACAAGTTAGTTTTATCTAAAGATTATGACAAATGTCGGCTGGAATTTTCTGGTGAATACACCCCATAAAATGGGGTTCTGTTACCGGTGGGTTCAATGGATTTTCTCTTGTTTGACCATGGTGAAATATTCAATCAAATTCAATGGAACACTTTTGAAACCTTACTCTCCCTCATGTGGTATTTGATGGGGGGGGGGGGGGAATCCCCTATCCCCTTTCTATCATCTTGATTTGCTAGAACAAATTGTCTTCTACAAGACTGCAACAATCAAAAAAGAATTGATAGAAGAGATATTTTCATCGCCAAACGGTTTTTATAACAAAATGAAAATTTGTGATTGAATAGCAAATGTATCACCACAGTTTACCACAATACATGCTAGATGTGTTTGCCTTAACCTTGAAAATCATTGTTTTGTTGATGTGATTTCCGTGGCAGTTGAGTTTTGTGTAAGACCGCAGACAGCTAACCGGTGCTTAACTGCCACGTGGATACCGATGTTAACTTTGACATCCTTCTGTTATTAGATTGACAACACCGACATTGAACATTGAACAGGTGATTTGGTGGCACATATGACTGTTCGTACATTCAGGCAAAATCCCGTTTTTAATTATTTTTTTGGTCGTGACGATTATTTTATCACGAACATGATCCGTCACAGCAGATGGATGACCCATCAAAAGCCCATTAAACTTAGGCAGGGCAACCCATTAGAATTATTAGACATGTCGTCCCACCAAAAGCCCATTAGGTGAGATTGCTTGGTCTATCAGTCCATTTAGTTTAGGGTGGCGAGCTCAAAAAAAAAAAATTAGGGTGGCTCACTCTTCTTTGTCATGCGAGACATACATATTGGGTTTGTTTGTTGTCATGTTTAAACCCATTTTGAAATCCCATTAGACGTCGCATTAAATTGCAATTTTTTACAGTACAACCAGTTCCTACCAGTGGACCTTTTGTTCCACTCTGATGCGGACCAGGCAGGTGGAATATTTAAATTAACTTTTGGAATTCTAAATTAAGTTTTACATAATATCGAAAATACCATTAAAAGTTACATTTGGAGTTCATGTAGCACAATATAGTTTTTACTAGCTCACACAATGAGACTTTACTATAATTTTCTTACCTTCTTCAGTATCACTTAAGAATTTGTCCATGAACTTGCTCGAATCCTCCACGCACTTTGTCAACATATCAGTTTCAGATCGAAGATCCGCTAGACCCTTTTTGTCCATATAGTAAAGTATTGGGATATTTATCACCCGTAGGGATTGTTTAGTTTGTCCATTACTCAGCACGAATGTGTTGATGAAATCTGCCATATTCATTGTCCTGAGTTCCTTACTCTTCAGCACGTCTCAAGTCTCAACCAAGAGGAGACATGTTAAACTCGTATATGACCATCAATTAAGCTGAAGTTCATTGACAAAACCAAATCGCTATGGAAGGAGATCAGCTGAGCGGATCAACCGATGACCACCAATACCACATTGACATTGACATTGACATTGACACAGCCGTGGACACGAAATCTGATGGGGTTGAAGCCGACCGGAAGTGGCTGCGCAAGCTCACGTCGGCGACGGTGAACAAGACCGTGATGAACGACCTCATCGCGCGGACGCCCATTCTGTGGTACCTCGGTGAGCGCTCGGGCGCCATCCTCCGGTGCGCCCCGGCCGCTCCGGGCGCGTCGATGCGCTCCACGCGGTGCGCGCCGTGGCCATCGGCCCGTTCCACCGCGGCGACCCAGGCCTCCATTTCCCCGACGATGCCAAGCTCCCGTTCATGCGGTACCTGCAGGAACAGTGCGGGCTCGACGTCAACCGCTACGTCGCGGCGCTATCCGCGGAGCGCCACCGCCTCCGCGACGAGTTCGCCGACGACCACGAGCTGCTGGACGACGAGGAGAGGTTCCTGGAGATACTGCTCCTGGACAGCTGCTTCGTCCTCGTGGTCAGCATGATGCTCAGCAATGCGGGAGTCGGCGACGACGCCGAGTCGCCGACAGCACGACGCGGGCAGCGTCCATCACCCGGGAGTACTTCATCCTGCACATGGCCGTGGCGCAGCATGCCGAGCAGATCAAGCTGGACATGCTGGTGCTCGAGAACCAGGTCCCCTTCGCCGCCGTCAAGCTGCTCGTCGCCTCCTGCGACAGGCTGAAGCTCCGGCACTCTGTCGAGGTGGTCGTGCTCGGCTGCTTCGACGATGTCTGTCCGAAGCGGGCACGCCTCCCCTGCCACGCCATGGGCGCCGAGTTCCACCACGTCCTGCACCTCTTCCACTGGTCCCGCGTGCCGGAGACCAAGTACGCCATCCTCTCCACGCCGCTGAAGCTCCTCAAGATCAAGAAGCAGTCGGAGCGGCTCTTCCCTGCTCCATGGATCTGCGGCGCTCGGCGGTGTGGTTCCGGCAGGCGGACACGTCGTCGAGCTCCCAAGGCGGCCTCGACATGTCCTTCTGGAGCCTCCCGGTGAGCCCCCTGGCGGTGATGAGCATCCCGTGCTTCCACGTCCACGGGTACAGCGCCGTGGTGCTCTACAACATGCTCGCCTTCGAGACGCACTTCCACTGGGCGTACGGCGCCTGCGTCACCACGCACGTGGCGCGGATGGAGGGCCTCGTCCGGTGCCCGGGGGACGCCACCTTCCTCCGTCGCCGGGGCGTCCTCTCCTCCACGCGGTTCTCGGACACGGAGCTCGTCTACTTCTTCCGTGAGCTCGGGGCGCACACCGTCGGCGCCAGGCTGACGGACGAGTTCGGCGACATGCTTGACGCCGTGGCGTGCCACCGCGGCCGGAGGATCAGCCGGTGGTGCGGCGACTTCGTGTTGCACTTCTTCCCGTCGCCGTGGGTGGCCGTCTCGCTGTTCGTGGCGGCCGCGATATTCGTTGTGCCGTCCCTGCTGCAAACCGTGTATACCATGCTCGGCTACAACCAGAGTACTAGTAGTTGAGAGAATTCAGAAATACGGAGTAGTTTCCTCACTTATCCTTAGTCTCCAAACAGTATGCGGCTTGTCGATTCTGAATACTCCAGTCTGAATCTATGTTTTTTCCGATTTTTTTACAGAGTTCAAATTGTACATTTTTTGATAGATTATCATTCCTAATTCATCTGATAGCAAAAGAGTTCAAATGTGAAAAGGCATTTTTCTTTCAGCTGATCATTCCATGAATCTTTTTTGAAAAGGACACATTTTACTTGACTAACCTTACATGATGCTATACATTTGAAAACTGGAGATAGTTTAATGGTGGCTTTCCACCAGAATTACCCACACAACTCTGAAGGATGAGGAACGGTATCCTGATAATATGTTGACCAACTCAGCTTAGCCCTTGAAGATCAGTTCTATTATAACACTTATCAAGCAATTTCAGAAGTGGTTTGCCCTTGAGTATCTGAAATATAAATTTGTGGCCTTGTATTTTATCCTACTTAAGCCGCTAGCAGATACTGAAGATGATACCCAACCATGAGGAACACGGTATCCTAATAATAGGCTTTGCCAGCGGCTTAAGTAGGAATTAAACAGTATCTTATGTGGTATTTCTCAAGTAAAATGCAAACATAAATATCCTCAAGATAAAGGAACAATACAAGAAAGAAAACAATGTTTCTCATTGTAAAAGGCTTCACGTCAATGGAAAGAGAAAAAACCACACAGACCTCTTTTTACCTCTACAAAAAATTATCAGGAATATATCTACAAACGGAAACACTGAACATAGTCCTATATCAGAATGTACAACGGTTAGATGACTAAGAGCATCACTAGTAGTACCCTCAAACCCTCATAGCAGTTTAAGGGTTGAGAATTGACATTTTTTGCACTTTTAAGGGTTGAAAAACAGATGCAAAGACTAGAACTCTCAAACCCAACCCTTATTTATAAGGGTTGGGTTTGAGGGTTCTAGTGTTTGCCTCAACCCCAACCTTTGAAACTGCCATTTGACATATCACAAATTTCATCACATTTCATCATTTGACATAAAACAAATTTCATCACATTTGACATAAAACAATAATCATTCTAGTTATTATTACACCACTAAATAATACTTTCAAGCACATAATAATCATTCAAGTTATTACAACAATGTTGGAGCAAATTACAATAATTGTTCGAATCAAATAGGACATAGAAAAGTAAAACAAAGGTAGATCATGGGCCATGGCGCCGCCCATCCAACTGCCACTGGTGCTCTACTAGATCATCCCGGAGCTGACCATGAGTGTTTGCATCCTCAATCTCACGATGTGCTTGAAGAAAAGCTTGTACGCGACAAGGGTTTCTTTCCGGTTACACACGGGTACCAACATTGTCATAGAAACAAGGCATGTTTAACCCTCTCTCATCCTCTAGGATCATGTTGTGTAGAATCACACAACATTTCATGATGTTCACCAATGTTTTTTTGTCCCAAAACCGAGCTGGACCCTGAACTATGGCAAACCTTATTTGCAAAACACCGAATGCTCTCTCAATATCCTTGCGGGCTACCTCTTGTGCCTTGGTGAAATGAGGCTCTTTTTTGGTTAAGGGCACCCCATTTTTCTCCTTGATGGACTTCACAAGAGTTGCCCAATCGGGATAAATGCCATCGGTGAGATAGTATCCCATTGAGTACTCATTGTCCATGATTTTGTAGTTGCAAGTTGGAGCATCCCCAGAAATTGCAAGTTGGAGCATCCCCAGAAATTAATCTTTTAAACAAAGGAGATCTATTGAGCACATTGATATCATTGAGTGTTCCCGGCAACCCAAAGAATGCATGCCAAATCCATGTGTCCTCCGATGCCACGGCCTCAAGCACAATGGTAGGATCACGGCTTTTACCGCAATACATTCCATGCCATGCCTTTGGGCAATTTTTTCATGTCCAATGCATGCAATCAAGACTACCAAGTATCACCGGCCATCCCCTTTTTTCATTAATTTCCATCAATCTCTTCGTATCTTCCTCGTTTGGTGCCCGAAGATACTTTTCACCATACAACCGGATGACCAACTTTGGAAACCTACGGACGGACTCCGTGGTTGTATCTTGTCCAATGCGAAGATACTCGTCGGTATAGTCCGCGGGTATGCCATAGGCGAGTACCCGCATTGCCGCGGATATCTTTTGGTATCCAGTAAACCCCATGATATCGGCGGCGGATCTACGACGCTTGCAGTAATCGGAGGCGGCCTCACAATATGTGACAATCTTCACAAACAAACTACGACGCATTCGGTACCTTCTGCGGAAGAGGCGAGGAGGGTATGTAGGTACCTCCGCGAAGTAGTCTTGCATCAAATGCTCGTGTCCGAGAGCGCGGTTCTGGTAGATGGTGACTCGCCCCATCTTCGACCCTCTTCTCTGATCCATCAGCTTCGCGCGGTCTTCAAACGCTTGCACGTCGACGAGGAGGCTCATCATCTCGACGTCGTCGTCTTGAAGCAACTCTTCAATGTCCGAATCGTCTGTTGACGACCAACCGGACTCATCGGACAACGACTCCATGTCGTCGGTGTTCACCTCCATCTACACATGTGAGTGCCAACAATGTCAACAATGAGTGCCAACAATGAATCAAAAATGAAAAAATGAAAGAAAAAAAATAAACATATCTCACCTGCGGGTCGTCGGGCGGGCGGGGAGCGGGGCGGGAGGTGGCGTGGGCGGCTGGGGGAGGAGGCGGCGCGGGCGGCGGGGGAGGAGGAGGCGCGGCGACCGAAGCCGGGGGAGGAGGCGGCGTGGACGGCCGGGGCGCGGCGGCTAGGATCCGCGCGGGAGGCGTGGGCGGCCTGGGGAGGAGGAGGCGCGGCGGCTAGGGGAGGAGGAGGCGTGGGCGGCCGGGGGAGGAGGAGGCGCGGCCGGGGCCTGGGGAGGAGGCGGCGTGGGCGGCCGGGGCGCGGCGGCTGGGATCCACGCGGGAGGCGTGGGCGGCCGGGGGAGGAAGAGGCGTGGGCGGCCGCGGGAGGAGGCGGCGGGGGGCGGCCAGGGCCCGGGGCGCGGCGGCTGGGATCCGGCGGGAGGCGGGGCCGGCGGGGATGGCGGCGGGCGGCGGCTGGGATCCGCGCGGGCGGGAGGTTGGGGAGGATGAATTTTCCTTGGAAAATGTACTCAAACTATGATTTGTATTATAACATGTTTGTATAATTAATGTAAAGATATATGAAATGAAAAAATTGTAAGACGAATTCAGCGATAGCAATTTATACATTTCCAATACATATAATTTATTATATATTAATGGTCAAAATCATGCATACAAAACTAGCAAAAAATGTAGTGCGCCTTATATTTTCGGACAAATGGAGTACAACAATCTATTTTTCCATCATCTACCCATATCCAAATTGTTTGTCCAAAACAAGATAGAATAAAAATAGGATGATCCAAAACAATATAAAGTGGTTTTAGGTATAAATGTCTCATATTAGGGGTGGGGAAGGGGGGCAGTTGCCCCCCTTGAAATACACATAGACCCTCCATTGCTATACTTGAGATTCTATAATCATGCTATTTTCTCATATCAGGCTTGATGATGTTCTGACTGCTGAAGTGGTTGTTGATGCGGCAGTCGTGGATTCAAAATGTATCATGTTGCTCTAGGTGGTTGATGACGCCGGCCGCCATAGCTGGATGTTCTTCCGCTTGGCACCACCGTCTTTATCAATATGTCGTCTGCGGCTTCTTTGTTGTCACCTTCTGGATGTGCTCGTTCTTACTCAGCTCTTCTTCTCTTCGGTTATACTAGCTGACAATCTGTTTTTCGTGGTACATGCCAACGGATCTAGCATGTATGGTCCTGTACTATGGTAGATCCACCTAGTATGCTCTCCAGTCACGATTTTATTTTTCGTTGTAAAACCATTTGACGATAAAAATGACTCTTCTACCAAAAAAAATGGTTGGTGTAGAAGACAGATTTTTCTATTGAAACAAGATAAATAAAAAGGGGATAGGCGATTCCCCATCAAAGACCTCACGAAGTAGAGAAAGCTTCCAAAAGAGCTCTGCATTTGATTGAATATTTCACCATGGTCCATGGTCAAACAAGACATACTCCTTTGAACCCACCCGTGACAGAACCCCATTTTATGCGGTGTCCTCACTAGAAAGGGCAGTCAACCCATGGCATAATATTTAGGCAAACCTAATTTGTAAGAACAGAACAAAAATACATGTATATTGTCGTCCATATACTGGAGGCATTCAAATGCTAAAAGGGCATTGTCTGTGATTGGCGTTTCGATTCTTTTTTGACAGGATCCGATGCATTAAAAAGGAAGCTCAGTACATCTTACAAACAGGTCCAGCAGAAACTAGAAATTACAACAGGACCCAGTAAAATGCACAAAACACCCCAAACCACCTGAGGAAATTACAATCGGATCCACCCCACACCCCAAACGCCTAAACGCCGTCGGAGCCGCCGTACCACCATTGACGAGGGAGAGAGCACCTCCACATGTTGTAGAAGACCGCAGAACCGCCCGCCGCCACGCGATGGAGACCTAGCTCGATGAACGCATACGGCCACAGCGCCTGCTCCCCCAGACCACCCCTCTTCCCGCCGACGCGGCAACGCCCAGGCCCGCCACCCGAAACACCCAAACTCCAGACAGCCGCTCCCCTCGCCACCACGGCCGGCCGGAGCAAATCCGTCGAGAAGAACCACCTCCACCACCAGCAAACAAGGAACGCCAACAAAGAACAGCGGCGCTTGGTACCTGACGTCGAGGAACTCCTCCATGGAGCTCCAGAAACCGGCAGGATCTCGCACTCCGACGATGCGTCCTCCTCACCGCCGGGATAGCCGCTGCGCTCCCATAGCCATGCACCCCTCTTCTTCCCCCCCCCCCCCCCCCTCGCCACCGAGGCCGGCCAGGAGCAGAGTAGTGATGCACAGAAACTGGAAGCAGGAAAGCCAGAAGAAGCTGGCGCCAGAGCAAAACATCACCTTGGCTCTCCACCATGGAGCACCAGAAGTAGAACGCTCCGGCCGACCCACGCCACCGCTCGCAAGTGGCCAGGACCAACATCCTTGACCCGCAGAGCTACACGAGCCCAACTCCATGGCAACCTCCACCTCCCCTCCACCACGGCGGCACAGGAAGAAGGCCATAGCAGTAGGAATCGGAAGGTCTGAGGCAAGGCAAACCTCGAGCTTATTTGTAAGGGGCGCCGCAGATCCTCCAACACCCGCCTTAAGCTCCGCCCTCCGGAGCAGCTCGACGAGGAGAGTCGCCGCCGCCGGCCTCAGGATGCAGCTCGCGTGCATCTGTGACCAAAGACCCCTCGGCATGACGAATCGCCACAAGGGGCAGCACTAGAAGCAGCAACCTAAAACTACTAAATACACGGGACTCGCCGGCGTCTCTCCTCCGCCATCTCCTGCCGGCAACGCCGCAGCGAGAGGCTCGGGATCGACCCGGAATCTCACGGGCGACTCTCAACGAGCTCCTAGAGGAGAGAGAGAGGGAGAGGATAAGGTCCGAGCGAACGGGTTAAGAAATGATTGGCGTTTCGATTCTCTAAAATAACATGACCAAGTACGGGTTGTAGTATAACCAAGCATTTGGGTACTATCTTGAACAAAATGTTGTGTAGCCCAATTGGTCAATACTCATTTAGCTCGATTAATTAGGTCATCTAGTTTTGGGATGAGCACGATAGATGTGTAATTTGTTAATTTATGCATATGTCCGCTTGTGAAAAGTATTCAACGGCCCAAATATATACAGACCTACCGCCTTGATTGGACCAATTTGAAACGTTGCATCAAAAAAATCTCTTCATCAGCAAATTGTCTACATTTACATCTTTGCGGAATGTATATAGTGATGTTAATTCAATATTGTATATATTGATATGTTTTCCATAAACTTGGTCAAACTTAAATTTGTCTTAGGACAAAGATAGAAGTACATATGGGGGCGAAGAAGTACTCCAAGAATGTTTTTATAACCAGCGTTGTGACCCGTGTGGTCAATTGACCATACATATTTTTTGCAAATTCTTTATACATAAGCAAAAAAAAATGAAAATATAATTAGTAAAAGCACATGCATTTGACTTCATTGATTTAAAATGACATCACAACTTTCGGATCATGGCTCCGGCACTGTTCATAACTGCACCAAGGCCCTATTCATCCCATCATCATCTCGACTAATTTATAAAATTTGTGAGTTTCAAAAAAAGAAGGAGGTTAGAAATCCAACAAATCAGGGACGTTTACACTTAAATCCAACGATTTACATTGTGACCGTGATCAACGCTAAATCAACAACGAGTGAAGTGCAGATCAAAAACGATGATCGATTCTATTCCCGCGGAGGCCGGAGGATTGAATCCTCAGGGTCGCTGCCACGCTGTTGCAAAACGCATCCAAACGCCTCCCGCCGCGTCGCCGCACTGCCCGCCACCTCCGCACCGCTCGGAAGACGACGCCGCAACTGCCCGCGGGAGGACGCCGCCGCTGCCCGGGACAGGAGGACCACGCCTCTGCACTGCCCGCCGGAGGACGCCACAGCCTCCGTACTGGCTGGACGACCAAGCCGCATCCGGCTCCGCCCGCGGGACAAGACGACCACGCCGCCGCGGAACAATCCTGCACGGTACGGCGGGCGCGGTCACGTCCCCTGCACCAGCCGGCCGGCAGCAGCTCGACTTCTTCCCTGCGGTTCGACGACATGGTCCTGCATTCCTGCGGCTGCATCCCTGCACACGGATTGGACGCAGAAATTGAAGGTGAATTGCAGAATTTGTTTTCTGAATTTTGCGTGCAGGATTGTTCTGCTAGCTTGGCTCAATTTTTCCATCTGCTGGCTTGGCTCAGTTTATGCCATTATGTGTACAACCAAGTTATTGCTTTTATTTTTGTCTAAGTGGAGGTTGTCAATGACCACCGTCCCTCCGTAGTGCAAGGGATGTAACTGAATGTCAATGTAAGATCGTGGCATGGCTCCAATGCTTCATTGTGTCCATCTCTATGAACAACTGCAACTTGCGCTATTCCCGGGCAAAGAAAACTTGGCCTATTAGAGCAACACTAGTTATCCTCAACTTGCTGAGAAACCATCTGGAGTACGACGAAAATTCCTATCAACTCAGTTGTTTACGGACCCTTGTATTCCTATCCAGTTTAATCTTTTGATCCTTTCTTTGGGTTTTAACCCAAGGACTTGAACAGAAGGTCCCGGATTGTGCTAACTAGAGTGTGTTAAGTTGTGATTACTTAACTCTCGCTAGTAGCACATGATGCTGATCTTCAACCCAAGTCTTTCCGTGGTCTGTGTGGTAAATAGTTGAACCTTAAATTACCGCACCTCAGCTGGTTATGTAACTTCATCTCTTCCTTAGCCTTGCTCTAGGTTCTATCTTGGAAACATCGGGGTTACAGCCAGGATTCTCCTAGCGAGTCTCCCAACTATATTCATGACTTTGCTGCATCTCTCCTTTTGGGCATGGTTATCACAATTGAGTAATAACCGGTGCATCTTCAACATCTTAGGATTTCTCCAGAGCATGTTCTTACTCTAATCTGCTTTCCTGACCTTTGTCTGTCTGTTGACAGTAAAGTTTCATCGTGCGTTGGTATGTTCCGATGCAAGACTTTTTCCTGATCCGTTAAGACTTTCTCTTCGTCTTGGTAGGAGAAACAAACTCCAGTACCTTGTCCACTTCCCGGGCTAGGTCAAAGTTTTGTAATCCACCGAATAAGAGGTTTATTAGTCTCTGTTTCTGCTCCACCTTAGAGTGTCACACTCTTTGATATCGGGGTATTGTGCGCAGTATCATGATCCTCTTGATGAAGTGATGCTCTTACACCTTGTTACTCTCCGATCTCCGAGTGACTTGTTACTCGGGAATGATAATTCGTGAGCAATGATGTGGCTATCGGATATTCTCAGCAGTTCTTACTGCGTTGCAATCCAAAGACCTTCTTTATCCTCCTTAGCATGATTGGTTATCCGATCAATAAGCTGAGTTTGACTGTGTTGCCAAGTTCGTTCTCTCTGATGCACTCCCTCGGTCAAAGAGCTAGGTTCACCCCGAAGCTCCCTAGACCACCTCGTTGTGCCTTGAAAGGCATGATTCTCTCTCGAACTCAAGACATCTCGGTGGAACGTGATATTCCGGAGGTCTTTCCAGAAGTATCTCCAGGTTGTCACCTGACCGTGATGTTGAGCTTATGAGTAAGCTGGTTCTCTGAACAACTCCCTTCTCCAAGAAAATCATGCTGGATGTCCTGAATTATTCGGTTGAGCTTAAACAACTTGGAGAGTTAAAGGATAAAAGCTCTATCCGGTATAGTTCCTTCCTAAAGGGATGTCTAGTCTGTTCGTGTTGAAGCAAGGTGGTATTTCCTTGGTGGAAATGCTAACCTCCAAATCTTTTGTTTTGAATTGGGCTATCGTCAAATCAAACTCAGCCCAACCTACGTGATTGTGTTAGTCCGACTAATACTTATGCCCGTTTAGGTGACAACTTCAGAACACATACCTTGTGATGTCGACCGTCTTGGAGTATCTGGATAAGTTTGTTGTTGAGCCCATCCACTACATTCTTTTTCCTCCCTGTTTGATTGGAAAACTTGTTAGAACTAACCTTGTGTCGTCACAAGGCAAGGTTCTGAAGTTAGAAGTAACTTTCCCTGGTTCACGTGCAATTGCTGAAAGATGTCGCCGTGGATCTGAGTGAAATTGTCTGGTTCTCTCTGAACCATCTCAAGTCAATCATGCATATGCAGAAGATTCGTGGAATGGCATGTTGTTACCTCCTATCCTTGGGAATTTCATCTATGCATCCAAGCCACTGATTGAATTGTTCCAGAGAGAGAGGAAGTCTGAGAACTTCTTTGTCTCCTATGGTGTTTCCCATCAAGAACTAAATCGTGTCTCGCTGCAAGTAAATCAAGTAGGGCAGCTGTCTCCTGACAAGTTGCTAATCCGCGAGTTCCGCAATCTCGTTCCTCCTTTGGAGTCTGTCATTGTAGTCCAACCCTTGGGGTCCTAGCAATTGTAACCCGTTGGTATGCTTTGCAAAGATTCCCTATTCCTACCTGTGGAGTCTGAAGTATCTCTACACCTGACCAGATCTAAATCTCAATCAGAAACGATAGTTGGTGATCCTCAAGAAGCTGGTTCCCGACGTCTAGAAAATCAAGAAGTTTTCCCGATACTAACTTCCCGGGGTTTTCTGGAGTTCTCTCGAACTAGCTTTCCGATCCTTCTCCAGTGATCGAAATGTTCCTCCGTGAGGAAAAGTTCTACTCAAGCTGTTTGGTAGAGTTGCCTCTTTATCCGTTGGAACCTTGTCTCAACACCCTCCCTCAGAAGGTGAAGGCCTTGTGCAAAGTTCATATTCTGAATCTTTTGAGAAAACAGTTGTCTACCAACTGGAAGCTCCCTATCAATCTCCCGTCACATGAAAGTGTCTCTTAACTGTCAATCCAAGGGATGCTTGAAGTCTCATCCTAAATTCTACTAGGAGGTACTCGGTCGTAGTATATTCACCAAGCTCCATTCTTTCGGAGAGGTTTCCTTCTTTCCGATGGTGTACATTGATAGTGACCTTGAAGTGTAGCCGATGAAGATCTTCAGGATGCGCTGGATCGATCTACACCAAGAAGATCGTGTAGTACCGTCGTAACCTTTCCCTCTTTCCTACTCTTAGAATCTCGGGACGAGATTCCTGTAAGGAGGGTAGAATTGTAACAGCCCAAAGTTGAGAACCTAAAAACCCGGTTAAAATTTTTCGCTTTTGTGTTGCATTGCATCATGGCATTCATCTTAAATTGCTAAACAACTAGTTGGTTTGGTAACATCCACAAACAAATGCCAAACTTGCTCCAAAATAATAAAGAAGCAACATTTCTGAAAATTAACAAATGCCCTATTTTTAACTCTATGAACAAATGTTGTCCAAAACTTTTTATTTGGCAACACCAATTTTTGTGGCGCCTCAATTAAATCAGGAAAAGCTACTGGCTTTAAAATTAAAAGAGAAAAGGACTTGTCTGTGAGGAAAACGAAAGCGCAGGGGTTTTATGTAAAATAAAAGGACACTAAAGTGAAGGAGAGAAAACCCCCCAACCAGCCCACTCACTCTCCTCACTCTCCTCTCCATTCTTCTCTCCCCAAAGAGCTCCAAGAGCTAGCTCCCATGGCCGAGCTCGCCGCCGTTGATTGAGGAGTCCCCGAGCGAAACGAAGACCACCAATAGCTCCGCCTCGTCGTCCTCTACCACTCCACCGAAGGAATCGAGCCGGGACGCCTCGAACCAACCGTGCCGCCAAGTTCTTCGCCAACCACCGCCGGAAGCTTCCCGGACGATTCCGGCCATCTCCGTCCATCTCCGGTCCTTCCAAGCACCCCCACGAGTTCAGGGTGAGCAAAACCTCCAAATGGACCTCTACATTTCCTCCTTTTCCCCCTAGTTCATCGAATCCCCGTAGCTCCATTTCGTTTTGGTCGCGTTGACAAATCCGGTGTCCAACCCGGAAATTTCTGGAACTGAACCCGGAATCACCCGGTACCAGACCCGGAATTGTCCGGAATCTATACCGGGTTAAGAAAAACGGTACTGGACTCGACCATTTTCGCCCGGATCATACCCGGAAATGACCCGGAATTAAACCCGGTGCCAGACCCGGTATAAAACCCGGAATGACCCGGTACAAAACCCGGAATCATCCCAGAAAATTCCGGATTTCAAACCGGATGCTCTCTGAAACTTGTTTTAACACCAATTCTTTTTCCGTTGCCTTATAATTGTTGCAAGAATGTTAACCACCTAAACATTGCATCTCTCACATGATCATGTCATATCATCTACAAGTTAAATCCTAGGGTCTCAACTACGTTAATCAACAAGTAAAGATGATTCCTTACTTAACTCCACGGTGTATTCGAGGTGTGTCCCCACTACGCACCCAAACTCCGTTTAAATTGAATAGTTGAATCATCCTCCTCTCGGGGATTTAAATTGACATGTCATCATGTGTTTGTGCATTGCATTTGCTAAAGTTTGTGTGGTGATTGATTGTTCTTCCGTTGCTATGCCTCGATAGATCAAGCAGCCGGGGTTACTCCACAATACCCCGATGATCCGTACTACCCGCACGTTGAGCAAGGCAAGCGTAATCCCCCCTCTGAGCATGTCTTATCCTATGTTTCCGCAAATATTTCCTCCACTATAATATTGCATGCGGTTCTAAATGTCAATTTTGTTGGATTAGAGTATCCTATAGTTGCATTAAGTTCCGATGCCAATACATGTTTTCCCTCCTATTATCCATAGGTTTGTATTGTTGGCCGAGATACTTCATATGCTATGTTGTTGCTTAGCCATGCTTAGTTAATTGCATAGCGATATGGTGGTTGGTTTATGTCGGAAACAGGTGAGGAAATGAGAATGATGGTAGAAAATTGTGGTGACGGATAATAAAATGCTTAAAGGTGGGGATGAGAGACCACTGTGGTTGTGGTGCTTTGTCTCGTTCCCGTCGCCTAGGTGCGAGTGCTATACCTCTTGAACCAAGACTGAGCGTGCAACCATGCGTGAGGCCTATGCATTTGCAGGAACCCTCATAGACTAAATAACTCGGGCGGGGCTAGCCAGGGTCCTCTAGTTCGGGCTTCCATTTGCGCGTGCGTGATGATGGTGGGATGAACTGAGATGAGGATTGTGGTGTTAGGAAAATGAGTGGCCACGGGGCAGGGGGTTGGAGGAGTCACCAAACCTGTTCCGTCCTCACTGATGATCCTGGAAAGTCCTTAACGAGGGAGAAGTCGACACCGCTCCCACCCAGCCGGCTTTCCAAGGAAGAGAGCTAATTGTACAGGTAATGGGCCGGACGGTACGCGTGGCGAAGGAGCTGGAGCCCCTCGGGACTCCGGGGACTTCCACTTTGTACACCCCTGCAAGGATAAATCTTTTCGAAAAGCCGTGTCCGCGGTTATGGACGACTTGGGAAGTGAAGGTAAGATCATAGAATAACTTTAACGGAATGATTAAAAACTGGGTACTAGAGGTACCACTTCACGATTGCAAGGTGAGCTTCCTCGAGGGTGATTCGGGGAGGTGCCTTTGATGAACAGGTACAATGTTGATGATGGTGGTAAATGGTGAGAAATGTGATTCAAGAGAAAAGAGTTACTCCTTACCTCTTTTAAAATACTCTGAATAGTCGATGCCTTTGTGTTATGTTTTCTGAAATAAAATCAGCTTTATGCAAAAACAGCCATAAAACCTTGAAAGCCAATCATCGAGCATATATTAGCTCTTAATCTTGCGAGTTCGTCGAACTCAACGTCGTTTGTTTTGTTTCAGAGGAGGACTTCACCGCCCTCGAAGGTGGGTTCTTTGTGGACGTCGACGAGTAGTCTGGGGTTCCCAGGTGGCAGCTTGGGACATCCCGGAACAGCTGGCGCTTGGATGTTTATCTGCAGGCCTCTTAGGCCATAATTTGGTTCTTGTTGTTTAGAACAACACACTTCGCTTCCGCATGTTGTAATGTTGGGTCTGTGACCTCTGGTTGTCATTTGCTATCTTTCTCTATTATAAGAGTTGAACTATATGATTTTGTGTCGTAGAGTCTGTGATGTGCCAGTTGTTCCACAAGTCTTGATCTCTCTATTATGCTTTGATAGTGTGCCTGCTGGTATCGGTTAACCGGAGACACAGTATCACTGTATAGCAGTCAGGTCGGGGCGCCACATCGAGTCCACCCTATAAGTTTTTTTCAACTAAGCAGGCGCTATATGAACCTTTTTCATTGATAGCTGGGGGAGGTGGGCCACAAACGGCCTATTTGTGTCCACCACAGCTAGACAGGGGAGGTGCACAATACATAAGCTCAAATAACACAAATAATACAATTTATAAAAGCAATCCAAATAGTTCATCAAATACTTATTATTACAATCCAAATAGTTCAAACAAACATAAATAAATAGTTTCGCAAATAACAAATTGTTTCATGCATTACAAACCAAATAAATAAGACAAGTAGTTCATCAAATGGAACTACTGCCCCTGGTCACCCTGGTTACCATAGTGCTGCCAGACATGCTCCACCAAATCATTTTGGAGCTGAACATGGGAGTCCTTCTCACGAATGTCACGGTGGAAGTCGAGAAACTGAGCAAATGTGGACGGTCCCTGGGGCTCAACCAACTCACCCCGGAACTGCCATGCCTGATCATTCAAGCCCTCGTCGCGTTCGTCCTCCACGATCATGTTGTACATGATCACACACGCTGTCATGACCTCCCACAGCTGGTCCTTGTCCCATGTCCGAACAGGATGACGAACAATAGCCCATCGGACTGTAGAGCACCGAATGCACGCTCTACATCCTTTCTTGCGCTCTCTTGCTCCTTGGCAAACCTCTTCTTCTTCTCATCATTGGGATTGGAGATTGTCTTCACAAATGTAGTCCATGTGGGGTAGATCTCATCAGCAAGGTAATATGGCTTGTCATATTGGTGACCATTGATCTCAAAGGTCACCTGGGGTGCCAGGCCATTGGAGAGCCTATTGAACACCGGAGACCGCTGCTGCACATTTAGGTCATTGTGCGAGCCGGCCATGCCAAAAAAACGAGTGCCAAATCCAGAGGTCCTGTGATGCCACGGCCTCAAGTATGACCGTGCAGGGCCCAACATGGCCCTTGTACTGCCCCTGCCAAGCAAATGGGCAGTTCCTCCACTCCCAGTGCATACAGTCTATGCTCCCGAGCATCCTGGGGAAGCCCATTGCCTCGTTGATTGCCAAGAGGCGAGTCATGTCGGCAGCATTGGGCTCCCGCAGGTACTCCGGCCCGAACACCTGCACCACGGCCGTGCAGAACCTGTACATGGCTTCCAGGCACGTGGACTCACTCATGCGCACGTACTCGTCCACAAGATCGCCGTCAATCCCATATGCAAGCATGCGAATGGCGGCGGTGCACTTCTGGTACGACGAGAAGCCCGGGGTACCACACGCATCGGGCTTGCACATGAAGTAGTCATCAAAATGCATCACGCGCCGGATGCGGTTGAACAAGGACCTTCTCATCTGGAAACGGCGCCGGAAAACCTTGGGAGGGTATGTAGGCTTATGGGGACGAAAGTATTCCCCATACAGCTGGATTTGGCCAGCTCGCCGATTCCGGTCAAGAGCAGGAGAACGGCCTGGCAAGGAGCCTCGGAACACCGGCCGCATCCTCTCTATGTACTTGTTGACGATGAGGGTGGCAACCAGGCCGTCACTGTCATCGTCGGAGGAATCGTCCGATGATGACTGGCACATGATGTGGTTCTTGTAGAACCACTCATCCGCGCTATCCATGGCGAAGGGCCGAAAACCTTGCGGGCGGCGTGGCTGGCGCGGGCGCTGTGGACGGTCCTGGCCGCAAAATTCACCGGTGACGGCGGGGAAGCACCTGCTCCGGTGACGGCGTCCCCGGAATGACCTGCAGTGCCAAATCGAGGGTGCGACGGCGGGTGGCGGCGAGAGGGGCGGAGGAGGAGGAGGAGATTGGGGTGGGGAATGGCCTGATATGCGGGCCAGGGGCGGACTAGGGCAGGACACAAAAGAGCTCCGCTCGTGTCCGGGGCCGACGCATCAGTGGCCCAAATTTGGGCCAGGAATGCGTCGCGACGGACCAAAAAACGGACCGCAGTCCGTTTGCGTCGCCCCGTTGGGCCGTGCTTTTGGCCCTCGCGGACAGGAACGGAGGCGCGTGGACTCGATGCGTCGCCCCGTTGGAGTCATCCTAAGGCATTTGATACTATAGAGCATGAAGCTATAATCCGGATTTTACAGACTATGGGTTTTGACAGTAAATGGATACATTGGGTAACGGAAATTTTGGTTCACGTGAATATCTGTTATCTTACCGAATGGCATTCTGAGGGAAAAAATTGTGTGCAATCGGACCAGAGAAGGCACTCGACTCTATTTCTGGAACCCTTTCCCCTTCTACAGTACCCAGAGGCGCATCGAAGGCGACTTCGATCTTCCCGACGGCCACCGGCGTATCCGTGGGATTCCCCACCCTCCCGCCGCCGTAGCGGCGGCGGGAGGGTGGGGAATCCCCGGATCTGCGCTCCGGCGTGTAGATAGGGAGCCTTGGGGCGGCGCTGGCGTGGTGGGGTCGCCGGCGTCGTCTTTTTGGTGCTCTGCGGCTCCCCCGTTCCGGCGTCGTCTTCGACGGCGCTGCCGAGCTGCGGGTGAGTCACCTTCCTTCCGTTGCTTTCTCCGGCGGCGACGGCAGGTTCGTGGCGAGCGTACAGGTGGCCGGCGGAGGAGAATCAAGACGGTGGTGCGGGCTTGTGTCGTGCAGGTGGAGGATATGAGGCGCTGACCTCAGATCTGGGGCAGATCGAGCTTGGGGAGGCCCCCCGGCCGATTTTGCTTCTTCGGTTTCAGATCCAACTCCACGGAGTTGGTGGCTACTGCGGCTCGTCAACGCCTTCGGGCTAGGAGCTGTTCTGCTCCCGCGGCGGGTGCTCCTGGTGGCTGGCTTCTTCGACGGTGGAGGAACGGCATGTCTGGCGACCTGGAGGTTGAAGATGGAGTGTGCCATCGCTGTTCTTGGTTTCTTCTCTGTTCTTTGTTTGCTTGTATTTCGATGTGTAAGGCTCCCTTTTTCGTATGAATACAACTATGAAAAATTTTAAAAAAAAATTGTGTGCAATCCAGGAGTGAGGTGGGGCGATCCCTTGTCTCCATTTATTCACGTCATTGGCTCTGAATTGTCGGAAGCAGTGGTTAATGGCCTTTTGGATCAAGGGTTGCTTAACAGGCCAATTGATACTTATGATCTGGAGTTGGAGTTCCCAATTCGTCAAAAAAATTAAAACACGTGAATGGTGTTTTTGAATTTTATACTACAGTACCTGGTACTGGGTAGCGAAAGACAATTCGGACAGAAGTGGCCCTTAATTTTCCCACAATGAATCCCGAGTCATATATTTGTTGGGTCTAGGGATTTCTCATTTAATGGAAGTCGGCAAAACTGTGCCGAGGCGGGAGACCGGTCGTAAAGTCCGGTGATGCGCTCACGTCGCCATTAATCACTCACTCCGCCACACGTGCCCGCGTCGCGTACTGTACACCGGTCGGCAGGTACATACGTGGCCCGCCACACCCTCGCTGATCCCGCGAGCCACGCCACGTCGCCCGGCGAAGGAACCACGCGCGTGCCACCTCACCACACGACGACGACGACGGGGCCCACGCGAGCACGACTCCCTCGGCGTTTCCTTCCAGAAGCCGGCCGGCGAAGCAACCGAAACCCAACCAGGGAGAGGCTGGAAAGCAAAGATTCCCGAAAGGATCCTTGGGAGCAGCGACCGACGAGCGCGAGCAGATCCGGACGCGCCCCGGCTCTTCCGTTCCCAGGTGAGTGATGAGACTCCCTCTCCGTCCTGCTCCCTACACCCGCGGCGCGGAGCTCCCCTTTGATCGAATCCTCCCCCCTCCGTACCTCCTAGTCGCCGTTGGCTCGACTGGGGTGGGGGTGGGGGTGGAGATCCGTCCCCCTGATATTGGATTTTATTTTTCATTTTGGTTCTGCGGACGATCGAACCCTAGCTCGCTAGGATTTCGGGATCAGCAGAAAAGTACTGTTTGGTGGATCGGTCTCTCCGTGTTCTGCCGTGAACGAGAGGCGGGGAAACGCACGTGTTTCCGGGGATTCCCGACCTCCCATGATCAGATCATCTCCTTCTCGGGTGACGGATTCATGATTGGGCGGGCTGTCGGAAATGATCCACATGAACCCAAGCAAATTGAGTCGATTCCTATGGGTAGTCCTAGAGTTCAGCTGACCCGCCCGAAGCTCGATACCCGGATATGATGTTCAGCTGCTTAAATTGTAGAGGAATTGCTCGCGTTAAGGCAGAACATTTCGACATGTATTTTGATCCGATATCTGCGAAGTATCTCTCGCTGGTTGTTTTCGTACATTGCAATATGTGCTGTACTGATTCATGGAAGATTAAAAACACCAAAGGGATGTTGTGGATTCTTGTAGCAGGAAGGACAATGTTGTTGTTTCTAACATATTAATCTTCTGTATTTTGCTTCTGTTGTGACGCGCACTGTTGCCTATGGCGATACTTCTTCACTGATTGCAGTTATAGTGATACTTTTCTTTTGTACAGTAAACTGGAAAGCATATCATAGTTATTACTAATTCGCAACCGTACTGACTTTCCTCATTAATGTTTACATTTCTGTAGTGAAATTCGGGAAGCACTACAATCAACGTTTCAGATATAGAATACGATCATGGAAACTGACGAAAACCCAAGCATGTCTATCCTACAAAGATTGGCCAACTGACTTGCCACTGGTGAAGGAATATGGTCTTCCCGGTGTTATTGGTGCTCTTCTGCTTGCTATAGTTATCCCCATCTTGCTCTCTTCAGTGTTTGGCAAAAAGGCGAAGAAGAGAGCAGTGCTTGCTGATGTGGGGGGTGAAGCAGGCCTTGCCATGCGAACAGTAGATTTTCCTCTTTAGTTGAGGTTCCATTTGCGGGTGCCACAACAATGGCGGCTCTGTTTGAGATGGCTAGCAAAAAGTACCCTCAGCACCGGTGTCTAGGCACAAGAAATCTGATTAAGAGTGAATTCATAGAAGCTGCCGATGGACGTAAGTTTGAGAAATTGACTCTTGGTGAATATCAATGGAATTCATATTCGGAAGCATTTACTCGTGCAAGTAACTTTGCTTCTGGTCTCATCAAGATGGGCCACAAGGTGGATACTCGTGCTGCTATCTTCTCTGATACAAGAGCTGAGTGGATCATTGCTTCTCAGGTAATCACATTTGTATTAAGTTGTAACATTGTCACTCACTAGAATTTAGTATGTGAATAATAATTGATTTTCTTTGCCAGGGATGCTTTCGACAAAATTTAACTGTTGTAACAATCTATGCATCACTTGGCGAGGATGCACTGGTGCACTCACTAAATGAGGTACAATTATTTGGAGTTTTTTGGGTGTGCAGTAACTATGCAGTCATCATTATATTTAATCAACCTGGGAGCCATTTGCATTCCAACTATTTATGTTGTTTTCACTTCTAATTGTAACTTTAGGTGTTTTTGTTGATAAATTACGATATATTGCCACGTTTTGTTAGGAAATTTTATATTTTATATTTATATGTACATACCAGCTGTGGGCTATTTTGGTCAAGGTTTAGTACAATTCATTGGTCTTGGTGCCCATATCAACTATGGTGTACCTTGCCTCAACGTTAGTACTTGTGTTTGTCCTGAATTAACAAACTAGTTATGGATGGGATTGAAAACAGAAGTGTTTACCCGTTACATGTATGGACTTCCAAGAAAAATCCACCTGACTGGTGCTCGTTGCATCTGAGATATTTTCTTCTTTTGAATTGTAGACACAGGTTTCAACCCTGATCTGTGATTCAAAGCAACTGAAGAAGCTGCCTGCGGTCAGCTCGAAATTGCAGAGTCTTAGGCATGTTATCTATATTGAGGATGAACCCGTTGAGGCTGACACGCTTGATCAACTGAAACACCTGACAACACTGTCTTTCACTGCGGTTGAGGAGTTGGGCAAAGCATCACATATAGATGAAAGATTACCATCAAGCACTGATACTGCCGTTATTATGTATACAAGTGGAAGTACTGGTCTCCCCAAGGTATAATTCTGATTTTACATTCTTCTATATTCACTCAAATGCCTGAAAATGACGTTAAATAGACTGGTGTGCTTCGTAATAGAAAAGGTTAGATACTGTCAAGGATTTTTCACTGTTGGACTATTGCTTTGCACATTTAAGCGGAATATTCGTAACTACGATTGTTGCCAGTTATGTACACTTGTTCCACAGAGGGGAGACAAAACCTGAACTTTTCCTGCATGATTGATTTTCCTGCTCTATACTTGCTCTTCGGTAAGAAAATCTAGTTAATGTTTTTAAGTATGTGTTCACACAGCCACTCACATATTCTGCATTCTCCAAACGGCATACGAACCTGCTACACCTGCTCTTACGCACCAATTCATGAACTAAATGTAAGAAAATAAAAGGTGAAGGATCTGATTTGGCTCTTCTGAATGTCAGAGAACCGAATGAGCCAAGTGAAAATTGAGTGAGAAAATGTTGCATTAAGTGCAAAGTTCGAAGTGTTAGGTTTGCTAGCCTGTTGGTAAATTTTGAATCCATGGCTTAATACTCCATGTCATCGCACTTACTATTGTGCACTTCTTATAGAGAACGTAATGTTGAACACGTTTGATCTACCCTTTTCATTTGTCTTCTCTGAACTGAATTGAGTGATTTCCTTTGACATAGGGTGTAATGATTACACATGGCAACATGGTGGCCACAGTTGCAGCTGTCAGGACAATTATTCCAAATCTGGGCACGGGGGATGTATATTTGGCATACCTTCCATTGGCTCATGTTTTTGAACTAGCGGCAGAGGTGATATTTTTTGAGATTCAGATACATCCTTTATAACTTTTTTAAGAGCTATGGAATTATCCAGTGACATGGTGCTGTGTTATTTGTCCAGACTGTCATGTTAGCTTCTGGTGTTGCGATTGGATACGGCTCAGCTCTGACAATGACTGATGCATCAAACAAGATAAAGAAGGGGACAAAAGGAGATGTTTCCGTACTGAAACCCACTCTTATGATTTCGGTTCCTGCAATTCTGGATCGCATAAGAGACGCAGTGTTTAAGAAGGTTCGTGTTTCTTTCCTGGATTGCAAATTCATGTGCTGGTATCTTAATTCTAATACAACCATCTTGGCAATTTGCACTAGAAAATATTAACCTCCCCAAGTTTGGTGCCTAGTGTACTTAAACCTCTGCCTAGCGTACTTTAACCTCTACTAGAAAGCCAGACACCTGATCCTCTGAACTTCAGAATTGGTGCAAATTACCTCCAAGGTAGTTCTGCAGTGCACACATGGATCGCCAATGTGGATGAATTTCATTTTGGATGGCCATGTACCTTGAACGGCACATGTCATTAACAGATACACTATCTCGTCCTTCCTTCCGCGTTATCTCTCTTCCATATCTTTCTCTGTTGTCTCTAGAATATATTTCAGCTACCGTGCCAATACTGCCATGCAAAACCGTCATGTGCACCGGTTTTGAGAGTTGTCGGATCTCTGGTATTTTAGTTGAGATGGTTAAGTGTGTGTTAGGCATCAAACTCAGGAGGGAAATAGATTATTTCTTTGCACTATCATCTTTGTGTTTTCTGATAGACGTCTACAATGTGACACTACCTTAGGTGTTGTGTGTTCCCTGAAATTCTTCAGCTCACCTTTTTTTTACAGGTTGCTGATAAGGGTGGTGTCACAAAAAAGCTATTTGATGTTGCGTATAAGAGGAACCTTGCAGCAATTGAAGGGAGTTGGTTTGGATCTTGGGCGCCAGAGAGGCTTCTGTGGAACAGCATTATCTTCAAGCCAATACGTTCCATGCTTGGAGGGCGCATAAGATTTATTCTTTGTGGTGGCGCACCTCTATCAAGTGACACACAAAGATTTATAAATATATGTCTGGGGTAATCTTCGCTTGGTCATCTTATCTCCAGTTTATTGTTTTACTAAGTTAATTGTCTATCATGTGCCTGATGTCATACCGTATTATGAGTGATGTTTAGCTTGCAACAACTTGAAACTCGACCCTGTGCTCTCGTAGTAGACCCGAGGGTAGTTGGGGTATGAATTTGCAAGATTAGCAAACATGGACATTAGTTGAAAGTTGAACAGTTAATATAAACTCATTCTTAATTTCGTTATGCTTTTTTTTATCTCGATTAGCCTGTAAATTGAAGGATATAACCTTAAGTACAGTAACCAGACATCATTTTAAGATAAATTTCTTTAAGGCAGGCGAATTCTTTCTCTAATTTGAGACGCTATATTTGTCTTGTCTTTGTATGCTTATGCATTGCTTAACTGGTGCTACAGTGTCCCAGTAGGTCAAGGCTACGGATTGACTGAGACTTGTGCTGGAGCAGCCTTTTCTGAATGGGATGACATTAGTGTGGGTCGTGTTGGTCCACCCCTCCCTTGTTGCTATGTTAAGGTTTGTGTTCTCCACAGATAAACAATCAGCTGTCCTGATGTATATATTTTAATAGTGTGTAACAAGCACAGTTACTATTCATATGATAACTTAATGCTCGGACAGATACATGTAAAAACCTGGCATATCCATATCAGATATGATGTCTGGCAACAACGTGCCGAATACAATTTAAAGAAGTATTTAACATATATCTGAACATTTTCTTATATTTATTTTTCATGGTCACATATCCGGATGTGGTATAGGGATACGCCAGGTTTTGCATGCGTCGTGTTTCACAGCATACTTATATGTACATAGAGTAAAAAAAAAGTAAATGATAGACCTGGGTACCGCAACCCAAAAGCCCATCTAAGTTGTCTACTCACTTCCCATGGACTAGGGCCGCCAGGCTGCCATTTCCTATCTCGCCCCTGCCACCTCAATCTTTATGTGGTCCATGCCTCCAGCCGACTCAACGCCATGTCGTTGAGAAGGGATTGGCATGGTGATTCCATGATTCACATCTATGCATTTTTTCGATTAGCATGAGCTTATATATAGAACAAAGTTACGGGCGACATCCCACCATTCTAGATCTATGTGCCCAGCTCCTCATATGCCATGTCATATTATATGCATATACCTAACAAGAAATTCAATACAGTTATAGGCTGTTGATTCTCTAACAACTTCACTTTGTGCTGTTCATTTTGTCCTGTGATATTTATTTTTGTTTTTAATTAACATGTCTATGTAGCGTTAGTTATATGAGCATGGGTGCGGGTGCACCGTATTAGTTGAGCTACTCGATAGTTTTGAAAAATACCATTGATGTAAGGAATACTATAGCATGTGAAACTGCAAAATATCAGGATAATATGTCTGCTACACATGAGGGCAAGATCTTAACTCCTTTTAAGTTGCCATACTTTTCAATAAGCTCTTGTTTTTATTGTGCTGGTCACAGCTGCGTATTTTTGCATTAAATTTTGCCTGTTCACATGTTATAGCATGCATTATTCATGAATTTTGTCATAAATTTGAGAACTTTGAGATACCTCAACCGGATTTATGCGAAACTTCATAATGTCTAGGTCTCTGATCTCTTTTATCAAATGAGTGCAGCTTATTTCATGGGAGAAGGTGGTTATAGGATTTCTGATTCTCCAATGCCCCGTGGAGAGGTTGTGATTGGTGGTCACAGTATAACCAAAGGCTATTTCAACAATGAAGCAAAAACGGATGAGGTGTACAAGGTGAGGTTCTTTATCTTCACATCTGCAGTCACTGAATGTATATATTACAACGTCATGATTGTTTCATGTGCTCTGCAGGTGGATGAAAGAGGAATTCGCTGGTTTTACACTGGAGATATTGGCCAGTTCCATCCTGATGGGTGTGTTGAGATCATCGACAGGAAAAAGGACATAGTAAAACTTCAGCATGGAGAATACGTATCTCTTGGCAAGGTTTGGTTATAAACTTAGTCCTGTTCTGAGCATTCTGTTTCGGTACATAATTAATCTCTCTCTCTCTCTCTCTCTCTCTCTGAAGGTCGAATCAGCTCTACAGACAAGCAACTACGTGGACAATATCATGGTCCATGCTGATCCATTTCATAGTTACTGTGTCGCACTGGTAGTGCCGCCACACCAGGCCTTGGAGAAGTGGGCTCAGAATTCAGGGATAAGCTACCAAAACATTGAGGAGCTGTGCCACAATGATCAAGCAATTAAGGAGGTCCAGCAATCTTTATCGAAGGTTAGTTCTGACTGCAAATTGAGTACTTCAGTCTACCATTCTATTCACATGATATATCGCTGCACTATGTTAGTTGAGTACTTCAATCTACCATTCTATTCATATGATATATCACTGCACTATGTTAGCTGCCAGCTTGAACCAACAACCTCCTTTATGTACCAAAGTACATGTTTGCATTTCAAGGAGTGCTGAACTGCTGATGGTTATTTTCGTCCGGTTTGACCAATTCTGTCACCACTAGCATGCTTCTAAGACATATGTTTACCATGGTAGCCTCAGACGATCCACGTTAGGACATTGGCGTACTTACTAACCTATGGGGACCAGTCGGTGTCAGCACGGCTGAAGGAAATGGATTTTAGGAATAAGATGGGGTCCATCAGTCCATGGACTTGGGAGAAGAGTGGTCCCTTAGCTTTTTGAATGCTAACAATTACGGAGTACAATACACCTTATTTGAGTGGGATTGACATGGATCGGGAGGTATTGACAGGGAATTGAATGTATTCCATGTCTTTTTTTGAAACAAACGTATTCCATGTCAATCCTTCCCAACTTGGGTGTAACCGAACAGGGCTCTATGGCAGCCTCAAGCTCTTGCATTACCTGCCCTGTTCGTAGCTCTCCACTGCCGTTTAATGCAATGTGTTCCAACTGTGCAGGCTGCAAAAGCAGCGAGGCTCGAGAAGTTTGAAGTACCAGCCAAGATTATTTTGCTGGCTGAACCTTGGACTCCAGAGTCTGGCCTTGTGACGGCTGCGCTTAAGCTGAAGAGGGAGCAGCTAAAGACCAAATTTAAAGATGACCTGAACAAGCTCTACCATTGACGTACTACGATTTGTGGGACTCATTTGTGATTTGTGTTGATACTCATCCATTTGTGATACTACGTGCTACAAATAATTTGTACGTGTTTGCTAATATCGAGTCTGTAAGGAACTGAAGGATACAACTACATGCACTTCTTCGGCTCGTAGGTGGTTATATCCATCCTAGATACTTCTGTACTACTTAGCCAGCTTAAAGATTCTTACCCTCGGGTGTAAAATTGGGCGTGTTAAACTGTCAATTCGGAAGCCAGCATGTCTCGGGACAAAAAGGAAGGAAATCCCAGCGAATTTGTTGCTCCTGTGATACTTTTATTGAAGGTACTAGGCGTCCCCCGGGGATCCGAGCTTCCCATCCTCCGGGTGCCCCACCAACCACGTGTCCCCTCTTTCTGTCAACAATCCCGCTTTTGTTACGGTAGTAAAAAAATATCCCGATTTTTGCAACATGTAGCAAAAACTTTTCGGTCCAAAAAAGTCCCCCAGAGCCCGTTTTTGCTACGGTAGCAAAAAAAAGTCTCATTTTTTGCTACATGTAGCAAAAACTTTTTGGTCCGGAAATAGCCAAAAATCCCGATTTTGCTACGGTAGCAAAAAAAACCCTCGCCGGAGACCTCGTGGCAAAAAAAGTCTCATTTTTTGCTACATGTAGCAAAATGTCTAAGGATTTGCACCTCATGAAAATAAATTGCATCATATAAGGAAGAATTTTGCTACATCGGTTTTGTAGACTTGCGTCAAAAGGAGAAAATTTCTGCTACAAACCTTCCAAGGATTTGCACCTCATCAAGAAAAATCAGATGAAGAAAGAAATTTGCTACATATGTTCTGTGTATTTGCATCAAAAGGGGGGCAATTCTGCTACAAAGCTTTCAAAAAATTACACCAAATCAACAAAGAAAATGCACCATGGGAAGAAGAAAACTGCTCCAGAACGCCTTCATCCGTGCCATCCGCACATGCAGCTCACCGGACGTTGCGTTCCCTCCAACCTCCGCGAGGTCGTAGCCGTGCACCGCCGCGTTCCCATCCGCGCTCCTTCGACAGCACCACACGTCCGCGCCGTCCTCCTTTGAAGCACCGCCGCCCCTCCCATGGGAGCGCCGCCGCTCTCTTTCGGTAGCATCGGCGCCCTCCCGTGAGAGCACTCCTTCGGCAGCACCGCCTCAATCTCTCCTTTCGGTAGCTTCTGGAAGCATCTCCCCCCCCCCTCCCCCCCCACACCTGCTAGGAGCGTGCGGCGCCCTGATTTGAATCCCCAATCCCCAGTCGCCGATGCTTGCGGCCATGGCGTCGCCGGACGGCGCCCAGCTTGCGGCGGCGCTAGGTCTCGCCAAAGCATGACTAACGGCCACAAATCAAGCCGGGATTGGAAGTGGTGCATGTCACTAGGCATGGGGATTTGGCAGAGTGAGTTGCGTGTACTCGACGCGAGGAAGGAGAAAGGAGAAGGCCGGAGCGAACGAGTGGAGGAGAAAAATAGATAAGGATGTGGTGGTGGGCCCCAACACGTACGTGTCTCCCGTTTCCTTCCGTCACGGACTGGACGCGTGGCGCGCAGACGAGGCGGAGGACGCGCGAGACGCGATCCCCCGGGTGATCACAACCCTTTTCCTTTTTGAAAGCTGCTCATGTGATACTAGTAGCTGCTTCAAACGAGTAGTATAGAAAGCTGTGTTTGACCATTGCCGGGAGGAGTGACTCGTCCGATCTGGCATATTCTAGGCTCAGGCTGCCGTCCTTTAAAGCAGAATTTTCCACTTCTCCCGGTCTATTCCCAGACTGATTCTATTTACGGAGCTGTCAGTCATCTTATTTCCTCGACAAAGAACTGCATGTCATAAGACAGTTTGTCCGTAAATTATGTGAACAAGTGGACACGTCGCATCTTTAGAATGTTCCAGTCCCACAGAGATTTTCTCCCTTCCACTCAGTCCGAAAGAAACGTCAAAGTATTACTATCAGAATGCATTATTTTTCTGAATGTCAACTGCTAAATCTATCAGTCAGAATGAAGATTTGTCATGTTAGGTTTACGAACACTATCCTGGAACCCAGCCAGTCCAGGCCCGGAGTATGATGGGCAGGTCTACGACACAATGCTTGGCTAGCGAAAGCTAGAGAGAAATTTGTAAAGCACTATAGATAGCACCCCATCGGGTCCCCCAATTCCATATACTCCATATCTCTTAAATTCTACCCATGCGATGTTAGTTTCTATTTTATTGTGATGCACTGTCAAGATGACGGCGTGAGTCAAGACTCAACGTCAATTAAGATAGTCTTGGCCAGATTTCCTGCTGAGTCATAACATGTATAACATGTGTTGCACGTTCATTCAAAGAAGGGAACATGTGAAATTGTTTCGCGTAACATTGCTACAATTCAAAGGTTACATCAGTTACTCCCTCTGTTCCAAATTAATTGACTTGCATTTGCTCACATGTGGATGTATCTAGACATGTTATAAGTATAGATACATCCATATTTGGGCAAATTGAAATCAATTAATTTGGAACGGAGGAAGTAGTTTTTAATTTCTTTGGATGCATTGTCAAGATCGCAGCGTGACTCCACTCTTTAGGTTTAAGATTCAACTTCAATTACCAGAGTCTTGCCCAGATATGCTGCTCAGTCATAACACATGTGGCACATCCATTCAGAGAAGGGAACATGCGAAATTGTTTCATATAACAATGCTCTTATTCATAGTTGCACCAGCTAGTGTTTTTATTTTCTTGGGATGCGCTGTCAAGATGGGGGCGCGACTCCACTAGTCTGGTTCAAGATCCAACGTCTAGGCTTGCCCAGTCATAACACGTGCGTCCATCCAAAGAAGGGAACATGTGAAATTGCTTCACATAACAATGCTCTAATCCGTAGTTACATCAGTTAGTTTCAATTTTATTCCGATGCATTGGCAAGATGGCGACGTGACTCCACTTGTCGGGTTAAGCATTCAACGTCCGTTAGATAGTTGTTATCGTCGTAGGCATACAATCGATCTACGGAGGATCATTCAGTCACATTATGATGACGAACCGAGCTACTATCCGAGGTATGACTACTGGCGCTCGTCCTCATTTATACCACAACACCTGGCCACCACTAGACACCGACACAAGCCACCGACTCCCCCCTTATGCATGTTACATAGGTTACAACATGTGATGTCCCTAATTATATAGGCGACCAAGGCTACCCGTGGCCAACTCAAACATTACACGTATCATATCCGCACCTAAAATCCAAGTCTAAACGTAAACCAATTCAAACATAACAATAGTCTTGCCCAGATTTCCTGCTCAGTCATAACACGTGCCACACGTCTAAAGAAGAGAACATGTGAAATTGTGTCGCATAGCACTGCTCTTATTCATAATTACATCAGCTGTACTCCATTCATTGTGCATCTAGTCTTGCAGTCAACAGCGCATGCACTTATTAATGCTTGCTGCATGTACAGTAACCACATACATAAATCCGCTTCAGAAAGAATAAATCAACCATCACAAATACAATCGTGATGCATCAGTTCAGTGGCCGAGCTCTTTCCTGAACAACCCAGCGATGGCTCACCCGAGGTCCTCCGCCTTGATCAGGGACTCTCCTACCAAATCCTGCACACATAAACAGTGATTTAAGACCAAGGAACATGTGGTTGGCTAATCATGAGCAGTGAAAACATCTGCTTCTCAACGGTTTTGAAGGTTGGCTTCAAGATCTATCAAATGCAAAAAAAACTACGAAATGTTGTACTGAGGTCATACAGTTAGACACGGCTGGAAATTAAGGAGTGAACAGAAAATTTACAGAGGAAACACCGGCACTCTGCGCATATGCAACATCGTCAGGACTGATCAGGCTAGATTCCCAACAACCTGAAGAAAATTGTATAAAAAAAAACAACAACCTGAAGAAAATAAACCCATTAAAATCCATTGCAGATTATCGTTTAAGCATTTTATGTTGTCAGTTTGAGAAGAATCGTTAGTAAGGAGAGCGTACCAATATCCCCTATGATATCACTACGTTTCTTCAACAACATCTAGCGTGAAGAGTACCAATCAATGTTCTAGCGTGACACTACTTCATAAGGAAAGAGTACTAGTCGTGGAAAACACTAGTACTTCATATTTTATATACTATCTATACTACTATTAAAAGAACAAACTTGTGTTGATACATTGAATCTGAGCTCTTCAATATTTGGCCAACGGTTCAGATCGCTCCAATGTTTGACAACTCAATACAAATCCACTTTTGCCCGTTTTACCCTCCCACCAAATCACATAATACTGCTAATGCCATCGTACCGGTTCGTTTTATTTCGTTTCGTGATAATTACGAGATTTGCCACCGCTAAAAGAAATTAAAAAAACAGAACAATGCGGAGATTGCCATCGTAGGTCCGTTCCCGCCGTCCGTCCCCAACGCGAGTACGCCGCCGCCGCGCATGCGTTCGCGCTCCAGCTGTCTTTGGCTGTTCCACCCATCCCCGACGCGAGGCAGCTTGCCAACGCCTCACACGCGCTCACACCACCTCCGCTTCCCGTCCCCATCGCCCCCGACGGTCCACTATCCACCCAGTGATCTGCCCTGGCAAGGCTGGCTTGCAGCCTGTTCTCGGCTCAGGGCAGCGCTCCGATTCCGTCGCCGCTACACGCGCTCTGACGTCAGCCGCCGGCCGGACGCCTCGAGCCAATACCTACTCCGGGCCAGCGCCGGCAACTGCTTGCCCCTCAGATTGATTATTTCCCGCGCCGCCGCCCAGCTTCCGTCCCTGCGGCGCCGCTCCACCGTCCAGTGTGCCGCCTCCACCGTCCCTGAGTCTCCTACTGATCCCCAGCCGCGTCGCCTCTCTATCCGCCATGGTCAGCTCGAAACTGCCGGTCAGCTCGATTCATGGCAATTGCAGATGCCGATCAATTCGCAAAAAAAAAAATGCCTCCACCAATTGTTCTGCTGCCGCACGTCCATTGCCTCAAATGCTCGCATCATTTCCTCCCCATGCCCAGGTTTCACGGCGGTGGCCACGTGCACGGAGGCCTACAAGTTCAACTCCTCCACGCTGGTGGTTGGAAGAGCGTTCTGTCCGGAGCCCGTGGAGGAGATCGCCAAGCGCACGCACGTCGTCACCACTACCAACTGGTTAGCATCGCGTTTACTATCAGTAAACTTAACGTTTAGTTCATCCTGATTGCTCGTGTTGATTGATCGTTTTGTAGTGCGGTGTGTAGTTTCCAACTCCCAAACTCTCCCTTTTTCTCTGTTACTCCTTATGTGCAGCTATAATTTAGGTGCAGTTCAATCCTGTCCTGTTATTGTGTTTGATGCACGGAAAGTTGGGTCGAGACAGGTAATCCCCTTTGCATACTCCCTCTGTCTTTTATTACCCTGCGTTTTGGGTATTCTGAAAGTCAATCTTTTTAAACTTTGACCAAACATATAGAGAAAAATACTAACACCTATAATATGAAATGGATATAATATGATTCTATGATTTACGATGATTTAAATAATATTTATTTTACATTATAAATATTGATATTTTTTCTTATATACTTAGTTAAAAAGTTTAAAGTTTGACTTTGACTAAACCCAAAACGCAGGGTAATTTGGGACAGAGGGAGTACAGTCTGCGTGGTCAATCACTGTACTCCCTCCGATCCATATTAATGGACTCAACTTTATCTAGATACGGATGTATCTAGTTAAGTGTTTAGACTAGATGCATCCGTATCTAGACAATGTTGAGACCATTAATATGGATCGGAGGGAGTACTTAATTCAATTAGTGGATATATACTATAATTTTAAATCAATGCTGAATGAATATTTGTTAAAATATTGTACTACTAAACCTTGGGTTCAGTTGTTCTCACCCTCCCACGTGCTGGTTTTACTTCCGTGTTCTCAAGTACCACAAGCTGAGCAATTTTTTTTATTGACTTGCACCGTATGAAGTAATTCAGCTAGGTATGTTCCTATTTGTAAATTATCCCATTTAATTGTTAAAACGTCCTACTTTTAAATTA
The DNA here is from genome assembly GCA_947311845.1 of Poa pratensis. NCBI lineage: Eukaryota > Viridiplantae > Streptophyta > Magnoliopsida > Poales > Poaceae > Poa > Poa pratensis. The sequence goes on from CAMZMU010000074.1 coordinate 34,294,840, forward strand.
TCCCATTTAATTGTGAAAACGTGTGTTGCACGTACATGCCAACTAGTACTATTAAAAGCGCAAACTTGTTGTCTATAGATACTTTAAATCTAGACCATTCAACATCCGATCAAACAGTCCAGATCGTACCAATGTTTGACAACTCAACATTGTCCGTTTTGTACGGTTTTGCCCTTCCACCAAACCACATAATACAACCAAATTGCCACGACCTTTTCGTTTTGCGGTTAATTACAAAGGATTGCCACCGCTAAAAAGAAAAGAAAACGCTTGACAGGCGCCCTCGCGTATGCTTGTCGAACACATCGCCCGGCGTATGCGGTTAATTACAAAGGATTGCCGCCGGCGGATTCCACTCGCCCTTCCGTTCGAACGCCACCACGTGCGCCGTCCCCTGCCCTAATCCACTCGGCCCCGCGCCCCACTCCTCCGGCCGCCCCGGTCTCCTCCGTCTAAACCCGCCAGCAAACGCCGCCGGAATAGAGTCGCCGCCATGCCCACATGCGGCGACTACCTCCGAGCGCTACCACATGGTCAACAAGGGTCGACGTGATCTTTGGTGACTACAAAGCCACCATCACGCATCTCTTTCCTGGCCTGGTATGCCCTTGCCGGTTGTGCCGGAGAAGGACAAAGTCCGAAGATGTGGGGCGTCGGGCTGGAGCAGCAGCAACTCCTGACGGCCCGGTCGGTGGTTTTAGCAGCAGCAAATCCAGGCGACGAGCAGGCGGGACAAGCTTCTCCAGCGACCTCTTCGGCCTGCGGGAATCGCGTCAGACCGCATGAGGTGCGCTCCTGACCTCGGCAGCGGAGATGCTGCCTGCCGGCGCGTGGACTGAATAGAGGAGGGCCTGACGGGCATGAGTCGTTGTGGACTGTCGTGGAGAAGGAAGCAGAGAAAAAACCGTTTGATTCACTTGGCGCACCAAAGGAAGAGAGGAGTGAGGAAGAGGAAGCTCAACGATATGTGTGTAAGCGGTGGTATGTTCTAAATGAGTACTGTTCTTGATACTTCTGTCTGCTCTGATTGATCGTTCCTGTCTTCACATACAACATCAAAGATTAATCGAGCAACGTGTTTTGTCATACTATCCCTTTCCTTACCCTTGGGGAACTTGTGGATCAATGTGGTGTTTCGACTTGCCGTCACTTTTATAGGATTAATATATCTTAGTGTATGTAAACTTGCAATATAAATAGACTTGCAACAATTGCTAACTGATATTGTTAAAGGAAAAGCCAGCGAGGAACAATTGTACAATGTATCATTCTTAATCGGAATAATATGTACACTTTCAATCTATGATGATTTATGGTCGATTTGCAATCTTAATGGTAGCATTTCTTAAGGTTTAATGAACTTATTGGAAAACATATTTTTAAACGATTTCTTATTATTGGTTATCAAAGTTCTGAATCCATTCGTCGATTTAATTTCGGTCAATACGAATTGTTTTGACAGATCGTATATAGACGTGCATTGCATGTGCATGTGTACTACGATCATCGATTTATACAAATCATCTCCCTTGATAAGTTCTGATTATTGTCAGAATGGTTGTATTAGTGACAACACATAACTATAAATTGAATATTTTCTACTACTTCCATTATACTCTACAATTACTGTTAAAATAGCAACTTGTGTTGCCGTACTGAATTAACGACCTGGAGCTGTTTGGCTTACCTTAGGTAATTCCTTATTCCTATTTGTTCATAGCTCTATATTTTTACAATTTTTACTCCCGCATGATCCACAATATAATATGTAGATTTCCTTTTTTATCTTGATAAAAAAATGGATTAATGAGCCAATAAGTAGTGATTGGAGAAGATGGTGGAAACAAGATGTTTTGTGTGATTTGATAAGGAATTATGCATTCATTATCTTTTTCTGCATGCAATCTGCACCTATCTAGATCATTCTTCGTCGACGTCTTGTAATCGCTTATATAGTTGTGAAAACGTGCGTTGCACGTACATGTCAACTAGTCATAAGGAAGAGTACAAACCTTGTGGAAAACACTACTTCATAAGGAAGAGTACCAGTTGTTGTGTTAGATGCCATGTCATGGTTTAGGTAATAGTCTAGTACGTGGTATATTGTGTACTAGTAGTTTAGGTGGTTCCGGGTCGGCCGCTGGTGACACACACCTGTAACCAGATTGTGCCGTGAGAAAAGAAAGAAATAAAGAGGCGAATTAAAGGGTGCGACACACCTATCCTGGTCAAAAGTTTTTGCGTGTGTGTTTGTTTAACTTTATTTGGTCGACCATGTGGTTAAATTTTAACATGGAAAATATCTGACGAACAAATGTTATAACTGTGGTTATCGATACCGATACGCTCACCATCCAATTTCAGCACACGATCCAGTTCTCTCTCATAAAGAACCTGAAATAACAGTCATGTTTAGTACACTCCTAAATATCACAATTCAACATCGCCAGTGATACGATCGAATGAACTAGACTGTATCTTCAGGAGAGTGCATGTTTGACGTGCAGTTATAACATGAATTTGGCAGTATGATCAATCAATTTTTCACAAGAAAGATTATTATTATTATGTTGACCTAAATGTGATTGTTCTAGAAAGAAGTCAGTCGTCACAACTCAAAAAGGAAAAGTAGCTTCCTCGCGCCTACTTTGTTATTTGAAATGACAGAAGTAGTCAAACTTGACTTGTACAATTTTATATTAATAGAAAAACCAGAAGTTTTCCTTACAAATCTCCAACAGGGCCAAAAGTTTAGGGAGGATAAAAATGAAAAGAACAGAACATTAAACAGTCCATGCTAAGTGAAATTATCTAAAACCCACTGAATCAGTGGGTGCACGAGAGAGGGTTTAACCCTATGTTGATGGATCAGAACATCATGTTGGAAGAGCACCTTCCATCTCGCCAAAGATAGCTGGAGCCTGGAGGTTCTTGAAAATTAGATCATTCGGGGTGGTCTCTGCCCTCCCACCCCCGAGGCGGCGGAGCCACGCCGCCCCCGGGGTGCCCCCTCCTCGCTTCCCTTCAAGCCTTCCCTCGCGCCCCTCCTCGCTGCTGCCGCCGCCATAGGCGTCGCTGAGCAAAGGCCCGTGTGGCGCGGCGGTGGCGGTGGTCTCCTCGATCGCCGGATGGGCCGGGGCGGTGGCGATCTGCCCTTCCTCTCTAACGAAAGCGGGGCGTATGACGGCGATCTGGACAAGTGACGGCCGGCGGCGGCGCTAGTAGTCAGGGGCAGCGGATGACGGGATGGATCTCGGCCACTGTGTCTAGATCGGACCTCGATCTCGCGCACCTCCGCTGCTATGTCGACGACGGTGTGGAGGCTATCCGGGTCCATTTTCGCACCATCGAGGACGCCTCGAGCAACTGCTCGGGCATGGTGGTGGTGGTCTTGTCCTTCGCCGGACGTGGCTGGCCGGGTTCGCGGCTGGATCGGTGGATCCGTTCCGTCATCCAGTCCGGCTGGACCGGCGGCGTGGGGGCCGTTGGTCTTGCAAATAAAGGCGGTGGTCCTTGGTTCCGAATCAAGTCAAGATGAAGATCTGTTTGACGCCGGTACCTTGATCTGGCAAGAGTGTCGAGTTTCGGAAGGCTCCGCCGGTGATCTTTCATGGGATAATTCCTAGAGATTGCTGGATCGGAGGGATTCGGTTGCGCCGGAGGTAGCGGCGTGAAGTTCTGCTTCTGTGCCATCATGGGCAAATACATGGTGTAGTCAGAGGCGGGGAATGTCATGAAAGCTGAGATTAAAGGACTAGCAAATTGTGATTGGAAGCTTTGCGACTACGAGGAACTTGCTTGGAGTTGTAGGAGGCGGAACAGCGGTATGGTAGTGGGGGCAACATCAGAGATGAAGTTCAAAGTCTTACCTTTCAGGGTGAAAATCCAAGGTCTAGCCTTAATTGGTTGTGTCTGACAATGGTCTTGCTGAAGACATTGTTTTGAGAGCGGGAACTATCTTTAGCGTGAAAACTCAAGGTCTGGCCTTAATTGGTTGTGCCTAGCACTGTTCTTCTTAAAGGCGTTGCTTTTGAAGAGTTGGACATCAGGTGATGTCTTGTGGTGGTTGTGCGGCTGCTGCAAGGACTGTAACTCCGTAGCGAGACTTTTCTTTTTTATTTCTTCTTCTTATTGTCTTTCGGCTGTATGCATCCGTAATAGTTTTGGTTATTGCGTTGTTCTAGAGGCTGGGTGTAATATGTATCTCCGCGACATTAATATACACTTTTTATCTAAAAAAAGATCATTCAGGGTCTTCCAAATATTTGAGAGAGAACAGACTGCAATTTGCATGAAGCAAGGTCCAGCGAACAGCAGTTTAGCATTAGCAAAGCGAGTGGACAGAGGTCGGTTGCAATCCCACGAAATCTCGATAGAGTTCCAGCAAGCAGCAACGAACATGCACTCAAAGAATAAGTGGTCGCGAGTTTCCCTTGTAGAGAGAACAAAGCACACAAGAGAGCCCTCCACCAATCTGCCAATGCTTGTGGGCCATTAAATCTTTAGTGTTCAGTCTATCCATCTGCAACAGCCAGACAAAGACTCGGAGCTTGGGCAGGAGCTTTGATTTCCAAATGGCTTGTAGGGCTTCATCAACCATGTACTTCATGTCCAGATCCGGTAGCACGGCCGTAATCAACAGAACCGCACCGGCTCCCTTTGATCGCGCGTAGTAGATTTGCCAGGCATCAATGACGAACTCCTTACTCAACTGATTTGTCACATATTCATAGGACCAATAGACTATCTGAAGAATACACACTTCAGATATGCCATGTTTGTCCCCGTCATTCCACATACCTTCACTCCGGAATTGCGAACAGTATCTAGGTTCTCAAATTAAGCTCCCCTGTAGAACCAAAAGAGTTGCAAATGTCAGACATGCAGAACCAAAAGAAAATTCTAAACGAGAGCACCGAGTAACTAACATTTTCCGACGGTTGCTGGGATGATATCCAACATTCTAGTCACAGGAATATTCTACCGTCTTCTACTAAAATCCATTTTTTCACTTGGCCCGGTCTACTCCCAGACTGATAAAGGCCTTTGTTAAGTCAAAGTCGGGCAATAAAAGGCCTTTTATCTAAAAAAAAAACTCCCGGACTGATTCGCAGAGCTGACCCCAGTATGTTTCGGAGCTGTCAGCTGTCATAAGACAGTTAGTCCATAGATTGTGTGAAGAGAGTGCACCCTGCTATTGTTTTGGTGCCGCACGCTGGAACAAAAATGGAGACGTTGCATGCATTAAAGCGCGGGCGCTCTGACTCTCTTTCTTTGACGCGAAACAGGTGCTTCGATTTGCTTCTGACTATAGAATATTCCAGTCCGATAGAACGTTTCTCGCTTCCACTCGGTCCGAAAGAATAGTCGAATCTACAGTCAGAATGCATGTCCGTGTATTTTTTTTTTTGAATGTCAACTTCAAAATGCAAAAGGTCTGGTCTAGTTTATGCGAGAAGTCGCACCCGAAAACCATAGACACTGATGCGAAGATTTTTCCATTTACAATCTCACAAACCCACACAGACACACGAATAAAGACTTGTTTTGCCTGACCACCAACAATGAGCTAGCACTATCAGTCTATTCCTCCCGGGTTCAGTTGGAAGAGGGGAAAGGACCATGACTAGGCATAGACAGATAGTGGTACCATAAAAATATTGTACTCCTACTTTGTAGGAAGCGGTTTCCTTCCTAGAGACTAAGGAAGCGATTTTAGGGTTCAACCTTAGCCATAGGTGTCATCCGCTGTCTTCATCTAGGACTCGAGGGGTCCCCGACTCCTCTCCTTGCCGCTCCAGCGGCAGGAGGGGCGCTCTAGTTTTTTTTTTTTCGATAGAAGAAAATACAACAACTCGGAAACATTACAGAAATGTCCCCCACAAACACAAAATTACAGCACAGCCCTTCTGCACGTTGACCACGTCGTCGACCCGCCGCTGCCGTCGGTGGCGCGCCGTCGCCGCTACCTCCCTTGAAGCCTTGGATCGGAGGCAGTCCCCTGGCGAGCGGGAAGTCGCCGATCGCCGGTCCCGGAGGACCTACACCGTCGAGCGCCTCCGTGGACGATCCGAGTCGCCGCATCTTCCTCTGCAAGATCCCGATCTGCCGGTTCCGCCGTCCACGGAGCCGAGCAAGGGGAAGTCGCCCACGGCACCTCCACAGAGATGCGAGGACGACGGTGGCGGTAGATCGACGGCAGAGCTCCGTAGAGCTCCAACGCTGGAGAGGAAATCCACCAGCCGCAAACACCAGCCGCCGCGCCTCCACCTCCAGAACGCCGGCAGCCTGAGACCTAAGAGCTCCTACACTATATACACGACACGAGACGGGGATCCCCCGGCCTCCCGCTGCCGAGGCGGCCGGCGGAGGCCGAGAGATCCGACGAATCTGCGTCAGCGAGGTGGAGTTCTCGGGGGGTTCACAAATCGCCTCCTTTTACTGTAGACGGGGAGGAGAACGTCCAAGGACCGTTGGCGCTCTAGTTAGGTATAAAAATAGTTTGGTCAACCAACAGTAACGTTATATGGTGGCTATGGCGGGACTATGCGGAACAAAAATAAAGTTTTGCCGTCTACTCATCCACCTCATCAGCGACGATCTCACCGGTGAAATTGAGGAGTGCGGGTAATCGTCATATTGTTGCTCCTTTGGAGTGATGGATTTCTTTTGATCTATGTGTGCTGCAAGTTTGGTTTTAGAATATTTGGATGGATTCATGGGTTTGGACAACGATTTCGGCTCTACGGCATTGTTCCTTAGGGACACGGGGATGAAAACTAATCAGCAAAGTCAGTCCGGCTCCGGTAGGGGAGCAGCGAAACGTCTCGTTGGTGGCTCGATCTGGTGGAGGTAATGGTTGTTAGCTGGTCCAAAAATGTTGATGTAATTTCCGTTATGTTTGGCATCATTTGTACATCTCGTGAACTTGTACACTGGATCTGGAATTTTCTCGCAAAAAATAAGTGCTTTGTTCAAAAAACATGCCCATACATCATAAAATATATTTTGTACTACTATGATAGATTTCTAGGGCCTAGAGAAAATCCAGGCTTACATTTTCATATCAGGCTTTCAAATCTTATCCTTAAACCCAGCCAGGCCTGGAGTTGTGTTGTATGCCCAGGTCTACGACGCAATGCTTGGCAAGCAAGAAGCTAGAGGTAAAGTATCATATCATATCACTCCATCGGGTCCCCATTCTATTTTCTTGGGATGGATTGTCTAAGATGTCTAGAACATAAGAACCACACCTTTTGTGGGTAGGTAGAGTTGTGGAGGCGTGACTCCACTCGTCTGGTTGAAATACTGATGGCAACATTCAACGTCAACTAGAACAACCTTGCCCAGATTTCCTGCTCGGTGATAACACAGGCCGCACATGACACATCCATATCCAAAGAAGGGAACATGTGAAATTATTTTGCATACTACTGCTCTTATTCATAGTTACATCAGTTGTACTCCGTTCATTTATGCACGTAAGCTTTCCATTCAGCAGCACATGCTATTTATGATTGCTACACAGTTGTTGCTACATGTACAGTAAGCACAAACATAAATCTGCTTCACAAAGAATAAAACAACCAACACAAATACAATCGTGAAGCATCAATTCAGTGCAAGAGTTCTTTCCCGAACAACCCAGTGATGGCTCGACCAGGATCTTCTGCCTTGATCAGGGACGCTCCTACCAAGACCTGCAAACATAAAAACCCATCAATTAAAACAGACATGTCGCTGAAAACACAAGCAGCAATTTAAGACCAAGGAACATGTGGTTGGCTAGTTATGAGCAGTGAAAACATATGTTTATCAACGTTTCTCAAGGTTGGCTTCATGATCTATGGTAGGGAAAGACAGTACGAAACGTTGATTCAGTTAGACATAGCTGGAAACTGGAAAGTAAGGAGTAATCAGAAAACTTACCGCGGAAACGCCAGCACTCTGCGCATATGCAACATCACGAGGAGTGATCAGGCCAGATTCCCCAACAACCTGAGGAGAACAACCCATTAAAATCAATTGCAAATAATCATTTAAGCATTTTATGTTGTCAGTTTGTTAGACAAAAGAATCAGTGGTAAGGAGAGCATACCAATATTCCCTTTTCCCTTATGATATCACCACGTTTCTCCAACAACGTCCTTGTGTTTGAGGTATCAACTGCAAATGTCTCTGCAAAGAAACAATAATACGTAAGCACCATGTATGCACAGACCGAAAACAGCTTCGGCCTCAGAAACTACATTCTGGATGGAAATATATCTGACGAACAACAGTACCTAGACTGCGGTTGTTAATTCCGATAAGCTCAACACCATCTAATTTCAGTACACGATCCAGTTCTATCTCATTATGAACCTGAAACACCAATCATGCTTAGCACACTGCTAAATATCACAATTCAATAGACCAATGTACAAACATTATTTAAGGGAATACAACGGTACTGAAAACATCTAAAACATATACCTCAATAAGAGCGGTCATTCCAAGAGATTTGCAGACACAAAGCATGTACTTCATGTCAAGATCCGGTAGCACGGCGGCAATCAACAGAATCGCATCGGCGCCCTTTGATCGCGCGTAGTAGATTTGCCAGGCATCAATGACGAACTCCTTGCACAAAAGAGGGCACTGCATTTGCACACAGAACCATGCTCAATTAATTTGTCACATATTCATTTGGATCAATAGAACTATCTGAAGAATACACTCTTCAGAACTTGAGATATGTGATGTTTGTATCCATCATTCCACATACCTTCACTCCGGAATTGCGAACAGTCTCTAGGTTCTCAAAGCTCCCCTGTAGATTAGAAGGAGTTGCAAATGTCAGACATGCGAAACCAATTTAATCATTGCAAAAATTGTGGTCTACATGACCCATTGACTATAAAAGAAAAGAACAAAACCTGAAAGTGCTTCTCATCTGTGAGGATGCTGAGGCAGGCCGCGCCGTTCGCCTCGTACGCCTGCGCGATCTCAACCTGTTTCGAGTTTTCAATATAATTAGTTTCAGATGATCACTAATACTGATTACTGAATATGGCAGTCATACAGAACGTCAGAGACTCACTGGATTGAAGTTCTCCCTGAGCACGCCCTTGCTTGGTGACGCCTTCTTAACCTCGGCGATCAGGGCTGGCACGCCGTTGCGGTCGTAGGCCGCCGTGAGGGCGCCGATGAAATCCCTCGGCGGCGGCGCGTGCTCGCTGGACTCCATCACGTTCCTGAGAGGTTTCTTGGCTTTCCTCTACACAAGAACAAATATATTACTACAGAAAGGTGAAAAAGGAAATCACAGAGTAACCAGAAACGCCCTGAACATCAATGCATGCCATGTACTAGTACTTGAGATGCATGCATGGATGTTTGTCTGTACCTGGGACACCTCCACCTCCTTGTCCCAGACGATCTGCTCGAGATGGTTGCGCGGCACGGCCTTGTCTTCGCCGGAGCCCTCGGAGGGGTACCGGGGCCGGCAGCGTCGGCGGATGCTGATGCCCTGCGCGGCGGCGATGGTGTTGATCGTCTTGCCGCTCTCCACTGGATCACCTCGTCGGAGTTGAACATCGCGTCGTGCTCCAGCGCGTACAGGAGCGCGTCCTGCAGACGCAACAACAGACCAAGGCAGCAATTAATACTATGAGGAAGAAACAAGAAACAGAGCACGCGGTTCCGTTACAACAGAACGGTCTAGAGAAAAGAGCGCACTTTGGCGGCGGCGCATCGGACGGCGCGTACGACGGACGGCGAGCCGCGGGAGTGGGACCTCGAGGAGGAGGAGGCGAGGGACGCCGGCGAGAAGGCTGCTGCCGGGTGGAGGTGCGCCGCGGCGAGGAGAGACTCCATTCGTGGATGAGCTGGTTGGAAATGGGAAGCTGCGAACCGGAGGCGGGAGAGGTGGCGGAAGACAAGGGGCGAGTGCCGTCGTGATCCGGTGAAGGCCGGTTCTTCCGATCGAGGAGGGAGAGATATATAGGGCTTTCAGGCGACTACTGGTACTCCTAGTACATCGCAGCGGCGGAGGCAGCCCGGCGTTGTGGTCCCGCGGTAAAATGGCAAGCGGCGATTGACCCAGTATTCAGCACGCGTTCGGGCTTGGAGGCACTACTGACTTTCCTTTTTCTTTTATGTTATATAATTTGGCGCAAAATAATAATTTCTTTTGTAATTTTAGATTTGGTAGTATCTTATGTAATAAAAGTCAATTGATAATTTTAGGAGAAGAAAATCTGTGTGACCCGGATCGGCGCTCAAGTGGCGAATACAAGTACATTCGAATGGTAGATAAGATAGTCTTATCTATAACGCACCATGTAATTAATACTCCCTCAGCTTGCTAATATAAGATGTTCTACCTATTTCACATGTTGTGTAGATTCACACTAAAATGAGTGGACATGTACATCAAAACATGTCTAAATACATGCATGCACATAGGAATGGGGAAAATTGCTAAAACGTCTCATATTATGGAACGGAGTGAGTATATGATAATAAAGCATGAAGTATAATTTGTTAGTATTTAGTCTTATATTTAGCATGGAAAAAAAATTAAAATATTCGGTTAGAAATATTATTGGCAAAAGAAGGCAACATCATATTTTTTCATTTCTTGATCTCTTGTCCAAATCGATAATTATGGTACCTGATATTGATAGGAAAACAACATTTATATGTGCTTATCATTAATTTGGTCCATTTAAAATACAAAAGACGTCCACACAAGTTGATGAACAATGGGTACCCCGGATCGATAAACTAAGGTGATCGGTCAAATTTACAGCTTTTACTGTTCTATGGATAGACTGTAGTATTGTGTAGTATTTTGTGGCCGCTAGACACATGTCTAACACCTCAATTGGGACTTAATTGGGTGGTGCCGGACACAAATTTAAAGGTTAAGAGCATAGTTTTAAATAGCCGGCTATTGCATTAGCCCAGGCGATTTTAAAAGCTACGAAAGGCTATAGCGCCGCTATGACCTTATAACCGTTTTGATATATAATGATAAAAAATTAAAATTTAGGAGCATACATTCGTATATATATATATATATATATATATATATCAATAACTTACTACTCCCTCTGTTTCAAAATATAAGTCGCACCACCTACTTTCCACACACATGCACTAAAACATGTCTAGATACATGTGTATGAAAAGTAGGTGGAAAGTAGGCGGTGCGACTTATATTTTGAAACGGAGGGGGTAATACATAACATATTAATATAGTGACATAAGAGATACGAATAACCAAAGTATTGAACTTCTGACAAAATGTTACATAACCATCAAAATCAATTAGCATATTGCGATATTAAGTTCAAGATATAGTTATGTGAACATATTACATGCCAACAACAATATAGGGTTGAGTTTGGCTACAAATATGGTTGAGCGCACAAATTTTGGTCCAAATTTTTTGGTCGACTAAGTCAAAAATTTAGCGGCTATGGGGCTAAATCAATTTAGTCGGGCTATTAGCGGCTATTATCACTTTAACCTATGAAGGTCATAGTCGTAGGCCAAAGCCACTCGAAAGGCCTAGCTATAGCAGGCTATTTAAAACTTTGACTTACCGGTGAAGATACTCATACGATCAGAGGTTATTGTTTAGATACAAGGCTGAAAAGGTCCGGCGATAAATTAATCGCTTAATAGAAGTGAGCCCGGCTCATTTGGTTAGGGAAAGTGGATGCATAACCTAGTCACCCAATTTTAAGTCCTACGGACACAGATTTGTATTCTTATTATTTCAGAAAACAAAACCGATGTAAAGGCTTCACCTAACACAAAGATAGCGCCACACACGACGAGCAAGATAGAAAGTGTTGAACCCAGCGTACAACTCCACCCTATACACAAAGAAACAGAAGCGATGGTAAACGTCGAATGAGCTACACGGATTAATGCTTAATGGTGACCCGGATGGTCGACGTACCACGTGTACCATGCTGCCGTTGCTGCGGCACGCGTTTCACGAGGACTGAACCGATTCGTTGTTTCACTTTCACGTGATATCTCTGCTACAGAGGGGGTGACATTGCCACCGTATTGCTCCTTGTACTGTATCCCGCTGTATTTCATTTGTATATATCGATCCAAAGAAAATCGACAACTAGTTGCCGTGGGGACCTGAAGGACCCTGGACCGCTCCATCCATTAAACAGGGCAGTAGCAAAAGGATCTAAGAGAAATCGAAAATTATATCCCGCTCTAGAAAATATGCAAGAAAGGACCCAGAAAGATAAACTAAAACGTGATACGGTCACAACGGAGGGGATTTAAACACGAATGAGCTCCCTCGGCCAGAGATAACCACGGCCAGAGACAACCACGAATGAGCGGGAGCTGCTTTAAACAGCAGGCTGTAGTTGATAATCTCTAATAGAAGTTAGAGCTGCTACCCACTCACGGCAAATATTTTCCCATTTTGAATGACCAGGTGTCACATTCCTCTTCCTGGTAAGTGGCATGTAGAATTCCTTCTAGCTCATAACACTGCTGTATGGCAATTTCAGAGAGCGGCAGATGAAATTTTTCATAAATATCAGTGATACCATTTAAAGCTGCCCTTTTCACCGAAATATCTAGATTCTTTGCAAAAGAATGTAGCTGTGGTAAAATATTTTGGACCGTGTTCTGACTATTGTCCCCTTGCCATTTGTCTTTCTGCAGTAAAGAGAGTTACCTTGCAGATGGCATGCTGCCTGAAAGTATAAATATGTTTAGAGCAGTCCCTCCACCAGAAAAGACTCTTTAGTGCATTTTCCAATAGCTAGGTGCCTTGTCATCATTATAATGTGCCTCCCAGACTAATTGCACCCATGGTATTTCTTTATTGTTGTAAAACTTATAAAGAATCTTAACCGTAAGAGTTTGATTTTGTGTTCTTAAACTTAGCACACCCAATCCACCTTTTTTCTTTGGTAAGCAAACTACTTCCCATTTAGCTAGGCATTTCCCACTTTTGTGAATATCCTTATTATTCCACACAAAAATCTTACAAGGTTTCTCAATACGATCTAGGATGGAGAAGGATATTATCAGGGTGCACATGACAATATTGGCATTGCAGGAACAATTGACACTTTTTTACCATGAGTGTGCTCGAATAAGAGAGCAAATTAGGAATGCCAGCCAACCTTCTGTCAACTCCTTCTGCCAGATATATAAGATCCTCAATTTTTGGTCTGGTTGTACCCATTGGCAATCCAAGATATGTGAAGGAAACCCTTCAGTTCTACAGCAAAGGATATTTGCAAGCTCGTGACCAGCTTTCATCGGATATATTTAGAGGCACCATAGTGGTCTTGTGTTAATGAACTCTCAAGCGAGTGGAATTTGAAAATTTGTCAAGGATTTCCTCCAATTTGACCTATTGGCAAACCAAGATATGCCAAGGGTTGCCCGTATGATTTTTGCTGTTTCCTCTCTCCCTACACCCTAGAATGCTTCTTATTACAAAAAAAAATTGCAGTCGGTTTTGACGAGCAACTTCTACTGGGCAGCTGGCTTCAGTTTAAGGCTACCTCCTGCTGACGTACTAATTAATTTGAGTTAACAGCACCAGCGGTCACACAACTCGTCGTCGATGTGCACTTAAGTCACACTTCTCCAGAATATGATTATTTGGTCACACAACTCGACAAGTGCGTGCACGCAGGTCACTGGCCCCACTTGTCAGTCCGTAAATTTTCAGAAAACCCCTGGAGTAATATTAATTTTACAAAATGGTCCCCTGGAGGACCATTTTGTAAAATTAGAAGGACCATTTTGTAAAATTAGGAGGACTATTTTGTAAAATTAGAAGGACCATTTTGTAAAATTAATATTACTCCAGGGGGTTTTCTGAAAATTTACCATCCAAAACGAACTGACAAGTGGGGCCAGTCACCTGCGTGCACGCACTTGTCGAGTTGTGTGACCAAATAATCACATTCTGGAGAAGTGTGACTTAAGTGCACATCGACGACGAGTTGTGTGACCGCTGGTGCTATTAACTCAATTAATTTCCTAGCTGCCAGGAACAATGTCTAACAATTCCGCCTCTTTTGCAGATTTATTCCCTGTGACGATCATATAAATTATGTGGATAGCATGCACGGCTAAAATTGACCCACGGAACGTCCTGCAGCCCAACCGCCCGGTCAAATCAAATACCAAGAACAGACATCGTGATCGCCAAACACACTGGGCGCAGTGAAGTCCATATGCCCAGCTGAGCACGCAGTTACTGGATTGGTCCGTCTGCTGGAATCGCCCACTCGACTCTGCAGAAATCGAATTCCCCTCTGGTTTCGGGCGATATCAAGTCTGTGACCAGAGACTTCACCGCAGTCGCTTTTTTAACTTTAATTGGTTGTATCACTATCCAAATAGATAAAATAAATGACACAGTTTATAAGAAAAATCGCATCCAAAACCACGGCGGCCGCTTTGTTTCATGTGAAGCGATGCCCAAATGACGCAGCACATATGTTAGCGTACTATTTACCTCTAGTGAGGTTTTTAGTTCTGTTCCAGGATTTATCTGGCAAACTCTTTGTATTTATGTTATAGGATCAATGAAGTTTTGTTGTTTCGCATTCTTGAAAGAAATGAAGCGTTGTTTTCTGTAAAAAAAAAATCCCTTTTGGTTTCTGTAAAACAAACCTCTCGTGACGCGGACAGCAGTGGATGTGTAGGTGGCCCGCTGCCTGGTAACTTCGTAGCGTGGAACTTTCCGAATCGTGGCGCCAAACACGAATTACCGTCGGCCATTTGAACGTTGACGTTTTCCCTGTGCTTTGACGACATTGATCGCGCGGCGTGCGTGCTACCAGAATATTCATCCATTGCATGCCCCGTGTGCTTCTTGCTAGTTCGTGCGTCGTGTGTAGTTTATTTACTGGTCTCACTAGGGCACATCGTACTCAAGTTCACTTTTGTTGAATTCATCACTTGGAATTATCTAGTGCTACGTGTGTTGGTCTTTGGGAAGTACTACTCCAATAGGTGAAGCATATGCTAACTTAACCAAATTTTGTTGAATTCGATACATTGTGTTCTTGTCGGTAATACGTCTCGCCGTTAACTGCAGCTATGTCGCGACCGACCGAGGTCATGTACTGCGTGCAGCCACCGCATTTGATCTCCTCGCCGCGGCTATGGATAGTGACAATGAGTTCATGTTTTTTTTTGTCCACTGCTTCATTATTTGATTAGTAGGCTAGTGACGATGAGTTCATGTTTTATCGAGTGATGGAAATATGACACCAATGACTTAGCCGACGATGAAGAGAGCCCTATGATCCTCTGTTCAATTAGCTACGCAAGAGGAGCTGAATTCCCTTCCCAAACACGGAGAGTCAACAAGCATCGTCAAAGGGCTACACATCTTATACTGCTATATAATGACTATGTTTCTGACAACCCAATATATACAAGCTTCAATTCCATTTTGCTCAATCTCAAAAAAGAAAAAAAAGAAATCCATTTTGCTAACGTTTTAGGATGAAAGGATGTATTCATGCGCACTGTGTATGGTACAGTGTAAAGGAGTATAATGGCTACTCCAAACTGAAGCAAGATTCTACCATACTAACTGAATTCTTAGCCATTTTGAAATGCACTGTTACTATATGATGTCTTACATATGGAGCTGATGCGGACCACCGGATACTTCTCCACCCACTCCTGATGCCGCAAGATGCATGCCAACTGTCACCACCGCCGGTTGGACGAGTTGTGGGAAGCCGCAACGCCCAAACGGCTGCACAAAAAGACGACGGGAGGCGGTGGTGAGTCGGCTTGCGACTGATAATTGGCTATGGAAAGGGGCGACGATGACGACACGATTAGGTGGCGGAGAGAGTGAGATGGGAACATGATAGAGCAACGGGCGATGTAAGATAGTTGTGCCGCTGGCATATGTTGTCGCGCTGGTGGGGTATACGTGACGGATGTGTCCGACACCCCAAGATGGCCCCAAAAGTTGGGGGCGGACAAGGAGTTAATTAAAAAAACCACCACAATTCAGGTTAGGGTTTCAAAAAATTACTGGTCTATTTTTTTTCTTATGTCCATATGGAGAACAAACCGTTTAAACGGCGCACTGTCTAAAATTGCGGCGTCATGCCTGACACTACGCCCACCTATCAGATTCGGGGGTTAACTAAGTGTCATGGACGATTAGCAGCGAAGTGGTGGGTCTTTGAAAGTAATTCACTCTAAACCGGTGGTTTTTTGAAAGCATATCTCGGTGGTTTCTTTTTGAACCCTACCTGAACCGTGGTGGTTTTTAGTAATTAACTCTGGAGAAGCAAATTGCAAACATATTTTCGAATGTTTCGAGGGGAGAGGGGTTATGTGTAGACCCCATTTAGCCAATCGGGGTTATTTCTCGGACGCCTGAGATGGTCTCACCCCACCTGCTCGACGTTCGAGAAGAGTTTATTTAATGCACTGCTCGTTGCTGGCCATCGGGTTGCACTTGTTACATTGATTTTGTAAGAGAAGGTTAAACCTTAGGGAGGGTGGAGGATATTTTTCCAAAAATGAACCAAGTGGGTCACTGTAAAATCAATCACCGGTGTTTCATTAACTGGAAGAGAACAGACTCAGCAGCGGTGCGAGTTCGTTGGCAGCACAAGCATGCTTTATTACACTTATTATCAGCTCAGAATGTCCAAACAGCTACAGCCCAAAACAAAAGAAAATAATCTAGAATACAAGATCAAAACCATGCCACAACTCCTAATCTAATTACTAAACGTGAATACGCGATACAGATATTACGAAATAGACTTCTACATTTTAGAACAGCAGCGCCTGAAACTGCTAGAAGCCATCGTGTACCGAGCTTATAAGGTTCCATCTATAGTGTTGCAAGGTCGACCTGGAGTTTCAACTTCTCAAACTATATCCATGACAAGCGCAGATGCTCCACCCCCACCGTTGCAAACACCAGCGACCCCAATTTTGCCGCCCTTCTCCCTGAGAACCTGTTGAACAAAAAGTACTGCTTAATTTAATTTTACAAGATCTATTAGAGACGGTCACTAAAGAAGCAGCGTCATTTGAAGAAGTGAGCAAAGGAAAGAGGACACAGATACTACAAAGATAGTAAATGAAATCATGGAATGTTAACTTCCCCATATCATGCAAACCTCGACATGAAAATTGTATGGGTTGCAGATTTAACTCAATTCTGCAGATACCCAGATAGAACTAATAAACTTAGTTGACCACTTGCCATTTGTGATATTCTGCAGATAAGATGTTGATTCCGCAAATAACGTGTTGAACCGTTATTGGGCCTGGCCCATGTATGTGAGAGCTGAGTACTAGAAGAGGAGTTGTACGCTTCCTCCATGACCTAATTAAAACTAGAGCCAGCCTCAGCCGCCGGCTGCCATGGACATCACCAAGGTGAGCTCCTCTGCTCTCAACATGGTATCAGAGCGCAGGGCAACAGGGCTGGTGGTCTGGCTGCTAGGATAGCTACCTGTGGGAGAGCAGCAGAGAGGAGGCGGATGCACGCGTGTTGCGTGCACGCGTGAGTAGTAGGCGGAGAGGAGGAGGCTTCTTGCGTGGTGCTAGGCGGCGGAGGAGCTGCTGGGAGGTGCTACTGCTGCTGGTTCAGGGGTGCAGCTGAGGAGAGGAGGAAGAAATTGCTGCTGCGTGCAGCTGCTCACCAAGGAGAAGAAAGTCAGGGCAAGGGAAAAGTAGCACGGGCTGCTGTTGCTGCGTGCTGAACTGAGGAGAAGGGGTGAAGATGGGTGATCAGAAGATTCTAGCTGAAGCTCTAGAGAAGCTCACGATGTTCCTCACCTCCAAGACGGATGGCTCGAGCTCGGGGGCCATTGTTCCTCGGCAGGAAGTGGTCCAGAAGATTAATTTGCCACCCACTGAAATTAAGTTAGAGGGTGTTACCAACTATCTAAGTTGGTCCAGGAGGGCAATGTTGGCTGTGGAGCAGAAGGATCTTGATGGGCACTTGATTGGTACCGTTGGAGAACCAGAAGACAAAATTTAGTGTCTTGGAGAAGCAAGAAACAGTCTGTCGTGTCTAGATCAACAGCTGAAGCTGAGTACAGGGCCCTATCCCATGGGTTGAGTGAGATGCTCTGGATGAAGCATCTTCTGGGCGAGTTGAAGCTCTTGAGGAAAGGGCCTCTGAGAGTGTGGTGTGACAATCAGTCAGCAATCAGCATTGCAAATAACCTAGTTCAACATGATAGGACAAAATATGTGGAAATTGATCGCTTCTTTATAAAGGAGAAACTTGATGCTGGGATCATCAGCCTTAGTCATGTGAGATCTCAACAACAGTTTGCAGACTGCTTGACAAAGGGTTTGGAAATAAAGGAATGTAACTTGGCGTGTGACAAGATGGGGTTGATTGACATCTACCATCCATCTTGAGGGGGAGTGTTGAACCGTTATTGGACCTGGCCCATGTATGTGAGAGCTGAGTACTAGAAGAGGAGTTGTACGCTTCCTCCATGACATAATTAGAACTAGAGCCAGCCTCAGCCGCCGGCTGCCATGGACATCACCAAGGTGAGCTCCTCTGTTCTCAACATAACGTGTTTAGAAATTTTAATTAATATTACTGCGTTTCATTTTATTTTATTTCTCATGAAAAAAGCTTTTAACAAAAAAATAGGATCCATGCTTAAAGAACAGACTAACACAGATGATCAGACCACGAAACGACAACTCAAGAAAGAACTTACACCAAGAAGGGTGACCAAAATGCGAGCACCACTGCATCCATGTGGGTGTCCTAGAGACACAGCTCCTCCATGTACATTAATCTTTTCCTGCAAACACAGATGTTGTCAGCATGGGAAGTACTAATCTTGATTAATAATATATTGCTGGTTAATATACACAACAATAATCAAGATTTATTTTACGACAAGAGTATTAACTTAGGTGCAAAGATACTTTTGGTTGAACCATGTCATCACTTACTGAAGGAATGCCGAGAAGCTTTTGATTTGCAAGTGCAACAGCCTGTATTGAAAAGTAAGAATATGTATCACTAAAATAATGTAAATAGTAAGTAGTCAAATAAACAACCAATACATACCGAAAATGCTTCATTAATTTCATAAAAATCAACACGAGAAGACTCTTAAGCCAGCATTAGTGAGAGCCTTCGGTATAGCATGTGCTGGGGTAGTGGTAAACAGTTCAGGAGCCTGCATAAAACCATGACAGTTGTGAATATCATTCCGGGATTACAAATTTGGTAGCAAATGAGCTTCATCAATTATAATTAAATATAAATATTCCAGGGAAGACAGATTCTTATGACCTTCCAGAACCTACATAATTATATGCACTTGCAGATAAGAGTTTAATCTAACCGAACTAAGAAGGAAATATGTCCTGCAGCTTACTTGGGCAGCATCAGCAAATCCTTTGATCCTTGCGAGCACTTGCAATCCAAGTTCTTGAGCCTTCTTCCCACTCACCAATACTAATGCAGCAGCACCATCACTGTTCCACACAGAAGAAACAGAAGCGTTCCGTGCAGAAGCATCACATTCAGTGGATAACCAAACACCAGGAAATTGGGGGCAGTACATTGGATAATGCTAGTCAATGGACAAAGGGAACCAGTAATGTTTTTTATGAGAAGGGTCTGGATCGGCTTATCTTCTTAAAAATGAATTATGAGTAAACATTCTTAAGCGTGTAGCCTTCCTGTTCCCTGGTTAGACTCTATAGGCTTGTAGATAAACATTTCTAACCAATCAATGCGTGGATATGCTATATTGCATTTTCTTGAAAATTTCAATATACATAAAGAATTTATCAATTTTCATTTAGAAATGCACAATCAAGTTTTTTCCATTTCTTATATTCAAATAAGAATATAACAAGCAACTCATCTAAAATTAACAATTCCTAAACCCTTTTTATCTTTACTCCATGGAAAAAAGAGAGCGTTGAATATGGCATTACAGAAGACGGCAAGAAGAAAGGAAAACACATCTTTCGGAGTCTATATAGTGGTCCGAAAACCATATGCAACAGAAGTATTTCACAAGGTTGTAAAAAAAAAAAAGACAAGCAGGTACCTTATACTAGAAGCATTTCCAGCAGTAACAGTGCCACTATTCTCCTTGAAACTAGGTCGAAGCTTCTTCAGTTTCACCGGGTCAAACTACAAGACACACAATACCCATATTACACAGTAGCACTATCACGTAAAATAAATACAAAACTACATATTTTCCTTGTCACAAATAGCTATGTGATGAAGATAAACTATCAGCATTTCTATCAACAACGTAGTATGTACTGCCTATTGATAGTTGTTTAGCCTAGTACATGAAAGCACCAAAATAGTATAAGAGAGACACAAGCTGCTCAAAGAATTGTCTTGTTGTTGAAAGAGATACAGCTACTGCTAACTAAAGGACATGGGGTGTAGCTTATTTGCGCCATCTTGGCTATTTGAAAGAATTTACCTTGTCTAGGCTCTCATCTTTGTCAACAAGTACTGGAGGTTTCCCTCTGCCAACAGGAACTTCAATCTGGATGATCAGGATAGACCATTAGGAAAACAAATAATACAACAGTTATTAACTTTGTCAAAGAAACAAAAAATTCACCGGAACAATCTCCCATGCAAAAGAACCACTGTCACGAGCAACAATTCCACGCTCATTACTTTGAATAGCATATGCATCCTGCGTAAGAATATATTCAGATGTCATAAATAATAAATATGTAGATTATATTGTAGAAGAACAGAATGTGAGAGTAATCCTTACTTAGTAGATCACTAGGTTCTAGAGTGTTCTAGACTAAGCCTTAGGCTGTAAGATAAATTATCAGCACCAACTCTGGTTAGCAGTAGAACTCTGGTTAGCAGTAGGTTGTAGAAGGATGTAGAAATGTAGCTGTAAAAACCTAGTTGTAGATAGCTGTAGAAGGTTGTAGAAGGTTTGCAGCAACCGACTATGTACTCCTATATATACCCCTATGCAATACAAGCAAAACAAGCTTTTGCAGCATACAAGAACACACCTTCCCACATAGCTAACTCTAACATTTGGTATCAGAGCCAAGGTAGGAGAGGTTCAGCCATGGTTAGGAGAGGTTCAGCCAACGTTAGGAGAGGATCAGCCCAGTGAGGAGAGGATCCTGAGAGATGTCTGCTGAAGGTCAGCAGCGTGTTGCCCGCAGTCCGTCACAGCGGCGCCATTCCCCTTCACCACCACCGAGACGACCGCGCCACCGCGACGCTGGAAGGCGCGAGGTCGTTGTCGAGCGGGTCGTGAAGGAAGTTGGCGGTGGCAATTACCCGACGTTGACGCGGACGAACTACACCGAATGGAGCCTCCTCATGAAGGTGAAGCTGCAGGCTCGGGGCATCTGGGATGCAATCGAGCTCGGCGCCAACGACTTCCAGGAAGATCGAATGGCGCTGGAGGCCATCCTGCAAGCTGTCCCACCAGAGATGGTGGCTGGCCTGGCTGTCAAGGGACAGCGAAGGAGGCATGGGAGGCGATCCGAGCCATGCGTGTTGGTTCAGACCGCGTGCGGAAGGGCAAGGTGCAGCAGCTGAAGAAGGAATTTGAGATGATCTCATTCCGCGACGGGGAGTCCGTTGACGATTTCGCGCTGCGCCTCACCAACCTCGTCACAAGCCTCGCCACGCTCGGAGCACCTATCGACGAAACTCAAGTCGTCGAGAAATTCCTACGAGTTGTGCCGCCTAGGCTGTCACAGATAGCCCTTGCAATCGAGACCCTCCTTGACACTTCTGATATGTCATTGGAGGAGGTCACCGGTCGGCTGAAAGCAGAGGATCGTCTCGTGTCGCCGGAGCCGTTGCTTGAGCAGGGCAAGCTCCTACTCACAGAGGAGCAGTGGCAACAAAAGATGAAGGAGCGCCAAGGAGGCAGCTCCTCCAGGCCTGCGCGTGGCAGCGCACAGCGACGACGACGGCCACCGCGTAAGAATGGTGGAGACGGCAACGATAGTACAACAGCTAGGGACGGCCCGCGCGATGACACATGCCGCAACTGTGGCCGTCGCGGCCATTGGGCCAAGGACTGCTGGCAGCCTAGGAGAAACGGAAACAGGGCATATCTGGCCCAAGCAGAGGAAGATGATGATGAGCCTGCTCTCCTCATGGCGTAGGTCTGCGCCACTTCTGCACCAGCCATGACGGTGCAGCAAAGCGAAGCCCCAGCCCCAGCCATGAAGGTGCAGCAAAGTGACGCTCCAGCCCCGACCATGATGGTGCAACAAAGCGTCGCTCCAGCCCTAGCCATAGTGGTGAAGGACAGCAGCGCTACAGCTCCAGAGCATGCCCCACTTCACATCGATGAGCCGAAGGGAAAATCTTACCTCGAGACGAGCAGCGACGACGAGCGAATTGAGCGCTGGTACCTCGACTCCGGCGCCCGTGAGGTTGATGAAGAGCAAGGCTGGGATTGGGTAGCAGAAGGCAACGAATACTTCGACGACAACTTTGACATCGAGTACATCGTCAGGGCGCCCAGCCAGGTGCCCAGTTCAGGAGAAGACGGACCTAAACATGGGGCTCAAGGTGCCTCAGCCAGCACACCACCAACGCCTTCATCTACTCCAGCAGCAGCAGCAAGTGCTGCAACCCTAGCAACTCCAGAATTTGTCACGCCACCAGCAGATGATGATGATCGACTTGACGGTGCACATGGCGACACGCCAGTCCGCTATCGCATGGTCGAGGATCTGGTTGGAGGAGAAGAACCAGTGCCTGGACTTGCACCGCGCAACCTCGAATCCGAGCTGCACTTGGCCAGCACGGGGGAGCCGTGCTCATTTGCGGAAGCTGAGCGCGACAAGGCATGGCAGGCAGCCATGCGCGAGGAAATTGAAGCTGTGGAGCGGAACAAGACATGGGAGCTCGTGGATCTGCCCCACGGGCATCAACCAATAGGCCTCAAGTGGGTCTATAAGTTGAAGAAAAATGAAGCTGGCGAGGTAATCAAGCACAAAGCACGGCTGGTCGCTCGAGGCTTCGTTCAGCAAGCCGGCGTAGACTTTGATGAAGTCTTTGCTCCCGTGGCTCGCATGGAGTCGATCCGGCTGCTACTTGCTCTGGCTGCCCAGGAGGGGTGGCCCGTCCACCACATGGACGTAAAATCAGCTTTTCTCACTGGAGAACTGAAGGAGGAAGTTTATGTCAAGCAGCCACCCGGTTTCGTCATCCAAGGAGAAGAAGGAAAGGTATTGCGGCTACGCAAGGCTCTCTATGGCCTGCGACAGGCACCGCGAGCATGGAACGCGAAGCTTGATTGCACGCTCAAAGAAATGGGCTTCAAACAGAGCAAGCACGAGCATGCAATATACCGGCGCACCACCAGCGAGGTAATCCTGCTCATTGGAGTATATGTGGATGATCTGATCATCACAGGTTCATCCAAGGGAGCAGTGGAGAGCTTCAAGGACGAGATGAAGACAAAATTCGAGATGAGCGACCTTGGATTATTGTCTTTCTATCTTGGGATCGAAGTCCAACAGCACGCCGATGGCATCAGCCTATGTCAGGCACACTATGCCTCGCGCATCCTTCAGCTGGGAGGAATGGAGGGTTGCAATTCTGCACACACTCCAATGGAGGAGCGGCTGAGGCTGAGTCGTGAAAGTACAGCAGAAGAGGTGGACGCTACAGAGTACCGGCGGATCGTTGGCAACCTCCGCTATCTCGTCCACACCAGGCCAGACCTAGCCTTTGCTGTTGGGTTCGTCAGTCGATTCATGGAACGACCCACGGAGGAGCACATGATGGCTGTGAAGAGAATCCTACGCTACGTCGCTGGCACGATCAACTACGGTCTTCACTACAGGCAGAAGACAAAGGAGGTACGTCTGATTGGTTATAGTGATAGTGACCTCGCTGGCGACATTGACACCAGGAAGAGCACAAGTGGCACACTGTTCTTCCTCGGTAACTGCTTGGTAAGTTGGCAATCTCTCAAGCAGAAGGTGGTTGCTCAGTCTTCCTATGAAGCAGAATATGTAGCAGCCACAACTGCGGCAAATCAGGGAATTTGGCTGGCTCGACTACTTGGAGAACTTCAAGGAAGAAAAGCTGAAACCGTTGAGCTAAAGGTGGACAGCAAATCTGCCATAGCATTAGCCAAAAATCCAGTCTTCCACGAGCGCAGCAAACATATTGATATTCGGTATCACTTCATCAGAGATTGCTTGGAAGATGGAAGCATCAGCACCAGCTTCATCAGTACATCAGATCAGCTCGCTGACATTTTGACAAAATCTTTGGGGCGCGTGAAGTTTCAGTAGCTGCGTGGTCGAATTGGGATGGTCCAGATCAAGACAGGCTTGAAGAGCAAGGATTAGGGGGAGAATTGTGAGAGTAATCCTTGCTTAGTAGATCACTAGGTTCTAGAGTGTTCTAGACTAAGCCTTAGGCTGTAAGATAAATTATCAGCACCAACTCTGGTTAGCAGTAGAACTCTGGTTAGCAGTAGGTTGTAGAAGGATGTAGAAACGTAGCTGTAAAAACCTAGTTGTAGATAGTTGTAGAAGGTTGTAGAAGGTTTGCAGCAACCGACTATGTACTCCTATATATACCCTATGCAATACAAGCAAAACAAGCTTTTGCAGCATACAAGAACACACCTTCCCACATAGCTAACTCTAACACAGAATAGCAAATCTAAGAATTGTTTTGAAGACATCTCGACAGATTTAACGCTGCTATATCAAATTCCTAGATGGCAAAAAGGCAAAAGGGTGTACTGTCAACTGTGTACCCAATGCTGAAGTGTCCCATGCATGATGGGAAAGGGAATATCTAGGCACCACTTCCTCTACTATTTTTTAGCAAAGAGCTGATTCGAACCGACGACCTCCAGGACACGTCTTTGGAGGCTCCTTTGGGTTTTTTTTTTTTTTTGCAAGACTTTCATATAGTCCTTTCCGTGCTGGTTTTGATCGGCTGCTTGGCCTTAGGATTAGTGCATGGCATCTTCTTGACGCTTTCTCTAATAAAGAATGTCATGCATTTTGACGGGTTTTGAGAAAAAATAAGTAAATAATTGGTGATGATTAAGGTGCGAAAGCATATTTTCTGCACTCAAGATTAACCTATATGATAATCATGAATTAATATCTAAATCTTTCAAGCAAGCACTGAATCGAAATCTGAAAATTACGATCGACTGCCCGAGAATTCCATGTGGAGCATCCCCACTAAAAAATTCAAGCCTAATAAGGCCCTAGCTGGTAGTATAAGCTAATAGTGCAAAGTAGACACTGACAGTAACGCAAAACTGCAGGCATAGGTCCATATCATACATGATAATGTATAAGATGAAGAAACAAGGTATAAAACAATCAACCTGTATGAAAATGGTGATTTTTAAAGTGATCAGTTCACTCTGGAAAGACCAATAGTATGTGCTCTTCTGTATTTATTGTAACATTCACCTCTACTTTTCTATATATACATCTAAGTACAAGCTGTTTTGGTGCAAGAAAAGCATAATAAATAAAACTACATCAGAAGGTTATTATTTTAATTTGCATTACATTACCTGGTCCTCCCTCGTCAGGGCATGATTGTTGGCACAAAGCTCAGCACACACACCCATGGCACATTCACCGTATACATCCCAAAGTCCATCTTTTAGCATACCATCAACAAGGCTGTCGTGCCCGAAACGAGATCCTTTTCTGCATTTGATTACACAAGGAAGTTAGTTGCCTACCTAAACAACCATAAATTAACAATGAAGTTTAAATCCATTTAACCAAGAATGCATTTCACTAGCTACATCGTTCATTTACCTTAAAAAGGTGTATGGAGGAACCAATACGCAAGTACAGAAATATAAATCTACACCTCAATTCCCATACAAAAAAATTGTAATCCATATTTTAGCATTTTATTCTTCCTGGGGATGCCTACTTTATCCAGTAAACAGATTGTACTTCAGTTATGCACTCCACAAAGATACAACAAGAAAAACACTTTCTGACCTAGCTTCAGCAACGTATTTTGGAGCATTCGACATGCTTTCCATGCCACCTGCCACAACAATATCATTGATGCCCAGTTGAATTGACTGTGCAGCAAACATCGTCGCTGTAGAGAGGAAAGAAAAGGCACGATCATGGTCGGGTTCACTTCTGGAATTGAGTACACAGATTATACAAACACGGTCACATCACAAGATTCAGACCTTTCATTCCAGATGCACAAACTTTGTTGACTGTGGTGCAAACAACCGTATTGGGTATCCCTGCACCTAAAGCTGCTTGTCTCGCAGGAGCTTGCCCCAAGTTAGCACTCAAGACATTGCCAAAGAAGACCTCCTGCACAGCGCGCGGATGGATCCACATTTGCTCTTCTCAGAGCCGCTGATCACCCCAGTAATTATTTTAGTACACGCTACCAAATCCAAGGTAATATACCTCCAGTGATCCATAGACAGAAGATATTAATCTCACCTTCGATTGCTATAGAGCCAAGTTTCGTAGCGGGCAAGGAAGACAAACCACCAAGGAAACTACCAATAGGGGTGCGTGTAACCCCAACAACACATACATCTGTCAGTAAGGAAGGATAAGTTACTGACTGAAGTATCTGCGAAAACTCTAGACAGGCTCCCATGGCACAGTTGTGATGGCTAGCTATACAGAGCACGTTTAAACTCTGAAGGCAGGACTAATAAATAAAAGCAGAGAAGCCAACCACTAGATGCCCGAATACTGCTTATTGATGCTCCCTTAGTTGCAAAATTTGACCCCAAAAAATGAAACGGCGAAACTCCCTCATCTTCAAGTCGATCGATGAACCTCCGGAGGTCACTGCAGCCAAATGTGTCCAGGATGTCAGACTGGACACACCGCTGCCGCACTCCTACGTTGAAGACCTTTCTTTTATATTGGTGTAATCTATTTGATCCCCCCTGAACATCTGATTCTTGTTTGTGCTTCTCCTTGCCTCTCAACCCCCTCAACCCTTTGTAACCTAGCATGTGACATTTCGGCTGGTTTTCCATAATAAAGTTCAGGCTGGCCCCGGCCCGCCGTAGTTTCAGTCGAAAAAAATAAGCCAAGCTGGTACATCCAACTATGCCACTACAGACAGAAGATGGATAATATCATAACAAAGTTACTAAGCAAATCAACTGAGTTGATTCAACTCTATTACACAGGCAAGCCCACAACATAATTCAAATATGTCAAAATGACGATGAAACAATAACACATAAAAATTCAAGTATAAGAATTAACCAAACGCTGCCTATTAACATGGAGATCAAGATTTTGCTGATCCGAGTCAAAGTCACAATCTTTTCGACAGAAGGTGTAAAAGTAGTTACAAAATAATTAAGCCTAATAAATTACTAACAGTGAGTAGCTCGTTGCAAAGTTATAGTACAAGCTCATATCATAACCTAGAGTACTCTCAGAACTTAGGCCTGGTTCAGAGAAGAACGAGCCGCGATATGGGACAGCAAGAAAATAGTACCTCTCGGTCCGATGACATCTGAACCCATGGCCGCTCCAACCTGCAACTTCATACAAGCAACCCCAACATCAAAAGGTGAACGACGGCAGGACTCAACTTGATTCCGCAGGTGACTAGGAAGAGAGCGAGAGAGATCATGCCTGAGTTGGGCCTGGCGGCGGCGGAGTGCAAGATGCGTGGGAGGGGTTCGGGGGAGAAGTCAAGAACTCAGGATCACGGGGATGGAGCGAAACAGACAAGATGAAGAAGTTGCGGGGAGGTGGACTGGACTGCCCACTCACGTTCGTTCCGCTATTATATAGGGGACGGACTATATGGTTGGGAGTCCGGATCTCAACTCATCTGCAGTCGACATCGGTGTAGTTGGAAAGGCGAGGGTTCATTTGGTAGCTGTCATTGTGTTTTTCTCGAGGTTTCCTGTGATCTGCCTCCGTGGCCGCCGCTGTTTTCGCAGAGGCTGAAGTACTCATCTGCCGGCGGCGGCAATGGCTGGCTGCTACGGTGCCTCTCGCTGCTGCAGGATTTAGGGCCCCTTTGATTCTTAGGATTTCCAAAGGAATTTTGTAGGATTTAGATCCTGCGGATTTTTTCCTTCCTTGTGTGTTTGATTCAAAGGATTGTAACTTGGAGGAATTATTCCCGTAGGAAATTCATAGTGTATTTTTAAAGGAAAACTAACATGAGCTGAGACCTCATGCAAAATTCCTACGCCTTGTTCCTATGCGCATAGGATTCCAGTGGACAGGGCAATTCAATCCTACGCAATCCCTATTCCTTTAATTTTCCTACTCTGTGAATCAAAGGAGGCCTTACTATTTTTTTAACACAATGCAGGATTTACTGTGAGCAAAGCCTTTGCCTCATCGCCACGGGGAGGATCAAGGTTTCGGTTACCGGCCGGAATACCACGGCAACCGGATTTATCGGACCCCTCCCCCCCCCCCCCCCCCCCCTCCGGAATTTGCATATATCGGATGAAAAATCTCGGATTAGTCAAATTTGAAACAAATTCGTGCTCGGAAAATTTAATTTTTTTTTGATGTTTTAAGTTCAAATCATAAATTCTTGCCGAAATTTTGGGCCGGTTACTGGCCGGTATTTTCCGGTAACCCCGGTTACCGGAAATATCGGCCCCCTCCGGAATTTTTTTTGAACCGGTATCCAAAACCTTGGGGAGGATTGCCATTCTTCTGAATGGGATTTTGATTGCAAAAGGACCTCTGCGCCAGCCAAGGTGTGATCCGCTCTCTCCCTACCTGCTTATTATCGTCACCAACGTCTATCTGCCCCACTCCATCAGACCAACTCTCGCACGCCCGGTCCTTCAATGCGCAGACGATACCCTTGTTGTTGCTAGTGCTACAACCGATGTCGCTGCTCACCTCATATACATCTTGGAAATTATCAGAAAACTATTTTCATCCCCATGTAGGTTGATCCTATCTCTGCTTATTTTTTACTGTAACCGGCAGGAGTTCTACCATTGTATTAATATAACAAAGAGTGATCCAGTTTAGAAAGGGAAAACGGACCCAAACCCACACATCGCACGGCTATTTAAGGAAATCGGCAGAAACCACCCACTATAAATTATGGAACATCGTCGGTGCATGAAGGTGCCTGAAACAAGTGCACCTAGCCCCAAGATAACAAGGCACACCTCGTATCCGACAAAGACAAACTCCACAACCCCAAACGAACTCTCACCACTAGCGATGCACCGATGTGCATCCTCCCAACATAGTGGATCAAGCATTGACCTTAACTAAGGTGTGAAACGCCTCAACCACCTGCGGTGTGTCCTCCTTCTTGTACATCTTAAGATAGTGTTGCATCTTCTCATTCAGGACCTCCTCGGTAACTTTCCTTTGTTCTTCAGCTTCGGTTTCTCCTCAAAGGCCTCCGCCCGCCCATACTATGTGCCCTTGGCTGTTGAAATCACAACCACTATTTTCTTGTACAAACGGTCGCTACGTCGCTCAAAGTGAGGGGGAGCACCCTCTCCCAAACCCGACGCAAAGCAAGCAAGTTCTTCAAAGAACTCCCCCACCGATGAAAGTGAGGCCTTCTCTGGTAGCTCTTCAGTATCGATCTAGACCAGCTCCTTCAAGGTTCGCTCTTGAGAGCTAGGTACACCGCAACCCTCCAGCTAGTGCAACGCCAAAGTCCCAACAGACTCCACCGCAAGCAACTGTCGGCTGATCATGGCCTGCACCACCGGAAAAGGACCTCGGAAACAAACGGAGGCGTGTGTTGGATATATGCCCCAAAGGCAATGTATTTATACATGTATATATATCTGATTCATATATTATTGATTCGTACTCTCTATGCTATAACTGCGGTGATTTCTAAATGCGTGATTTAGGGAAAAGCTCACTCGCACGTGTAGAGAATATGAACACGTAAAACATACCCTAGTTCTTTTACGGACTAATTCGTTGAATGCTAGGTGACGCGGCTTTTCCTAGTCATGGACATAGTTTATGTCAGCATCAATGAATAGCATATTATTGGCTAATAATATGGCTGGGTAACCCAAGTGTTGGTATGCTAAGAGATTACGTTAAATAGTATTTTTGTCTGTAGCTTTATCATAGAAAGGTTGTTGTATAACAAGTCCTTGTAACTATGAGGTTATTAGGGTCATGCATTGTATTCCTAAACATGCTTAAATATTTATCTTTTGAGAAAGAGGCAAGATCTCCCTATTAATACCCAGACATCTGAGTAATGGGATTGATATATAATAATCAGCAGGTTCAACAGAAATGTCTTTCGCATAACGATAGCAGCTACACAGGATCGTCCTTGGAACTGTCACTGGCCGGTGATTGGTTGATACCCAACCAAACTTGTAGGGTGGACACACTTAAACTAGGATTGGTTAGTTGTGTATTATGGTTGGTCTGGAACATGGAGAGAGTATCACCGGCATGGTGCTTGCGTGATAGATATACCTTATCAAGAGAGAAAGTTTGTGATAGAAGTTACTATCACGGTCGGATTTATTCCGAGCGTTTATAAGAGAGGAAATATTTGTCCGGAGTATTTTGTCAGCAGACACTGTGTGTCTCGGATCATATGAAAGGAGTTTCATATGATAGGAAATTAATTCAGTGAAATATTATGTAAAAGAAAATATTCAAATAAGAATTAATTAGAGTTATACTTAAATGATATTTGTCAATCTTACCAGTAACTCTGGAGTATCAATTGCTCATTTATTATGCAATGATATAGGAAATGCGGCAAGTAAGGTGACAGAGGAGTAAAGGTGGTGATGTGCGTCAAGCTCGGCGCATGAAGTTTCATCCACAAGATGAAGGCATCTCCAATTTACTTTTCAAGTATTAGTTTTAGAGATTTGAGGGTTTCGACCCAAAGTTATTTTGTAATAGGATCACATTCGTAGCGATGAAAGTACTCTTGTGATTTTGTGAGATTTCATATCTCTTTTATCAAAGAATATTTTGGATCAATCCCTTCGTGGATGATCAAGTTACAAATCTCTTGAATTATGGAAATATCATTTGTTCTAAGATATATTGTGAAGATGTTGATACCACATTCGCGTGGCACTATTGTCTCAAATAGATCATAGTAATATGATGAAAGGATTTTGAGATATTGCACATAGTGAAGTCAATTTTGATGAGTTTAAAGATAGTCAATATTTTGTTGATATCTTGGAACTACACAATAATGTTTTAGAAAATTGTCTTAGTAATGTGATGAATAGAAATTTAATTTCGGTTCATATATTTGATCAAGCTTGATTAAATAATTGCTGAGATATTAAAAAATAGTTGGCATAAAAGTTTCTAGGAAACTTAAATGCTAAAACAAAATGAAGAAAGGTATGTGCTAGAATAAGACCCCAATAAATTATGACTTAGATGTTATATACATATTAATATCATTATTGTTGAGTTATGATAAACTCAATAAGGATCTTTTTGTTAGACGAAAAGATGATCGCAAAGTTATGTTGATCAAGGAAAGTATTTTATGATAAAGAGTTTATATAAGATATTGACAAAGACACATTCCTTTCAAAAGGAAATATGGATCGAGGTTGTGTACTTAGTACAGCTCGAGGCTATTTTGTTAATTGAATATAAATCAAATCATAAAAGGAATATATTTGTCTATGAAAAATTAATGATATTAAAAGGAGAAACAAGAAACAAAGAATTGTTTTGAGTTTCAAGGAAATAAAGGAAAGTCATAGTTTCATTTAAATCAGTGGGAGCTTAGTTATATTATTCGGGTTTGAATAATGTAATTTTATAGATTGTTTTGTTTTGATACAATATGTAGTGTTATTAAAGGAAATTAATAACATGCATATTTGGAACATAATCGTCACATCATATATGGAAGTTGCCGTATATTGATGAGATATAATGTTGCGGAAAT
This sequence comes from Poa pratensis, assembly GCA_947311845.1. Lineage (NCBI taxonomy): Eukaryota > Viridiplantae > Streptophyta > Magnoliopsida > Poales > Poaceae > Poa > Poa pratensis. The sequence goes on from CAMZMU010000074.1 coordinate 34,326,779, forward strand.
TTCATTGAAGGTGTTTTGAATATTATTCAAAATACGAGAGAATGAAAATTCTCATAAAGTTTAAGGAAATTCATGTGCAAGAACCATGGTTGTTTCGTACGGTGGTGAGCATGATCAATTGATTTGAAATCTTGATCAGAAATGAATTTCTTAAGATGTGAAATTTTAAGATCAAAACAAAGTAGTCAAACTTGATTGTTGACAAGATGAATTTGCTAAAAGTTCAATTGACTCCAATTAAGATGAGGATTCTCCATAAGGTGTATTTTGAAGAAGTTACTTCAAAAGAGAGAATATTCATAATGAAAGAGTTGCATTGGAAAATCTTATGAGATAAGTATAAAGGTTAAGACAAGGATTAGATGACAGAATTTTCTAAAAGAGATAAATGCACCATTGGTCACTGAACTTTAATTAGATGAGCACATTGGTCACTGAACTCTCAACTTGTTACAAACTGGTCACTGAACTCTCAAAAGATGAGTATATTGGTCACACTTTGTCCAGCGGGGCTAATTTTGTCCCACGTGGCATGCTGACTAGATAGTTAACCAGTTGGGAAGACCAATTTTCTTGCAGAAACCCCCCTAAACATCTGGTCTAACTCCTCATCCACGTCTTTATACTCTCCTTCAGTGACCAGTGGGCCCTACTAGTTAGGTGCCTCTTCTTTCTCCAGCTTATTGCCCCTTTTCTATACAGGCAACAGGTCGCCGGCCCTCCGTTCGCATGCCAACAGCGGAAGCAGCAAGCCGTGCTCGCCGCCCCTCGTCCATGCACAAGCAGAGCCACCGCCCCGCACGAGTGAGCCCGCACGCGTGAGCCCCGCTCGTCGGGCCCCTGCGTTCGGACTTGCCGGAGCCTTAGGACACGCTCGTCGCGGGGCCCTGCGTGCGAACAGCGAACCTCATCTTCTCCGTGACCGGCGAAGCTCCGCCGCGTCGATCCGGTTGTCTCCGGCTTCTTCTGTCGTCGCCGAACCGCATCATCTCGGCGGTGAGCTACCGGTTTGAAAGGATCCCTGTGCGACCATTTAGAAGCTGTGTAGCCACCTGCCGCCGTTGTCCTCCGAGCCCCGCCGCAGGCATGTGTTGCTGGAGCTCCTACGGCGACCATATGGTATGTGGGCGCAGCCCGTTCTACTTCCCACTTGTCTCCCTTCAAACCCTCTACAGAGAGACGACGCATGCGTGCTGGGAACAACGAGCCGGAGCTCACGGGAGTTCACCGCCGCGTCGCCGGTCGGGTTGACCAAATAAAACCAAACAATGGGCATGCTCGCTAACGTGGCTGCTGAGATGGGCCTGGGGCCGTATCTGCAAATAAAATACTCACCAGGGTCTTATCTGCAAAGAAGAAACTGCCTTGTCAGCAAGACCAGTGCTGTCAATTGTCTAGTCAGCATGCCACGTCAGACAAAATTAGCTCCGCTGGGCAAAGTGTGACAAATATACTCATCTTTTGAGAGTTCAGTGACCAGTTTGTAACAAGTTGAGAGTTCAGTGACCAATGTGCTCATCTAATTAAAGTTCAGTGACCAATGGTGCGTTTATCTCTTTCTAAAATTTTGTACATCGCAAAACATGGGGATGTTTATGTAAAACATAAGGCTATATTACGAAAACTACAACAAGTAGCAAAGACAGTGGGAGCATAATAACTTCCATGATGAAGGCTTGTCCATTCATTGTATGAACTAGGTGTGGTTCTTTACGAAGAAAACAACTAATTGGTAAAACAATGAAATTGTATTCTTAGTAAAGGTTCCAGGGTTTCACCTAGAATGACCAGAAGCTACAAGTGATCATATGATCAATTGAGGTTATGCATGAAAAGATGTATATCTTTTTGGCATAAAAGCATAAAGTTCACATAGCCCCGTATGGGACTAAAAGGACAAATCGTCAACCACATAAGGGTGAGCATGAGAAACACCGAACATCTATCAAGATGTTAAACTTGTGCAAACTAGACATTCCCAGTTGTGCAAGTGGGAGACTGTTGGATATATGCCCAAAAGGCAATGTATTTATACATGTATATATATCTGATTCATATATTATTGATTCGTACTCTCTATGCTATAACTGTGGTGATTTCTAAATGCGTGATTTAGGGAAAAGCTCACTCGCACGTGTAGAGAATATGAACACGTAAAACATACCCTAGTTCTTTTACGGACTAATTCGTTGAATGCTAGATGATGCGGCTTTTCCTAGTCATGGACATAGTTTATGTCAGCATCAATGAATGGCATATTATTGGCTAACAATATGGCTGGATAACCCAAGTGTTGATATGCTAAGAGATTCCGGTAAATAGTCTTTTGTCCTTAGCTTTATCACAGAAAGGTTGCTGTATAACAAGTCCTTGTAACCATGAGGTTATTAGGGTCATGCATACCGGAAGAGTTGCTTTGGTGCTATTAACCGTCATGGCCGTAACAGGGTGATCATAAAGGCAGCTACTGGGTGGCTTCAAGGTGTGTTTATCCTAATGTTCTGAGATGGGAAATTACTCCTCTAGGTTAAGAGAGATACGTCCAGGGTCCACTCGGTATTATAAAGGTATCCAATATGTTATGCAGACAATGCACGGTGAAGTTACACTATGTGGGATATCATAATATGGCAACGAGTAAAGGGAACTTACCGGTAACGAGATAGACAAAGATGATGTGAATCAATCATTGATTGATTCATGGTATCATCCACGGATCTATATCTCGGGTGAAGTTCAGTATCGTGAGTAATGGGATTGATATATAATAATCAACAGGTTCAACTGAAGTGTCTTTCGCATAACGATAGCAGCTACACAGGATCGTCCTTGGAACTGTCACTGGCCGGTGATTGGTTGATACCCAACCAATTATAGCTACCCGTTATCGAACTTGTAGGGTGGACACACTTAAACTAGGATTTGTTAGTTGTGTATTATGGTTGGTCTGGAACATGGAGAGAGTATCACCGGCATGGTGCTTGCGTGATAGATATACCTTATCAAGAGAGGAAGTTTGTGATAGAAGTTACTATCACGGTTGGATTTATTCCGAGGGTTTATAAGAGGAAATATTTGTCCGGAGTATTTTGTCAGCAGACACTAGGTGTCTCGGATCATATGAAAGGAGTTTCATATGATAGGAAATTAATTCAGTGAAATATTTTGTAAAAGGTAATATTCAAATAAGAATTAATTAGATAAAGTATTATTTAATTATATGTTAACTAAATATTAATTTATTTAATTGATAAATATAATTACGGGAAAAATATTAAGAGGCCACACCACCAAGTGGTGGTGGGCCAAGACGCCGGTCGAACCCTAGTGGGCCGCTTGCAGCCCACGGCGAGGGAGGCGGTGGCGGCAGCGCCCTAGGGCGGGCATGATGTCTACGCACGATTCTATTCTTGTAGACAGTGTTGGGCCTCCAAGAGCAGAGGTTTCTAGAACAGCAGCAAGTTTCCCTTAAGTGAATCACCCAAGGTTTATCGAACTCAGGGAGGTAGAGGTCAAAGATATCCCTCTCAAGCAACCCTGCAATTAAGATACAAGAAGTCTCTTGTGTCCCCAACACACCTAATACACTTGTCAGATGTATAGGTGCACTAGTTCGGCGAAGAGATAGTGAAATACAAGTAATATGGATGATTATAAGTAGTAATTGCAATCTGAAATAAAAATGGCAGCAAGCAAATATGTAGCAGAACTTGTTGTAAACGGTGTTTCAATGCTTAGAAACAAGGCCTAGGGATCATACTTTCACTAGTGGACACTCTCAACAATGACTCATAATTGAATAAATAAATGCTACTCTCAAACACTCTCTTGTTGGATAACGAACATCATTCATTGCGTAGGGCTGCAAAAGCACACCTCAAAGTCTGAGTAAACAAACACCACAACGTCATAAAGGAGTCACACACGATGCGCACACCGTCACCTTCACACCGTGGAGAGTGACTCCGGAGTTCATATTAAAGTAACCTCTAGAGTGGCATAATAGATAAAGAGTAACATCTACTTATTCAACTAGATTACAAAGCTCATGATCACATAAAGATCACACCATGGGAAGAGAGATAAACCACATAGCTACCGGTAGAGCCCTCAGCCTCGGGGGAGAACTACTCCCTCCTCATCATGAGAGGCAGCAACAGCGATGAAGATGGCGGTGGAGTCGATGGAGATGGCTCCGGGGGCACTTCCCCGTCCCGGCAAGGTACCGGAACAGAGACTTCTGTCCCCCGAAACTTGTCGTCGATGGCGGCGGCGCTGCGGAACCCTTGGTGGAATATGACTGATGTTTTTAGGGTTTTCGCGTCGAGGGAATAAATAGGCGAAGGGGCGATGTCGGTGGAGGCCCGAGGCTCGCTCCCCACATGGCGCGCACCGTGGGCCCACCCACCCATGGGGTGGGGACGGCGCCTCGGTGCCCCCCTTCGTCTCTCCTTCGGACTTCGTGAACGTGTCGGAAAAATAGGAACGTGGCATTTTGTTTCGTCCAATTCCGAGGATATTTGCAGAACAGCTTTTCTGAAACAAAAACAGCAGAAAACAGGAACTGGCACTGTGGCATCTTGTTAATAGGTTAGTCCCAGAAAATGCATAAAATCCATGAAGTGTGAATAAAACATGTAGCAATTGGTATAATAAAGCATGGAACATAAGAAATTATAGATACGTTGGAGACGTATCAAGCATCCCCAAGCTTAGTTCTACTCGTCCTCGAGTAGGTAAAACGATAACAACAAATAATTTCTTAGGTGACATGCTACCACATAATCTTGATCAAATAATATTGTAAAGCATATGTCATGAATGAAGTGACTCAAGGCAATGGTCTATAGTTTGCTAACAAATAGATAATGAGTAAACACTGAATCATATAAGCAAAACTTTTCATAAATAGTACTTTCAAGACAAGCATCAAAAAGTTTTGCATAAGAGTTAACTCATAAAGCAATAGATTCTAAGTAAAAGGCATTGAAGCAACACAAAGGAAGATTAAGTTTCAGCAATTGCTTTCAACTTGTAACTTGTATATCTCATGGATAATTGTCAACACAAAGCAATATAATAAGTGCAATAAGTAAACATATAAGAATTGTTGCACACAAAGTTGACACAAGTGTTTGCTTCAGATAGAAAGGAGTAGGTAAACTGACTCAACAATAAAGTAAAAGATAGGCCCTTCGCAGAGGGAAGCAGGGATTAAATCATGTGCTAGAGCTTTTTAAGTTTTTGAAAACATATAGAGAGCATAAAGTAAGTGTTTGAGAGGTGTTTGTTGTTGTCAACGAATGGCAGTGGGCACTCTATCCCCCTTGTCACCCAAACTTTCAAGAGCGGCTCCCATGAAGGACGTTATTTCTACCCAAGGGTAGATCATCCCTCTTCTCTTTTGTTTACACATGCATATTTATAAATTGGTATGACACTCCTCCCAACCTTTGCTTACACAAGCCATGGCTAACCGAATCCTCGGGTGCCTTCCAACAATCACATACCATGGAGGAGTGCCTATTTGATAGTTTAACATTTTGGATTTGCTTCTGATAAATCATTGGCAAACATGTGAAGAGAATCAAATGGTTAAAGTTATAATTAATTGGGACTGGGCACCCCATTTGCCAGCTCTTTTTGCAAGTTATTGGATAAGCGGATGTATATGCCACTAGTCCATTGGTGAAAGTCTGTCATGAGTAAATGACAAGGTGATAGAGTAAACGCCACATACTTCCTCATGAGCTATAAAACATTGACACAAATAAGGAGTAATAGCTTTTGAATAGTTTAAAGGTAGCACATGAAGTATTTACTTGGAATGGCAGAAAATACCACATAATAGGTAGATATGGTGGACACAAATGGCATGGGTTTTGGCTCAAGGTTTTGGATGCACGAGAAGTATTCCCTCTCAGTACAGAGTTTAGGCTAGCAAGGTTGTTTGAAGCAAACACAAGTATAAACCGGTACAGCAAGACTCACATGAAAACATATTGCAAGCATTATAAGACTCTACACTGTCTTTCCTTGTTGCTCAAACACTTTTACCAGAAAATATCTAGACCTTAGAGATACCAATCATGCAAACCAAATTTCAACAAGCTCTACGGTAGTTCTTTACTAATAGGCTTTTAACTACATGATGCAAGAGCTTAAACATGAAATACTTGAGAGCTCAAAACAATTGCAAAGTGTCAAATAAAACAAGACAATGATCTATATGAGTGTCTTTTCGATATACCATCTACCACATGTTGCATTTTCTGTTTCCAACCAAACACCAATCAACTTATTTCAACAAAAACTCTCCAAGTAATACAAAATAAAACAAGAGAGTACTTCTCTACAAGAATTAACAGCTCTAAAAGAGATGCATGAAAAACAGGAGCTAAAAATAGCAGTAGCTAGATAAGAATACTCAAAAGATATAAGTGAAGAATATGAGTATTCACATGAAAAAGCGGAGCGTGTCTCTCTCCCACACAAGAATGCTAGGATCCAACTTATTCAGAAAATAAAAACAACAAAGCAAAAATAAAAGCACACAGACGCTCCAAGTAAAATACATAAGATGTGGAAGAATTAAAATATAGTTTCACTAGAGATGACCTGATAAGTTGTTGATGAAGAAGGGGATGCCTTGGGCATCCCCAAGCTTAGACGCTTGAGTCTTCTTGAATATTGCTGGGGTGACCCACGGGGCATCCCCAAGCTTAGGCTTTTCACTCTTCTTGATCACATCATATCATCCTTCTCGCTTGCTCCTTGAAAACTTCCGCCACACCAAACTCAAAGTAATTCTCATTAGAGGGTTAGTGCATAATCAAAAATTCACATGTTCTACTGTGACACAATCATTACCAATGCTTCTGGACCTTAACTACATCCACTGATATTTTATGGAGCAAAGAAATCTAATCAAACAAAGTAAAAGAGGCAATGAAAGACGAATTTTTCCGAGTCACTTAAGTTGCTCAGATTCGAAAACTCAAAACTAATGAAAGTTGCGTACATATATAAGGATCATGCGTGAATTTTTTTCCAGAAGTTTTCAATTTTTCTGGAGTGCATACAGCCTAAAACGGTCGACAGGAAAAATTTGTCCCTGCGCAGAAATCCAAATTTAGCATCAACTTTCTATTAGAGAGTTTACTTGGCACAACAATGCAATAAAATAAAGATACAAAGGAGTTGTTACAGAAGTAAGCAAACTCCAAGACTCAAATAAAAGAAAATTGTAGAAAATAAAACAATGGGTTGTCTCCCAAGAGCGCTTTTCTTTAAAGCCTTTTAGCTAGGCATGAAATTTTTGATAATGCTCTCATATGTATAAGAGTTGAATATAAAAGAGCATCAAGAAGAAAATATTAAAAACATTTAAGTCTAACCACCTTCCTATGCAAAGGAATCTTGTAAGAAAACAAATTATGGAAGCATGAAGCTACTAGCATAGAAAGACAAAACAAGTGCAACTTCAAAAATTTCAACAAAAAGAGAGGAGCCTTAATATTATGGGGATATATGAAGCCATGTCTCCCTCTCTCATAAAAACTTTCAGTAGCATCATTGATAAAATCCACAATATAACCATCACATGAAACATTCTTATCATGATTCATATGCATAAAAGTATCAATATTTTCCACATAAGCAAAGTTCTTCTCATTAATAACAATGGGAGCATGATCATCATAAAGAACTCGAACATGATAAACAAGTTGAATATTAAAGGGATGGTTTTGGGTAATCCCTCCATAACTATGACAAGTTTCATGGGGATGATTGTAATTATAACCTATGTCATAGTATTCTTTATAATAATTATCAAAGACTGGAGGCATAGTATCATCATAAGCAATAGAATAGTTATCTTCCAAAGTGTGTTCATCTGTAAACATATCATCATTTTTACTAGAAGGAGATGTATCAAACATATAATCATCAGTAGCAAAAGGATTTTCAAACACATCACCAGGAGGAGAGGTCTCAGGTATATAATTATTACTAGCAAAAGGATTTTCAAACACCTCATCCCCAAGCTTAGAGCTTTTCATATCATCATTGGAAGAAACATGGATAGTACTAATAGTATAGCAATTATTGACAACCGAATACACAATGCATTCCCCTAGGCCCATAAAGGTGAAGTGTCATGTAGTCGACGTTCACATGACACCACTAGAAGAATAACACCACAACTTAAATATCAAACCATTAAATATTACTCAACATAATTCAGTACTAACATCAAGACTTCTCCCATGTCCTCAAGAACTAAACGAACTACTCACAAGACATCATATGGAACATGATCAGAGGTGATATATTGATGAATAACAATCTGGACATAAACCTTAATTCAACGGTTTCACTCAATAGCATCAACCACAAGGAGTAATCAACACCGGAAAAGTTTCCCCTATGAACTAGACAAGATTCAACCCTAGATGTTACAGCGGAACGGAGTGGAGTGGCGGAGATGATGGTGCCAGCGGTGGAGATGATGATGATGATGATCCCAATGAAGTCCAGCTCGATGACGGTGACGATGGCGATGATTTCCCTCCTCCGGGAAGGAATTTCCCCGGCAGATTTCTCCCTGCCGGAGAGCTTTTCTCTCTCTGGTGTTTTCCGCCTCGTGGAGGCGGCGGAATATTTCCTCGACGATCCCCCGTGTGTTAGGGTTTCTGGGGGATGATGTACGCGAAAGGACACTGGCAGAGGTGGGCCAGGGCCTCCTCACCACCTGGCGGCGCGGCAGCAAGGTGGGTCGCGCCACCACATGGTGAGTGCCCATGGTGGCCCACCTTGGCCTCCCCTTTTTGTACCTCCGTCATCTGACAAAAATAGGAACTTAGGGATGTTTCCCTCGAATTATTGATCTTCACAAATATGGTGTCTTGACGGTCTTTTTTCCAGCAGAATCCTGACTCCGGTGATTAATTCTCCAATAATCATCAAACATGCAAAATAGGTAAAATAACATAAGTATCATATCTAAATATGACATATATCAATGAATAACAGTAAATTATGATATAAAATAGTGATGTAAAATTGACGTATCAGGGCCCCGCCAGGCAGCGCGGCAGCGGCGGCCGAAGGCGGCAGGGCGGGCCGGCCTAGGGAGGGCCCCACCCGCCAGGTTGGTGCGGCGCGGTGGGCCCCACCCGCCCTAGGTCGGTTCGGCCTAGGCGGGCCCCATCGGCCGGCCGAAGCTTCAAGGAAGGGAGAGAGGGGAGGATAGTTGGAGTCCAACTCCAACTCATCCTTCCCAAACCGAATTTGGCAAGGGGAGCTTTCCCCTTGTCCAAGTTGAGTTGGACAAGAAAGGTTTTCCCCTTTCCAAGTCTCCCTACCCTTTGGCCTCCTTTATAAACCCCACCCCCTCTAGTTGTGGAGACACAATTTAGATAGACAATTGACGCACGTCAGCTCTCAAGTTTAGATCTCTTCTAGTTGGATTAGAGGAACCTCTAATTAGAGGCAACCTATCCGATTAGACTAGATCTAATCTCTCTCTCTCCCCTTCTCATGTGTTGAGATCTCCACCTTCATATACACCAGCGGGACTCCAAGCTTGGACGGCGAAGCCCTGCTGAACCTTTCCCGACGTACGTGTGCAAACTCTCAGAGGGGTGATCTGTTGTTCACGACGGTTGACCCTCACGCTGTTGAATCAAGGTGGTGAAGCGAAGGAGAAGAAGGCGTCGGAATCTCTCTACCAGGCTTGGTTGAGAGAGACCGCGATCGGCTAAAACAACTACGTCATCAACACGTTCTTCCGCAATCTATGGTGTTGGTAACGTATACTAAACTAGATCTTCGGATCTTCGTATTCGCATGTATCTCGATAGTAGATCTTGGGAGGTGTTGTGTAGCAATACGTGAAATTTTAATTTACCGTACACGCAACATAATAGCGTGGAGGTAAGGGCGAGTGTCGATGTTGGAATGGTCACATCCTAGGGGAGAAACAACCATAAAGCTCGAGAGCTCCACCATCTCGATACGACGATACCTCCATCTCCTCCTTTCCCCAAACATTTTTAGGGCTTAGATCTGTATTTGGTCCTTACTTCAGTGCACATATGTGCGGGTATTTGAATACTATGGGTGTAACCTAGTGCAGATGGTTGCATAGGCTTTATTCAACCGGTTTCGCTGGCGGTTTAGGAATAGGACTGACTGTACATATGGGCTACTTGCAATCTTGTTCATGAACAATGGATCGTATGTATATCTGTTATGCCACTAGTCATATGTAATAAACTATTAAAACTGTTTAATAAGATAGCTGTGTCCATCAGTCAAGTCGATGCAGAGGCTCGCGTGCTAAAGGAGCACCGCAAGGGACAGATGGTTCGTCACTCGTCAGCTAGCCGAACAAGCCCTCCTTAGGGCATCTCCAGTCGTTCGGCCCCCCAGGGCTCAAAATCGCGATTTTTTCAGCCGCCGCGGCGCCAAACGGCGCGAATCGGGAACCTGGGGGGCGCGTTTACCAGCCGTGAACCCAGGCCGCCACCCAGCCGGCGATTCGGCCATATTTCGGCATAAACAAAGGCCGGTCCTTTTTGGCATACAAATTCACACATAGAAAAAGTTTAACATACAAATCCACACACAAATAAATAGTTTAACGTACAAATCCACACACAAATAAATAGTTCAACAATGCAGGCAAATAAATCAAATCGTACTAGGCATTGACATCACCATTATCGACATTGCCATTGCCCTTGCGCGTCCACAAGTGCTGCACCAGATCCTTCTGTAGAGCTAGATGTGTTGCAGCGTCTCGAATCTCCCGGCGTGTGGCGAGGAAGGCTGCCCATGGCGCCGGCACCTGGTGATCAACATCTGCAAGAGGACCCTAACAATAGTATGGTGCCCTTGCCTCACTGTCAGGCACCGGGTGATCCCGCTCACTCTCAATGATCATGTTGTGCAAGATCACACAACACTGCATCACCTCCCACATGTTGGACTTGGACCAAGTCATAGCTGGGTACCGGACAACAGCGAATCGAGACCACAGCGCGCCAAATGCCCGCTCAACATCCTTCCTGCAAGCCTCCTGGCACTTGGAAAACCAAGCCTTTGCGCTTCCTGGCACAGGGTTGGAGATGCTCTTCACAAATGTTGCCCACTTCGGGTAGATGCCATCTGCAAGATAGTAGCCCTTTGTGTGCTGGTGCCCATTAATCTCGTAGTTCACAGGGGGAGCATGGCCTTCGACAAGGTCGGCAAAGACATCCGAGCACTGCAAGACATTGATGTCGTTGTGAGTGCCTGACATACCAAAGAATGAATGCCAAATCCATAGATCATATGAAGCCACGGCCTCAAGAATCATCGAGCACTCTCCTTCCTTTCCCTTGTACATCCCCTGCCAATCAAATGGACAGTTCTTCCATGCCCAATGCATGCAGTCGATACTACCAAGCATTCCAGGAAAGCCTCTTGCTGCATTCTCTGTGAGGAGGCGAGCAGTGTCTTGCGCATTGGGTGATCGCAAGTACCTTGGGCCAAAGACTGCAACCACTGCCCGGCAGAAATTGTTCAAGCAATCAAGGGTCATGGACTCGCTCATGCACAGATAGTCATCATGTGCATCTGCAGGAGCACCGTATGCAAGCAACCTCATGGCCATCGTGCACTTCTGAATTGAGGTAAAGCCTACCGTGCTGGTGCAGTCCTTCTTCAATTTGAAGTAGGTGTCGAACTCCCGGATGGCATGCATGATCCTGAGGAAGAGCTCGCAGTTCATCCTGAAACGGCGCCGGAACACCTTCTCGTCCTGCGTAGGATCATTGGCAAAGTAGTCGGAGTATAGGATGCAGTATCCCACGTACCGCTGCCTCTGCTTGCTCTTGCGGCGACCGCGCGTCGATCCAACACGCCACGGCCCCGCCTCGTTGGCGAGCAAGCCGGCGAGGCAGGCCAAGACCACCAGGTGTTCTTCGTCGTCGATGGCGGCCTGATCTTCCTCGTCGAAGAGCTCGGCGAGCAACTCCTCGTGTCGGAGTCCATGGCTGGGTCGGGCAGAACGCCGAACACCTTGCGGGCGGGGTGGACGCGTTTCGCCCCGAGAAACTCCCCGGCGGCTAGATCGCGGCGGAGGGGAGTGGGCGGCGCCGGCGGCGTGGCGGAGGCTGGATGGCGGGTTTCCTAGCGGCTTGTGTGCGGCGGCGCAAGGAGGGGTGGTGGCGGCGACGACCCGGCGACGGCGAGACGGGCAGATGAAAAAGCGAGTTGGGTGGGGAAAATGCGTTGTCTCGCCGACACTGGGTTCGGCCTGGGGCGCCGGCGCTATTTTCCGCCGAAACGGCGCTATTTGGGCTTCTGGAGGGCCGGCTGGTGGAAAAACGGCGCTATTCGCCCAAAACGGCGCTATTTAGCGTCCTAGGGGGCTCGGGGGATGGCTGGAGATGCCCTTAGGCACTAGTCCTCGCCGTTCCCTGCCCACGACAATGATGTACCGCTCCGGCAGGAAGAAGGGGAAATCGAAGAAGGATGAATAGTGCGGAATGACATCTACAGCACCGGGGTTACCCATAATTACTGAACAAAACTATAGAAATCCACAAAGCAACAAAAACTTTGCACACTACTTGCTCTGTTAGGAACTGCCTGAAAAACTTCAGATACAAGCCAGACAGCCACAAGCACACACTCACACGTGCAACAGCTCCCTACACCGTGGTCATCTTCTCATCTACTCCCTGCAACTGCAAGAGCTGCTGTCATTTGGCGTCGGCTTCGGTCCACTTGACGGTCACGAACAGCTCCCCGGACTCGACGTCGCGCAGCCGCAGCCGGGAGTCCAGCACGATCTCCCCGTCGGCGTACGTCACGAAGCTGTCGGAGAGCAGACAGTTGTCGGCGCTGGGGGGCACCTTCCGGAGCTTGGTCTCCCCCGTTGTGAGCTTGAGTGCGCGCCGCAGCTTCCTCGCCGCTGCCACGGGCTGCAGGTCGAGGAAGGCGTTACCCATCTTGTCGTCGGACTTGAACCGGTCCCGGTCGAACACCTCCTGGCAAGAGTAAAGGATCAGGCAGCGATCTTCAGTTGATCAGTCCAAAGAAAGGTGTGCATTGATGGGTATCAAAAATAACAATCTAGTTACGTATGTAATTTTTTTCTCAGGGGTTCCTGACAAGACTGGAATCTGCATTCTGCACTACTCGAAAATGATGAGAAAAGCTACCTTCTCAACAAGGACCGAACTAATGCAGAGTAGCAGATGATGATTAAAACTAAGGATGAGCAGTCGATCAACTTTCTCCTGCATGCAGAAATTCTGGAGGTGTGTAGCCAACCTTTTTCGTACGGTATCAAGACAACAAGGCCTTCAGTGTAGCCTGGGAGGCACGTTATCAAGATAACGAGGGATTACTTGCAATTGCATGACATATGCATAAGGGCAGATAATACTGCATTTCACCTCCAGGTGCTCCCAATTGGTTAGAATCATTACACTGGGACAGGAATGCACTAGCTGTGCGATAGGTCTGGACAAGATTGCGAAGTTTATTTTTTTGCACAACTTAAATTTTGTGACATTTGAGCAAAACACATGTAGTTCAATCAATTTAACTGTAAAAATTACAACCGCAAATAAGAAGTCGTCATAGCTCAAAACTAGGGTCAAAAGTCAAAACATATGTCCATGAAGTCTCACTTATGAGTGGAGCAGGGCGGAATTAAATTAAGGCCACATGCTATCTATTCTTTGACTGGAGCTCCAGTTTCCTTAAGCCCAAACTGGATTAACTTATGGGACTAGATCAATTATGTGTCTGGTCGTGGGTTAGTTGTTAATAAGCATTCAGCACTGCTCTGTTCACACTTCATGTTAGACATGTCTTATACAAGCAATATATAGTAGACTCAGTGTCCTCATGAAGATACTACCCACGAAAGAGAAAGACTTCTTTTCGAAAAGGGGAAAAAGGCCCGGTCTCTACATCAATCAATACATAGGACTTATATTTATTTCACGAAAGAGAAAGACTTGCTAACAGACAACAAAATTCATACAATCATTAATTGTTTCCAAAAACATTCACAAAAGCGTGAGGCTTATCGGAGATGAAGCATATTTCAGGGAAGCTGATGGCATGTAAAATGCAGTCATATTAAACAGTCAGGTTCTTTAATCAAAAAAGAAGCAGGTTGGGCGAGGAAAACATGGTAACTTACAAATTTAATGATCCCTACAGGTTCCTTGATGGGGAAGACCATCTCTTCGTTCCAAACTGGATTGAGACAACTGTTGATGACTTTTGTCTTTGCATTCTGTGCGATCAAAAATAACAAATGACGCAAGGTGTTAAATGTGACAGAAGGAACTTCTCCACCCATAAATAGATGCACACTTGCTTGGCAGATTTCACGCGTACAAAATCAAATTACTAGCCAAAGTGAGGCTTTTATTTAACATATAACACTATCTGAGTGTATGATCTAGAGATGTCAGTTTTCATAACCAGCAGGCAGCAGCAGTACACACTCCATAGATAAAGTCATTCAAGTACACCAATGCAAGTGAGAATGTTTCTTGTTCCCTGACATCATTGAGTATACAATGACAGAAGTAATGTGTTTTCTCATTATAATACCACGCTCTTTTTGTAGAACTCTGCCGAAAATTTGAAATGTGTAACTCTGGTCAAAACAACGATTATACTTGGTAAGAAAAAAGGAGACCCAAGTTGAAGTCAAATTGCTTTGGAGGTGAAGGAATAAACAACTGATCATCGATAAAGGGTGAAGAAAATTCGCTCCAAGAAGGATTAGACAACCCAATGGTGCTCCCACCGGCCACGCACAAAGACAAAGAAACATGCGCGTGAGTGTCATCATCACATGATTAACAAGTCCGGGAGTGGATTTGGCAGCCAAGTTTGAAAATAAAAAGTTGAATGGGCTGGTAAAAAAGAAGGCATTATTCGTCCTTTATCTTTTTGACAAAATGCTCAGGCAGGCGATTCTGTTTAAAAATGGGAAGCCCTTTTGTCTCTCCCTTCGAAGGAAGTTTACTTGCCACTGAAGGGATGTATGATATTTGTTCATTTTGCAACTGAATAACTCAAGGTGCATGTACAAGAAATTGCTTGACACAACAGGTGCACGGTTAAGAGAATACCTGACTAGAGACCAAAGTAATGTTCAAAGTATATGACCAAACCACGTGCTAGGACTCGCATCGACCGTAAGATTCTCAGTCGTCAAAGAGGCTGCCGAATCAAGCAACACAGCAACTAGCCACTGGAACCTATGTAGTAGTAGAACAGGAACTCATCGAGTATGTAGGAGTGGATGTGTGCAGGCGTGGGAATAATTAGAGCGAGTGACTGACCCTGTCGGCGATGCGGACGACGACGTAGGGGTCGCTGGAGGTGAAATCCCTGATGGCGAGGTTGGTCCCGTGCGCCACCAGCACCTTGAGCACGCCGAGGCCGAGCCTCCCCTGCGCCTCGCCCTCCATCTCCCGGAGGTCGGTCCTTTCGGATCCCTCGCTGCGCTTCGTCCCTGGACGGAAGGAATCGGTTAGCTTCATCACCCGTATAACAGTAATCAGGAGCACCGGAGAGAGAGAGAGCTTACCTTGGTCGGAGACTCTGCTAGTGCTTGCTCTCTGTCTTTGTCCCTGCTTGTTCTTGGAGTAGTGGTGAGGGCGATGATGATGATGATGATACTTCTGTGTCTGTGGGGGAGGGGATTTAAGGCTAGCTGGCGGTGGAGCCCCCGCGGAATGGACTCGGTCGGCCTCCTGTCCGCTTCACGTACGTGGCGGGCTCGCTCCTGCGGGCTTGTGTGCCTCGGCCCAGCCGGGTCAAATCCGCGGGGCTGGGCTGGACTGGTCACGTCTCAGACCCAGTCCATCGCCAACAATCGCGTACACGCTCTCTCCTCAATCCCTGGCTACCTGGGCAGGGTACGCCTAGAGAACGCGCTACGCGAAGGTAACTTGGCTTCGCGTACCCCTTTTCCTCCACGCGACGCGCTAATTGGCCAGGCCCACTAACTGCTTCTAACGCGCTAGATGGTTCAACTGTTTACCGAATTTCGGCACTTTTCCCCCTAATTTTTGGCTGTTTTCTCGATTTTTAATGTCGGTACAATTTATAAAAATGGAACCACTATAATTTTTTGAACCATTTTTTACTTCCGGAACCATTTCCAAAATGGAACCATTTTTTATCACGAAACCAGTTTTTAAAATGGAACCATTATCAAATTTGAAACCATTTTTTAAAATGGGACCAATTTTAATTTCGGAACCATTTTTAGTTTCGGAAGGATTTTCAAAATGGAACCATTATTATTTTTGGAACCAATTTTAACTTTGGAACCATTATTATTTTTATTATCGGAACCATTTTTGAAAATGGGAGCAAATTTAATTTCGGAACCATTCTTAGTTTCGGAAGCATTTTCGAAATGAAACCTTTTTTAATTTCGGAACCAATTTTAAAAATGGAACCATCATTATTTTTGGAATCATTTCTAATTTCGGAACCATTTTTAAAAAGTGGACCAATTTTAATTTTGAGAAGCATTTTAATTTCGGAACAATTTTCGAAGTGGAACCATTTTTTTATTTCGGAACCAATTTTTTTAAATGGAACCATTATTAATTTTGGAACCATTTTTAATCTCGGAACCATTTTTGAAAAGTGGACCAATTTTAATTTGAGAACCATTTTTAATTTCGGAACAATTTCGAAGTGGAACCATTTTTTATTTCGGAATCAATTTTTGAAATGGAGCCATTATTAATTTTGGAACCATTTTTTATCTCGAAACCATTTTTGAAAAGTGGACCAATTTTAATTTCGGAACCATTTTTTATTTCAGAACGATTTTCAAAGTGGAACCATTTTTATTTCGGAACAATTTTCAAAATGGAACCATTTAAAATTTGGAAACATTTTGAAAATAGAAACATTTTTATTTCAACCATTTTCAAAAAATGAATAATTTTTAAGCAGATTGGATCGCGGCCCAGGTCGAACAGACAAAAAAACAAAAAGCAAAATCGTGAAGAAAGGGAAACTCTATAAGAAACTGCCGATTGAGAAAATGGAAAGGAAAGGGAAGGAAAAGAAATCTAGAAAGATACATGGGCCAAGAAAGAAAAGGTACGTAGCGTGCATGTCAGAAAAAAAGAACGTAGCGTTCTGTAAACAGAAGAAATAAGAACGCAACTTCACGTGAAATAGTGACGAAAAAAGAACGAACGGCGTCGCGGTCGGAAGTATTGAATGGGCCAGGCCCAATAGGTGTCGGGTGTACGCGATGCTAACATCGCGGTACGCGAAATATAGGAAACGCGAACTGGGCACCGCGGTGTTTGCTAAGAGCATCTCAACGGGGTCTCTAAATCGGTGTCCGACATCCCCCAATTGGGCCTCCCTTGAGGGGTGCCGGACATGTGTCCGGATAACATTTGGAGGCCGTCCACAGCGGCACCCCCAAAGGCCCACCCCCAAACGGCCCAATTTTTCATCGAACTGTCGAACACCTTGCGGGCGCACGAACCGCCGCCAGTTTGCCGCCGCGTCGCTCCGCATTACGGCAACCGCCGCCAGTTCGTGTGGACGTGCAACCGCCGCCGCTTGGCAGCAATATCTAACCATCCTCGCGGGCCGCACGTCGATCTCATTCTTTTCGTTTGGTACGACATGGCCGAGTGGAGTAAGCCGGAGATGTGGCAGAAGGAGGGCGCCACCAGCGAGGAGCACCGGTGTCGTCTTCCTCGAGCGGCAATAGCTCGGATTCTGTTTCTTCCCTTGAGCCATCGCCGTCAGAAGTCGAGCAACTCGAGCTCTTCTACGGGCTCGACGACACCCCTTCGCCGCGTTCCTCGTCGGAGGGGAGACCCCCTCAGAGGAGGAGGACGATGAAGATGAAGACGACGAGGAGTGACACGTCTCAAACGTATCTATAATTTCTGATGTTTCATGCTTGTTTTATATCAATGTCACATGTTTTATATGCATTATATATCACTATTATACATTTTCTGGGACTAACCTATTAACAAGATGCCACAGTGCCAGTTCCTGTTTTCTGTTGTTTTTCTATTCCAGATAATTACTTAAGGAAATATTCTCGGAATTGGACGAAACAAGGACCCAACCTCCTATTTTCCCCGACACGTCAACGGAGTCCAAAGTAGAGAAGGAGGGGAGCCACGAGCCAACCACACCATGTGGTGGCGCGGCCCCACCCCCTGGCGCGCCGCCACGTGGTGAGGGTCCCTTGAAGCGCCACCGACCATCGTCCTTTCGCCTATTTATTGCCCCCGACGCGAAAACCCTAAATCAATCGGTCATATTCTAGAAAGAGTTCCGCAGCGCCCCCTCCATCGAAGACAAGTTTCGGGGGTCAGAAGTTCCTGTTCCGGCACCCTGCCGGGACAGGGATTGACCCCCGGAGCCATCTCCATCGACTCCACCGCCTCCACTTCGACTCCATGATGGTTTGTGAGTAGTTCCCCCATGGACTACGGGTTCTTGGCTGTAGCTAGTTGGTACTCTCTCTCCCATGTACTTCAATACAATGATCTCATTAGCTGCCTTATATGATTGAGATCCATATGATGTAATTGGTGTTGTTTGTTGGGATCCGATAAATTGTGGAATTGTGATCAGATTGTTCATCATATAATCATACTATTGTTTATTTAAGATCTTGCATGCTCTCCGGTACTTGTGGTTCCGGAAAAGAAGTTGCAACTTGTTGACATGAGTATCCTATCAATCATATTGAGCCCTGGGCCAGGATCTCACATCACACTAGTCTTTTCTGCGCACTTTGTCCTCACTCGTGCGCACCCGGGAACGAGTTCCCGGTCGGTCACCCATCCTTGGAGTGCTCCGGGCCAAGCACGCTTAACCTCGGAGTTCCTTCCAGATGAGCTTCCGGAAAAGAAGTTGCAACTTATTGATATGAGTATTCTATCAATCCTGTTAAGCCCTAAGCCAGGATCTCACATCCTTCCCCCCTTAGAAGACCGACGCTCTCGTCGGTCAGCCCCCAGTCCAGGAACTTCCCCTCTTGGTACACGTCTGTGCGTCCAGTGCCTATCAATCCTGTTAAGCCCTGAGCCAGGATCTCACATCCCTCCCCCCTTAGAAGACCGACGAGGTACACGTCTGCGCGTCCAGTGCCGGCACATGCTCCACATGTCCGCGCCCCTGACCCGCACACGCTCGTGTTGCCGCGAAGGTCGGCTCTGATACCAAATTGTAACACCCCGGCCACCCCCGGGCCGGGCCTGTCACCCCTGGCAGCTCTCTAGGATCTTCAGACTGACCCCACAGATCAACACTAGTCTTTTCTGCGCACTTTGTCCTCACTCGTGCGCACCCGGGAACTAGTTCCCGGTCGGTCACCCATCCTTGGAGTGCTCCGGGCCAAGCACGCTTAATCTCGGAGTTCCTTCCAGATGAGCTTCCGGAAAAGAAGTTGCAACTTGTTGACATGAGTATCCTATCAATCCTATTGAGCCCTGAGCCAGGATCTCACATCCTTCCCCCCTTAGAAGACCGACGCCCTCGTCGGTCAGCCCCCAGTCCAGGAACTTCCCCTCTTGGTACACGTCTGTGCGTCTAGTGCCGGCACATGCTCCACATGTCCGCGCCCCTGACCCGCACACGCCCGTGTTGCCGCGAAGGTCGGCTCTGATACCAAATTGTAACACCCCGGCCACCCCCGGGCCGGGCCTGTCACCCCTGGCAGCTCTCTAGGATCTCCAGACTGACCCCACAGATCAACACTAGTCTTTTCTGCGCACTTTGTCCTCACTCGTGCGCACCCGGGAACCAGTTCCCGGTCGGTCACCCATCCTTGGAGTGCTCCGGGCCAAGCACGCTTAACCTCGGAGTTCCTTCCAGATGAGCTTCCGGAAAAGAAGTTGCAACTTGTTGACATGAGTATCCTATCAATCATATTGAGCCCTGAGCCAGGATCTCACATCACACTAGTCTTTTCTGCGCACTTTGTCCTCACTCGTGCGCACCCGGGAACGAGTTCCCGGTCGGTCACCCATCCTTGGAGTGCTCCGGGCCAAGCACGCTTAACCTCGGAGTTCCTTCCAGATGAGCTTCCGGAAAAGAAGTTGCAACTTATTGATATGAGTATTCTATCAATCCTGTTAAGCCCTGAGCCAGGATCTCACATCCTTCCCCCCTTAGAAGACCGACGCTCTCGTCGGTCAGCCCCCAGTCCAGGAACTTCCCCTCTTGGTACACGTCTGTGCGTCCAGTGCCTATCAATCCTGTTAAGCCCTGAGCCAGGATCTCACATCCCTCCCCCCTTAGAAGACCGACGCCCTCGTCGGTCAGCCCCTAGTCCAGGAACTTCCCCTCTTGGTACACGTCTGTGCGTCCAGTGCCGGCACATGCTCCACATGTCCGCGCCCCTGACCCGCACACGCTCGTGTTGCCGCGAAGGTCGGCTCTGATACCAAATTGTAACACCCCGGCCACCCCCGGGCCGGGCCTGTCACCCCTGGCAGCTCTCTAGGATCTTCAGACTGACCCCACAGATCAACACTAGTCTTTTCTGCGCACTTTGTCCTCACTCGTGCGCACCCGGGAACCAGTTCCCGGTCGGTCACCCATCCTTGGAGTGCTCCGGGCCAAGCACGCTTAACCTCGGAGTTCCTTCCAGATGAGCTTCCGGAAAAGAAGTTGCAACTTGTTGACATGAGTATCCTATCAATCCTATTGAGCCCTGAGCCAGGATCTCACATCCTTCCCCCCTTAGAAGACCGACGCCCTCGTCGGTCAGCCCCCAGTCCAGGAACTTCCCCTCTTGGTACACGTCTGTGCGTCTAGTGCCGGCACATGCTCCACATGTCCGCGCCCCTGACCCGCACACGCCCGTGTTGCCGCGAAGGTCGGCTCTGATACCAAATTGTAACACCCCGGCCACCCCCGGGCCGGGCCTGTCACCCCTGGCAGCTCTCTAGGATCTCCAGACTGACCCCACAGATCAACACTAGTCTTTTCTGCGCACTTTGTCCTCACTCGTGCGCACCCGGGAACCAGTTCCCGGTCGGTCACCCATCCTTGGAGTGCTCCGGACCAAGCACGCTTAACCTCGGAGTTCCTTCCAGACGAGCTTCCGGAAAAGAAGTTGCAACTTGTTGACATGAGTATCCTATCAATCCTATTGAGCCCTGAGCCAGGATCTCACAATCTATCTCTGATGCTGAAACTGAAAGTGGTAATGAACTTGATAGTGATAAGGATAAAAATGATGCTCTTGATAAAGAAGTTAGTGAAAAGGAACCTGAAAAGCATACTAAAAACACAAAGTACACTAAGGAAGACTTCATTGCTAAGAAACATGGTAATGAAAGGGAACCTTGGGTTCAAAAGCAAATGCCTTTTCCAACTAAGAAACTAAAATCAAAGGAAGAAGAACATTATAATAAATTTTGTGAATGGATGAAACCCTTGTTCTTGCAAATTCCTTTGACTGATGCTATTAAATTGCCTCCTTACTCAAAGTATATGAAAGATATTGTTTCTAACAAGAGGAAAATTCCTAATGAGGAAATTTCTACTATGCTTGCTAATTATTCTTTCAATGGCAAGGTTCCTAAGAAGCTTGGAGATCCAGGTATACCAACCATCCCTTGCTCCATCAAGAATAATTATGTTAGAACTGCTTTATGTGATTTGGGAGCAGGAGTTAGTGTTATGCCTTTTTCTCTCTATAAGAGACTCTATCTTGATAAATTGATACCTACTGATATATCTTTGCAAATGGCTGATAAATCTACTGCTGTTCCTGTTGGCATTTGTGAGGATGTCCCTGTTCAAGTGGCTAACAATTGTTTAATTTTGACTGATTTTGTTGTTCTTGAAATGCCTGAAGATGATAATATGTCTATTATTCTTGGAAGACCTTTTCTAAATACTGCAGGTGCTGTTATTGATTGCAATAAAGGAAAAGTAACTTTCAATGTTAATGATAAAGAACATACTGTTTATTTCCCCAAGAAAGTTGACAAGATTTATGGAGTCAATACCATCTCCAATTTTAAAACTATCAAAGTGGGAAGTATTGATTGCCCTATATATGATCATCAAGAAGGATATCAAAACATTATGATTGGATCCATATCAATACAATACAAGGTAACATGAGTGTTTCATGATGTTTAAATCATTTGTGTCATGTAAATTTATTTGGTGCCAAGACTTGATCAACCTTGTTATCAAATGTATTTGCATACATGAAAGAGCTAAACAGCATTTCTTTCTTCAACTTTGTTTTACCTCCTGTAGTGATAATTAGGTTGCAAAAGTTTAGTTGTTTTGAATTTTAAAAATAATTTTTCTGCCCAAGTTTTATTAATTTAAATATCCAGATTTCATGCAAATTGAAAGTTTTCAAAACTCTGTAAAAATTATACCATTGGTCCTATTTTTCAAAGAGCATCGTGGGAGTGCCTGGTGCTGACCAAGGGGACCCACCATGGGGTCAAACCACATGGTGGCGCGGCTGCCCCTTGGCCGCGCCAGCCACTGAGGTGGGGCACCCTTGGCCCTCCAGCAGTTCCCCCACCTACCACTTCTTCCTCTTGCATCACTCAGCTCGTTTTTCTCTCTCACACTCGAGTTTTTGCTGTTCTTCCTCGCGATTTCGATCTCTTTGTTCAGCCCATCTCAGCTGCTGAGATTTGGGGCAATTGCTCTCAGGTATGTGACTCCTCCATGTATCCAAGTAGAATTTTGTTTAGTAAGTATACCTTGAGTATTTTGCTGCTGTAGGTGACTTGTTAAGTGAGTATGCATGCTTGTTCTATGTTGATATAATCAGTTTTGATGCATGTTTAGTCCTCTAGCAAGTCCATATAGTAGTTCCCCTCATTTGTATGCTTCAAAGATAATTTTTATGATATGTGTCAAAAATTTCAGAGGATGGAGGGAAATGAACACCAACTAAATCAATATGAATTGGTGGTTCCTGAGGTCATGGGGATCCATCGTGAAGAAGGAGTGTTTCCATCCTGCTATCCATGCTTGGAATTCATGAGAAGTTCGGGGATCTTGCGTGATTTTCGTACTCTTGTCTCTAATACAGGATTGAGTGATTTTGTAGAGGGAGAACCCTACCAATATGCAAAGCTAACTGTGTCTGTGGTGCAGGACTTTAGATTTGATTGGTCTTCACCTAACCCTATGGTTCACTATAAAATTTACAACAAAAGTGTCCACTTGCCTTTTGATGCTTTTTGTGCAGCAATTAGGGTGCCGCAATGGGGATCACGAGGGAAGATACATGGGCAACCCAAGCATTTGACGGACCTATACGAGGTAATATGTCAAGGAAGAACCTACTCAGATGAAAGTGGTAAAATTCGAAGTATTCAATTTCCATGCATTCGATATTTTGCTTACTTCATCACGAGGTGTGTACTTGCTAGGAAGACTGCAAATAAATTATCCATTCCTGATTTAGCTTTCCTAGCAGCAGCCTTGCAACATGATAAGAGTTATAATTTGGGTGCCTTGATAGCTTTTCGCATTGCTGCCAATCGCGAGAAAGGTGGATTTTGTGGAGGACTCATTGCTTCTCGTTTATTAGCTATGCATGGTGTAGTAGCTCTCCCTAATGATTTGCAGCTTTCTTTAGAGAGGCTCGATTTTGCTTCCATGGGGAGGCATGGCTTTGTTACTAGTTGGTCTACTTTGAATAATCTATCTTATGAGGTGCCTTTTGCCAAGAAGGTGAGGTGGAAAATGGTTAAATCTGAGCGAATAGTCGCTTTGCCTGCACCACGTTTGTTTGATCTTGGTTTCAGGAATGTTTGGTCAGTCACCGAGGATGAATTCGATGCATACTTGAGGGAACATGCCCTGCACACAGAGGATGATGGAGAATGGGCGGACGAGGACTCCACTCAGTTTTCCGGGACTGGGGGCTCGCGCCCCTATCCTGGGGATGCTGGACCCTCTGCCTCATCTTCCTCAGCGGAGCCGGATGTTGAGCACGCCCAGTATGACCCGCCGGCTTGGAGTTCCTACCCGCGTTATTATTGCCTCCACTTAGGCCAAAAGCCTAAGCTTGGGGGGAGGTATATCGACATCTCACTCATTTACATATCATATCTTGTCGATACTTTGTATATCCATGTTGCAGTTTTCTTTCTTTCTTTCTTTTTAATTGTTTACCTTTTATTGCTGCATTCCAAAACACAAAAAGACCAAAAATATTTCTGTTGTTTCTCTTCATTTGTTTCTTTAAGTTTCAGTATTAGTTTGCTTAGTTTTAAAATTCGGTTTGTTATTCAAAAATCTAAAAATATTTTGCTTTATTGTTTGTTTCTTTTTGCTCTTGTTTCAAAAACTCGAAAACCCAAAAATATTTGTTGTTTCTTTTTGGTTTTGTATAGTGTTTTCAGAGTTGGACAGCCATCCGTGACTCCGATGGAGCTTGGTTTTCATTCTTATCATTCGAAGCAACACAAGTGAAAAAGCAATAAGGATGATCTACAACAACTCGAGTTGGGGTGAGAGGCTGGTATGAACTCTATTTGTTTTCATTTTTGTACATATACTCATCTATGTGAGCATGCTTAGTTGGTTCATGTGAGGTATATGTCATTTAGTGGATGCTTAGTAGTTCTTGTTCTCTCATGATCGGTCCCAATTTATTAATAGTGGTAGCATGTTATGTTGATGTTTGCTTGCATTGTTCTATTCATAGAGGGTATGACATTGTGGTATCCTCCTCTGAATAATTCATTCGAATTGACTTGGCACATGCTCATGCATGCATATGACTGAAAAACAAAAGTCAATTAAGCCTTGATGATTTATTTTGACTCAGAGTTCTTGTATCACTTTTATGCTCAATTAATTTCATTTTGTCGCAAGCATGATTATGACGGTTATTGCTCTCTTGATTGTCGCTTCCCAGTCTATTGCTAGCCTTCACTTGTACTGAGCGGGAATGCTGCTCGTGCTTCCAAAACCATGAAAACCAAGTTATTCCAAAGTGTCCACCATAAATACCTATGCATGGCATTTCGAACCATTCAAGTAAATTTTCATGTGCTACCTTTAAAACCTTCAAAGTACTTCTCAATTTGTGTCAATGTTTTATAGCTCATGAGGAAGTATGTGGTGTTTTATCTTTCAATCTTGTCATTCAGACTTTCACCAATGGACTAGTGGCATATACATCCGCTTATCCAATAATTTTGCAAAAAGAGCTGGCAACGGGGTGCCCAGTCCCAATTAATTATAACTTTCATCAATAATTCTCTTCACATGTTTTGCCCTGATTTATCAGTAAGCAACTTAATTTGCAAATAGACACTCCTCCATGGTATGTGAATGTTGGAAGGCACCCGAGGATTCGGTTAGCCATGGCTTGTGCAAGCAAAGGTTGGGGGGAGTGTCACCCATAATGAAACTAAAATACATGTGTAAACAAAAGAGAAGAGGGATGATCTACCTTGCTGGTAGAAATAACATCCTTCATGGGAGCCGCTCTTGAAAGTCTGGTTGACAAGGGGGTTAGAGTACCCACTACCATTCGTTGACAACAACAAACACTTCCCAAAACAATTTTGCTTCTGTTTTAAAAATAAAAAGCTCTAGCACATGATAATCCCTGCTTCCCTCTGCGAAGGGCCAATCTTTTACTTTCATGTTGAGTCACCATCCTTTCTTTGAGCACTTTCTCGAGAGCATAGTTGTCATTCTTAGTGTAATGTGCTTGTCCCAGAATGTGGTTAACTGTGATATAACTTTGATGCTTTTATCTTTGATATCTTTGATTCTAGTCTTCCCATGAACTTCAGAGGTGCCTGGGCATTTATGTTTTGCTGTACAAAAACGGGCAAGCGAGATACCATCTTATCATATCCTATTATGAGCATTACAATCTTGTGAATTAATATGTTTCATGTTTGTCGCTATTAGTATGTTGGTATCTTTTCATAGTTTACATGCCTATTGAGTGACATTATTTGCATTTGCCTCATCTTGAATTGCCTAAGCATTTGTTCATATAGTGAGAATATATGCATCATATGAAGCAAATGTGTTCGTGAAAGTCTTTTATCGCACTCAGTTGTTAACTGAATTGCTTGAGGACAAGCAATAAGCTAAGCTTGGGGGGAGTTGATACGTCCAAAACGTATCTACTTTCCCGAACACTTTTGCTATTGTTTTACCTCTAACTTGTGTGTTTTGAATACAACTAATGCGGACTAACGCTGTTTTCAGCAGAATTGCCCTGGTGTCTTGTTTTTGTGCAGAAAGTCAACTTTCGGGAAAAACACCAGAAAAGATCGCAAACCTCCTATTTTACCAGAAGACTCACGGAGCCAGAAGGGGAGGCGGAGATGGGCCACGAGTGGCCCAAACCACAGGTGGCGCGGCCAAGGGGCCCCGCGCCAGCCTATGAGGAGGGCGACTCGGCACCTCCCCGAGCCCCCTTTCGACTACTTAACCCTCTCTGACCTAAAACGCGGGGGGTCGTCCACTTCATCCAGAAACATCACCGTACGCCGCCGCCATCGCGAAACCTATTTCGGGGACCAGAAACTCCGTTCTGGCACTCCGCCGGGACGGGGAATTGGAGGAGATCATCGCCATCATCATCACCGACGCTTCTCCATCGACCATCCATGTTTCCCCCATCCATGTGTGAGTAATTCCCTGCTGTAGGCTGAGGGGGATGGTAGGGATTGGATGAGATTGTTCATGTAATAAGTTATAAGATCATTAGGGCATGGTGCCTAGTATCCGTTGTTAGTACTTATTGATGTTGTTGCAACTTGTTGAGCTTAATGCTTGTCACTAGGGCCCGAGTGCCATGATTTCAGATCTGAACATGTTATTGTTTCATAATGATATGCACTGTTTATTGATCATACCTGCAAGTTGTATACACATATTGTTGTCCGGAACCCGAGGTCCCAAAGTGACAATAATTGGGACAGCCGAGGGGAATGGCTGCGATGTGAGGATCACATGTGTTCACGGCGTGTTAATGCTTTGCTCCGGTACTTTATTAAAAGGAGTACCTTAATTACCAGTAGATTCCCTTGAGGCCCGGCTGCCACCGGCTGGTAGGACAGAAGATGTTGTACAAGTTTCTCATTGCGAGCACGTACGACTATATACGGAACACATGCCTATGTTTACTTAGTACTTGGATGCTTTATCATTATTATCTGCAATGCCTATGTCTTGATTATTATATGAGCTATCTTATCCATGCAGCGCCCGTTCATCCATCCCTATGCCTACAGTGTTTTAATCCTACTGTTTACTGCAATCACTACTGCTGTCTCTATTTACTGCTGCTATTATTTCACCGCTACTACTGCTATAAAACTGTTGCTACTGATAATCTGTGTCGAGCAAGACTATTCACAGGTGCAGCTGAATTGACAACTCCGCTGTTAAGGCTCTCAAGTATTCTTTGGCTCCCCTTGTGTCGAATCAATAAATTGGGTTTTACTTCCCTCGAAGACTGTTGCGATCCCCTATACTTGTGGGTCATCACGTACCCCTTCCAGTATTAAGTTGCAAGTAACAGACAATTGCATTAAGTAAAGTGCATAATATAAACAACACATTTATCCTTAGACAAAACATCATTAGGTTACCCCAAGTGGCAACAGCACATCCACAACCTTAGAACTTTCTGTCACTGTCCCAGATTAAATGGAGACTGAACCCACTATCTAGCATAAAACTCCCTCTTGGAGTCACAAGCATCAACTTGGCCAGAGTATCAACAAGCAACGGAGAGCATGCAAGATCATAAATAACATAGACATGATATTTCAGTATTCAACTTGACATAGTATCAATATTCATCGGATCCCAGCAAACACAACATGTAGCATTACAATAAGATGATCTTGATCATGATAGGCAGCTCACAAGATCTAAACATGATGGCACAAGAGGAGAAGACAACCATCTAGCTACTGCTATGGACCCATAGTCCAAGGATGAACTACTCACACATCACTCCGGAGGCAGGCATGGCGATGTAGAGCCCTCCGGTGATGATTCCCCTCTCCGGCAGGGTGCCGGGAAGAGCTTCAGAACCCTCCCGAGTTAGGGTTGACGGCGGCGGCAGCTCTGGAACTTTTCGTGGATATTGACTCAGGTATCTAGGGTTTTCCCGAATACATGAATATATAGGCGAAGGGGCGACGTCGGTGGAGACCCGTGGGCCCCTCACCACGTCACGGCACGGCAGTGGGGCCGCGCCGCCACGCGGTGAGGGCGGCCCACGGCCCCCTTCGTCTCTCCTTCGGACTCCGTGTACGTGTCAGAAAAATAGGGACTTGGCTTTTTGTTTCGTCCAATTCCGAGAATATTTCCAGAACAACTTTTCTGAAACCAAAAATAGCAGAAAACAGGAACTGGCACTGTGGCATCTTGTTAATAGGTTAGTCCCAGAAAATGCATAAAAATGATATAAAGTGTATATAAAACATGTAGCAATTGGCATAATATAAGCATGGAACATCAAAATTATAGATACGTTGGAGACGTATCAAGCATCCCCAAGCTTAGTTCTACTCGTCCTCGAGTAGGTAAAACGATAACAACAAAATAATTTCTGAGGAGACATGCTTTCACACAATCTTGATCAAATAATATTGCAAGGTCATGTCATGAATGAAGTGACTCAAGGCAATGATCTATAGTTTGCTAACAAGTAGATAAAGAGTAAACAACTGAATCATATAAGCAAAAACTTTTCATGAATAGTACTTTCAAGACAAGCATCAAAAAGCTTTGCATAAGAGTTAACTCATAAAGCAATAGATTCTAAATAAAAGGCATTGAAGCAACACATAGGAAGATTTAAGTTTCAGCAATTGCTTTCAACTTTCAACATGTATATCTCATGGATAATTGTCAACACAAAGTAATATAACAAGTGCAATAAGTAAGCATATAAGAATTAATGCACACAAAGTTGACACAAGTGTTTGCTTCTGAGATAGAAAGAAGTAGGTAAACTGACTCAACATAAAGTAAAAGAAAGGCCCTTCGCAGAGGGAAGCAGGGATTAAATCATGTGCTAGAGCTTTTTAAGTTTTTGAAATCACATAGAGAGCATAAAGTAAGTTTTTGAGAGGTGTTTGTTGTTGTCAACGAATGGCAGTGGGCACTCTATCCCCCTTGTCACCCAGACTTTCAAGAGCGGCTCCCATGAAGGACGTTATTTCTACCCAAGGGTAGATCATCCCTCTTCTCTTTTGTTTACACATGCATATTTATAAATTGGTATGACACTCCTCCCAACCTTTTTTACACAAGCCATGGCTAACCGAATCCTCGGGTGCCTTCCAACAATCACATACCATGGAGGAGTGCCTATTTGATAATGTTTAACACTTTGAAATTTGCTTTTGATAAATCATTGGCAAAACATGTGAAGAGAATTAAGCAGTTATAGTTGTAATTAATTGGGACTGGGCACCCCATTTGCCAGCTCTTTTTGCAAGTTATTGGATAAGCGGATGTATATGCCACTAGTCCATTGGTGAAAGTCTGTCATGAGTAAATGACAAGGTGATAGAGAAAACGCCACATACTTCCTCATGAGCTATAAAACATTGACACAAATAAGGAGTAATAAAGTTTTGAATAGTTTAAAGGTAGCACATGAAGTATTTACTTGGAATGGCAGGAAATACCACATAATAGGTAGTTATGGTGGACACAAATGGCATGGGTTTTGGCTCAAGGTTTGGATGCACGAGAAGCATTCCCTCTCAGTACAGAGTTTAGGCTAGCAAGGTTGTTTGAAGCAAACACAGGATATCAACTGGTACAGCAAGACTTATATAAAAACATATTGCAAGCATTATAAGACTCTACACTGTCTTCCTTGTTACTCAAACACTTTTACCAGAAAATATCTAGACCTTAGAGATATCAAACATGCAAACCAAGTCTCAACAAGCTCTACGGTAGTTCTCCACTAATAGGTTTTAACTACATGATGCAAGAGCTTAAACATGACCTACTTGAGAGCTCAAAACAATTGCAAAGCATCAAATTATCCAAGACAATGATCTACAAGAATGAGTATGTCTTTTCAACATACCATCTACCACATGTAGCATTTTCTGTTTCCAACCAAACACCAATCAACTTATTTCAACATAAAACTCTCCAAATAATAACAATGAAATAAGAGAGTACTTCTCTACAAGAACTAACAGCTCTGAACAAGAGATGCATGAAAAACAGGAGCTAAAAGCATTGCAGTAGCTAGTCAAGAATACTCAACAAATATAAGTGAAGAATACGAGTATTCACATGAAAAAGCGGAGCGTGTCTCTCTCCCACACAAGAATGCTAGGATCCAATTTATTCAGAAAATAAAAACAACAAAGCAAAAATAAAAGCACACAGACGCTCCAAGTAAAGCACATAAGATGTGAAAGAATTAAAATATAGTTTCACTAGAGATGACCTGATAAGTTGTTGATGAAGAAGGGGATGCCCAAGCTTAGACGCTTGAGTCTTCTTGAAATATGCTTGGGTGACCCATGGGGGCATCCCCAAGCTTAGGCTTTTCACTCTTCTTGATCATATCATATCATCCTCCTCTCTTGATCCTTGAAAACTTCCTTCACACCAAACTCAAAGTAATTCTCATTAGAGAGTTAGTGCATAATAAAAAATTCACATGTTCTGTAAGGACACAATCATCTCCAATACTTCTGGACATTAGCTACAGCCACTGATATTTTTTGGAGCAAAGAAATCCACTCAAACACGGTAAAAGAGAGAATGCAAAATAAAAGGCAGAATCTGTCAAAAACAGAACAGTCTGTAAAGACGAATTTTTTCGAGGCACTTAAGTTGCTCAGATCGAAAACTTAAAACTAATGAAAGTTGCGTACATATATGAGGATCACGCCTGAATTTTTCAGATTTTTTGATTTTTCTGGAGTGCGTACAGCTCAAAACGTGGACAGCAAAAATCTGTCTCTGCGCAGAAATCCAAATCTAGCATCAACTTTCTATTGAGACTTTACTTGGCACAACAATGCAATAAAATAAAGATACAAAGGAGTTGTTACAGAAGTAAGCAAGCTCCAAGACTCAAAGAAAAAGAAAAAAATTACAGAAATAAAAACATGGGTTGTCTCCATAAGCGCTTTTCTTTAACGCCTTTCAGCTAGCGCAGAAAGTGAAAATCAAGTGTTTCCAAGTGAAGAAGCATCAACATATAATGTGTTCTAATAATAGAATCAAAAGGTAGCTTCATTCTCTTTCTAGGGAAGTGTTCCATACCTTTCTTGAGTGGGAATTGGTACCTTATATTTCCTTCTTTCATATCAATAATGGCACCAACAGTTCTAAGAAAAGGTCTTCCCAAAACAATAGGACAAGAAGCATTGCATTCAATGTCCAAAACAATAAAATCAACGGGGACAAGGTTATTGTTAACCATAATGAGAACATCATCAACTCTCCCCAAAGGTTTCTTCATAGCATTATCAGCAAGAAAAACATCCAAATAACAGTGTTCCAAAGGTGGCAAATCAAGCATATCATAGAGTTTCTTAGGCATAACAGAAATGCTAGCACCAAGATCACATAAAGCATTACAATCAAAATCATTCACCTTCATCTTAATGATGGGCTCCCAACCATCTTCTAACTTCCTAGGGATAGAAGCTTCATGTTTTAATTTTCTTCCCTAACTTGCATGAGAGCATTTGTAATATGTTTTGTAAAAGCCATATTTATAGCACTAGCATTAGGACTTCTAGCTAGCTTTTGCAAGAACATAATTACTTCAGAAATATTACAATCATCAAAATCAAAATCATTATGATCAATGGTAGTGGAACCATTGTCTCCCATATTTCAAAAAATTTCAGCACTTTTATCAGGAACAGTTTCAGTGGTTTTAGGCAATTTTAAACGTTTTGCAGAGGTAGTAGAAACATTGCCAACACCAATTATGTTACCATTGATAGTAGGAGGCTTACTAGCATGTGAAACATTAGCATTACTAGTGGTAATAGTACAAACTCTAGCTATACTATTCTCTTTATCAATTTTATCCTCTCTTTCCCACCTAGCATGCAACTCAGCCAACATCCTAATATTGTTGTCAATTTTAACTTGGATAGCATTGGCAGTAGCAAAAGTCTTTTTCTCTTTAACATCATTAGGCATAACTTTTAGTTTCAAAAGATCAACATCAAGAGCAAGGCTATCAACTTTAGAAGCAAGAACATCAATTTTACCAAGCTTTTCCTCAACAGTTTTATTAAAAGCAGTTTGTGTACTAATAAAATCCTTAAGCATGGCTTCAAGATCAGAGGGTACACTTCTATTATTGTTGTAGGAATTACCATAGGAATTGACATAACCATTACCACTATTTGAAGGATAAGGCTTATAATTGTTACTACCAAAATTATTCCTATAAGCATTGTTGTTGAAATTGTTGTTTTTAATGAAGTTCACATCAACATGCTCTTCTTGAGCAACCAATGAAGCTAAAGGAACATTATTTGGATCAACATGAGATTTACCATTCACAAGCATAGACATAATAACATCAATCTTATCACTCAAAGAAGAGGTTTCTTCAACAGAATTTACCTTCTTACCTTGAGAAGTCCTTTCAGTGTGCCACTCGGAATAGTTAATCATCATATTATCAAGAAGCTTTGTTGCAGCACCCAAAGTGATGGACATGAAGGTCTGATAACCCCCAAGAGCAAGGGATCACTGTAGCACCTCTCAATGTGGAAGTAAGGTATCGATCCGCAGGAGCAAGAAGGAAAAGTTATCTATTCCCTACAACTAAAGTGTCACAAGTTTTAGTTGATTATGCACTAAACAAGTTTGGAGAACAAGGTGTTTGGTTTGATGGATGTAAAAGTGTCCCAATCCTCTTCTTTGCAAGAGGACAAGACAAAGGTAGTAGCAAGTGAAAGCTCTCAAAGAGAGAAAGTCCAATCCTCTATGTAGCAAGAGGACAAGCTCAAGTGTGTGTTTCTTATAGGAACAATGGACATGGTTCATGGGTTCACTTAATCCTCTCTCTCTCATCTACGGTGATCATCATCTTATAGATAAAGTACACACAATTGTCATGTTTTAATGGTAGCTTTTTATGACGGCTATATGTCCTAAAACACATAGTTGAAAGAAATACTCATTTGTGTTGCTAGGTCACCCCTCGTAAGGCTAGCGTGGTTTCTCTCACTCCCACATCATACTCTTTCTTTTTATCCCCAGATAAAGGACGTTGGGCGGTACTGTGTCACTCAATACCTATGCCGTGTCACATCGGCCATCCCATACCCACATACATCATACTTCAAAATATGACAAATCACAAAAGCTCCAACACAACGGTAAATGCATAACAAATCATCTCACACCACAATATTCACCACAAAGGTATTACATAGATGACCGTAATCATGTTCAGCAGCTCATACGGTACTAATTAGTGAAGCTCAAGAGAGAGGAGAGATACAAAAGTTACCACCACAAACCCTAGTCCAGGGGGGTGGACTACTCCCCCTTCATCATGGTGATGATGGTGGAGAAGTTCTTGCTGTAGGTGTTGATGATGAACACGCCGGAGGGTGGTGGAGCCCTCCGGAGGTGACTCCGGCGGCAGCCTTCTGACTCTCTGTTTCGTGGTTCTGTGTTTCTCCGCCGCCTCCTTCCAGAGAACGTCGGGGGACCTTTTTTATAGGCGTTTTTAGGTCAAGACGGAGTCGGTGGAGCAAAGATCAACGGCAACGGAGCCTCGAGGCCCAAATGGGTGGGTCCCACGCGGCTACAGTACCAGGCCGCGTGGGCCCCTCGTTTGGCCCTCGAGCCTCCGTTTGCTCGCTTCCTTCGCCCACAGGTCTTCTTCCTTCCAAATATTGACGCCCGTAAATTTCCAGGTGATTTCGTTGACGTTTGGGTCCCTGAAACATTAAAATAAGAAAACGGGGTTTTCTGCCTGTGCAAGGTTAATTCCATAAAAGTAGGAAATAAATGAATATTCCCAAAAATCATTATAAAACATCTTATATTTACTAATTGGAGGCACCGTACGAGGCTCCACATTAATCCTGGAGCTTAGATGATTTAATCCGTCCGATTTGACTAATCATTCTTTAACAGCCGTTCGATTAGCTCCGCTCGATCTCTTCAACCCGCGGGACACAACTTGATTTTCCAGTCTCCCTTCGTGATAGCGTCCAACGTCCTATTCCCAGCGAAATCATTTATGTCGCTGTCCAGAAAAAAAGTAGAAAAGAAAAAAAAGCATCTTATCTGCGCCTCCTGCCTCGAATTGATTTGACGTACGATGGAAGGCCGTAATCCATCTACTCCCGTATTGCCGTCCGGCCGTGCTCATCCGCCCTACGCGCGCGGCAAGAGCAGCGGCCCCAACATCTGGCAGCTTGGATGGATCACGGTAATGTGGTGGGATGATCGGATCTGAAAGCAGTACATCTTGCATGATTTGGCCTACTCAATACGCCTACTCAATACGCTAGATATCCAGGATTTGATCGATACATTAACTGGTGCTCTGTCAGCACGCATGAGCGAGTATTTCATCCGTGTTGGAGTTGATCGAATACTGCAGGGTACGACCTAATCTAGCATGTCCAGCTCTCCTTATCGTGTTCCTATCCAACCGCTAAATCTTATTTCAAAATTCTGATCACACCGCAATAAGCAATCCTGCATGCGTATTCACTACAGATTTATGAACGATGGAATAATATATCGTCTGTGACTTTGTTATCACCATTGATGCCCTCTTGCCAGAAAAAAGGTCACATCAAAATCGACTGTCCGGTGAAGAACTTTAGATGATACCGTCCATGGCATTGATTTTCTTAATTTCGACTGAGCTCACGGGTAGTAGCTCCTCCTGAACACACGTGTCGCGAACAACGTATTATATGCATATTCCATGACGCAGATGGTAGAATTTACATACAAAATCTTTCTCCTTATTTCCATATTATGATAATTTTATTTCTCAACACCGTCCTTTGAAGCTGCAGAAAATAATTATTGGTTTCTACATGTACAGATGTCCACTGCTTTGAGCGGCTGATGCAAAGGCAACATGCTGCACTGACACGTTGATGCTAGGCATCAAACACCCGTGAAGATTTTTCATCCCATGTTGCAATTGCGCGAGTGGCCATGTCCTATAAACGTGCCCGGAAATTACACTACGCCATCTATTCATCAGCCCACATACAGCCATACAGGTACGCCAGATGTGCTGGATACAACATCTAATCGTCTATATATAATCGATGGATATCTCTGCAATTGATTTTCCATGTTTAGTTTTGCTTATCCACACAAAGTTTTAATATTTCACCAAATAAGTGTTCTTAATAGGAACACCGTAGATCATTATTCCATATATTCTCATGTGGTCAAGTAAATAATCCTGTGATCGTTGCAATATTTTCATGGCAGACATTAAGGGATACGATTTTTCATTACAATTGACTGTCAGAAGTTTGTTGAAGGACCTATACGAGAATGGGATATTTTCTCCAAAGGATTAGCATCTTATTTAGGATAATACGCGCCATGCATGGTATTTTGAGCTCCTAAAGTAAATATATGGTCTATTATAGCATGGTATTTAGGACACATGCTCATTTGTGTTTATTATAGCATGATCTCCATATTTATATAGAGTCATATTTTTGGGAGAGTGCATACAATTTAAACACACCTTAGATCAGCAGCTCCATGACAGCGATGTGCATTAAGCTAAAATAAGGTTATTGCCAATCAGCTAACTTGCTATCATCTATCTCATCCGGAAGTGTGCAAGTTAGCTTTTCTATATTAAGGTACAGTGCTTAAACTGTACATATCAATTCACAAGTTGCATTGTTCATGTGACGTCTGCATTCTACCTTATCAAGTCATCTTAATATAATAAGATTACTAATAAATTTATTTTATAAGAGATGTCCATTTAACGTTTCATGAATTTTTAAAAAAATTCCCACCAGCTCACCGAAACTTTTCATTCAAAATTAAAATGTCTAAGTTTTCTACACAATGCCTCTACACATGGAAATTCATGATTTTTCAAACTTACAATAGTATTTTTCTAAGATTTAGGAAGTATTTTGTTGTCTGAGAGAAATCTAATATACAAAAGCTTGCTTTTAAAAGAATACGAAGCCGATAGATATCGTTACTACATAAATGTTTTATTAATTAAAATATTAAGATCTTAGCTGCAACATTTATCATTTGCATCCTACTCTTAAAATATCGATGATTAAATAACAAAATATACATAAAGGAAACAATTATTAAAAATAAAGCAAAAACACAAATTAATGACATTTTTTGTATGACCATCTAACATACTTATTAAAACTAGCCCGTGCAAGTGCACGGGTTGACGACTAGTTGATATAACCCTTATATGATGCAAATATGATTGGAATATAAGCAATTAAAGTGCAAAGTTCATGTATGCATTTTACATGCATCAATATCCCCAAGCTTAATCCATGCTCGTCCTCGAGTATAAAGATGATAAAACTAACATGGACTTTGCAATTTAATACTTAACAATGAACATCAAAGATGATTACTATTGCTACATATAGTCAAATGATTCATTCTTCAAAGGAGTAGCAATATGCAAATAGTTTATGAAGTGATATCAAGTATTCAAGACAAGGATGTTCATTGATAGTTCACAAAGTGTAACATGGTAGCAAGTAATATGGAACACATGTATGCATAATGATAAGTAGAACATCCTACAATGGTCATAGAGTGTAGATGAAAATCTAAATATGATAAATGTACACTTTGGAAAGATGTATATGTGAGTAGAGGTAAAGCATGCATAAGTTTCATCCAACTTCCAAACTCTTCTACTTAAGTTAATGATTGCAATAAGGTATTCATTGGTGTCAAGCTCTCATTGCCCCTATCATAGCATCTTGAATGATTAAGGTTAAAGTGAAAGTAAATATGAGTAGTGTGCTTGATAAAGAATGGGTTGAATGTCTCATGCCCCTTGAATACAAGTACTTACACCATGTGTTACTCAACTTGGGAAACAAAGCAAGTTCAATTAAATATCATTGTAAGCATAATAGTATCATCAAGAGCGTCAACTGGGGTACCTCTTGTCCCAAGATATGGAACAAGCCCATATCAAAATGACAAGACAAACAAACAAAATGAACAATCTCAACACCCTTTTTATTTACCATTTGGAATAGTTTTTTATTGCAAGGTGTATCACAGAAGGTTCACCATAGTATGTAAGTAAATTTCCACCATGAATGATGCATGGCTTAGATTAGCGGCCCAGGCGTCTCTCTAACCATTTACACAAACTCATTTAAACTCACTCTATTTTCACATTTATTTCAACATGATAAGCATCCATAGATAAAAGCACATGATATCAACTAAATGAGATGAAGAGCGTGTTGAAAGCTTGCCATGTGACATCACATATGGGCTAACTTCCAACCCAAAACATTCATCAAGCCACAAACATCATAATCTTAATCACAATGGGTCAAGTTTTATTATGCAAATAAAAGAACATTGTGCATCAAGTTCGTGAGAGCTATATAACCAACATTTTTCCATTGCAATCAATAACATAAACATTTTCATTCAGAGGTAAGATAACACAAACAACATGTTAAACATACTCGGAATAGCATAAAGCCAATAGGTAGATATGGTGGACTCACTGGAATAACTTTGGTTGAAGGTGTTGGAAACAAGTTTTTGCTTGTTGTAGTTTTTGGGCTAGCAAAAGGGAGAAAGTTGACCATCTAGATGCATGCATGAGTGTCCATAGAACTAACTAATCCATGTTAAACCAAGTGAAATAACAATCAGCACCAAAACATGAATAAGTGATAGCTCTACAAAAAGAATTTGCAAACTATTACTCATAAACAAGCTCATGAATCATGCAACTATATGTATCATTAAAAATCAAATCAAACATCCCTTTTCCCAATCTTATAAAAGCATCCAACATATTTCAACCCATATTTCCAGTAGCTCTCTCATATATAAATGATAGTGTGGTGGTCTCTCAAGACTCAAACAAAAACAAAAACGACGCTCCAAGTTTATGCGATAAAGTGTTTCGATCGAAAAACAGAAGTTGGACGTGTGCAAACCGAGAGTGTGTAGGTCCAGCGGGGTTGTCTTCACATCCCCAAGATTATGGTCTTCACCATCCTTGGATAGCTCTTGGTGCATCTCCTCCCATCCCTGTGAAAAAACTTCAAAACACCGTTTCTCCCATTTCTTTTCTGTTGGGTGCATTAATAGTGATAAACAAATAGGTTCCTTGCTGCATATAATTCTTGAAAAAAATCATATGAGATGTCCAGAAAGTGTATAATGTTGTATGCCTACTCATAAACTCAATTGGATCAAAAAGATTCAACTTAAAAGCTCAAAGCATGCATCAAACAAAATGGGACAGAATCTGTCCAGAAAAACAGCAGCAGCAAAACGTATTTTTTTACCCTACGAAACTTTCTCGAAAAATTCCGAAAATAATCCATGCATACAGAGGATGAAAAGTTGCAACTACAGTTCAAATATGAGCTCATTCGGAGTTACAGAATAAGAATTAAAAATCATACCGTGCACTGACTTGTGCAGGAATAAAATCTCCGAACGCTACAAGCAACTTTTTCAAACCAAAAAGGGTAAAACTTGGCACTTTATTAAAAACAACAGAAACTAACTAGACACAAAATCTCTTGTTACAGCAAGAGGACACAAAGAAAAATCACACACAAAAATAACCGGGTTGCCTCCCGCAAAGCGCTTTCTTTATAGCCATATAGCTATGCTTCTTATTTGGTATCAAGATGGTTGAAGTGAGGTGGACTGAAAATATCATATTCATCATCATAAATGGGAGACATAGTATCATTAAACAAGTTAAAGAACCTCCCCAAGCTTAGATGATTGCAAGATATAAAAGAAACCCCCCAACCTTAGTCTAGTGCACACAAGAATAGAAACTTAAGCGCTACGCTCCCTGGCAACGGCGCCAGAAAAGTACTTGATAACCCCCAAGAGCAAGGGATCACTGTAGCACCTCTCAATGTGGAAGTAAGGTATCGATCCGCAGGAGCAAGAAGGAAAAGTTATCTATTCCGTACAACTAAAGTGTCACAAGTTTTAGTTGATTATGCACTAAACAAGTTTGGAGAACAAGGTGGTTGGTTTGATGGATGTAAAAGTGTCCCAATCCTCTTCTTTGCAAGAGGACAAGACAAAGGTAGTAGCAAGTGAAAGCTCTCAAAGAGAGAAAGCCCAATCCTCTATGTAGCAAGAGGACAAGCTCAAGTGTGTGTTTCTTATAGGAACAATGGACATGGTTCATGGGTTCACTTAATCCTCTCTCTCTCATCTACGGTGATCATCATCTTATAGATAAAGTACACACAATTGTCATGTTTTAATGGTAGCTTTTTATGACGGCTATATGTCCTAAAACACATAGTTGAAAGAAATACTCATTTGTGTTGCTAGGTCACCCCTCGTAAGGCTAGCGTGGTTTCTCTCACTCCCAAATCATACTCTTTCTTTTTATCCCCAGATAAAGGACGTTGGGCGGTACTGTGTCACTCAATACCTATGCCGTGTCACATCGGCCATCCCGTACCCACATACATCATACTTCAAAATATGACAAATCACAAAAGCTCCAACACAACGGTAAATGCATAACAAATCATCTCACACCACAATATTCACCACAAAGGTATTACATAGATGACCGTAATCATGTTCAGCAGCTCATACGGTACTAATTAGTGAAGCTCAAGAGAGAGGAGAGATACAAAAGTTACCACCACAAACCCTAGTCCAGGGGGGTGGACTACTCCCCTTCATCATGGTGATGATGGTGGAGAAGTTCTTGCTGTAGGTGTTGATGATGAACACGCCGGAGTGGGGTGGAGCCCTCCGGAGGTGACTCCGACGGCGTTTCCCCCTCCGATCTTCTCCGGCGGCAGCCTTCTGACTCTCTGTTTCGTGGTTCTGTGTTTCTCCGCCACCTCCTTCCAGAGAACGTCGGGGGACCTTTTTTATAGGCGTTTTTAGGTCAAGACGGAGTCGGTGGAGCAAAGATCAACGGCAACGGAGCCTCGAGGCCCAAATGGATGGGTCCCACGTGGCTACAGTAATTCCATAAAAGTAGGAAATAAATGAATATTCCCAAAAATCATTATAAAACATTGATATAACCCTTATATGATGCAAATATGATTGGAATATAAGCAATTAAAGTGCAAAGTTCATGTATGCATTTTACATGCATCAAGGTCCCTCCAGAGGCTGAATCCAACAAGTTCCTCGAAGAAAATTTTAGTCCTGCATAAAAGGTTTGGATGATCATCCAACCAGTCAGTCCATGGGTGGGACAATTCTTTACCAAAGATTTCATTCTTTCCCATGCTTGGGCAACATGTTCATTATCTAATTGCTTGAAATTCATAATGCTACTTCTCAAGGATATAATCTTAGCAGGAGGATACTATTTTCCAATGAAAGCATCTTTACATTTAGTCCATGAATCAATACTATTTCTAGGCAAAGATAGCAACCATTCTTTAGCTCTTCCTCTCAAAGAGAAAGGAAATCATTTCAGTTTTATAATATCCCCATCTATATCCTTATACTTTTGCATCTCACAAAGTTCAACAAAATTATAAAGATGGGCAGCAGCATCATCAGTACTAACACCAGAAAATTGCTCTTTCATAACAAGATTTAATAAAGCAGGTTTAATTTCATAAAAGTCTGCTTTAGAAGCAGGTGGAGCAATAGGAGTGCATATGAAATCATTATTATTTGTTCTAGTGAAATCACACAACTTGGTGTTCTCAGGAGTACTCATTTTAGCAAAAAGGAACACTAGGCCGAAATAACAAAAATAAAACAAGTAACTAATTTTTTTGTGTTTTTGATAAAGAGAGCAAACAAGACAAAATAAAAATAAACTAAGCAAGACAATAACAAAGTAAAGAGATTGGAAGTGAGAGACTCCCCTAACAGAAGGCTTGATCTCCTCGGCAATGGCGCCAGAAAAAGTGCTTGATGACATGAAAGACACACGTTCGTTGGGAACCCCAAGAGGAAGGTATGATGAGTGCAGCAGCAAGTTTTCCCTCAGTAAGAAACCGAGGTTATCGAACCAGTAGGAGATGCAGGCGCTTCTGAAGGTGTCAACGGCGCCAGAAAAAGTGGTGTTGGTGGAAGTGCTTCCTGGCGGCTGACTTGGAACCTGCACACAACACAACCAAAATACTTTGCCCAACTTAAAAGTGAGGTTGTCAATCTCACCGGCTTGCTAAAAACAAAGGATTAGACGTATAGTGTGGAAAATGATGTTTGTTTGCAGAGAATAAAAAAGAACAATGATTGCAGTAGGTTGTATTTCAAATGTAAAAGAATGGACCGGGGTCCACAGTTCACTAGTGGTGTCTCTCCATAATAAATAACTAACATGCTGGGTAAACAAATTATAGCTGGGCAATTGACAATATTGATAAGTGCATAACATGCATGTGCAAGTTGTGGTGTCTACTAGGAGATTCATTTGGGCATTACGGCAAACTACACAGACCGCTATCCAGCATGCATCTGTGCCTAAATAGTCCACCTTCAGGTTAACGTCCGTACCCCTTCGGTATTAAGTTGCAAGCAACAGACAATTGCATTAAGTAAATTGCATAATGTAAACAACACATTCATCCTTAGACAAAGCATCATTAGGTTACCCTAGTAGCAACAGCACATCCACAACTTTAGGGGTTGTTGTCACTCCCCCATATTCAATGGAGACTGAACCCACTATCTAGCATAAATACTCCCTCTTGGAGTCACAAGCATCCACTTGGCCAGAGTATCAACAAGCAACGGAGAGCATGCAAGATCATAAATAACATAGACATAATATTCAGTATTCAACTTGACATGGTATCAATATTCATCGGATCCTAGCAAACACAACATGTAGCATTACAATAAGATGATCTTGATCATGATAGGCAACTCACAAGATCTAAACATGATGGCACAAGACGAGAAGACAACCATCTAGCTACTGCTATGGACCCATAGTCCAAAGATGAACTACTCACACATCACTCCGGAGGTAGGCATGGTGATGTAGAGCCCTCCGGTGATGATTCCCCTCTCCGACAGGGTGCCGAGAAGAGCTTCAGAACCCTCCCGAGTTAGAGTTGATGACGGCGGCGGCTCTGGAACTTTTCGTGGAATATGACTCGGGTATTTAGGGTTTTCCCGAATAGATGAATTTATAGGCGAAGGGGCAACGTCGGTGGAGGCCCGTGGGCGTCCTCACCACGTGGCGGCGCGGTAGAGGGTGGGACCATGCCACCACCTGGTGAGGGCGGCCCACGGCCCCCCTTCGTCTCTCCTTCGGACTCCGTGAACGTGTCAGAAAAATAGGGACTTTGGCTTTTGTTTCGTCCAATTCCGAGAATATTTCCAGAACAACTTTTCTGAAACCAAAAACAACAGAAAACAGGAACTGGCACTGTGGCATCTTGTTAATAGGTTAGTCCTAGAAAATGCATAAAAATGATATAAAGTGTATATAAAACATGTAGCAATTGGCATAATATAAGCATGGAACATCAGAAATTATAGATACCTTGGAGACGTATCAGTCATGCACAAGAATGTATTCACAATTTGCAGGAGCCTGTGGAAGAAGAAATTGTTGAACCTGAAACCTCATTAGATGAAAAAGAGGAGGAGAATGATGAACAAAAGGAGGAAGAATGGATTAGCTACCCATGCCTACCTTCTAATGAGAGTAACTCTTTATCTCTTACATTATTTGATTGCCCTCCATGCTTACCAAAGGAGGATGAATGTTATGTTCCTGTAGATTCTCTTGAAATATTCCCTATGAGTAAAACTTGTGAAAATGATTATGCTACTGTTATTTATGATAATCCATGTTATTTCGCAAAATCTTATGATAATCCTTTATTTGTGGCTGATATCGAAATGCTTGGTACTAAGGAGTTTTGCTTGGAAAATGTTTATGATAAAGCTCTAGATGATGGTCCTATGTTACTTGATAATATTAATTGTACAACTATTGAAAATGGGATTGGAGAGGTTTTGACTTTATCTAGAAGTCCCATACCTTTTGAAAATGATCAATCATCTTGATATAAATTGTTAAAAGTGGGTTTGAAAGTTTTAATCCCACTATTTTTTAGCTTGATAAAAATTATGTGTTTGTAGATCATGAAAAGCATGCTTTAGGTGATGGTTATATTGTTGAGTTTATTCATGATGCTACTGAAAATTATTATGAGAGAGGATAATATGGTTGTAGAAATTTTCATGGTATTAAAACACCTCTCTATATGCTGAAAGTTTTGAAGTTACTCTTGTTTTATCTTCCTATGCTTGCACTTTGCTCTTTGTGAATTTATTTGGATACAATATTCCTATGAATAGGAAGTGGGTTAGACTTAAATGTATTTTGAATTTGCTTCTTGATGCTCCTTTTGCTTTATTTTCTA
Source organism: Poa pratensis (assembly GCA_947311845.1). Taxonomy (NCBI): domain Eukaryota; kingdom Viridiplantae; phylum Streptophyta; class Magnoliopsida; order Poales; family Poaceae; genus Poa; species Poa pratensis. The sequence goes on from CAMZMU010000074.1 coordinate 34,370,434, forward strand.
TTTTCATGAGAGCATCATTAAAACTATCAAGCCTAGCTAAAAGGCATTAAAGAAAAGCGCTCTTGGGAGACAACCCATGTTTTATTTCTGAAATTTTTCTTTGCTTTTTGAGTCAAGGAGCTTGTCTACTTCTGTAAAACCTCCTTTGTATCTTTACTTTTTCGAATTGTTGTGCCAAGAAGAGTCTCTAATGATTAGATGATGCTAGATTTGGATTTCTGCGCTGGGACAGATTATTGCTGTCCACCATTTTGAGCTGTATAAATTCCAGAAAAATGGAAAAATTCTGCAAATTTTTGTGTGTGATCCTCAGATATGTACGCATCTTTCATTAGTTTCGAGTTTTCTGATTTGAGCAACGGAAGTGCCTCGAAAAATTTCATCTTTACTGGCTGTTCTGTTTTGACAGATTTTGTCTCTGTTTTTTTGCATTGTCTCTTGTGGACTTTAAGTAAGGCTCTCTAGACGTGGAGAGCTGTATCTAATGTTTTATTGAGTTCTTGCAATGTGTCACTACAGAACCAAAGTTGATTAAAGTTTTTGAGTACTAACCCCTCTAATGAAGTTTATGAGAAGTTTGGTATGGCAGAAGTTTTCAAGGGTCAAGAGAGAAGGATGATATAATGTGATCAAGAAGAGTGAAGAGCCAAAGATTGGGGATGCCCCCGTTGGTCATCCAAGCATATTTCAAGAAGACTCAAGCGTCTAAGCTTGGGGATGCCCAAGGCATCCCCTTCTTCATCAACAACTTATCAGGTCATCTCTAGTGAAACTATATTTTAATTCTTTCACGTCTTATGTGCTTTACTTGGAGCGTCTGTGTGCTTTTATTTTTAGTTTGTTATTTTTTATTTTCTGATCATATCAATGTCGGATCCTATCTATCTTGTTTGGGAGAGAGACACGCTCCACTTTTTCATTTGAATACTCCTATTCTTCACTTATATCTGTTGAGTATTCCATTTTCGCACTGTTTAGCTTCTAGCTCTTGGTTTTCATGTATCTCTTGTTCAGAGCTATTAGTTCTTTTATAGAAAGCACTCTCTTACTTCACTTATATTTGTTTGGAGAGTTGCTTGGTTGATGCGTTGGTTCAGAAAATGTTGCATGTGGTAGTGGTATAATGAAAAACTTGCATAATCTTGTAGATCATTGAACTTTGAAAACCTGATTCTTTGCAAACGTTTTGAGGTAATAAGTAATAGATGGTAAATCTTGCTGGTTAATTGAGTTAAAATCATTAGTAGATTGTTGTCTTTAAGCTTGTACCGTACTACAAACTCTACTAAAATTGTTGAAGGTGTAGCTAGACTTGATAGCTTTCCATGTCTAAAGGTGATTCGTAATAACTGAGTTGTGCTGAAGGTCGAGGGTTCTAGCGGGGTACTTGTGCCGCCGTGAACGGCCCTTCTTGGAGTGAATTTTAATCATGCTCTTAATGTTGAACTTGCTAATTGTTTGCAATAAGCTTGTGAGTTCTTTTTGACTAATGTTAAGCTACGGTTTTTGGCACTTCCACCATCCAAATTTGCTAGCCTCTTCGGTGTTGTGCATTGCCTTCTGCTCACATTGAGAGTTGTGCATACTTTGCCAGTGCATCCAAACCCATGGGAGGACTTTCTCTTGTTCTCCTACACATAAGCCCATACATCTTCCTCAAAACAGCCACCATACCTACCTACCACAGCATTTCCATAGTTGTTCCGAGATATATTGTCATGTAACTTCCATCTTACATTACATGACTTGTTGTCATTGTGGCGCCCTGACCCGACTGTCATACAATGATGCTGTGTGTCACCGGTTAAGCGATACAACCGGAGGTTACGGGTTTGCCAATCCCCGGCCAAAACCTTTGGCAGGTGTTGCTCGGAATGGATCATCGGCAACACAACACCCCGATTGATGCCTTAACACAGGCACAACCCTCACAGCATAATAGAGAGATCAAGACTTGTGGAACAACTGGCACATCACAGACTCTATGACACAAATCATATAGTTCAACTCTTATAATAGAGAAAGATAGCAAATGATATTCAGAGGTCACAGACCCAACATTACATCAAGCGGAAGCAATTTAGGTTGTTCTAAACAACAAGATCCAAATATGGCCTAAGAGGCCTACAGATAAACATCACAGTGCCAGCTGTTCCGGGATGTCCCAAGCTGCCACTGGGAACCCCAGACTACTCGTCGACGTCCACAAAGAACCCACCTTCGAGATCGGTGAAGTCCTCCTCTGAAACAAAACAAACGACGTTGAGTTCGACGAACTCGCAAGATTATATATAGAGCTTTAGCTCGATGAGGCTTTCAAAGTTATATGGCTGTTTTGCATAAAGCTGATTTTATTTATGAAAAACATAACTCAATGGCATCGACTATTCAGAGTATTTTAAAAAGAGGGAAGAAGTGACTCTTTTCTCTTGAATCACATTTCTCACCATTCATCACCATCATCAACATTGTACCTGTTCATCAAAGGCACCTCCCCGAATCACCCTCGAGGAAGCTCACCTTACAATTTTGAAGTGGTACCTCTAGTACCCAGTTTTTAATCATTCCGTTAAAGTTATTCTATGGTCTTATCGTCCTTTCCCAAGTTGTCCGTAACCGTGGACACGGCTTTTCGAAAAGATTTAACCCTGCAGGGGTGCACTGTGTTTACCTTCGGTACCGCCCGGCTCATTGCCTACACGTAGCTCTCTTCCGGGGAAAGCCGGCTGAGTGGGAACGGTTACAACCTTTACCTTGTTAAAGACTAACCTAGGATCATCAGTGAGGACGGAGCAGCGATCGTTAACACCCTGTCCCGTGGCCACTCATTTCCCTAGACACCACATCCTCATCCCAGTTCATACCACCATCCTCACGCACGCGCAAATGGAAGCTAAACTAGAGGACCCTGGCTAGTCCCGCTCAAGTTAGTCGGTCGACGAGGGCTCCATATACCCCACCGAAAGGAAGCGCGCTCATTCTTGGTTCAAGAGGTAAAGAACTCGCACCTAGGCGGCGAGAGTGAGACAAAACACCACCATACCGAAGTGGCCTCTCATCCCCACCTTTAAGCATCTTATTACCTGTCACCACAAATTCTCCACCATCATCTGTACATCTCATCACCTGTTTCCAACCATGAAACATCCACCGGACTGCTAAGCATTTTAACTAAGCATGGCTAAGCAACAACACTGCATAGTTAATTATTTCAGGCCAACAGTACAATCCTATGGATAATAGGAGGGGAAACAGGTAATTGGCATCGGAATCTTAATGCAAATATAGGATACTCTAATCCAAGCAAATTGACATTTGGAACCGCATGCAATATTATAGTGGAGAAAATATTTGCGGAAAATAGGATAAGATATGCTCAGAGGGGGGATTACGCTTGCCTTGCTCAACGTGCTGGTAGTACGGGTCTTCGGGGTATTGTGGAGTAACCCCGGTTGCTTGATCTAACGAAAAACAAACATCGGGAGAGAACAATCAATCACCACACATATGCTTAACAAATGCAATGCGCAAACATATGATGACATGACATTTTAAATCCCCGAGACGAGGATGATTCAACTAAACAATTTAAACGGAGGTTGGATGCATCACGGTGCATCGCGACTATACCGTGGGGTTTAAGGGTTACAACAACTTTACTAGTTGATCAAGATTGATGAACCCTAGGGTTAACTTGCATATGGATGTCATGCTCATGAGAAGATGCAAGTTTTAAGTTGTGAGGAGACCATGTGGAACTTAGCCAAATAGGCGAAAAGCTCCCAGAGGCCGGATAATCCGGGTCGTGCCAGACCGGAATATCCGGTCTCAAGGCTTGGCCACACGTGAAAACAGCTAAGGACTCAAGGCGCGAGCCACTGGACTCAGCCGGAAAATTCAAGCCGGACATTTGGTCCGGGGCCGGAATATCCGGCCTGGATCTTCGAGTTATAGCTGAAATTCATGGGCTACCGCCAAAACTCGAACTAGAGCAAAAGGGGAGAGGGAAAGGGGTCAGCAAGGGTATAGTGCTCACCATGAACCCGTGGGGGTGCTCAGCTAGGCCGGGGATGGACGGGAGCAGTGGTAATCGAGCTCGGCGTGCGGCAAAGTTCGTCGGAGAAGAACTCGAATTCCGGGCAATGTGCAGCTTCCCGGCTCAATTCTTGCGGTGAGGACGGAGAGGAGGAGGAGGCTAAGCTTTCTGTGGTCTTGGATTTGCTCGGGGTGACCTCAATCGACGGCGGCGAGTTCGGCCATGGCGACGGCGACGTGGAGCTCGTGGGGAAGAAGAAATGGGGAAGGGAGAGGGCAAGGGGGCGAGTGGATAGGGTAGCCAGGGGACTCGAGGTGCTCCTCTTCTCCTCACGTGCGGCAGGGGGCGCGGGGACCCATGGCAAGCTCGGCGTCGAGCTGGTCCGGCGGGAACGACGCGCGTGGTCGCTACAGGAAGAAGATGACCTCGACCGGAATATCCGGTGGTCGTTCAGACCGGATAATCCGGTTCTCCCTTTTTCTGTTTTTAACTTTAAAACCTGCTTCTGTAATGGTTTTAATTATGGCACTTGCACTGCTCCAAAAATTATGGAAAAATTTGGGGATGCTCCCCTTAACCTGGAGGAACTCCACGAATTTTGGTGTCTCAAAATAAATTAGTTTGGTCCACATTTGTTCATAGGGTTTGAAATGGGCATTTTGCTCAATTTCCAAATGTTCTTACCTTAGGAATTTTGAACCAAAGGCAAAATATTATTTCGAACTCTTGGAACTTCCTTGACAGATATGGAGAAGTTATTTGGAGAACTTTTGTCACAAACAAACTCACTTGAGTTAAACTTGTTTGACAACAATTGTGACTTTTGTTTCCCCTTGTTTCATTTGTTTCCAAAAGTTTTGTTTCAACTTGCACACTCAAACCAAATGAGGCCATGATGCATGAATGAGATGCAAAAGTGAAAATTTGGTTCACAAATTTGGGTTCACAGGTTTGGGCTGTTACAACTCTACCCTCCTTACAGGAATCTCGTCCCGAGATTCTAAGTTTGCGAAAAGAAGTCGGGATACTCCTCACGAAGACTAGATTCTCGTTCCCAAGTTGCTTCTTCCTCGGAATGGTGAGACCATTGAACTTTGAGGAACTTGGTAGTCTTGTTTCGGGTCTTTCTTTCAGCTTCATCCAAGACACGGATAGGATGCTCGCGATAAGTGAGATCTTCCTGGAGGTCTAGCTCTTCATGATTGACCCCATGGATAGGATCCTTGAAACACCGGCGAAGTTGGGAGACATGAAACACATCATGTACATTTGGGAATTTGACCGGTAACTCCAATTGATAAGAAAGATCTCCTCGCTTGCCCAGAACGGTGAAAGGACCAACATAGCGAGGGGCCAATTTCCTTTGATTCCGAAGCGGCGAACGCCACGAAGGGGAGAGACACGGAGATAAGCTTTATCACCAATTTCATAGTGAATTTCCTGATGGTGCTTATCATAGTAGCTCTTTGCCTAGACTGAGCAATCTTCAGATTCTCCTTATGATTCTAACCTTCTCCTCAGCTTCATTGATCATATCTGGACCAAAGAGTGCCCTCTCTCCGGTCTCGGACCAATTTAGAGGAGTGCGGCATTTTCTTCCATAGAGAACCTCGAATGGAGCCATGCCCAGACTAGCTTGATAGCTATTGTTGTAGGAGAATTCCGCGAAAGGGAGATACTTTTCCCAACCTTGCCAAAAGAGATGACACATGCCCTAAGCATGTCTTCCAATACTTGGTTCACTCTTTCGGTCTGACCATCAGTTTGGGATGGTAGGCGGTACTGAAGTTGAGACGGGACCCCATAGCAGTTTGGAAACTCTGCCAAATTGGATACAAAGATACTTCCACGGTCCGATATGATCCTCAGAGGGACCCCATGCAATGGAACAATACGAGCCAAATATAAGTCAGCAAGTTGACTTGCCCGTATATCATCACGGACTGGTAGGAAGTGAGCAACCTTGGAAAGACGATCAATGATTACCCAATTGCATTGTTGCCCTTTTGAGATCGGGGAAACCCGGTGATGAAGTCCATACCAATTTCATCCCATTTCCACTCGGGAACGCAATAGGGCGGAGAGTGCCGGCAGGTCTTTGATGTTCAGCCTTTACCCGTCGACATGTGTCACATTCAGCAACATACTTGGCATTTCTCGTTTCATACGAGTCCACCAGAATTGTGGCGAAGGTCTTGGTACATCTTGGTACTACCGGGATGAATAGAGAGAGGTGATTCATGAGCTTCTTGTAGGATGAGCTCCCTCAAATTCCGGTTCTTTGGCACCACTAGACGGTCACCAAAATAAACAACCCGGATTCATCTTCCAAGAAACATTTGGCCTTGCCACTAGCAATGTTCCTCTTGATATTCAGGATACCCTCATCCAGCTTCTGAGCATCCTTAATCTGGTCTACAAGAGTAGCTTTGATCTCCAGATTTGCAAGGTAGCCGAGGAACAATTTCCAGGTTCAAACGGGCAAACTCTTCATGAGGGCAGGTTGGGCCTCTTCAATCATCAGATTGTTGCAATAGGACTTCCGACTTAGCGCGTCAGCCACGACGTTTGCTTTGCCGGGTTGATAGTTCAGACTCACATTATAGTCCGTGATTAACTCCAACCAACGCCTTTGCCTGAGATTTAAATCCGGCTGGGTGAAGAGGTACTTCAGACTCTTGTGATCCGAGAAGATCTCGCAACGGTTACCAAACAGGTATGGTCTCCATTGCTTCAAAGCATAGACCACCGGCAAGTTCTAGATCATGAGTTGGGTAGTTGTGCTCATGCGGCTTCAATTGGCGAGAAGCATACGCCACCACATGGCCATCTTGCATTAATACACAACCCAAGCCTTGTAGAGAGGCGTCACAGAAGACGACGAAATCCTTGCTTGTGTCCGGCAGGACAAGCACAGGAGCGGACGTGAGCTTGGCTTTCAGTGTTTGAAACTCTCTTCAGCTTCGGCCGACCATACAAACTTTTTATCCTTCTTGAGAAGGTCAGTCAGGGCCTTGGCTATCTTGGAGAAACCTTCGATGAATCGGCGGTAGTAACCCGCCAATCCGAGAAAGCTACGAATCCTTGACTGACATTGGAGTTTTCCAATCCAGAATGGACTGAATCTTGTCAGGAATGACAGCCACACCATGCGGATATCACATGACCAAGGAAGATGAGATTATCCAACCAAAACTCACACTTGGAGAACTTGGCATAGAGGCGGTGTTCTCGAAGTCTTGTCAGAACCAAACGAAGATGTTCCTCATGCTCTTCATTGGTTTTGGAATAGATGAGATGTCATCAATGTAAATGACGACAAACTTGTCAAGATAATCCATGAAGACAGAGTTCATGAGCCTCATGAAAGTAGCCGGGCATTGTGAGACCAAAGGACATGACGGTATACTCATATGAGCCATAACGAGTAACAAATGCCGTCTTTGGAATATCCTCCTTTCTGATTTTATCTGATGGTAGCCTGACCTCAGATCCATCTTGGAGAATACCGTTGCACCAGCTAACTGATCCAACAGATCATTGATGCGAGGAATAGGATACTTGTTCTTGATTGTCACCGCATTCAACGGTCGATAGTCAGAGACTAGACGAGGCACGGTAGAATCCCTCTTCTTGACAAAGAGTACCGGACAACCCCAAGGTGAACTGCTAGGCTGGATGAATCCTTTGCTAACAGCTGATCAATTTGCTCTTTCAACAGAGCCAACTCTTCCACCGGCATACGGTAGGGCTTCTTGGAAATTGGAGCAGTACCGGGAAGTAATCTATGACAAACTCCACACTTCGGTCAGGAGGCATGCCAGGCAATTCTTCCGGGAACACATCCGGGAAGTCACACACCACGTGTATGTCCTGGATTTCAGGAGGGGATTCGCCTTCCATAAAGCAAAGGAGAATCTCAGGTGAGTTGGGTACGACGGCGGACGGAGGTCTTGATGTTGCAGGCCAATACTTCACAATGTCACCGGAAGGAGCGGTCACAGTAATGGTCTTGGCAGCACAGTCGAGATTAGCCTGGTATTTGGCTAGCCAGTTCATGCCCAGTATGACATCAATGCCTTTGGACTTCAGAGCTACCAAGGCATAAGGAAAAGACAAGGAACCTATATTAATCTGGACCTCAGGAGTAACACCATCGGTTTGCCATTTGGAGCCAGGAGTGGAGATCTCCAAGGACGTCTCATTTTCTCGAACGGTATTTGTGGTCTTTTGCAAAAGCTATGGATATGAATGAATGCGATGCTCCAGAGTCAAACAAAACTGTAGCTGTATTGCCGTTGATTCGTAACTCACCCATAAGAACGCCGGGGTCATCTTCAGCTTCTTCAATAGAGACGTGGTTCAGGCGACCACGCACAATAGGTCCAGCCTTGCCAGTTGGAGTGGCAGGGGCTCGTGCAGGAGTTATCGCGAGAGGTGCCTTCTGGGGGCACTCCCTGGAGTAGTGACCAGCCTGGCCACAGGTGTAGCAAGTGACTCCAGGTGGAGCAGGTAGCATAGGACGGTACCCACTTCCGCCTATCCCAAGTGTCGAAGTAGTGGGGGCGGAGGAGGTGGCCTGTATCCCTGGGCTCTGGCATGAATGGAGCACGCGGCACACGCTGTAGGGAACAAACACCCTGCGCTTCTTGCTCTCAGAACCCGAGGAACTCTGGTGGTCCCCATGCGGGCCTCTTGGAAGCTTCAAGTTCCTTTCTTCCTTGCTCAAGAGTGAAAGCCTGGTTGAACAGCTCCTGATAGGTCTGGAACCTGAAGGGCAATAGCTCATAGCGGAGCTGCGGAGTCAGACCCTTGCGGAACAGCTCTTGCTTGTCAGCATCATTGGTCACGTCCCTTGGGGCGTAACGAGAGAGATGGTTGAACTCACGACCATAAGTGCGGAGGTCCATCCGTCCCTGTTGCAAATCCAGGAACTCCCTCCTCTTCAGTCCATGATGGCTGGGGAATGTACTCCGCACGGAAGGCAGTGCGAAATCAGCCCAGGAAGACATGGTTGGCTGGAAACAAAGCCACATGGCTTCCCACCAACAGCCAGCAGCACCAACCAAGAGATAGGTGGCAAAGTTGACTTGCTCAGCCACTGGGACATGAAGCGCGGAGAACTTGCGCTCCAAAGCACGAAGCCAATCATCAGCTTCCAGTGGCTCCTTAGCATCAGCAAAGGTGGGTGGCTGGGAACGCAGGAACTCGTGAGAGTGTTGCACTCGTTCCTCCGTGCATTCTGCTGCACCAACTGTTCCAGCAAGCGCTCATTGCGCCCACGGTTCTCCTCAATGGCCATCAAGACCTCAGCCATCGAGGGTGGTGGCGGCAGATCATCCTCATCATCATTGTGGTTACCGCGACCACCACGGCCTCCACGGCCTCCTCGAGCCATTCTGGAGATTTGACAATGACACAGTTAGTATCTTTCTCCGAATGGTCGAACAATAGCATTAGCGTCTACACAAGTACACAGACTAGGGACGATAATACTTTGCGAGAAGGAAAACAACAAGATAGAACTTGGGTCAAAGATCAGCATCATGTGCTACTAGTGAGAGTTAAGAAATCACAACTTAACACACTCTAGTTGGCACAATCCGGGACCTTATGTTCAAGTCCGTGGGTTAAAACCCAAAGAAAGGATCAAAAGATTAACTCGGTAGAAACATCTGAGTTGATTTGGGATTGCAACGCAGCGGGAGCAACGTGACACATAACACTAAAGGTCGAACCCACCCCGTTTCTAATCATTTTGAAGTAACAGACGAGGAGTAAAACCTTTAAACTCAAATCGAGGTAAGATTGCTCCGAGATTAGAGGGTAACCAGATAAGGAGTAAAAAGAATCCTAAGATGGTTTTCACAACTCATTTTTAGGTTAAAAATATTTTCACAAACACTAGACTCAACATCGACCAGTAGAAGGGTTTCCTACAGGCAGTACTGCTCTGATACCAACTTGTGGCGCCCCGACCCGACTGTTATACAGTGATGCTGTGTGTCACCGGTTAAGCGATACAACCGGAGGTTACGGGTTTACCAATCCCCGGCCAAAACCTTTGGCAGGCGTTGCTCGGAATGGATCATCGGCAACGCAACACCCCGATTGATGCCTTAACACAGGCACAACCCTCAATGCATAATAGAGAGATCAAGACTTGTGGAACAACTGGCACATCACAGACTCTACGACACAAATCATATAGTTCAACTCTTATAATAGAGAAAGATAGCAAATGACAACCAGAGGTCACAGACCCAACATTACATCAAGCGGAAGCAATTAGGTTGTTCTAAACAACAAGATCCAAATATGGCCTAAGAGGCCTACAGATAAACATCACAGCGCCAGCTGTTCCGGGATGTCCCAAGCTGCCACCTGGGAACCCCAGACTACTCGTCGACGTCCACAAAGAACCCACCTTCGAGGTCGGTGAAGTCCTCCTCTGAAACAAAACAAACGACGTTGAGTTCGACGAACTCGCAAGATTATATATAGAGCTTTAGCTCGATGAGGCTTTCAAAGTTATATGGCTGTTTTGCATAAAGCTGATTTTATTTATGAAAAACATAACTCAATGGCATCGACTATTCAGAGTATTTTAAAAGAGGGAAGAAGTGACTCTTTTCTCTTGATCACTTTCTCACCATCATCACCATCATCAACATGTACCTGTTCATCAAAGGCACCTCCCCGAATCACCCTCGAGGAAGCTCACCTTACAATCTTGAAGTGGTACCTCTAGTACCCAGTTTTTAATCATTCCGTTAAAGTTATTCTATGGTCTTATCGTCCTTTCCCAAGTTGTCCGTAACCGTGGACACGGCTTTTCGAAAAGATTTAACCCTGCAGGGGTGCACTGTGTTTACCTTCGGTACCGCCGGCTCATTGCCTACACGTAGCTCTCTTCCGGGGAAAGCCGGCTGAGTGGGAACGGTTACAACCTTTACCTTGTTAAAGACTAACCCAGGATCATCAGTGAGGACGGAGCAGCGATCGTCAACACCCTGCCCCGTGGCCACTCATTTCCCTAGACACCACATCCTCATCCCAGTTCATACCACCATCCTCACGCACGCGCAAATGGAAGCTCAAACTAGAGGACCCTGGCTAGTCCCGCTCAAGTTAGTCGGTCGACGAGGGCTCCATATACCCCACCGAAAGGAAGCGCGCTCATTCTTGGTTCAAGAGGTAAAGAACTCGCACCTAGGCGGCGAGAGTGAGACAAAACACCACCATACCGAAGTGGCCTCTCATCCCCACCTTTAAGCATCTTATTACCTGTCACCACAAATTCTCCACCATCATCTGTACATCTCATCACCTGTTTCCAACCATGAAACATCCACCGACTGCTAAGCATTTTAACTAAGCATGGCTAAGCAACAACACTGCATAGTTAATTATTTCAGGCCAACAGTACAATCCTATGGATAATAGGAGGGAAACAGGTAATTGGCATCGGAATCTTAATGCAACTATAGGATACTCTAATCCAAGCAAATTGACATTTGGAACCGCATGCAATATTATAGTGGAGAAAATATTTGCGGAAAATAGGATAAGATATGCTCAGAGGGGGGATTACGCTTGCCTTGCTCAACGTGCTGGTAGTACGGGTCTTCGGGGTATTGTGGAGTAACCCCGGTTGCTTGATCTAACGAAAAACAAACATCGGGAGAGAACAATCAATCACCACACATATGCTTAACAAATGCAATGCGCAAACATATGATGACATGACATTTTAAATCCCCGAGACGAGGATGATTCAACTAAACAATTTAAACGGAGGTTGGATGCATCACGGTGCATCGCGACTATACCGTGGGGTTTAAGGGTTACAACAACTTTACTAGTTGATCAAGATCGATGAACCCTAGGGTTAACTTGCATATGAATGTCATGCTCATGACAAGATGCAAGTTTTAAGTTGTGAGAAGACCATGTGCAACTTAGCCAAATAGGCGAAAAGCTCCCAGAGGCCGGATAATCCGGGTCGTGCCAGACCGGAATATCCGGTCTCAAGGCTTGGCCACACGTGAAAACGGCTAAGGACTCAAGGCGCGAGCCACTGGACTCAGCCAGAAAATTCAAGCCGGACATTTGGTCCGGGGCCAGAATATCCGGCCTGGATCTTCGAGTTACAGCTGAAATTCAAGGGCTACCGCCAAAACTCAAACTAGAGCAAAAGGGGAGAGGGAAAGGGGTCAGCAAGGGTATAGTGCTCACCACGAACCCGTGGGGGTGCTCAGCTTGGCCGGGGATGGACGGGAGCAGCGGTAATCGAGCTCGGCGTGCGGCGGAGTTTGTCAGAGAAGAACTCGAATTCCGGGCAATGTGCAGCTTCACGGCTCGATTCTTGCGGTGAGGACGGAGAGGAGGAGGAGGCTAAGCTTTCTGTGGTCTTGGATTTGCTCGGGGTGACCTCAATCGACGGCGGCGAGTTCGGCCATGGCGACGGCGACGTGGAGCTCGTGGGGAAGAAGAAATGGGGAAGGGAGAGGGCAAGGGGGCGAGTGGATAGGGTAGCCAGGGGCCTCGAGGTGCTCCTCTTCTCCTCACGTGCGGCAGGGGGCGCGGGGGCCCCATGGCGAGCTCGGCATCGAGCTGGTCCGGCGGGAACGACGCGCGTGGTCGCTACAGGAAGAAGATGACCTCGACCGGAATATCCGGTGGTCGTTCGGACCGGATAATCCGGTTCTCCCTTTTTCTGTTTTTAACTTTAAAACCTGCTTCTGTAATGATTTTAATTATGGCACTTGCACTGCTCCAAAAATTATGGAAAAATTTGGGGATGCTCCCCTTAACCTGGAGGAACTCCACGAATTTTGGTGTCTCAAAATAAATTAGTTTGATCCACATTTGTTCATAGGGTTTGAAATGGGCATTTTGCTCAATTTCCAAATGTTCTTACCTCAGGAATTTTGAACCAAAGGCAAAATATTATTTCAAACTCTTGGAACTTCCTTGACAGATATGGAGAAGTTATTTGGAGAACTTTTGTCACAAACAAACTCACTTGAGTTAAACTTGTTTGACAACAATTGTGACTTTTGTTTCCCCTTGTTTCATTTGTTTCCAAAAGTTTTGTTTCAACTTGCACACTCAAACCAAATGAGGCCATGATGCATGAATGAGATGCAAAAGTGAAAATTTGGTTCACAAATTTGGGTTCACAGGTTTGGGCTGTTATAGTCATTTATCATTTATATATTGCTTTGCATGATTCTATACAGCTGATGTGTGGTTTACCCATGTTACGCTAGATCATTGCACATCCTGCTACACTGGCAGAGGCATACAGTTTGATACATCATGTTTTGTTCATTATGAGTTATTTGTACCAAAAAGTGTGTTGTCATATTAGAATGTTGCCCCTAAAAGTGAAAAGAGCCATGGAGGCCATCGAAAAGAGAAACAGAAAAAGAAAAAATATAAAAAAGAAAAAAGGAATAAAGAAAAAGGGGGCGACATTACTATCCTTTATCCACACTTGTGCTCATGTTTCAGCACCTGCAGTATTCATAGTCATCATTTGTGCTCATGTTTAGCACCTATACTCCATGTGAGAGAGTTTTCATATTTTACTAGTATAACTATGTGGGGTATTTACACTATAGAACTTGGGTTGTATATTCCAATGATGAGCTTCCTCAAAAGTGCTCTAGCTCTTCTTGAGCAACCAAGTTGGATGCACCCCCACTAGTTCCATTGGAGAGCTTTCATACACATATAGCTCTATGTGCATCCGTTGCATGGCAATCACTACTCCTTACATAGCTTCGATTATAAGACTTCCTCTTGTCTAATGATCACTTATAGCTCTGTGAGACTTTCTTCCATTGGCTTTCCAAACCCCATTAATGTTCTCTTAGCCATAACATCCTGGTGCCAATACCAAATGCTTGCGCTCACCGGTTGAGTAGGCTTCGAAACTGTTGATTCATGACGTTCATGTTTATTTCTACTTGACTAGATCCTCGAGCGACAGTGGCTCGGATTCTGTTTCTTCCCTTGAGCCAGCGCTGTCAGAAGTCGAGCAACTCGAGCTCTTCTACGGCTCGACGACACCCCTTCGCCGCGTTCCTCGTCGGACGGGGAGACCCCCTCAGAGGAGGAGGACGATGAAGATGAAGACGATGAGGAGTGATACGTCTCAAACGTATCTATAATTTCTGATGTTTCATGCTTGTTTTATATCAATGTCACATGTTTTATATGCATTATATATTACTATTATACATTTTCTGCGACTAACCTATTAACAAGATGCCACAGTGCCAGTTCCTGTTTTCTGCTGTTTTTCTATTCCAGATAATTACTTAAGGAAATATTCTCAGAATTGGACGAAACAAGGACCCAACCTCCTATTTTCCCCGACACGTCAACGGAGTCCAAAGCAGAGAAGGAGGGGAGCCACGATCCAACCACACCATGTGGTGGTGCGGCCCCACCCCCTGGCGTGCCGCCACGTGGCGAGGGTCCCTTGAAGCGCCACCGACCATCGTCCTTTCGCCTATTTATTGCCCCCGACATGAAAACCCTAAATCAATCGGTCATATTCCAGAAAGAGTTCCGCAGCGCCGCCGCCATCGAAGACAAGTTTCGGGGGTCAGAAGTTCCTGTTCCGGCACCCTGCCGGGACGGGGATTGACCCTCGGAGCCATCTCCATCGACTCCACCGCCTCCACTTCGATTCCATGATGGTTTGTGAGTAGTTCCCCCCACTACAAGAAATATGCTACTCTATGACCCTCAATATTGGTCACCGAATGGTCACATATTTTAATTTGTGACCTTTTTGTGACCAAAAACACTTGGTCACGTTATGAGCATCACTAACTAGCCAATATGACCTTTTTTGGGGATTGGTCATAGACCTCTATGACCAAAAGAAAAGGTCACAAATTTTATGACCAATATTTTGGTCACGGGCAATCTGGCCACGCCACGTCAAATCCAACGTGGCAAAGCTGACGTGGCAGAATTGTGACCAAATGAAATGGTTGTAGATCAGAATCAGCCCAATCCACTTCAGCCATTTAGATGGATCGAGCCCAACAATTTGGCCCATTTTATGTATTTTCTTCTTTATTTCGTACAGCTACATGGGCCAGGCCCAATAATTCGGCCCTTTTATTTTCTTGGATGTGGCCTTTTACATTTTACTGATTTTCCATTTCCACATTATAATTTGGGTGATGGTCCCACTTGTCAGAATTGTATCAGCATAGGTCCCACAAGTCAGAAATTTTGGAATATTGCAGACTATTTTCATAGGTGGGTTACACTTATCAGGTTTCCAATCAGACGATTCAAGATTTCAAATCCCATACAAAATGCACATTTCAAACAGAACAGAGAAATTCGTCAAAACAACACTAAATTAGTCTATACATGAAACGACCTGTTACAATTTACAACCCAGATATGCCTACAATTACAATACATAACTAGCTGCTCTTCGCTTCGTCAGGCTTCTTTAAATTTCTTCAACGTGTAGCTCCTGTAGAAGAGAGGTACGAGATACTTTTAGAGGACATGAAAATCATGATGCAACAAGCAGATAGAAGCATAATTATAAGCAAAAATATAACAGTTACCTTGTTACATTAATCAGCAAAGAAGAATCAACAAACTAGAGCCAATAAATTATGAACAGGCCATTCAAAAAAAGGACATAGTTCTAAGACAAAGTTAGCTAGTTCCAGGCATTTTGTTATCCAGCAAGTTAAAATGAGATTCATGTCATGCAGACATCAAACCGAACAAACAAAAGCATGTCAAAGGTTGAATATTACAAAGAAAGCATTTATCAGGTAACAGGCACACAAACTCAGATACTAATGCATCCAAAGTTGAACAAAATCAGCATCATTACATTATAGTTTTAAATAGAACCTAACTATGTATCAGGTGACAGTGATCCAACATCTTTATGGAGTAAATACATCAAACATTGCAGATGCATGTCTTTAAGATTAAAATATTTCACATTCAATCATGCCTTCGTAGAGCAAATACTGAAATGATCACTGCAAATTTGCAAACTCATTGTCAATATTTTTTCTTTGTGAGTTGCTTTACCTTTAGTTAGTCCTTAACATGTTCTAGCTACTGCAGGGTCATAGTTTAAGGACTAGTGGAGCAATAATAGCATTCAAGGATAACCAACAAGAGCTCTTGAACCAACTGGTACAACAAACATGGGACTTAGATGGATCTGGGAGGTAGGTAAGTACTTACAGAGCGGTCTCGGAGGCAGTGGTTGTCAGGTTATTCTTAAGATGGCGCCCAAACTTAGATGGATCTAGTTATTCTTAAGATTGCGCCCAAACTACAAGCAAACAATACAGATCAGTAAAAGGTCAGGCAACATAGTAAAGACATGCAGAGTTAGAACTACACGTGGTATTGCGCAAATCAATATAGAGAAAACTTTTCTGATATGAAGTTTAAAATGCTAGCAGTCAGACCACGAGTGCACGTCCAAATCATTGTATCAGAGCGTCTAGCAAATTATTAAAAGTTCAGCACAGGATAGGCTTTGTTCACGAGAGAAGAATTATGCTAACGCTCAAACCCTGGCCTAACAGGATATACACAAATCGTAGCAACGGTAATAGCACATCCAATCTGCTGGTGGTGGTTGTGGATGATGTCCGCCTCCACCCACCGAGCTCGGTCGTCCTCCACCTCGGCGTGGAGGCACATTGCATGGGTTTCTTCATCATCTTGGTGAACCAAGGAAGCAACCAAGCAAGGTGCTGCAAGAAAAATAAAAAGAGACACGGATGGATGTGAGCTAGTTTACGGGAGCAGGAAAAGAAGATGCAGCTAGGTAATTTTGCAATTAGAGCACAGTGGCGTTCTAGGGTAGAGCAGGGCAGATGGAGAGGATAAAAGAGGACCAATTACTCTAAATTCACAATACATGGCAGTATACTATTAAAATGCACCTCAACTACAATACAACAGATTTAACTCACGGCTGCTGAAATCCAATTACAATTGAAAGTATTAGTGTATGGTCAACAATGATTGCAGATCAATTCAAATGTACTGATTACAGGATGTTCATGTTCACTTGTCAACTGCAGTTAAGGGAATTCTAATACAGAGGAGCAGCATAGATTACGTAACCACTAACACAGAGGAGCATGCGGACTGTACCTGGAGGGAAGTGGAGACGCGGGCGAGCTCGTATTCCTTGTAGATGAAGTAGCCGCCAACAACGGCACCGGCTGCCGCCCTAGTCGACCAGAGATCGACGTTCCCGAGCGTGTTTTTGCAGCCCGTGCAGCACCGGCGCCCTGAATCACCTGTAAGACAACAAAAACGTCAGATCTGAGCCGTCTCTGCTCTGGTCAAACGCGAGAAAAAGATGGAGGAGTAGATCTGCAGGGGGTGCTGTAGGGAAAGCGAGTATCCGGCGAAGGCCTTGTCCAGGAGGAGGGAGAGTCGGGGAGGCGTCCAGGCAACGAGGGGTCGGGTGCAGCAGCAGCCGTCGGGAACGCAGCTACCTCCAGCATGGATGAGAGGCCGTGACGAAGGAGGACGTCGGCGCTGTACAGAGCCCGGAGGAGCGGCGGCGCTGTACAGAGCCCGGAGGAGCGGCGGCCGGTGGAGGAGCTTGGCGTCAAGTGCTCGGACCGGCGGCCCTGTCGAGCTCAGAGCGGAGTCGTCCGAGGCGCAGCTTGGCGTCGAGTGCTCGGAGAAGGGGAAGGAGAAGCCACCGGCGATTCCTGGGCGGAGGTGCGGCGAGGCTGGGAGAAGGGCATGGGGGGCGGATCTAGATCCTGCGTGTTTGGGAGAAGGGCGATGGGGGAAGGACGGGGTGGCGGCTTAGGTTCGGGAGGCAGTGGGGAGGGGCTAGGGTTCGGGAGGCAGTGGGGAGGGTCTTTTATTCCGTTGTCTCTGACAAATACAAAATTGCCCCTGGTTGTGTGTTGCGTGGTCGAATCTCTGCGGGTATTCAAGTCATTTCACGTCAAAAGAATAGGTTGGGCGAGAGAACCACCGTTGGATGGGTGCGTGATGAACGGCTCAGATCGGCTACAGTGGGCAGTGGGGTGATCCGTGGGCAGAGTGGTTCTGCGTTCTGATTGGTTTAGATCGGCTCCGAGTTGACCGTATATTGAAACCGGCATACGAAATTCAAAAAAAATCAAATAAATGGAAAATCTTCACGTGGTGTCATTATGTGTGTCCTAGTATCCATCAAAAATCATAAAGTTTGAATACGGCAATTTTCTTAAGAAAGTGTTCTCAGAAATGAGGTATCATCTATGAAGATTCATGGCTTTAGGGCCAAATGACCAATGTTATCGCCACATTCTTGACATAGTTTGTTCAAATGTTCCCATATTCTACAAAAATGTGTATCTTGGAACCACGAACAATGTTGCCGAAGAAAGTTCTCATTTTCATTGAACAAAAAATTCATTTTTCATTTTCCGAGTGCCAAAAATGGGTTATTTTGTGAAGCAACTACCAAAAATATGTCATCAAATAGGAGCGCTACATTATTTGAAAATACTAGACCACATTGTTTTTACAAATAACCAAATGGTTGTTCGTCAAACCTTTCCATCAACCTCTCGTAAAAAAGACAAATTCATGTCGATTCAGCTGGAACGGGGTCAAATTTGAACTACAGCTGCCTCGTAGTTTTCTCATGATTTATTGAAAAAATCATATTTAGGTACACAAGTACCTATTTCATCAGAGATACAACAAAAGTTTCGCAAAATTCAAACCCTAGCTACGAACGGTCATGTCCCCCGAGTTGACCGTATATTGAAACCGGCATACGAAATTCAAAAAAAATCAAATAAATGGAAAACCTTCACGTGGTGTCATTATATGTGTCCTAGTATCCATCAAAAATCATAAAGTTGGAATACGGCAATTTTCTTAAGAAAGTGTTCTCAGAAATGAGGTATCATCTATGAAGATTCATGGCTTTAGTGCCAAATGACCAATGTTATCGCCACATTCTTGACATAGTTTGTTCAAATGTTCCCATATTCTACAAAAATGTGTATCTTGGAACGTAGAACAATGTTGCCGAAGAAAGTTCTCATTTTCATTGAACAAAAAATTCATTTTTTATTTTCCGAGTGCCAAAAATCGGTTATTTTGTGAAGCAACTACCAAAAATATGTCGTAAAATAGGAGCGCTACATTATTTGAAATACTAGACCACATTGTTTTTACAAATAACCAAATGGTTGTTCGTCAAACCTTTCCATCAACCTCTCGTAAAAAAGACAAATTCATGTCGATTCAGGTGGAACGGGGTCAAATTTGAACTACAGCTGCCTCGTAGTTTTCTCATGATTTATTGAAAAAATCATATTTAGGTACACAAGTACCTATTTCATCAGAGATACAACAAAAGTTTCGCAAAATTCAAACCCTAGCTACGAACGGTCATGAGAGATGGAAGCGGGTCAAATTTGAACTACAGCTGCCTCGTAGTTTGCTCGTAAGTTTTTGCAAAAATCATTTTTAGATACAAAAGTATCTATTTCATCAGAGATACACAAACGGTCATGTCCTCCGTTTTGACTATATTTTGAAAGTTGCATTTAAATTGAAAAGAATAATCCCACAAATTTATTTCAATTTTTTTAAAACCCAATATAAAGCAATATATAATCTTAAGGGTATTTTGTATTTTATTTTGACTGAAAACAGTACCTAATAGTATATAATGACAGAGGAAATCTTTATAAAATTTTCAAAATTTATTTGGTTGAAATTGAAATTCAAAATCAAAAGTTATAAAAGAAAAAAGAAAAAAAATAAAAAGAACAGAACAAAAAAAAAGAGAATCAGGCGAGCCGAGCCGGCCCAGCCCAGTAGCGCAGCTAAACCAGGCTGGCCAACCCACTCGGTACAGGGAAAAGCCTCGCCCAACGAGGCCCAAGCCCAGGGACCTAAGCGAAGCATCTAGTTAATAAGTTCCAGTGCGCTTTCTGTACATCACAGGTGTGGTGGCCTGTTGGTTATGAGCGACGGGAAGAAAGGTGAGGTCGCGGGTTCGAGTCTCTATCCGCCTCTTTTTTCATAATTATATTCATGTGCGTGGTATGGCTCTGTCTAGATACGTGGGTCCCATGTGTCAGTCGGGTGGGTTCCACATGTCATTCGGGTGGATCACAAGGTGGGCCCCACATGTCAGCTGAGTGTGGTTCATTTTCTGATAAGTGGGTCCCATGTGTCAGCCGGGTGGGTCATATAGGTCACACGGTGGGTCCCACATGGCGGGTCCCACAGGTCACACGGTGGGTCCCACATGGCGGGTCCCACATGTCGGTTGGCTTGGGCGGGTCCCACCGGTCATTGTGTGCTACTCCTGACAGTGGGTCCTACATGTAAGAATGACACGTAGGCAAAATTGACACCTAAACACTGACACGTAGGCGAGACCGCTGAGTTGGCTGTCCAGTCAGAGTGACACGTAAGCGAAAATGACACCTAAGCACTAACACGTAGGCGAGATTGCTGAGTTGGCTATCCACTAATGCGAATGACCATTTAAATTGGTCGTAGTCGTCTAGAAAAAAGGTCATATATTAGTGCTATCTGGCTTATGACCAATTCATGTTAGGAAAAAAAGTCCTTTGGTCACAAATTGGTCATAAGTTTGTGCTGTTTACTCCCTCAAAACCAGCGTGTGACCAACTGGTTCAAAATGGTCATAGATCTATGACCAATATTTTGGGCGTCACTATAAAAGGTCACATTATAGCATATTTCTTGTAGTGCCCATGGACTACGGGTTCTTGGCTGTAGCTAGTTGGTACTCTCTCTCCCATGTACTTCAATACAATGATCTCATGATCTGCCTTACATGATTGAGATCCATATGATATAATTGGTGTTGTGTTTGTTGGGATCCGATAAATTGTGGAATTGTGATCAGATTTTTCATCATATTATCATACTATTGTTTATTTAAGATCTTGCATGTTCTCCGGTACTTGTGGTTACCCTGATCAAGTAGTTGCATGTATCTCCAAGAGGGAGTATTTATGCTAGATGGTGGGTTCATGCCTCCATTTAACCTGGGATAGTGACAGAAAGTTCTAAGATTGTGGATGTGTTGTTGCCATTAGGGGTAAAACAACAATGCTTTGTCCAAGGATAATTGTGTTGTTTACATTATGCACTTTACTTAATGCAATAGTCTGTTGTTTGCAACTTAATACTGCAAGGGGTGCGGATGCTAACTTGAAGGTGGATTATTTAGGCACAGATGCATGCTGGATAGCGGTCTGTGTATCATGTCGTAATGCCCAATTAAATACTACAGTAAACTTTATCTTATCATAGCATGCATTGTCATGCCGTCACAATTATCAATTTCCCAACTGTAATTTGTTCACCCAACACATGTTATTTGTTTGGAGAGTTACCACTAGTGTAGATAGCTGGGACCCCGGTCCATCTAGCATCATCAAATACTCATTCGGTCCTATATGCCATTAGAAGTAGTATCAACTATTTTTTGGTGCCATTGCCTCTGTGTTACTACTACTGCTGCTGTGTTACTATTACTATTGCTCTCATATTACTGCTGCTTTCACATCACCCCTGTTACTAGTGCTTTTCCAGGTGCAGCTGAATTGACAACTCCGCAGTTAAGGCTTATAAGTATTCTTTGTCTCCCCTTGTGTCGAATCAATAAATTTGGGTTTTACTTCCCTCGAAGACTGTTGTGATCCCCTATACTTGTGGGTTATCAAGGAGGAGGAGGACGACAATGACAGCGGCCCCAATGCCGTCGCTCCCAACGACGGGAACGAGGCACCCATGCATCTCCGTACGAGGTGTTGAACCCGTATGGAACCCCCTCCGAGGAGGAGGCAGCCCCACCAGCTGGCGGGGAAGAGAGTGAGGTCGCGGCCGGCGCCGAGAAGGACGCGGCCGTCGATGCCAAGGACGAGAACGGCTACGACATCGAGAAGCCGAATGTCCTCCCCAAGCGTCCCCGCCAAGACGGCGATTACACGGAAGCTTTGGCCTCCAAGAAGAAGAAGAAGAAGGATGCGTAGACCCTGGACTAGGCGGAGAGAAGGACGCCGCATGTATATGTAATTTTCATTCATTCAAACTTCGGTTCTACAAACATTCATTCAAACGAGATTTAACAAACTTACAATTTTGAATTTAAACGAGATTTAACAAACTAAGCCTAGACTAGGTGGAGAGAAGGGGGCCTATGCAGCTTCTCGCCAACCAATACACGCGCCGGC
This sequence comes from Poa pratensis, assembly GCA_947311845.1. Lineage (NCBI taxonomy): Eukaryota > Viridiplantae > Streptophyta > Magnoliopsida > Poales > Poaceae > Poa > Poa pratensis. The sequence goes on from CAMZMU010000074.1 coordinate 34,392,745, forward strand.
AGGGAGAGAGATGCCGCTTCATGGCCGGCCGAAGGAGAGGAAGATGCAAACCAAGCCAAATAATCATCAAGAGACTTACATGCCTCGATGATCCGGCGCCGGGATTGCATCTTCTGTTCCCGTCGGCTACGGCCTTTAGAAACGTGCCCGCCGGCTCCCCCATATCAAGGGCTCCGGCCTTGAGGAAGTTCCCGTAGCCTCGGCTGAGCCGGCTGAGGCTTCTGGTTTCGCCGGCGCGTGGCATTCGATTTACCGCCGTGACATGCGGCGGGGCGTTTGATGGGAAGCCTCTTCGGCTTGTGCCGCTCCTTTCTTCGGTGACGGCGACGCTGCTATCCAAGATGCAGCCGGTTGTAGAGGCAGATCGGGCCGCTCGGGGTCATCGTCGTCGTTGTCGCCGCCGTCCTCGCGGTCACGCTCGTCGTCCGTTGCGGACAACTCCGGCGTTGGCTCTCGTCGACCGCTACGATGCGCCTCGTACTCCTTGTCCACCACGGCGTGCCAGTAGGGCGCCGAGATGGAGTACTTGGAGTCAAGCTTTTGCTCGTACGGCATCTCCATCCACTTGCGCTTGAGGAACTCGACGCGCTCCTGCCCGCTGAGCCGTGGCGCCACCGGAATGTTGGCAGCACTCCGCACCCACCCGTCTGGAAGGGTGGCGACGTCATCCACCGGCAGCTGGTGGCGGCTGCTCAGCCGCGCGATCTCCAGCGAGAGCATGTAGGGAGGCGCGTTGTCGGCCTCCTCGCGCCACATGCCTCGCTGGAACGCCTTGGCCATCTCCGCCTCCTCGTTGCGACACCGGAGTTTCTCCAGCTGCTCGTGGTGTTGCTCACCGCAACGCCCGTCGGGGCTGCCCGCCATGGCGGCCAATGTTCTTGAGGGAGAGGGAGAAGTGATGGTGTGAGGAGAGGAGGGCTGCGTTGCGTCGGGTTTTAAAGGCGGCCGGAGGAGCGGGGTTGGGTGGCCTGCATTAACGCGGCCACCGCTTCGCCTGGCCGCGCATTGACGCCGACGAAGCGTCTGCAGGGCGCCGCCGCGGCCAGCCGCTGTGACTCCAGCACGCGTCGCTTCCGTCTGCGCCATGGGAAGCGGCACGGCGTTACTGCGATGCGTTGCTTCGGTCTGCGCCCGCCAGGGGAACGGGCGCGGCGTTATTGCGACGCGTGCTGACAGGCGTGGCGCCGTCGCGTCGCCTCGACATTAAACGCGGAGGAACGGCCTCCTGCACAACCAATTTAACACGGGCGCGGCGCGTTGTGTGTATGACGGGCGGGCCAGCGCTGTCAGGGCCATGGCCGAGGCGATGTCCGGCACCCCAGGAGGGCCAGACACAAAATCGCTCGGGGCAAGGCTTTGGGTGGTGCCGCTGGTGGCGGTTTTCGGTGTCCGGCCCCCCCAAAGGGCCTTTGGGGGGTCGTTTGGAGGCCCCCGGTGGAGATGCTCCAAGTCTGGACTTTATAGAGAACATTTTTTGGTCGCTCCTGGGTCGCCTGATGGGCTATTTACCATATTCACAAAATCACATTATATGGACTATACTGTAAGGCCATACATGCAGGCATGTAGCTTGCTATCACGATACTGATGAGCTTAACGAGTAGCTCGTGAAACTCTTAAGGTCAACCGTTTAACTCGTTAGTGTGTTAGCTCGTTGACTTTCGAGCTGTATGTCCAACCCTACTGCTAAATATCACGAAGCTTAAGCATAACGGGACTCTCTCTTCTTCTTCTTCTTCTTCTTCTTCTTTTGGCCTTGAGCAGATGTTTAAACCTCTCAAAGAAAACATATTTAGTTTTCATTTTGAGAACACACTTTGTCAAATACATACTCTTAACAAGAGCTCATGTACATGGAAGATTCTTATGTTTTCAAACCCGATCGATACTTTTTTACCACATCAATGACATGACACACAAAAAATGATTATTTACCTACGCAGTTTCATTTCATAGCTAGTAGGATCAATACTAAAACTTTATACAAACACCCAAAACCTCTTTTGAAGCCCGAGCTACATGTTGCTCATTTTTTTAAAAACTCGAAATCGACATTTTTAAGTTTCCAAAAATCGTGAAAAAAATCCGGATGTAGATAATGTGCAGATCTACAATCACACAAAGATTCCAATCCAAATTTGAATTATTCTGGGCTAGATCTAAAAGAAAAATTTCTGGATCTAAATACCCAGATTCAAAATTTTGGAATCTGTCAAAATTTGTCTTTTTTTTTACATCCCAAAATATAACGAATTTAAAGTAAAAAATTCACGCTTTTTGTGTGTCTCGAGACTATCTACACCTGTGATTATTTGCGTGACTTTTGAAAACTTAAATATGAATTTTGATTTTTTTTCAAAATAACAAGCTCCATGTAGATCGGGAGCCAAAAAGTCCACTCTCATACAAACACATGTTAATATAACCAAATCATTCCTGCCAACGTACATATGCATATTGACATATGATAACCAAAACATGTTGGCGTAATTCTCATACGTACACATCATTGGATGACAGGTGCTGATGGCCCGTCGTATATGCAGTACCCACGAATATGATCATGGCCTCTCGAAAGCAGGTACTCGGAATGCTTCGACGATGGTTTTTGGCGACGTGGATGCCTACATGGCATGATTTCAACGATGAAGCAGCTAACAGGGACGACATGGTGTACCACCATTTTCTAGAGATAGGCCTTGCCAAGGATATCAACTAGTGCGAGGAATCTACGGCGGTGGCCACAACACGGGATCGAGCGAAGAACTCAAATGTGTCAACGGGTGGCATTCGGTTCACGAGGTCGGTGTGGAGATTTAAGACATATAAATGGAAACTTAGTTTCCTTTTGAGTAATTTGAGTCAATTAAGGAATTTCGTATTAAACTCAAAGGCTTCAAATTTGGCAGAAATGGGAGGGGCATATATGGCGGCGGTCATGACTGTAACTCGTGTCTTGTGTTTCATTTTTCTGAGGGAATCCTGTGCTCTGTTGTGCACGCGGAGGGAGACGAGCAAGGCCTGGCTCGGCCTTGCTGGGAAAACCAATCCGTCGCTCGTTGCCACGGAAAGGCGCCCCGACGCGCACCGCCAGTTTTGTTTTGATGCACAGCAAGCGTACGGGAAAGGTCAACTGGGCCGGCCCAGGAGTTCAGGTTTGAATAGTTTTCTGTTTTACTGGTTTTTTAATGCTTTTTGGTCCGTTTTTATTTGTTTTCGATAGTTTTTTCTTCTCGTTTTTTAGTATTTTTTAAATTCATGGATATTTCAAATTTATAAAAGGTGATTCATTTTTAAAAAATCATTTTGAAAACAGTTATTATTTTTTAAATATGTTCATTTTTTAAATGGTTCATATGTCGAAATTGGTTCATTTTTAGAAAATTGTTCACATTTGAAAATGATTCAGATCCAAAAAATGTTTATTTTTTAACATGGTTCATACTCGAAAAATGTTCAGTTTTTAATGGTTCAAGTTTCAAAATGTTAATTTTTTTAAAATTGTTCAGATTCAGAAGAATTTTATTTTTTTAAATGCTTCACATTCAAAAAAAATAATGGTTCATTTTTTTATAACGATTCATATTTGAAAAATTGTTGTTATTTAAAAATTGTTCAGATCTAACAATGTTCATTTTTCGAAATGGTTCATATTTTGAAATATTTTTATTTTTAAAATGGTTTAGATTTTGATTTTTTTTAAATGGTTTAGATTTAAAAAATGTTCATTTCGAAAATGGTTCAGATTTTTTAAATGTTTCATATTAAAAAATGTTTATTTTTCAATTTCATGAAATATTTTCATATTTTTAGACATTCGAAAGTCAAAAAGATAGACGGTGGTGTACGAAACAGTGAAGACGAAGGATGTACATGTCAGTAAATGGGCCAAGCCAGGAACGTGCGTCTCTAAGGCAGGAGGTACGCGTCTGCGCGCCCAAACGAATCTAGGAGCGTACTATTAAAAAATGACATAAACTTTAAAATTATTTACGAATTCAAAAAATATTCATGGAATTGTAAATGGTTCAGGCACTCATAAATTTGAAAAAAGTTCACGAAACAATATTCATGATTTTTAAAATGATTCACGAAAACATCATGAATTTGAAAATGGTTCATTCAACAATGATCATGAATTTGAAAATGGTTCATGAAATAATATTCATGAATTTGAAAACGTTCACAAAAAATATTCATGATTTTGAAAATGGTTCATGATTTTTTCATTAATTTTAAATTGTTTCATGAAAAAATGTTGAATTTGAATATGGTTAATGGAAAAAAATGAATTGAAAATGGTTTACAATTTTTTCATGAACTCAAAAATGGTTAATTTAAAAATAGTTCATATAAAATGCTTCCGAATTTGAAAAAAATATGAATTTTAAAATATTGGGAAGGAAAAAACAGAAAGGCACATAATAAACGGAAGAAAAAAACTTGAGAACCAGAAATATCAATAAAACCAGACAATACACACGTCGAACCAACAAACAAGAAGAACCTAGAAAAAACACACTGGAACAGAAACTTCACAAAACCGAACAGAGAAAATGCATCATGCACCGGGGGAAAAGGGGTGTGCGTTTCAGGACAACCCGTGCTACAAGTGTAGAATAGGAGTGCACGTGACTTGGCTCAAGAGAAGTAGAAGGATAGAAGGAAAACAATTCCAGGCCTAAGGAATCAGCCTAAACAGATTTCTAGACTTCTTATTATATCATTTTCCGGTTATAAATTAGAAAAATCGTTGATTGTGTAATTGCCAAAAAACAATAAAAAAATACTTACATTGGGATTAGGAGAAATAGTTTTGTCCCAGATTTATTTTCTGAAATCAGTTGGTTTATAAAAATTACAAAATAGGCCATTATAAATTGTTTAAATTGTTTTTAGGTTTACTAAATCCAACAAGTTAGTAATGATCCAAATAAAGGTTCATGAACCTTAAGATTCAAATAAATCTAAATAATTTTTTCCACACATGTTTCTAATCTTTGAAAATTTTATTTTCTCTCTTTTGGAGATAGAAACAAGAGTTGCAAAATATATTCACAAAGTTACACATAAATACTATACAACCAAATGAGACACAATAAAGTATTAATGCTACATACTTGGGAAAGTTCTATTATTTCCTCTCTTAAATAAAAACATGGTTCAACAAATATTTAAATAGAAACTGAACTCAAATAAAACACAAACAACTTTGATCTATAAAAGTTTCACAGCCAAGTATATAATTCAGATGGTCATATTAATATTTTTGTGAGCATGGCTAAGAAAATATTAAACAATACCGAAAAGTTCCAGTTTTTTTTTTGAAAACGGAATTGGATAACAACTTATTCAATGCTTCAACATTCAAAAATCTACTACCTCCGATTATAAAAAAACAGTGTCGTGGGCTGTAGTAGAAAGTGGTACGTGGGCAGTTGATTCCCATTTATATAGGATCGGAGGGAGTAGAACATTTGGGATGCTAGATGTACGTAGATATTGGTTTGTAACTTAGGCATGTAAATGTTCATCAACTAATACGTGTGCTATGAGCCTCGGTGAAAATGAGGAAATACGTATTAAAACATAACCATGGCTTTTCCTTCTTATTTCATGAAACTTAGTAAATCATCTTATTTTACGAAAAAATGCTTTGGCAAATTTTGTGCCCCGCTGTTTTGGTAGTGTATGTCACATGACTTTGATTCTCACTTCGAGCCTTCAATGAAACTTCTTGCGGATGATGACACAGAGGCGATGGTGCACGGTACGAACACTAGTAGGAGCTCTTTAAAACTTTTGTGATCGCCATGATCTCCTCGTTTTGCTTGCTTCCTTCTCCATCCAAATATATTTCACATATGTATCCATACTCACCATAAATGCATCAGTTTCTTCAGGGCAACATAAAAAAAGGGTATTTTGCAATTATTAGTGATTACCCACAATTTAGATGAATAGTCAAAGATATTCTTTGAATTTATCGAGTTTTAAATGTGGACAAAAAAGAGTAGAAATTCGACTTATCAGCATCCTCAAGATAAAACCTTGAACAATATCGAGCAAGAAACAACATTTAAAATGAGTCTTTTCCTCGGGACTGTTATGGATAAAAATTTGTACGCTACGAGCATGCCTGCTGGTACCGCTCGTTGTCGTTTGTTTCTGGCTAGTTCGTATTGACCGACTCCTCTGGACACGCACGGGTACGAGTGCCACCCATCTTTAAAAAAAATATTACTCCGTGATGCTAAAACTTCGACTTCTTGATGTTGCTCCTTTTTGTATGAGCATCAGCGCTAGTACTGCAACTCTTTTAAACTTATGTTCCTTTTCTAGTTTGTCTTTTTCAGTATGACTAGGAAGAATGCCCGTGCGTTGCAACGGGAGAAAAATCTGTGTTGTTCAAACTCATAATCATCCTCTTAAACATTGTTTTTTTAAATAGAACCGCATAATACAACCGTATGCCAAGTTATTAAGCTAGCTCTCAATGATAATACAATGGTGCAGTACCGTAATCATAAACAGAACCAAGTAGAGGCCAGGCCGGTGAATTAGCACTTACCAATCTTATCTCCGTCCCTCAGTATTCAGTAGAAGGCCGGCATATGCAGTGTAGTTTTTTCTCTCTAATTCGCACAGCTCGAGGTCAGGTTCAGGCCATATGCAGTCTTCAGTCCTGTCCGGGGGCACATGGTATTGAGCACGCCGTTTAAAGTACGAGGTAATGAACTACGCACCAGGTTGAAGCTCCCTATACATCCAAGGAATGAAGTCATCTCAATCATCTTTATCTTCTACATGCCACACATCTTGGCGAGGGAGAACAATAGAAAGCGTCAACACGTGTATAGCCGCATCGCGGTGGATGATCAGTCCAAAAGTACAAAACGGCTGGCTACGCGGCGACGTGCGCTGGCCGCTGGGTCAGCCATGATGCGATGCCTCATGCCTGTGGCGGCATGCCGCAGCAGCCGGAGGAAGGGGTCGGGTAACGTGGCGCTGCTGCCGCTGCACGGACCGATCGACAGGGAGAACGATGGATGCTCCGATGTTCAGGCCACCACCGGAGGACGGGGCTTGCCTGTGCCCGGGCCATGCGACCATCGATGCGACCTACACATCGAACGGCTCTGCGCCTCTGCCTCCTGCACTCTTCCGGAAAAAAAACAGAAATGCAGCGGCGTTCGTCAGTATCCCGTTCCCCTTTTCCATATCCATCCCCTCTCAAGCTGAGCCGCCCGGCGAGACCTCCGTCGCGCTCCTATTCCTCCAGCCCCATCATGTCTCTGTGACGCTGCTCGCTGTGCGCCCGTGCTTCCGTTCCGCCGGCCACCAGCCCCACCCTGTCGACTAATCTCGCCGCTCTGCGGCATCGGGTCTCAGCTAGCCTCACCTGGATGAGCGCGAGCGCAGCGCTGTTCTTCGCCTCCCGTCCGTACTCAGCTTCTGCCGTCCCCTTGCGAATCACAGCTGACGGTGACCCAGACGCAACAAGCAGGAACACCGGTCAATTCTCCCCCAACTGAATGTCAGAGGAATATTAATTTCATATACTCCGATGGCTTCTTCAGGGGAGATTGATGCGCATCAATCAGCATAGAGGAATGCGAGCATGGCGGGCAGAGGTCTCGCCAGCGGATGAGCTTCCGTTGCATGAGTGAAGCTTGAGTTTAGACAGAGGATGGATATGAAAGTCAGAAGCCTTCCTCGGCCGCACTAAGTCCGTGGGCTGGCCGCCGCTGCCCAGCGGCGCCTCGCCTCCCCGGTTGCCGCCTTGCCGGGAACGGAGTCCGCGCCTAGACCTGATGCGCGTGGGGACGAGCTGCTGATGTCGAGCTTTCAAGAGGGAAAATAACGACACGGAAAAAAACGAACCGTTTTTTATGGGTAAATATGTGATTTGGTGGGAAGGTAAAATCGGAAAAAAAATGACGTACCACAAAAAAGTTTAATGTTTTTTATTATTATTAGTCATAGATACGAGCGTCCGTAAAAGCGTGCACTTGTAGATCAACTTGTTAAACTTCTGTCGTATATAGCTTCAATTTTACTTGAATTATTATTCATGTATGAACAAGGACAAAAAAAATTATATAGCAATATCAAATGCAACTGATACGACAACGAACTATACAAAACAGCACACAGACTCATCCCCAGGTGGATTGTGAATGTGCATATTGCAATGTTCTGAAGAAGGCAATGGTAGATCGGACTACATGGATGACTATCGTTTAAAATTTCAAAAACAGTACGTAAAAAAGACAATTTCTCACAAGATTTGGAGGTGCACTGTTAACGCACTAGATCCAAACTTTTGTCTTTTTCGTGTAGGCGTAGAATAAAACGTATTTTCGAATAAGATTTTGCACACTTGTATTATATATATCCATGGCTTCATCACGATATTTTTTCCAGATTTTTTTGAAGCTTCAAAATTTTTATTTCAAATTTTGAAATTAAAGGGCTACATGTAGCTCGGGGTACAAAATACCCCTCTCGCAATGTTCATACTATATCTGATGCCTGCGAGACTGCTTTTGATCATGTAATCATCATGAACTATGTTATCGTACCAAAAAACAGCCTATACCTAAGTGATTCCATGCTAAAAATTAAAAATAGTAAGAATGAATTGCTTTTAAATAACAAATATAGCATTAATTGGCATAATTATATTCTTCCATATGTATATATGGAATACTTGGTCAGTACTAAATAGTAAATTATTTGTTTCCCAACAAAGTCTTGGTTTTATTTTCTTCCAAAATTGCCTCTATAATGTATCTCGGGCATCAACAAATGTTGTTTCAATCGTTGTCTCTTTGGTCATTTAGAGTCAGCAAAAAAATAAAAAATAATATAATTGAGTTTGTCTTAAGGCTGTCTACGTGAAGAGTAAACAACTCAACTCCTAGTAGGAACATGTCTTTTAATATACTTATAGATATTCTATGTGAAGAGATAAAAGATATGTAAAACAAGTTCTTAAACCGACTCTTATTGAGAGCCTCACTCTTAATTTTTTTGAGGCTCGCCTATTGTTAAGAGCCTTACTCTTAACCTGGCATCTACGAAGGCTGACCTCAACTCAACGCATAGAGTTGCTAATGTGCGGGACATATCTTACGTATAAGTCAAACTCAACTTTATTCATCACTAGTAGCGAAACAAGAGTCAATCATTGTATGTTGTCTCATTCAACGATAACTCTTCATACCAAGTCAGTTTAAAACACACCAATTGTATTAACAGCTTTACTGTTGATTATAGTTGACGAGGAGGGACTGAAGAGTCTATGACTGACTTTATTCATGTCATAGTTACAAGTGCCACATATTTCCCAAGGAGTAAATGAGTAAATCAAAGTGAGGTTCAATATTAAGGTATAAAGGTTCACTTATATCAGGGGCATAAGCTTTACATATGCATGTGCTCCAAATAATCAATAAATAATTTAGGTCTGCATCTACTTTCCTAACCATGGCTTCATCCTCATCATGATCTCATATGCCAACATACTTAAAGTACGTAGCACCATGGTATGGTGGACAACTTTGTATTCGATAGTCAAAACAAATTCAATAAATTATCTCAAAAGAAGAACTCAACACATACGATGATCAATACTATATTTTGAGCATACATATTTTCAACTGTTCCCAGAGCATATGAAAAAGAAAGGGCGAGAGCCTACAGAAAAATATATCATGTATTGTTCTGCCATGTGGGGTCCTTTGGAACATACCATCATGCACAAAACACCAGAACTCGAGGAAGAACCGCGACATAGGGTAGTAATTGTATCCCATGTGTTACAAACCACACTGTCATGCAGATTGATGAAATTTTGCTACCTCTTACCTATGTTAACCCAAAAAAAGGGGTGAGCCTGTAAGAATAATTTCATGTGTAGCTGGTTCTACCGTGTGCGGTCCTCAGAACATACCATCATGCATAAACAAGGCACATAACACTAGAACTCGGGGAAGAACCGCGACATAGGTAATAATTGTTTCCCATGTGCTACAAACCAGCTCCCATGGAGATCGATGGAAATTTTGCTACCTCTTACCATCGCATGGGGCACATACATGAAACCCTAGATGACTGATTTTCCCATGCCACTTGGAACCCTAAATGAAGAATCAATGAATAGCGGGAGAACGAAATAGATGGAATGGCAAGCAGATGGCGAAGAGGCCGAGAGGGAACGGGAGGGGCATATCAAAGAAATCGAGATATATCAAAAGGATCAAGAAAATAATAGGGGTGCTTGAAGCCATTGCGTGGGTGGGTGGGTGGGGGTGTGATACAACAACTAGTGATCTTTTAGAGCCACGACAAATGAAGTCGATGCGTAAGATGTACTCATAACTTTTATAGTGTATAGATATAAAACAATAGCTAATTTTGTCGCGGAAGATAATAAATCATGTGACTATTAGGGAGCTCGAAGCCATTGCGTGTGTGGGTGGGGTGGTGCAAATGGGCCGAAAAAGGCCACCATAGGCTTGTGTTTGCAAGATCGGGGAATGTGGGCAGGAGGCGCAAATGGACATTTTATATGGCATTCCTTTGTTAAAAACCTATGGGCGGGGTGGCGTGCCCCTGACTTTCATTTCATGTAGCTCTGCCACGGTGACTATGGACACAAAGATCTACTAAACAAACGAGAATATATAAGCATTGGCTTGGTTTTATCATCACACCAACCCATAACCATAGGAGTTGACGCAATACCATTTCACATGGTATTGCTAGTAAATTCAAACTTGTTTAAAATGATTGGCTGAAAGATTTACCGCCTAAATGCAACTGCTAGAAAATAGCGCTGTAGTCGACCGTTGACATTACACACGAAGAATAACGTTGAAGCATAATGTTTGAAAAGGATGCAAGGATGCGCTCGTGTGACAGCTATTTGACCAGTCAGCTCGACAACGACATATAAGACTAAGGAAGAGAATATATAGTTTCCACTAAGATTTAAACAACATTTTATATGATATGCCTTTAAAACTCATATCGAGTGATAAACCATAAACTTATTACCTAGTTTTAACGGTCGATAGTTTATAACGAGTCGACCGTTAAAACTAGACACAGAAACGATATTAAAATATAATATTTGAAAAGAAGCGCATGCGCGGCAACTAGTACAATTGACCGAGTACATTGATAGAGACATGTGATCAGATGTGGCTATTTTTATAGGTAAAGGGCTCTATTTTTTCTGACAGAAATCACAAAAGTAACTGACTTGCAGCAAACAGGGCACTGGGCCCACCAATATACGCTATATACTGCCAGTCCTTCGCCCAAAGAAGAAAAACCAAATCAGCCAGTGTGATTGTCTACGAGCTGAGCCCTGGGGCCTTCGGAGAGCAACGCCTGTACTACCCCTCCCTCCAGGTCGCGGCTCCCTCGTAGCGTCGGCTTCCCCCCGTCCTCCTTGACTCACTTCGCCGTCACACAATCGCCGCCGACGAAGGGGCGCCGCGCCGCGCCGCTCTCCCGTCGGGATTTCTAGCAGTTTGAGGAATTAGCGGAGGAGGAGATCCGAATTGCCGATTTCAGGAAATTCGTCGTCGATTTACAAAGGTCAGCACGATCCCCTTTTCTACATCTTCTATTCCCCTTGCGACGCGTTTGCGGACGGAGGGAGGCCGGCGGCAAGGGGATTGCCGGCAGTGACCCTTGGCAGGGGCGACCCATTTTTACGTTTTGCACCGGGAGGGCCTAACATTTCAGGGCCGGCCCTGAACTTCTACGGAAACGAGGGTGAGCTGAGAGATGCACTTTGTCCGGATGAAAATCCGAGTTATCAGAGTTCCAATCGGGAGCGGTGGGGGGCACATGAGTTCCCACGTTTTTTTTCCTCGCGCAAGGGCAGTTAAAGCACATCAATGCTTTTGCTCTAAAGGACAACAAAATTATGATTACTTCATTTCGGCTCTTTTTGTTTTGTTGTTTTCATAAGTGTGTCAGGAGTTTCACGTTGGCTACTGATAAAGTGATAACTGGCTCATTGCTTTAGTCCTAGTAGATTTTAGCTAATCATAATGTGTTGATTGTGTATACCTAAGAGGTGCTTCATTGTCTGTATATATTTAAGATTGATGAACTGTGCCTTCATATTTTGCAGGCAGAGAACTGGAGACTGGGTGACCAATTAGGTGCCCCTGCCCGATCCAATCTTGCTGCTCCTGACAAGTGATAGAAAACTTGATAGCAACAGATGGCACATGAGCCTTTTGTGTTCATCAGGGAGATAAAGTAGACAAAGGAAATATGCAGGATTTCGGACAATGGCTTCCTCAGTCACAGAGCAGCGCCGATCTTTATTTCTCAAGTCTGATGTCAGCTCAGTTGGACAGTTCCATCGAGATCCAGACTAGAAATAGTGCAGTTGCATTATTGGAGAAAGAGTCTGCTCATCCGTTTGGCATTGGGAGTGCTGCTGGGCCAATTGAAGTCACTAGAAATGATGCTGGGGAAATTGAAGATATTCAAAATGGTGCTGGACCAACTGAAGTTATTGACTTGAACAACACTCCACCACCGAAGACGAAGCGGAAAAAGCACAGGCCAAAGGTCTTGAGACCACCAAAGGCTCCCAAGTCTGCAACTCCGAAGCCTTCCAAGGCAAAGGAAGAAAAACCATCTGGCAAAAGAAAGTATGTCCGCAAGAATACACCAGCAGGCCAACCTCCTCTGGAACAGACTGGGGATTCACACTACATATCTAAGCCGAAATCGGCTAAGCGGTGTCTGAACTTGGATGGGGATGTTTCACAAGAGAGCAGACATCCTGGATCTCAAGCTCAGCTGATATCTGCTGACCCCAAGGATTATCAACCATCTGAGTCTTCTACCAGTCAAAGTAATGTCCAAACCCAGTTCCCATGCCATGTGGGTTTTACCACCAGTTCAATGTACAGTTCAGCCAATCAGATGGCTGGTGCACAGTTACTGCCTGCAGATAATACAGAAACACAATTTACAGTTCAGCAAATGGAATGGCCGATGCACAGTTTTTGCCTGCACGTCATATGCCAAAAGGAGTATTGCTTGACCTCAATAGTTCTACAGATCAGATACAACATGAGTATGCTAACTTTATAGACATGCCTGCACAATTTTTTCAGTCCGGAATAACGGAAACATTACAAAAATCATTGCTAGAGCCCCGTGCTGGGATGTCAAATAAAAATTTACCTGATCTCAACAGCTCAGCCAGTCTAAATCAGGGGATGCCATCTAATTTCACAGAATACTTGCTTTCATCTCCACAAGTTTCTTTAAGAGAAACACACATGGACAAGCATATGCTTAATTGTCACAGATTTCCTGAAAATGCAATTACGACTGCTCAGTGCTCTGAAGGGGTTGCAATGACGGGAAATTTCAATCCTAATCCTTGTTCACGAGAGGCTTGGGCGACCGCCAAATGTCTCATGGCTACAGATCAACACAAAACCCCATGTCACGGCCCAAGCACATTGAAGGGCATTCGATGATAGGAAATTTTAGTGAGCTCACAACGACAGACGACTACTTAAAGTTTATGACCACTTCTTACTTGCAAACAGGTGGTGAACTTGGACTCCATGGTTCTCACGGCTCATCACATATGTATGCACTGAATACCAGGGAGATCATAATGCTTCCAGTGGTGCTCATGTTTCGTTAGGTGTGAATTTCGACCAGCAAAGGAATGGATGGGCACCTGAAGATGTTTGCCATGCTGCAACCTCACGGGGGTCATATTTTCCTGAAACTTACAAAAGGATGAGAACAGATAATCATAGTAACTGTCTGAATGAAGGCGTGGACAATATTTCTACCCCATCTATGTATTTGTCGAACAATCGGAATACAAATGTGGTTTCAGCCATCAACTCTAATGTATTTACCTTAGCTGATGCTCAAAGATTGATAGCCCGTGAGAAGTCACGAGCTTCCCGAGGAATGATTAGTTTTGGAGCATCAGCAAACAGTATGGTTAGAAGACCAGAAATGGTCCAACAACATCACAGACCTGCGATGCATGACACTGCCTGCAGAGATTCTGTTGAAGCATCTGACAACCATTTCAGGCTCATAACAGAAAATTATACACAGTTGCCTAGTAATCCAAACACCCTTCAAAGCCAAAATCATATTCCAAGTTGGAAGTTCTCAACTTCATTATTTGGAACGCAACACGTTAAAGGGTCAGATTTGCCGGTTGAACTGCATAAGCCTAGCACATCCCTCAAGATAATACTCGGAATAGTTTCTGCATTGGCCCTTCTGACGAGCTTGGCAGAAGTATCAATGGGAAAAAATTAGGTCCCCTGTCATTCCAACAACCCAATCAAAAGGTAATGACACTCTGAAAGTTTTTAGCTGTCATCTCGAGAGTTCTGGAGAAGTTGATAGGCCCCTTACCAATCCAATAAATCCATCACCAGGTACTGATGTTCCGAGAAATGAGAATCATCAAATAGAGGTTGTGGAGAAACCACTGCAGCTAAACCCAGTGAGAAGCGAAAGGTAGGACGACCCAGAAAAGAGATAAAACCTGGTGAGATGCCAAAGCCTAGAGGTCGTCCAAGGAAGGAAAAGGTTATTGGTCCAGAACTTAAGTCCAAAGGTGGCCATACTGATCGATTACAAAACGAGGATATTTGTAGTGCCTCTGGACCTCATGTGGCTGAGGCTTCTGGTTTCAAAGAGCTTAATACGGAAAGAAGTGGAGAAAGCTTTCCTGGAGTAATAGCACCCCTGGTGGATCCTTTGGATCTCATAATTCAAAAGATAAAAGCCTTATACATAAGCAAATTAGATGATACTCGGGCACCTGAGCTTCATGGTGCTCTTGTCCCTTACAAAGGAGAATTTGGTGCACTTGTTCCATATGAGGATAAAGTGAAAAGAAAACGTGATCGGGCCAAAGTGAATCTTGATCCAGTAACTGCTCTAATGTGGAAGTTATTAATGGAACCGGACATGGTTGATGGTTCTGAAGAGATGGATCAGGACAAGGAGAAATGGCTTGATGAAGAAAGAAAAATATTCCGAGGACGTATCGATTCATTCATTGCTCGCATGCATCTTGTTCAAGGTATTGCTACTATTTCAAATCAGTACTCCTGACAGATACTTTTGCATGTCTTTTTGCACATAGTTAAGAGTCCATGTATAGGATTCCAACACCTGGCATGGTCTCATGTTCGAACTCCGAGTTCACGTTAATGTGAATCACAGATCATTAATGGGTTGGGTTGCACTGTGTTGGATGTAGCTTTGTGTTTATGGATTTGCAAAAAGGCACCTTTAACTCTTGAATGACCTCTGTCTATATGTAGGAGATCGACGTTTCTCTCGTTGGAAAGGATCAGTTGTGGATTCCGTAGTGGGTGTTTTTCTTACTCAGAACGTTTCAGACCATCTTTCCAGGTGATTAAGCTTACAACCTATTTGAATTATAATCTGACTGTGACTAGCATTCTGAGCCTATATTGTTTATCTAACTGTTGTCTTCTACTTTTATAGCTCTGCATTTATGGCTCTTGCTGCAAAATTTCCTGCAAAGCCAGAAGCCTCTAGAATACCTGCAAGTAGGATGTTTCATACTATGCCAGAAGAGAATGGTGACTGTTCTGGATTGTTTGGTGATTCATTCAAGCTGCAGGGCAGTATCCTCATTGAAGAGGCAAGTAATACAGCAGGTTCATTAGTTACAACAGAAGAAAAGGAAGGAAGCAACAGTGTTGGATTGTTCGGAAATTCTCCTGGAGATGGAGTAGACTGTGCAGGAGTTTATCATAACTCTTATGGGACACTGCCGGTTGGACTGCACGAGAGCAAGGCACTAGCCTTGGGGATTGAAAGTGCCGTTGAAGCTGAAGATGTGGCATTGGAGGATGTTGTTTCATCACAAAACTCTGCTATTTCAGCTCAAAGTTCCCCAGATTATCTGTTTCACATGACTGATCATATGTTTCCTAGCACATTGGTAAGTTTTACAGCAGAAGACTTTGTTGGCAGAAATATGCCGAATGGTACAAGCAACTCCACCACATATACAGAACTTCTAAGGATGCAAGAGCTAAAAAGCAAGCCTAATGAAAAAAATGGATCATCGCAATATGATCAAGTTCCAGTGCCATGTACAAACATGGGGTCAATGCCCAGTGAAGTACATAATCTCAGCAGCAAGCGTCAGCCACTTCATTCTTCTGTCTCTTATAACCGTAATAATCAAGCCCATCTCCCAGATATAACATATGCCAGTGATTTAGAGCGCTCAGTATATAGTGGCCTCAATAGAACAGATGATTCCAATGTCACACCAGCTGAGACTAGATTTGATTCTCCTTCATATTCTCCTGGAATTGACAGTGATAAAACCAAAATGCCTAATTCTTTAACTGCTCTTTTATATGACATAGATGGATCTTTATGTCAGCAAAAAACTCCTTCCCCTTCTGCGACAACACAAGGAGCTGATTTCATTTCACCAATCATGGATAAATATTTTCATCTGCCAAGTTCAGAGACGGTGCCATTTGCTAAGGAGCAGTCGTTTGAAAGAATCTTTCAAGAAATGACGTTGTAGCTGCATTTGTGAAACAGCATGTAACTCCGAATTTGCAAGAGGAATGTGCTACCAAAGCAAACCAAATCGGAGGTGAAAATCACCAGTCAGGACTTAGCCAACAGTCTGGTAATGTTGGACTTGCAAAAAACAGGGACGGGAGTCATTATTCTTCGAGCTTATATCAAAGCGAGAAAGCAAACTCTGAACTCCTACAGCGGGTTGCTTCAGATTCGATAGAGAAACCTAAAGACACTACAAAGGCTTTCCCTGAAGTTCCTGCTGACAGATCAAAAACAAAGAAGGCAAAAGTTGGGGCTCGTAAAAAGAAAACATATGATTGGGATATTTTAAGACAAGAAGTACTTGTCAATCGTGGACATGAAGAAAGAGGTCCGAATGCAAAGGACACACTTGATTGGGAAACAATAAGGCAAATAAATGTGAAGGAAATATCTGACACGATTAGAGAGCGAGGGATGAATAACATGCTGGCAGAGCGGATAAAAGTAAGTATGTCACAAAGTAGCTATTAAATAAATTACAATATACTTTTAGTTGTACGAGCAGTCGTCTAGTTCAATCTGGATTTACCTATTTGTTGGAATATCATGGTCTGGTCATGTATACTCATCTTTAGCAATTTCCATTGTAGGCATTTCTAAACAGGTTGGTGACAGACCATGGGGCCATTGATCTTGAGTGGTTACGCTATGTGGATCCAGACAAAGCAAAGTAAGCCAAATCATTATATACTGTTCTAACTGTATTGTTTGTTCACACATTGTCTTGTGTCACTATTTGAGGCAAAATTATATGAGGTCCTCCATTGATTTTTTTCCAATCGGGCTTCATTGCTAAGTTTTGTACTGGTTCTGGTAGTTGAATGGAATCTGGTCTGTGTTACTTTTGTGAACCGTCATTCACGTTGGGATAGCTACCATGCTAAAGAAATTAAGATAACCACTCCGAGAGATCAGATAGACAGACATAGGTTGAGACAAGAGAATAGACTGATTCTTCTTGCCTGAGTTTCTGAAAAGCTAATGAACCAACACTCACATGCTGCGAAGGATTGGGTTAACACGGTTAAGAGTGAGAATAAAATGGAAAAAATAGATACAGTTTTCTTGCTTAATCCCCTGAGAAGTTACACAGCCAACTCCGACCTTCTATTTTGAACCATTATATTCTAACTAGGAATTCTCCTAGAAGATGTATCTTATTCCATGCTTCCTAATCCTCCTGAACTCTTCCTATGTAATCTATCCCAATTCTATTTCTATCTCACTTTCTGAAATCAAGCCCTCTCCTTCCTGAACTCTCTCCTAGCCGACTCTTTTCTACAGGATCCACACACCACACCATCCTTATCTTGTGGCCAGCTGCCTGCAGTGCATCTTATGTTGCTTTGATGCAGTATGTTAATGTCCACAAAAGTATAGTTGTCTGATTGAATTTAGTTAGCGTGTCAAGTCTACTCTGATTCTTAAAAGGGCCTCGTTGACTGCGTTATTTATTAATGGCTCTACTTGAACATAGTCTGGAGTAAGGGGCTTGATTGATAAAATCAGAATAATGTAGGGTCCCTCATGTATGTGTGTAATTTGGCTGTCCACTCAAAACTTATTAGTTATTACACTTTAACCACATGTATGACTACAAATATACCTTTTGTGAGAAAATTAATGGCCATACCATTATAGTAAAAAAAAAAGGTAATGAACCCTTTCATGCTTGCTTTAACTAGTTATTTCGGTTTTTCTACTAGCTGCTTTAACTATAACCCCAGCTCTATTTATTGGCTTGAACAAGATACGTCTTATTGAATTGACTTAATAAGTCAGGAAAAAATCTTTCTTCTAGAATCCTGGTATTCTAGGACTCATTTCCACACTAATTACGATTTCTTTTCTTGGTCATTGAGATTCGTGGATAATTTAGAGTGCTATATACGGATAGATGGTACCTCTTTATTTATCCCCTTGAACAAATCGAAATGGTTGAAGTTTTTCTATTTGGAATCGTCTTAGGCCTAATTCCTATTACTTTGTCGGGATTATTCGTGATTGCATATTTGCAATACAGGCATGGAGATTAGTTGGATCTTTGATTGTGTAATTTTTTTATTGAACTCCTCAAGACCATAGAGGAGGTCAAATTTGATTTGCAATTCAACTTTGTTTAAGTTATTTTACTTTGCTTTGACATAAGATAGATTGAATCACGCTCTGTAGGATTTGAACCTACGACATCGGGTTTTGGAGACCATGTTCTACCAAACTGAACTAGAGCGCTTTCATTCATTCAAAAGAAAATATTTTTCTATTCCTAACGTATCACGAGCGTATACCCACTTTACTTCAATCTAGCTCTTTTCTATTGTCCATAAAGAACAAATGAAGTAATAGGTAGGGATGACAGGATTTGAACCGGTGAAATTTTGTACCCAAAACAAACGCGCTACCAAGCTGCGCTACATCCTTTTTCCAAGTTGTTGTACAATGCCATTGTACACACCTGTCTGCTTTTCCACGTCGTGATTTTCTTCTTATTTCTCTATCTATATAGAACCACCCTGTCATTTCTTCTTTTTGGTCTCATATAATTAAGAATTATATAAATCTAAAATCCAATAGAATTTCGCCTATAAAAGAAGGATTACTTTTCCTTGGTAATATATAGGAGGAAGGAGTCACCCTTTTCTTTTTTAGGGATAGACAAATTTCGTCTATAAGTACCTATATAGACTTAAACTAAAATATCATGTTTGACATTAATGGCCGAAGCCGCATTTTGGGGATTGCAAAGTATAGACTGGTCATGTTTGGTTTGGGTCAGAAGTATTAACCGGTGCTCTTTATTCTGTTTTGAACAAATTTAAGAAGCTTAACAAGAAAAAACTCAATTGGAGGTTGAAGAAACAGTTGAGTTTTTTCTTGTGTAATCTGTAGTGTTTCTGTTCTTGTTACATATGGATGCATACCAAAGACCAATTAAGCCCTGCCATACCTAGGTGGAGAACCTATCCGGTGACACGAGGTTGGTGGTGCAGCACTGCATCCGGGCTCAGTTTGCATATTTAGGAAAATGAAAAAGTTCTACAAAAAATAGAGTGCATAAATACAATGAGTATGCAATGTTCTACAAAGAGTTTAGTCCAAAGTTGAACCAAAATACAATATAAATTCAGTGCCATAGTGATAATGGGCCAAATTTCTAGTCCAATTTAGTTTAGCTATTTACTCACAGATTTGTTCTTGAGCTGTGTTTAAAGTTTTAAATTGGAACTTTGCAGCATGGCTGTGTGTACGTGCTGATTTTATTTGTCAGAAATTTTAAAAACATCTAGACAAGTGTGCCGAGGTTGGGTGTACCGGGTGCACCACGATCCCGGGTGCGCTAGATACTTTTTCTACCTAGGAGACATATCTTGAACAAACTCATAACTGAGTGCATACATACATGCGAACGGTTATTAAAAAAGTTACCGTGGATGAACTCATAGGGTCGGGAGAGGGTCGAGGGGTTACATGTGTTTCAAGATGTGGTTATTCTGGAAGTTATTGACCTATATGACCTCAACCTAAGATGAATTTAGTTCATGCAGTTGTCTTGTACGAACGTTCAAGTGGGAAGTTTACATGATCAACTGAAATAGGTGTTTGCACTTACGGAACCCATCTTTATATTTTGTGTCATCATGGCAATGGCCTAAATGCTTGTAAAGTTCTGTTGTCGAATGGTTTTGACATTTAAAATATTCTGTTGTGTCTTTCTTTCAGGGAGTACCTCTTAAGCATTAGAGGACTTGGACTCAAAAGTGTAGAGTGTGTGCGTCTTTTGACACTCCATCATATGGCTTTCCCTGTATGTTCTTCCTCTACTAACTTTGTTAATATTTATTTATTTCATTTTGAGGTTTATATGTATCAATTTGATTATGTAGGTGGATACAAATGTTGGTAGGATTTGTGTGAGGCTTGGGTGGGTGCCACTTCAACCCCTACCTGAGTCACTTCAGTTGCATCTGTTGGAGCTGTAAGTGTCCTCAATCATTACAGTTGGTTTGACTAGTATATTATACACAAATGACCGAGTTTGATCATCCACTGCTGAAGGTACCCTATGCTGGAGAACATACAGAAATACCTCTGGCCGCGATTATGTAAGCTTGATCAGCGAACATTGTAAGTTCTAGAAATCCTGTCAATTATATACTTTGGGGAAGGTCTTTATCTGCAGGTATATAGTGACAGTTTACGTTGTGCAGGTACGAGCTTCACTATCAAATGATAACGTTTGGAAAGGTAAACATTAGACATATCAAATGTGGCAGAGCAACATGCACTGACTCGCTGTGTGTTATTGAATTCTTTTACTTTGTTTTCCTCGTCAGGTGTTCTGTACAAAGAGTAAGCCAAATTGCAATGCATGCCCAATGAGAGCTGAATGCAAGCACTTTGCGAGTGCATTTGCAAGGTAATGTCTGAAGATTACATTGTACTAGGCTAATCAACTAGGCATCTCGCACTCTGGTATTTAAACTCTAATTGTATCTGTGGGAGCTATTTTTATGTGTAACTGTGTATTACTGTGTGTTAATTCGTAGCTAAAATCACCTAGAAAAACTTGGCAGCTAAAATACGTTCCTTATGGATAAGAAACTATTTACTTTCTTGATGGCAGCATCTAATAATACCCCCCAAATTGGTTCGTTGGAGAAGAATTTATTCCAGTTCAATATATTTGACAATGTAGTGGAGCTATTATTAGCTCTCGATGTAAAAGAAATGAAGTGCTAATGGGTGGCTAAACATCGCTAATACATTTATTTTTGATACAGTGCTAGGCTTGCTCTTCCTGGACCTGAAGAGAAGAGTCTGGTTCCATCAGGAAACCCAATTGCTGCAGAGAGCTGCCACCAGCCATATACAAGTTATAGGCCTGTAAATCAACTTGATTGGAATGCACATGCCGATGACCATGTTTTGGACAATCGCCAGCCAATTATTGAAGAGCCAGCAAGTCCAGAACCAGAACCAGAGACTGCAGAGATAAAAGAGAGTGCCATAGAAGATAGTTTCTTTGACGATCCTGAAGAAATTCCTACAATCAAGCTTAATTTCGAGGAGTTTGCACAGAATCTCAAGAATTATATGCAAGTCAATAACATTGAAATTGAAGATGCTGATATGTCAAGTGCCTTGGTTGCGATAACTCCAGAAGCTGCATCTATCCCAACTCCGAGGCTCAAGAATATTAGTCGCCTACGAACAGAGCATCAAGTGTATGTCCCTTTCTTCCATAAAGCCATTATCATTAAAGTTAATGATAACTATAGTACCCTCATATGTTTTGTTATATGCGAGAAGTTTACACAGGATCTATATTTGAAATTTACTAATTGACTTCTCTATTTCTACATGGCCGCAGCTATGAACTGCCAGACTCGCATCCACTTCTGGAAGGAGTGAGTTCATATCACATTGTTGAACATTTAAACTGTACTAATCACGAACTAAGATATAACGGTGAATATTCCTTACATTGTGCAGTATGACCAAAGAGAGCCTGATGATCCTTGCCCGTATCTCCTCTCTATATGGACCCCAGGTAAGAAGCACATATTAGTTCGGAAAGTTCGAACAGAGGCCGAGCATGTAGCTCGGTTTTCCAAAAAGAATTGAATCTGTATTTTTATGTTTCAAAAAACTCTGAAAAAAGATCTACCACTGCAAAAATTTCAACAAAAACACGGATTCTTTTCCGAATTTTTTAAACAGTTTTTTTGGAAACCGAGCACATGCCTCCAAAACACTGCTCTCATTTAAGTTGAAGTATTATGGCTTTCATACTCCTGTACGGTCGAGGGTTCCTGATGTTCATTTAAATTTAAAACAGGTGAAACGGCTCAGTCAACTGATGCACCTAAGACATCTTGCAACTCCCACGAGAGTGGTAAACTTTGTGACAACAGTGCATGCTTTAGTTGCAACAGTATACGGGAGGCGCAGGCTCAGAAAGTCAGAGGAACAATTTTGGTAAGTCGCACATTGTGCCAGAGTAAAATTTGCAACAGTCTAACTATACATTCTGGTTGGATCCTGGATTTAGTAAACCAGTGGGAATTAGTCATGTACGGCCAGTTTAACCATGTTTTATAGAATTTTATGTGACTGTTTGAACTTTGAAGGCCTTCCTGAATCATAGAACTCCATTGTAATCTTGAATGATGGGGGCTTGGGGCTTTTTCCTACAATGGCCCTTTGGATGATAGGTTTGGAATCGTCAAATTCCGAAGGATTGCATTCCTATATCCCAAATTCTATAAGAAAGTCAACATGAGCTCAAACCTCATTTTATTTTACTTTGAGAAGTCCAATGCATCCTCTCTCTCATGAACTTGTTTTCCTCCACAATTCTGTGCAAGTCCCTAGAACAATCCAAAAATAGCACGTGCCAGTTTCCTTTCTCCTGTGGGAATTTATAGTATGTGACACCTTGCTATGTTTTTTGCATTCCTCTGAAGCATGAAGAAAAAATATACAGAAAGAAAAACATCGACCAGAAATTCCTTGAACCGCCTTGGCCCAGAATCCAACTGGTTTGAAGAAGCAAAGAGTCAAATCCAACTAGGAGATTCATAATAGGCAGATTTTTCCAGAAGAACTAAACATTGTAAAGGCAATTTAGAGAATCAGTATTTATTTATTGTGCTAACGTACTTAATCTGATAGACAAGCTGACTTTTCATAGCAAGTTAAATTTTATCTTTGGGTTCAATATCTGTTGTCTAGGTTACACAATTCCATCAACTATGATGTGCTATTGAAGTTTCATGCTTTTAGCCTGTATAGTATGTTCCTTATATAGGATTTGCATTGTTAGAAATAAGATGTGCTATTCAGGCGCTTGTTGCAAACACTTAACCCAACACCTTACGACACGAGCTGATGAAGGCCATGCAACACCCGTGTCCAAATTTTTACACCTAATAGTCCATCGATAGTTCAAATTGGATAGCAGAATAATCAACTTAAGCATGAATTCTTTGGAGGGGAATCGTTAACCAGGAACCAGACTATGCCTTGTTTCTTATACAAACTAGCATTTCAATTGGCCGCCCAGTCGTACCATGTTAAAATGGTTTAGTTCGTAGTCAGCTTGTGCACATAGCTAGGCTCGATAGCAGCAAGTACATTACAGGGGCAGATCAAAGATCCGTACTAGTGGCTGGCCAACAAGATGTCCGGTAGGAATCGGTGTACAATTTGTATTCCACGGAGAAGAATTGGAAGAAACTAGAAAATGATTCCTAGTAGTCTTAAAAGCCTGAACACCTGATAGATATTGAGTGTTATAATGGAGAAAAAAGTCTTGTGTTTAATCCTTCCTGTCTCAGCTAAAGGTGTGATTAGTTGGTAGTCTACAGTTTTCGTGTTTGTGCATGGCGCAGTAAGATTGATTGGTCTGGTTCTTATGAGTACGTGAGAAGCAAACCAATGACTTCCGCTCAGTGTGACCTTGCATTCTTGCATTGTGCCATGTGGAGGTCAAGGAACAGTGGCATTTCTTGGTTAACCTACCATGTCCCATGTTGTACATACTGTCCACACTATGATGAAACTGAATATTTTTTGACTTGCGTATGAGTGAAACATGTTGTATTAGGAAGGTAATCTGGTTGTGAATTAATGCCTGGAGTATCTACCGTAGTATTCGAAGTGCAGTATGCTAATTGTCAATAGTACAGTGAGGTTGCGTGTTATTATCTTCAAATGGGTAGTGTCTAACCATCTTTTTGGTTGATTAAACTGAAATAGGTGCCATGTCGAACAGCTATGAGAGGAAGCTTTCCACTTAATGGCACATATTTCCAAGTAAATGAGGTAATGCTAAAAGTCTTTACAGCTGGCTTAGTTGAAGTGGTATACTACCATTATTAGAAATTACAGATATTCCTGATATCAAAATTACTAACTGTTTAAATTTATACTACAGGTCTTTGCTGATCATGACTCAAGCAGAAACCCAGTTGATGTTCCAAGGAGATGGATATGGGACCTCCCTAAGAGAACAGTTTACTTTGGAACTTCAGTAACTTCAATCTTTAAAGGTATTTCCCTAACAAATGAGAATCAAGAGAATTTGGTGGCACTGGCTTGTGCTCCCATCTCTTATACCATAAAGCCGGACCATGAAGGTTTGAGACAGACAAAATAAAATACTGAAAAATAACTCTAGCTCATGTTCCATGCTGACTATTATTGTGTTTCCACTTACTAGTTTGTTAAACTTCCTTTAGTGATGCTATTAGGGATGAGATTAGTTTGAGCATCTAGCTGGCCATCGGCCCATTACTAGTGTCCAGGACCTTAGCTTGAGAAAAACAACATGGGGCACAACTTCGACATCGATGCAACAATGTATGTAATTTCAACTAAAAATTGTACTAGTAGTAGCGTGTCAGTCAATTCTTAGCATATCATATATCATTCGACATATCCATCAGAAATGGACAGTCGATATTTGGAATATTGATCATCTGACCTGGTATCATGGATAACCTTTGGAATTAACAAGTTGACTTCAGATTATCACATTATCAACATCCAATTAAACGATGAGCCATGCCTTAGTGCCTAGAAGGCCAAACCCAATGTAGAAGTAGAAGCAGGCTGGGTGGAGAGAAATCAGAAATGGACTGTGTGGAATGTGACTGGCTAGGATGCAGCGAGAGACCTGGTGGAAGTTAACGTAGCACCTAATCGCTATTATAAGAATTGGCCTGGGTGCCCATGCACCAGAAAAGCTCACATAGATCCACCCTTCTAGTGTCAACTTACGGAATCTACAAAGATACAGCACCAACTCACTAGAGGACCTTTCCTACCACCACGTGCCCCATAGGTAGCACTCTGGCTACTGCATCCCTCTGCCTCAAGTTTGAGCCAAGCGCAATAGGAAAGCAATTCCAAATTATCTGTTTCCTTGCAAGTTTATGGCTTGCTGGCCCGTCCACCGCACCCTCTTATCCAGCCTACCATCCCTTGAGCCCCGACCTGCATTCTATTATATTTCTGTAAGAAGGGCTGGCAATTAGCTGAGCTCGAACAAGGGTAGGGTAGACCGTGCGCTGGATCTGGGTTTATTTGAACCTCTAGCAAGCTTGACCTTGACTCAGTATAAGCTCGTTGAGCACATAAACACGATAAATTTGAGGGATCCTCATCCAATATAAAAGAAACGAGAGGCAATATTATCAGTTGGGCTCAAGGTAGGAAGTCACCGGACCAGGTCCTTGATGCCACCTGGTATTAATTGGGGCTCAAGGTAGGAAGTCACCGGACCAGATCCTTCATGCCACCGGTGAAGAAGTCCTCTCTGTGGCCGTGTTGGTGCTGCAGGGTATGCTGTCATGTAGAAACAAGAAAACTCTTTGTGAAACATCAGACGAGACCCTGTTCCCAAGCAAACCTCGATAGTTATTCATGTCCACCCCTCTGTATGTGGAAATATGTTTGCATGCAAGATTAGTGCATGTGTGGAAACATTAGGTGGTGATTCTAGAGGCATTAAAGCCTACACTCATGGTGGAGTTTTAAATACAAAAAGTGTAATGTGAGGCATTCAGGGATGTACGAGGAATGGGAGCCTAGAGTTTCAACAAGAAAATGTGTAAGCGTGGAGGGAGGGAGATAGACTCTATTAATTCATGAATTGAATTAGTATGGAAATGAAAAAATCACGTAGAATTGTTGATTAAAGCCTTTAACCTTAACTTTTCAGAAAAAAGTGCTAACTACATACATACGTTTAGCTCTTAAAAGAAGTGACACATTCAGCAAAATCTAGTATTATCGCCCTAGAGCTTGGTTTCCATCTTGTTTCATATTCGCCTATGGGAGATTGGCAGATTGCATTTGTTACTTTAAGCACCAGAATGACCCCCCCCCCCCCCCCCCCCCCACATCCTTTTCTCATGTGTCAACACTGGATTAGTACCTTCTGCGGATTATAATCTACTGAACAAACATAAGAAAGCCTTAACAGTAACATTAATCGATAGATTACCATGTCGAGATTGTGCAGCTGATTAGGATTTACATGTTTCTCTTGCAGGTTTAACAACTGAAGACATACAACATTGCTTTTGGAGAGGTAATCATCTAAATGTCTTTGTTACTGTTTGTGATATCCAGCACAAAGATACATGAAGAAACGGACAGATACCTGTTTATGATAACTTAAAGCACTTAGCAGAACGATTGGGCACAGTACACTCTGTTACTACAAATAAATATAAAATATGCTGTCGCCTGACTTGTCCTGCATAATGGGGAGAGATGTGATCAAAACTATTTCCTAGGGTAAAAAGTCATTCATTTGTTTCTTGACCTTTTCATGCCCCAGGGTACATCTTTAATACCTAGTATTTGGCTATTTGCCCAAAAAAGAAGTTGCAAGGCCCATAAATGCATAGCATTGCAGATTTTTTTCCATACATAATCTACTTGTAATATTTCTGAACGGGTATAAATACATTAAAATATGCCATTTGCGAATTATGATGTACTTTGTCGCACCAGGCAGAAACAAATATTTTATGGCGTTGTGCTTCAACTGCCACCGAAAGTATTAAATATCGGTTTTATCTGTCAAATAAAGAAAACCTTTGTGAATTATTTGTCGTGGAGGATTTTCATATTAGAGGTAGACAAAAGTACACAAAACTGGATTGTTGGAGTAAGCTATAACTGGGTAGAGAACTGGGTAGAACGCTATTGATTGAGTTTCTATCGCAAGGGTGTGACAGTTTTACTCGTGAATGATGTTGTAGACGTTTATGTGTGTTCCAAACATGTGCAGGATTTGTGTGCGTGAGGGGCTTTGATAGAATATCTAGAGCACCAAGACCACTGTACGCGAGGCTTCACTTTCCAGCAAGCAAAATTACCAGGAATAAAAAGGCTGCAGCTACAGATGATGAATAGGCCATAATGACAAAAAGTTACATAGAGGACCCTGCCAGAAGATTACTGACCTGAAAATGGATCACTGACTAATAAGTTGTTGTCGCCAATCAACCATTTTTAGCCTTATGCATCTGTGAACGTTCCGAACGTCGGCCACTCGCGAAAATTTGCGAAGCTGCCGTTATTCAGCAACATGATCCATTACTTCAGCTTATGCTGCTTGGTACCATTCAAGGAGCTCAATGCAGCTGATGCGGATAAGTGAAAGTCTGTTGTCTGGTCATTCTGTTTCGTAGTCTCATGTGACTTGAACCAACTGTTGTACATGGGGGACGTCATCTATTGGAAGTTGTTGTTCAGTAATTCATGTGAACGATGTCAAACTAGTCGTCAATTATTTCATTGTTTTATCGATGAGGCCGTTCGGCTGTTTACTCCTGTTACTTAGATACAGCGACATCAGAATTTAATGGAAAGGTGGAACTTGTCATGTGATGTTGAGACATTTATGTCCATAAGTATAAGATAGAAATAGTTTGTGCGATAACATTTATCATTTGAATTGGTTTACGTAGGAAAGAAGGATATGCAACAATAAAAAAAGGCGCAGGTGGAAAAAGTATTATTGGAACAATAGATCTAGTGTCACCTGGTTTGGAAGGTTAGTTCTTCTGGATGGTACCTAGTGGGGGTTAGGAGTAGGGCTGGACATAAAGCTCGAAGCTCGACGAGCTTAATGAGCGCTCATTTGCTCGACTCGTTTAGTTCGGCTCGTTATGCTAACGAACAGAGCCAAACAATGATTTTCACTCGTTATCGTTAACGAGCGAGCTGACGAACCTCGTGAGCAGCTCGTTAAGCTCGTCAATTTGGATCCCATCTTTTTTGGAGGGGTGGATCCCATCTAACTAGGAGCCTCACAGGTGACAACCCAACACTGCTCTACAAGCCCATATGCTAGCCAAGATTTACGGTCTACTCATGTAGGCAAAATCGAATCCCATTGACTTCTTGTCAATTGTTAGTCACCACGTCGTCTCTAAATTCAGATGAATTATCTTAACAAGTCTTAACGAGATGCTCGCGAGTGCTCGCGAACACTTAACGAACCGAGCCGAGATTTATATTTAGCTCGTTAAGCTTAACGATTCGAGTCTTAACGATCACGAGTCTTAACGAGCCGAGCCTTAACGAGCCGAACAGCTCGTTAGTTCAGCCCTAGTTGGGAGGCTCTTCTTTTCTCACGTTGCTTTGATTGGATATGGTGTCGAATTCTCGGAGGAGTATGCGTCGATGCAGTGGGGGCAAAGAGTTATTTTAGCTGCTACGATCATTTTACTTCAGTTTTGCTCCTTCTCAGGTGCAAAGGTCCTCCTCTTGACAAACCGGTTGCTGACGGTGGCAGCAGATCTTGTATATGGCGGCAGCAAGCCAGCAACCCCGGTGGAGTGATCATTTGTTTTATGTCTTTCGCAACTTGGCGGCATGGCTCTCGCATGTCGAGCTCCGGAATGACGGTGCCTCCTCCTCTTCTTCTCTCCTCTTTCTTTTTCTAAGAAAAAATAAGCCACCTTGCCTCCTCTTGATTGGTGGTGCTCTCAAATGGGTAGTTAGCTAATCTAAAATAAGCCATCTCGCATGTCAGAGTACCATGTAACGAGCGAGGCAAGTACTTTGTGTCTGTATGGTGAGCCTGATTTAGATTTTTCGGTCCCATGGGAGTGGCCCCATGTCTTCTAGCTTTTTTTAGGTCTTCTAGGACTCAAATTAGGGTTCCGTCTATTCTGTGGTCTTGTTTTGAGTTGAATTGCTCTTCGCTGACACTCGTCCTAGTATGGTCTTGGGTTTTGGATTCCATGGCGCTTTGTGTTCTTTTTGAGGTTGATCGGCGTTGCTTCCTTCTTCCCCTGTTGATTCCTCTTATCAAATAAATCTATCAAGGGTTTACATTTGAGCTAAGAGAGTTGTTTGAGATGACATATATGAATTTTACATGGGAAACGCTATTTATCAACCGACTGTTCCTACAGTCGGGCGCGCGCGTGTCGCCGTCCGATCGGCCCGTCCATCTGCGGCTTCCACTGCGCCACGTCTCCTCCTTTTCTCCGCCCGAAATTTCTGCTACATTGCCCTTTTTTCTCGTGTGCATTCATTTCGCTGCCTCGTTCGCGTGAGAGGAGGCGGAGCCGGCCTCGCGGATAGGAGCGGCGATAGCGGCCGTGCGGTGACGCGGCGAGCTTCTTCTCCGGCGACGCCCCGAGCTTCTTCTCCGGCCGTGGGGCCCCAAGCTTCTTCTCCGGCGTACTCGCCCGACGGGGAGAGGTGCGGCGAGGACGGTCGATTATGGCAGAGGCGACGGCGAAACCAGCGCGTCAGCCAAGGAATCAGGTTGGTTTGATTTGGCGATTCGAGCTAGGGTTTCGGCTGTGTTAGGGGATTCAGGTTCGTGGACGTATGTTGATGTCCATACTGCTTGTCCATGCATTTCTGGGTGGAATAGTTAGGGTTTTAGGCAGATTTCTCCATGGATTAGCAGAAGATTTTTTGCTTTGATGTGCGTGTGTGGAGCTTCTATGCATGATATGTGTGGAGCTGCATTGCGTGATGCAGATTTTTCAAGCTGTATGGTACATTTTCCCCAAAAAAATTTACTAGCCTAACGGAATTGCTACATGCGGGGTGATTGTTTGATTCACTTCGGTTAGTTTGTTGTATCATTTCATCTAATGTAGTGCTTCGTGCTCATTTTCGTGTGATGCATTTTAGACTAGTACAATTCAAATGCTACATGTGTCTTGATTTTCTGTTCACCTTCTGTTGTTTTATTGTCTCATTTCATCTATTATATTGCTCTGTGCTCATTTTGCACTTCGTTTTTCTGTGTAGGCGGTCAACAAGGCTTCGAGTAGTGATGCGCCATTCAAAACACGTTTTATGGCGAAGCGTTTACGATTGTTTTTTGAAGAGAAGCTGAGTCCGAAAAAGAAGGAAATCATTGAGAAGCATTGTTTTGCTGATATGTCAAGGATCGCCAGGTTCAATGTTCCTGATGAGCTGATAGAATGGGTTGTGATGAAAATAGACCCGAAGCTACGGGAGTATCGCCATAAGTTGTTCAAGCCAATTATTTTCACCAGAGATATGATACAAAAGGTGTTCAACCTGCAGGTGAAAGACCTGTTACTCTTTTGAAAAAGAGCAAGCACGCGAATCTAGGTAACAAGTACAGAGATGGTGATCATCCGGCAGCCAGGGCTCCTATCCCTTTCTTAGAGGAGCTGCTTAAGAATTGTCCTGATGATGATATTGTGAGGATCAATCGGTCCTTCGACTTGCTGTGTTTTGCTAGTGTTCTGTTCCCAGGAACTACCAATATGGTCCCGTTGGACTATCTTGGTAGCTTGTTGGATATGGACAGGGTCCATGAATATGCTTGGGATGAGGAAGTGCTGAGGTTCTGCATGGACCAAGTTGCTGAATTTCAATCCAAGAGGAACCACCAAAAGGATCATCCTGAATTGCCTCTTAAACAGTTTAATATTAGTTCTTGTTTGCCTGCACTAGTGGTAAGTTTTCCTGCTTCTGGTCCAATTACAGCCGAAAGCTACTCAGTTTGCAGTATGTATTATATGTCGGTAATATATGTCGACCATCTGGACTTCCCTCCCTTGAGTCCCACCACTCATATTATAGACTATTCGCTGCCGAGGGCTTGCAATGTGTGTAATGCAGATTTTGATCTTGCTGTTGCCATTGACAAGAACAAGAAAACACTGGTTCAAGGTGTTTTTGGGAGACGACCAGTAAGTTACTGCACCGTTTAGTGTTTTTTTCCTATTTTAGCATGCTTTTCCTTCTTGCTTCGACTGCCTTTTTGTGATGTGTATTTTATCTGGTAGATCCGGGATTTATGTGACACTCCATATGCCATTGTTCAACACCATGGAGCCCATCAACCTGTACAACCCCCTCAAGCTCCTTTAATCGGGCCTGATGATGCCAATGAGAATGGCAGTGCTTCTTTTGCAGAGCCGTGCGCTACTCTTGCAGATTGGCTACCGAACTCGCTGCCTTCCAGTCAGGACCTTGGTGTAAGTTCTGTTTTTCTCATCATGTTGCATGTGTCCAATTAAATTGTTACATTTACTTGTAATAGTTGCTACCTTTGTCCTTTTGTTTTGTTACATATATTTGCTTGTACAATTTTTGTACTTGAACATTTTTTGTATTATGTTACCTTAGTACTCAAAATCTGTAACATGTGCTCCCTTTTTCTGTTACACGACCAATTCATGATTACAAAATGCTACATTGACGCTATTTATGTTTTTCTCATACTCAGTGTTGTTACATATACTCAATGTTACATTTTTTGTGGCTTATTGTGTTTGCTTTTATATTATCAGGTTCCACCTCAGTTCCAGCTACTATATCATAAGCACAAAAGACTGTTTGAATCAGAGATGAAGGGGGTTTTATGCTCATTTGGGCGTACGGTGCAGTCAATGTAGTGTAACCGTATGGCCCTCTTGTTGAAGGATTTGATCTATGCTGATACCAATGTTTATGGAACAGAAGAAAGGAATGAGATCGGCTTCGCTGGTTCCAAATGTGATCCAACAGCAGATGGAAGTTCAGGTTCACAAGAGGGCCATGTGGTATCTGCTGAGGTAGCAGTGAATGTAGCATTAAAGGTGGTTGCAACACACAAGGTGGCCAAAGTGAATGCAGCACACAAGGTGGACAATGTGAATGTAGCAGAAAAGGTGGACAAGGTGGTTGCAGCACACAAGGTGGACAAGGTGGTCGTAGCAGAAAATGTGGAAAAGGTGGTTGCAGCAGACAATGTGGATCTATGCAATGTAGCTGCTGCTACTGATTTTGCTGATAAGGCAGGCAGCAACAACAATTCATGGGTCCCTCCAAGTAACCCGAGATCACCAAGATCAGGTCCTGCATGGGATGCTGCATTGGAGGTTGTACCCGACGCACCCGTGATGGATTTATATGGTAGTCAAGAATACGATTTTTTGAATGATATTATAACTAGCCCAGCCAACTCGGTTCGTTCATTACCCACCCTAGGGTCCCAGCCTCATGTCGCAACACCTCCAACCCCTGCTAACTCTGCTAGCCCTACAGGTTTGCTTAAGTTCTGTTCCCACAGTGTTAACCATTTGTTTCAACAAATTTTCCTCACGGACATCCATGTTTTGTTGTGTTTCTCACTTACGTAGCACCGGACCTCCAACAAGAATATGTTGATATAAGCAGTGGCCCAAATACCCATGAAAAGAAGACCAGACATAAGAGAGTTGCCAAGGACTTCGAGAGCGTTCAAAGGATGAAGAAGCTGAAGATTGATCCAGATGGTGATGCTATCTACACCAAGTATGTACTGCACAAGCACAAGACCAGGAAACATGCCTTGTGTTTTAGTGATACATTAGTTTTACAACCTTGTTGTATTTCAACCTTGTTGTTGCTACATTGATCAACGTAGTTACCAAAGTCCCTGCTTCATGCAACATGCTACCATTTTTCTGACAAATGTGCAATGCACTCCTTCATATGCAGCCCACCTGTTATCAAGATTGGTGGTTTTTACACATCATACCAAAACTGGCAATCGTGTCTAAAGCCACGTGCTTACATGGATAACGAGATTATGTCACTGTGGATTGAGCATGTTAACTTAAGCAACCAGAAAACAAGGAAGTGTAAGAAGTTTACATTCTCTTGCCTATTCACTGTAAGTATCTTGGTACTGCCTTATTTCTCGGTAGTTCGTTATCATATAAGTAGGATCTAAGTTCTATGTTGTTAGTTGTTACTCATTTGTTGTCCTATTTCTTTTCTTTTTTTGTAGGGTAAGCTTTCCGTGGACCCAATCAAATTCAAGTCCAAGAGCTGCATGGCTGAGTTTAAGAACGCTTGCAAGGATGGGAAAGCCAGCAAAGCTGACCTGGTATTTTTGCGAGTTTCTTACTTCCATGTAGCATTTTTTGGCAATGTATGCAAATTTATTCTATTTTCACATGCATACCTTTTTGCCCCTGTTTGTGTAGTTGTACTTCACAGTCGTACAAGACAATCACTGGATCCTCTGCACTGTCAACTTGCTACACAAGCATATCAACGTGTTTGACTCGAACAAGAGCTCAAGGACTTCATCTTCACTGCTACAGACAGTTGATAATATTGTTAGTGTTTTTTCTCTACAGCCTTTTGATGATGCACATATGAGTTTTATCTTTTGTTGATGCTACACATCTTTTTTGTTGATGGCAGATTGCAACTTTTACAACGCTGGTGAATGATTCGAAGTGTTTTGATGCTGATATCTCGTCTTTCCCTCGTGTCGCCCCCAAGGAGTACCCGCGGCAGTCTACGAAGTAAGTTTTGCTTTCATATGGTATTTGTTGTTGTTTTGGGTCACTTTTTCAACTTTCTGGCGGTGCTATGTAGCATCATTTAATATAAATAATTTCATTTATTGATGGCACACAACTATGATTGTGGATTTTTTGTTATGCTCTATATGGAAAACTGGGACGGAAAGATCATGAAGATATTTGACCAGGTTTGGCCATCTATCTAACTGATGTTATTTTTGTGTCACACTGTCTCTGTGTTTCATACTTTATTTATGGGTTTGTTTTTGCTACAACTATTGCAGGAATGTGTCACCACCTTCCGAAAGATCGTTGCGGCAACACTCTTTCTGCATGAGCACAACGAGATTGACGCAGCTGCTGCAATTGCCGAGTAGGCCCCTTGAAGCTTTCGGTGTCGCCATCATAGCTAAGGAGTTTTTAGGTTGTAGCAACGCTTTTTTGTAGCACTTCTGCTGGTGGGAGTGTTAGCCGCATGTGGCATTCTTCTAGTTTCGGTTTCGTGCTCCAGGAGCTTGTCATACTTATGCTACATGTACTCAAATCTAGTTTACCACAATTAGTTTTCATTTGCTGGATGTACTATATGGATATGCATCGGTGATCTTTTGTGCCGACGACATCTCTTGTGTAAGAAAAGTACAAAAAATCATGGAGTTCTGTTACATTATGTGCTTTCAAGTGTTGGATTCATTGTATCAAGTGTTGGATTCATTATGAGCTTCATGTTGCTGCCACTATATGTATCACTGTGAGCTTAGGCATTATGTGATACTGCTACTTAACATAATATCTTTTGCACCATCAGTGTGATTTTTTTGTGTCACACTATCAACAAAGATGCATCATTTCTAATTATTAGTAGCATGTCGATTTTTTTTACTGCAACATAACTTTATAATTCTTGCACCATCAGTATGATAATCTTGTATCACGAGGACAACAAACATGCAGCACTTGTATATGTGACATATTTTCACCAGTATCAAAATTGCTACAAGTAAATCCAAATTTTGACCAGTATCAAACTTGCTACAAGCAATTCCACTAGCCATCCATACATGAGTAATCATGAAAAATGTAAAAACTTTCTATGTTGTGATCTACAAAAAAGGGAGTTTTATGTATGATTAATTCCTGTTTTTCTAACTTTCTCATAATCTAAGCATTGCTTCCTTCACAAACGTCTGCATTGCTTCCAATCTGGCTCTTTTGCGCTTTGTTTGTGGCGTCGAGAGCCACCGCAGCTTTAAACCATTCGCACGTGGTCACATTGTGTCCAGATTGTCTACAGTACCGGCACTTGCTGCTTCCTCTCCCTGTGGGCTTTTCCTGTGTGCTTGCATCATTGTTTGAATCCTTCTTGGCCTTTTTATTCTTATGCTTTTCTTCACGTTGCTCTAGAAGTGGCTTCTTCCTCTGCGATGTCGATGTTGGCCGGCCTTTCTTCGCTTTGCGTTTTGGGTTCTACAGCATATCTTCTGCAACAACAGGGCATGGGACTTCCGGTGCATCAGCTGGTTCACACTCTTCGCCTTCAGGTTGGGTTGATGGTGCTCTTGTTGTGGCGCTTTAGCTATTCTTGCAGCAGGAATCAATGGTGCAACTGCATCAGCAGCATCCCACAGAAGCTTGTATGTATAATCACTGAAGCATGCATCAGATGCAATCCAGGTCAACTTCCGACACAACGAGTTGTACCTCAGAGTGTTTGTCTTTGCAAGCCCAAAATCAAGCGGGATACCACTGCCGCAAAGGGTGGTTGTTGCACTTTCGGACCACCTTTCGATCATGTAACTCTGGGGTATTACTTGAACATTAAGTTGCACCATGGATCGAATTATGTGTGAGTAGATAATACCATTCTTCTCGAAATACCGACAGCTGCATGAATATGTTTCCTCCTCAAGCTTAACATCCACTCTATACACCCTTGCTTCTGGGTATAATGATGAAACGAGATCGAAGGCCAAGCCTTGACCTTCACCAGCATCAACCTG
Source organism: Poa pratensis (assembly GCA_947311845.1). Taxonomy (NCBI): domain Eukaryota; kingdom Viridiplantae; phylum Streptophyta; class Magnoliopsida; order Poales; family Poaceae; genus Poa; species Poa pratensis. The sequence continues at coordinate 34,428,716 of CAMZMU010000074.1, forward strand.
GTTCAATATGTATCCTGTGGATGCAGTTACCATCTTCTGAAACTTGCTAAACACAGCATGTGTGTAGAATGCCAATGTCTGTCTCTCAATGTCGTATCTGCAGTATTAAAATATTGTGTCAAATACCAGAAAATGCATCATATGGAGTACAGATTTGTTACACTGAGAAACAATGCTTTTTCTGCAGGACAAGCTAATCTCACCGGCCCCAAAGCGGCGCAGCTGTGGTTATCCCTTGGAATGCAGCATTGTCTTCCCGATCAAGCATCGTCTCTTGGCACAATTCGTACTGGCGCACAAATGTCCACACAGAGTCATGCGGGTTCACCAATTTCTTGAAATAGGAGTTTAGACCTTCCGATCTGCCTGTGGTAGTTGTGAATGGGAAGAAGTTGTTCATGAAATAAGCTAGAGCCCAAGTCTTCCTAGTTCTCCACATGTTCTTCAGGTGCTTGTGTTCTACTACATTGAATAGTAACATCATTGCATTCCATTTCTCTTCAAATTCCTCGGGGCTTTGTGACTTGTTGATACATGCATAGAACGCTTCCTTGAACTGTTCATTAGCCATCAACCTTGGCTTTTTCTCACGAGCTTTTCACTTCACATGCCAGAAGCAACAACGATGCACCGACAGAGGGAACAGTTGTTCTATCGCGCTCGCCATTGCCTGATCTTGGTCTGTCATTATGTTATCTGGAGGAACATTGTCCATTGCTAGCAACCACTGCTATAACACCCACTTGAATGTCTCAATCGTCTTGTTGGGTATTAGCGCACATCCAAGAACCACTGTCTGCAGGTGGTTGTTAACACCAACAATCGGTGCAAATGGCATATTATACCGATTAGTGCAGAAAGTGGTATCAAAGAACACACAGTCCTTGTATTTTGGGTACAAGGACCTTGTCCTTCCATCTACCCAGAACAGAGCTTCCACCTCATTTGTTGCTGCATCCACTTGCCTTGCATAATAGAAAGTTGTGCTTTCAGCTTGTCTCCTCTACAAATACTCCACAGTAAGTGCCATGTCTTCCACAATCATGCCCTCCCGAAGCTTCGACCTTATGTTTGTTACATCTCTCTTGACATATGGAAGGTTCCTCGGGTTACCACCATGCTCATCAGCTAGCAAACCCATGACATCAGATGTTGAAATGTTGCGGTTATGCAGCGCCAAAATCAACTGATAGTCCTCCTCTGGAACACTACGGTGTGAGCGGTAAAATCGAACTTGCTCGTGTTGCTGCATCATTGGGTGTGTATTCTCCTCTACGAAACATGTAACAGTCCATCTTCCCTATCTAATACCAACTATCATGTGAGCTTTACATTGGTGCCGCACCAGCCTGCTACGTTTCCTTGTACCAGCCACATCAATCTCAATGCCTGCTTGCTTGCTACCCGATGTGCTGCCTGTTGCAATGCTATCTTCAGTGATTTCTGTTTTTGTGTTGTCAACTGTCTTCCTTGAATGGACACACTCAAAGACTCTCTTGATCAAAGTCACAGGACCCTTTCGTTGGCTGTTTTTTGATGCAGCAATTCTTGTACCAAAACCCTTGTTGAATGCATACTCATTGTAGAACTTATGCGCATCTTCAACTTGGTCAAAAGTCATTCCTACATATGGAACTGCAGGTTGTGAAGAGACATCTTGCTCACCATCATCAAATGGTGCCTTAATATCCGCTTCTTCTTCTTCTTCTTCTTCTTCTTCTTCTTCTTCTTCTTCTTCTTCTGCTGCTGCTTCTTCTACCTCCTCTGCTGCAGCTTCAACATGAGCACCATCATCTTCTGACTCGACTCCATCATCTCGTCCAGGGCTATATCCCCCACCTGAAAAATGGCTGCCATCTGTTCCTCCATCAGCAAAAGATTCATGCAGTTTAGTCGACACATTTGTATTAGACTATGTAGCATGAAGTAATTAGCATGATGCAGTCAAATAATGGGACCAGTAGCAAAGTTGCACCACCATGTAGCAGTAGCATGGTGCAGAAGGGGGGAAAATATTTTTTGCAGCATGTGTAACTGCATCATGATCTATGGAAATGGTTCATGCAACAGTAGCATCAGAAAATGATACTGTACAGATCATGCTAAAAAGAAAACTGAATGCATCATGCTACATCATCTTGTTCTTATTACAGTACCATTTTTCTGATCTAATATAATGCTTCATGCTACAACATCATGCTAATACTAGGCAAATAATGCAGCAACACTTTGATTTTTGCAGCAAATGCAAGTTCAGTAGCACAATAACTTCCTACACAACATAGCTTCATGCAATTCTAAGATGTAGCAATACATAGCTTTTTGTTCCAAATCTTCATGCTAGTGTTGCAGAAAGTAGGGTCTGTAGCAGATTTTCATGAAAGTGTAGCAATTAGCTAGGGTTTTCGTGCTACATACCAAATCCTCATGTTCCTCTCTGCTAGATTCGGGGAAGACGACGCCCGGGTTTTGGTACTGCCCTTGGTGTTGCCGCACCTGCTCGTGGACGTAGTCTGGTGCGGAGGTAGCTCGTCGAGGCTCGGTTGCCGGAGTTGCCGCAGCTCGCTGCGAAGGGGTGGCTCCTTGTTCTCTGCAGTACTTGCTGCACTATGTGCGCCATCGGCGCGTGGCGGTGGGGGTCGGCCGGCGACGGGGACGAAGACGAAGACGCGCTGCGGTTGTCGCCTCCGGACGGCGAATCGCCCAGCCGCCGCCTCCGCGTTCTCCGGATCGCTGTCGGGATGATTTTTGCTACAAAGTAGGCAACGGTGCATCATGCGTGCTACATAACTACGGAGTCACGCAAGCCGGGAGCGGACGGGTCAGATCGATTCGATCGGACAGCGCGGAGGGCAGCTGTACGGTGTGTTCGGTACACCCGACTGGCGCGTAGCGCTCGCCATTTTACATCCTGCAACATACTTGTTTCAACGTGGTGTTATCTTAGCAATGTTGTGTATGTTGATACCGATTTGGAGGTAAAAAAGGTTAGTTTTCTCTAGAGTCATGATCTCTTAGCAAAACAATACTCCAACTACCGAGCTAGCTAGTTCTAAAACATATCCCAAATTTATAAAGATTAACACATGTTGTGTTCACCAAATTTTATGTGATGATTGAGGATAAGATCATCTCGTCAAATGAAAGATTCATCATTTCACATATTAAGGATGTTTTCAAAGAAAATTGTGAGACTGACTGTTTTGGCCCTTTTGACCCAAAAAATCTCCAAGTATGTCCACAAATCGACATTGAAGACTGAATTCTCGAGCTCGCATATTTCCAGTTAATTTGGCGCATTAAGATACTTTAAGCATTTTTTCGATTATGTTTCTAGGATTTCGTCTTTTTTGGCTTGGCCAGTCCAAAACAGCTTATTATGAGCTCACCTATCGCCAATGAACTCATTTGGTGTGAATTCAAGGTATGTGTTGGACTTAAACGTGCATTATGGGGGCCAAAAGAGTGTAAAACATACTCTTTTTAGGGAGTAAAATCACGATTTCGGACCCGTAAACGTTCCCATAAACTACTACGTATATGCAGAGCTTGTATCGTACATCTATCATGCATCGTAACCTATACGTACTCTAGATTGCAGGAGATCATGACCGTGTCTGATAGGAGATCCGATCGGAACCTGAGCAGTACTATATCGGGTCGATCTCTTCTTTCCTTGTATGGCCCTTTAAATACGGGAGCCCCCGAGGTAGTCGATCCATCGAAAGCGATTAGCTAGACATGCCAACGAGAGATTCGACGAGAGACCAATCAAGCACTATGGCGGCAACGGCAGCGGAAGAAACCAAGCTCGCCGAGGTCGTGACCGAGAACAGTAACATCGACGAGGTCGTGGCCGAGAAGAGCAGCAACGTCGACGAGGTCTCGACCGAGAAGAGCAAGATGATCGAGCTGGTCAGCTCCGACGGCGAGCGGTTCGAGATCACCCACGAGGCGGCGGCGCTGTTGCAAACCATCCATCACATGATCGAGGATGACTGCATCGAGAACGGCGTCCCTCTCCCCAACGTCAACTCCAAGATCCTCGCCATGGTCATAGAGTGTTGGATAATTAGGCAATAATTCCATGATTAATTCCAGAATATTAAACATAACTACACCAGCTACTAACATGTAGAGTACGAACATACTAGATGTACTAATCAACATGAACAGCAGAAACACATACGCCAACAGATCCATAGCAAAACAGTTCAGAACACGCCGCACGTACCGAACGGTTGAGAGAAGTAGTCGTTGGAGCAGCGACGGCAGCAGCTTGAGCGGCGATGGTAGCAGCTCGAAGGAGACGACGTTGGAGACGAGTCGCCCGCGGACCCGGAGATCGTCCAGGAAGTCGAGCCGTGATGAAGAACTTGAAAGCAGTCGCGCGGAGCGCTTCCCAAAAACCTTATTCGCCCTCTCCCGTACAGGATCACAAGGACGAGCGGTTCCGGAGACCTGCTGTCCCGTTCGCCGGTGCACGCCGGCGCACGGGATGGAGTAGACTACGGTGGCGGCGCAAGGCACGAGATTGGCAAAACCTAGATTGGTTCGATGGTTTGCAGCGCACGCAGTGCACGACTTTATATAGTGCGGCTCGGGAAAACCCTAACGGGTACAACGTGGGCCAAGTCCACGTCGCGCACGTTTTAGGTCGGTTACAGTAGCCCACGATCCGGGAGCGACCCGAACCGACTAACTGTGACGCGTCCGTCCAAACCGTTTTCCCGGACTGCAAAAATAAAGCTCGGCTCGGCGAGATTCCCGCAACCCGCGTCGTGACGAGACGGCGGGCGGTGCGGTGCGTGCGAGCGGCGGCGGAGGAGGAGGAGGAGTGCGCACGAGAGAGCCTCTTGTTCTCACAAGCTTACCAAGTGGTACAACACTCCACCTTATAAGGTGGTGTTTGTCTCCTCCAACTAGCAATGTGGGACTAAACTTTAGCACCACTTTGCACCTCCAAAATTCTGCCATGCACATGGGCCAATTTGAGATTTTCAGGAATTTTATTGGGCTGCCCAAAATGGGCCCAAAATCTAACAATCCCCCACCAGATCTCAAATTCCCATTTAGAGATTTTGCCAAACCTCGTTTCTTGTTTATATACCAGTGTTTCAGCAGAGACTGTTAAGTTGAACTTCCGCCTAGAGCTTCAAGCTACATCTACCAGCAACTTGAACAATGGACGAACCTTGAATTGCAAGTTTGGTGCCAATAGACTTCACTCAAAGTCATAACCAGTACGTGGCTGCCAGTAGCCTACCCCGCGGGTGGAGCATATGCGTCATACTCCCTGGTCTCTTCATGAGCTTACTAGAGATCACCCAAATCTCATAGACTGCGACGTTTAACAGTCGGACTCATATAGGTGTGTTCTTTCAAGGTCGCTCTGTAGGACAGCACCTTTGCTACGAATAGCCAACAAAAACACATTAAGGCATATTGCCAACCTGCCTTACAGAATGTGAGAGTTATGCATCTTCCCACGGAGAGGGTTATAAAATAACTCTCCTCAGTTAAACCACTAGCTTGTTCTTCCCAGGTCCTAATTCACGGGATCTCCGATCACATAGGTTGGGTTACCACTATGGTGTAACACTCACGGGTCTCAACCCCATCTCCCTCGATGCACTATCTATCACATTACGTGATAGTCCCTTCGTAAAGGGATCTGCCAGGTTTTTGTCTGTTTGAATATAACTAACAGTTATTACTCCGGAGTTTCTCATTTTCCTGACAGACTTCAAGCGTCTCTTGACGTGTCTTGATGACTTCGCATTATCCTTAGCACTGTTCACTTTCGTAATAACCGTTTGGTTGTCACAGTTCATAAGGATGGCCGGTAATGGTTTCTCAACCACCGGCAAGTCCATCAAGAGCTCACGCAGCCATTCTGCCTCAACAGAAGCTGTATCTAAAGCAGCAAGTTCTGCTTCCATGGTTGACCTCGTCAAAATGGTCTGTTTGCAAGACCTCCATGACACTGCGCCACCTCCAAGAATAAATGCATATCCACTTGTGGCGTAGAGCTCATCAACATCTGAGATCCAGTTCGCATCACAGTATCCCTCAAGCACCGCAGGGTGCCCTGAATAGTGAATCCCATAACTCATTGTACCGTTCAGATAGCGCATGACCCTTTCAAGTGCATGCCAATGATCAATACCCGGGTTAGACATGAACCTGCTCAACTTGCTCACAGCAAAAGAGATATCAGGTCTTGTCGCGCTCGCAAGGTACATGAGTGAACCGATCACTTGAGAATATCTTAATTGATCTCTCGTTTCCTTTTTGTTCTTTCTGAGTGTCACACTGGGATCATAGGGTGTTGGAGAAGGCTTGCTGTCTATATAACCAAAGCGGCTCAAGACCTTCTCAACATAGTGTGATTGCGTTAACGTAATCCCACTCTCATCCCTAATCAGCTTAATGTTCAGGATCACATCAGCTTGTCCCAGATCTTTCATATCAAAGCTCTTTGACAGAAAGACTTGACCTCATTTATCACTATCATGCTTGTACCGAAAATCAGTATGTCATCAACATACAAGCATAATATAACACTATCGCCCCCACCATGGCGATAATATACACACCTATCAGCCTCATTAATGGCAAAGCCTGCAGAAGTTAAAGTTCTGTCAAACTTCTCATGCCATTGCTTAGGTGCTTGCTTCAGCCCATACAAAGATTTTAACAATTTGCACACCTTTCTCTCTTCACCTTTTACTACAAACCCATCAGGCTGATCCATATAGATTTCCTCTTCCAACTCTCCGTTAAGGAAAGCTGTCTTTACGTCCATTTGATGAACGATAAGACCATAGGAGGCAGCCAGGGAAAGTAGTACTCGAATGGTGGTGAGTCTAGCAACAGGTGAATAGGTGTCAAAGTAATCTTCGCCTTCGCGCTGGGTGTAGCCCTTGGCTACAAGCCGTGCCTTGTACTTCTCAATAGTACCATCAGGCCTTAGCTTCTTCTTGAACACCCACTTACAACCCACAGGTTTGCAGCCGTAGGGTCGTTCAGATAATTCCCAAGTTCCATTAGAAAGAATCGAGTCCATCTCATTATGGACAGCTTCTTTCCAGTCATCAGCATCAGGAGATGCAAATGCCTCTGCAATGGACGTGGGAGTATTGTCCACAAGGTACACAATGAAATCATCACCAAAGGATTTTTCAGTCCTCTGTCTCTTGCTCCTCTTGGGAGCTGATTCATTGTCATCCTTCTCAAGGACTTCCTCAACAAGTGGTTGTTCAGAATGATCAACAGATGTACTAGGTTCAGCAAATATCTCAGAAGAAATTCTAGCAATGCTATGCATATCCTTCATAGGAAACATGTTCTCAAAAAATGTTGCATCACGAGATTCCAAAATAGTATCAACATGCATATCAGGTATCTCAGATTTAACCACTAAAAATCTATAGCAAATGCTCCGCTGAGCATAACCTAGAAAGACACAATCCACTGTCTTCGGTCCAAGTTTTCGTTTCTTAGGAATTGGAACATTGACTTTCGCCAAACATCCCCAAGTACGAAAATAAGAAAGTGATGGTTTTCTCCCAGACCACTCCTCGTAAGGTGTCTTCTCTTTATCCTTGTTAGGAACTCTATTCAGGACATGACACGAAGTCAACAAAGCCTCCCCCCACCATGCCTTAGATAAACCAGCAGTGTCCAACATGGCGTTCACCAAGTCGGTCAGCGTGCGGTTTTTCCTCTCGGCAACCCCGTTTGATTGGGGCGAATAGGGAGGCGTCCTCTCATGAATAATACCATGTTCCTCACAGAATTCATCAAATACGTTGGAGAAATACTCGCCACCACGATCTGACCTAAGACGTTTGATCTTTCTCTCTAATTGATTTTCAACTTCAGCTTTATAATTTTAAAGTAGTCTAAAGCTTCATCTTTAGTGTGCAACAAATATACATAACAGAACCTAGTAGCATCATCGATTAAAGTCATGAAATATCTCTTATCACCTTTTGTCAACACGCCATTCATCTCACATAGATCCGAATGTACGAGTTCTAGAGGTGCCAAGTTTCTCTCCTCGGCTGCCTTGTGAGGCTTTCGAGGTTGCTTAGATTGCACACAGCTATGGCACTTAGAACCTTTGGCAATGGTGAAAGTAGGAATTAAACTCAAACTGGAAAGTCTACTCATTAAACCAAAATTAACATGACATAAACGAGAGTGCCAAACATTAGCATCCGAATCCACACTGCCACAAATATGGTTTACTGACTTATTACAAAAATCCGATAATGAAAAGCGGAACAAGCCTCCGCACTCATACCCTTTACCAATAAATTGTCCAAACTTTGACACAACTACTTTATTGGACTCCAAGACTAATTTAAACCCATCTCTGCATAGAAGGGAGCCGCTAACAAGATTCTTGTTCATAGTAGGGACATGCTGCACGTTCCTCAGCTGCACGATCTTCCCCGAAGTAAACTTCAGATCTACCGTGCCAACACCACGAACAGAAGCATGTGATCCATTCCCCATTAAGACGCTTGAATCTGCGACCTGATAAGAAGTGAACATAGAGATGTCAGCACATACATGAACATTAGCACCCGTATCAATCCACCAACATGGAGATTGAAATACTGAAAGCACAGTCGGTAAATTACCGTACCCATCAGCATTGCTAGCGGTCACGACGTTGACATGCTTCTTCCCTTTCTTGTCTGCACGATCTGGGCAGTCCACAGAGAAGTGTCCGGGCTCTCCACAAGTGTAGCACTTTAGCTCAGATTTGTTCAGCATCTTCTTCTTCTTCTTGAAAGAAGTAGTCTTGGTAGGCATGTTGAAGGAAGGCTTGCTCTTTGCCTTGCTCTTGCCATGGTGAAAGTTCTTCTGCACCATGTTGGCGCTAGACTGACCTTCACCACCTCTCTCAGCAGTGTCCTTAGCCCGAGCCTTCTCCTCAACATCAAGAGACGCTATCAGGTTTTCAACCGAAATCTCCTGTCTCTTGTGTTTGAGAGTTGTGGCGAAGTTCCTCCATGAAGAGGGCAACTTTGCAATAATGCATCCAGCCACAAACTTGTCAGGTAAGGCACACTTAGCGTGCTCAAGCTCCTTAGCAATGCACTGTATCTCATGAGCCTGTTCGACTACAGAACGGTTGTTAGCCATCCTGAAGTCATGGAAGCTCTCCATGATGTACAGTTCACTGCCAGCATCTGCTACACCGAACTTAGCGTTCAGTGCCTCCCAGAGCTCTTTGGCATCTGTAATGTGCATGTACACATCAAACAGCTTGTTGCTAAGAGCACTCAGAACGAGTCCCACAAAGGCAGTATTGGTTTCCTTGAACTTGTTCTGATCCTCGTCAGATATAGTTCCTTCAGGTAAACCCTCACTAGCCTCGAACACTTTCAGAGATCGCAACCACAGTGTGGTCTTGTACTGCCATCTCTTAAAGTCCACACCGGTAAACTTGTCCGGCCTCAGCGCATCAGATAGATGTCCCATGTTTAACTCAGGAAATTGCCTATAACACATAAGGTTTTTGGATTGTTGGATAATTAGGCAATAATTCCATGATTAATTCCAGAATATTAAACATAACTACACCAGCTACTAACATGTAGAATACGAACATACTAGATGTACTAATCAACATGAACAGCAGCAACACATACGCCAACAGATCCATAGCAAAACAGTTCAGAACACGCCGCACGTACCGAACGGTTGTAGAGGAAGTAGTCGTTGGAGCAGCGACGGCAGCAGCTTGAGCGGCGACGGTAGCAGCTCGAAGGAGACGACGTTGGAGACGAGTCGCCCGCGGACCCGGAGATCGTCCAGGAAGTCGAGCCGTGATGAAGAACTTGAAAGCAGTCGCGCGGAGCGCTTCCCAAAAACCTTATTCGCCCTCTCCCGTACAGGATCACAAGGACGAGCGGTTCCGGAGACCTGCTGTCCCGTTCGCCGGTGCACGCCGGCGCACGGGATGGAGTAGACTACGGTGGCGGCGCAAGGCACGAGATTGGCAAAACCTAGATTGGTTCGGTGGTTTGCAGCGCACGCAGTGCACGACTTTATATAGTGCGGCTCGGGAAAACCCTAACGGGTACAACGTGGGCCAAGTCCACGTCGCGCACGTTTTAGGTCGGTTACAGTAGCCCACGATCCGGGAGCGACCCGAACCGACTAACTGTGACGCGTCCGTCCAAACCGTTTTCCCGGACTGCAAAAATAAAGCTCGGCTCGGCGAGATTCCCGCAACCCGCGGCGCGTCGCGACGAGACGGGCGGGCGGTGCGGTGCGGTGCGTGCGTGCGAGCGGCGGCGGAGGAGGAGGAGTGCGCACGAGAGAGCCTCTTGTTCTCACAAGCTTACCAAGTGGTACAACACTCCACCTTATAAGGTGGTGTTTGTCTCCTCCAACTAGCAATGTGGGACTAAACTTTAGCACCACTTTGCACCTCCAAAATTCTGCCATGCACATGGGCCAATTTGAGATTTTCAGGAATTTTATTGGGCTGCCCAAAATGGGCCCAAAATCTAACATAGAGTACTGCAACAAGCATGTCGCCGGCACCTCCGACGGCGAGTAGGACGACCTCAAGAGCTTCGACCAGAAGTTCATCGAGGTGGACCAGGTCACGCTGTTCGAAATCATCCTCGCCGCCAACTATCTGGACATCAAGGGGCTCCTGGACCTCAGCTGCCAGACGGTGGCCGACATGATCAAGGGCAAGTCGCCAGAGGAGATTCGCAAGACGTTCAACATCGCAAACGACTTCACGCCTGAGGAGGAGGAGGCAATCCGGAAGGAGAACCAGTGGGCATTCGAGTAGACAACGTATGACATAATTTGGTCTTTTTAATCTCATGTTGCTCAATTACTATTTCAACGTTTTTCTTGTTTAACTAGCCATATAACTCTTTTGCTTTTATCATCTAGATCGATGAAAACTGTTGTCAGTTATATATACTGGATATGTTTGAGATATACGAAGCAGAATTAATTATATGTACTACTTTATTTATTTGATGCCAATTGCCTTTTGAAGCAAATCATGCATGATCATAAAGTTAACAAATACTCCAGGGAGGGGCATACATTGATGGCGATCTTACAAACATGCAGCTACTGAATTCAAAACGATCTTTGGGATGAGTTCTCTCCTCTGCAAGAACTCGACAGGAACTCATCGATCCGTAGCCACATTTCCTTTGTTACTGTTTGTGATATATCCAGCATAAAGATACATGAAGCAACGGACAGATACCTGTTTATAATTTTTTTTTGAAAGGCTGTTTATGATAACTTAAGCACTTAGCAGAATGATTGGACTTAGTACACTCTGTTACTACAAATAAGGACGCGTCTAGCGAACGTCCGGCCGTAGGTTGGTCGACTAGAACGGCCGATCCAAAAAGGCAAGTTCATGTCCTTCTCTGACGAAAACGGAAGGACGAACAGGCGCGCATCCCCCGCTGGCCGTTGGTTCGATGTTTGCAACGGCCGCTGACCGAGCACGTGGGCCTGCCGATCGGACGTCCTCCTCGACAGGAAGAAGAGGGCGGGGCGCCGGAGCGGCGCGTGGCCGGAGGCGGCCGAGGTCGAGACATGCGCGTCACCGGTCGGGCGCGCCGGGCGCAGAGGAGGCGTGGGCGGCGGCCGGAGCAGGTCGACGGGAGGAGAAGGAGGGCAGCAGGGGCCGGCGCGCAGGGCGCGGTTGGATGGAGATGCAGCCGGGGCGGCGCTGGGAGGCAGTGGCGGCGCGCCAGGAAGAGGAGAGTAGCGAGCGAGTGGTTCGTGTGTGTGGTGTGCGTGCGTGAGGCTGTGTGTGCGCCTTGTGTGGAGAGAAGAAGAGGAGAGAGTGGGTGGGAGGACCCGCTTGTAAAAAGGAGAAAAGAGAGGAGGGTGGCTGAAAAGAGAGGAGGAGGGTTAATTTTTTGTCAGATTGTTGCCATCAACGTATGTGTAACGTTCCCTAACCTAATGGCAGCGCACCAAATAGGGATTTGGGGGAAAATCACTCAGGTCCATAGGGTTCAGCATAGCTGTCTTACAGAGAGAAGCAGGAGGAAGGAGGAAGACGAGTTCGACTCATATCTTATCCATAAACTGGCACTCACACCAGTGTTTAACATTTCGATTTGGCTTTTTTTTTTCGCCCCTGCCAGAGATTCGAGAATTTCGCAAAATTGACGAAATTTCGAAGAGAAAATTCAAAAATTTCGGTCAAATTTTAAGTCTGGAATTTAAATTCATTTGGCAAAAATTAAAACAAGTGAGCAGAAATCGAACTCACGACCCTGCACAACGCTCCAGGTCCTTTAACCACTAGGCCGTTACAAAGTCTGTAACATATATACTGACTTTCACTTCTTATATGCGTTGCGTATTGATTTTTTCAAATTATATCGAAATTTTTGGACGAATGTTTGCTTTCTCGTCCTTCACCGAGATTCGTAAATTTCGTGAAATTTGGTCGAAATTTCGACGAAATATTTTTCCCTGCTCACACCACACACGCTTACATAGCCCATCGTTGGCTGTCTCTGGACGCAGCCAGTTCGGAACACCGTCACGGGCCTTCAACGCCTAATGGGCCACTTGGTCAGACGCCACTTGTCCAGCCCGGTCTGCCACCGTGACATTCCCCGGGCCTTGAGGAACTACTTGTCCCCAAGCAGGTGCATTAGGGTAGTCTTGCAGCAACCTGTTCTTGTTCTCCCATGTCGTCCAAGCTGCAGGTAGTGATGACCATTGCACTTGCACCAATTCAACAGCTTTGGTACCTGCATCAACACTCTTGGTATCCAGAATGAAGAGTGGTATGAACCTGAGTCCAGAGTGACACAAGAGCTAGGCAAATCTGGTTGCGGAGTTGTATTGGCAGGTAAAGCTTTCTTAAGCAGTGATACATGAACAACCGGATGTATCTGGCTGTGAGCTGGAAGATTCAACTTGTAAGCTACGGCTCCCACACGCTGAATAACAGTGTAAGGTCCAAAGTATTTGTACCCCAATTTCTGGTTTGATCGTCTGGCAATAGATGTTTGCACATATGGTTGTAGTTTGAGGTAAACGGAATCTCCGACAGTGAAAACTCTTTCCACTCTATATTTATCAGCTTGAGCTTTCATACGCTGTTGAGCTCGAAGTAACTGTTGCTGAATCAGATTTGTCATATCATCTTTCTCCTTGAGCCACTGTTCTAAATCCGCACAGTAACTGATATTCCATCCTGGAGGCTGAAATGCTTCGGCTTGTACCCGTACAATACCTCAAATGGGGTTTTTCCCAGGGCAGAATGCCAAGTAGTATTGTACCAATATTCCGCTAAGGCCAGCCACTTAGACCACCTGGAAGGACAGGATTGTGTCATGCAACGAAGATATGTCTCAAGGCATTGATTTAGGCGCTCGGTTTGCCCATCTGTTTGCGGATGGTAGCTTGAGCTCATATTCAGTTTTGTATCTGTGAGCTGAAACAATTGTTGCCACAAAGCACTTGTGAAAATTTTATCTCGATCCGAAATAATGACCTTAGGTAACCCATGTAGCTTGTAAACATTATCCACAAAGACATTGGCAACTGTCATTGCTGTGTATGGATGAGATAATGGTAAGAAATGCGCATATTTCGTGAATTTATCCACTATGACCAGAATGCAGTCAAACTTGGATGATTTCGGCAGACCTTCAATAAAATCCAAGCTAATAATATCCCAAGCTTTATCTGGAATAGGCAGGGGCTGTAGCAGTCCTGATTGTTTAGTATGCTCAGATTTCGCTTGCTGGCAGACAGTGCAGTGGTTAACATAGTTGGTCACATCTTGCTTCAGGTTGGACCAAGCAAACAATGCTTTAATCTTGTTGTAAGTTGCAGTTATTCCACTGTGTCCACCAATACCACTAGAGTGTAATGCCAACATGACTGCTTGTTTAGCTTCATCATAATTACCGAGCCAAATCCTGTCTTGATATTTGATTACTCCATCATGTAATGAATATCCTTGAGAATTAGGACTCTGAAGACTGAGTTCAGTGACCAATTGCTTGGCGAAAGTATCATTCTGATAGCTTTCAATGACCATCTCCAACCACTTCGGTTTGCTGATAGACATAGCATGTGCTTCTTCATGAGTACTACATCTAGATAAGGCATCGGCTGCTCCATTAGCAGTGCCTTGTTTATACTTAATGACATACTGTAGTCCCAATAGCTTACAGAAGGCTTTATGCTGAATGTTGTTGGACAATTGTTGCTCATCGAGGTGAGTGAGGCTTTTGTGATCAGTGTATATAATGAATTCCATATGTTGCAAATAGGATTTCCATTTCTCAACAGCTAAGATTAAAGCCAGACACTCTTTTTCATATGTTGAAAGGGTCTGAGCCCTGGGGCAAAGAGCCTTGCTCAAATACGCAATTGGGTGTCCTTGTTGTGATAGAACTGCTCCAATCCCCAGACCTGAAGCATCTGTATGCAGACAAAATGGTATCTTAAAGTTTGGAAGTGCTAACACAGGAGCAGACATCAATGCCTGTTGGAGAATGACAAATGCAGTCTGTACAGTTGAGGACCACACAAATGGACTATTCTTTTTGAGTAATTCTGTCAAGGGCTTGCTTATGAGACCATAATGAGCAATGAATTTCCGATAGTATCCTGCAAGGCCCAAGAATGCTCTCAGTTGCTTCAGTGTTGTAGGTGTAGGCCAATTCTTGATGGCTTCAATTTTACGTGGATCAGTAGCTACACCATGACAGCTTATTATGTGTCCCAAATATTCCAAAGCCTGCTGAGCAAATGTGCACTTAGATTGCTTCACAAACAACTGATTTTGTTTCAATATGTTGAACACTTTTCTTAAGAGAGAGACATGCTTCTCCATAGTGTCAGTGTAAATCAAGATGTCATCCATAAATACAAGCACTCCTTTGCGCAACAAGGGAGCAAACAACATGTTCATAGCTTCCTGGAACGTTGCTGGCGCATTGCAAAGGCCGAAAGGCATGACTTTAAATTCCCAGTATCCATGGTGAGTCCGGAATGCAGTTTTAAATTCCTCCCCAATCAATAACCGTATCTGATGGTAGCCGCTGCGCAAATCCAGCTTGGTGAAATATTTGGAGCCATGTAATTCATCCAAGAGCTCATCTACAATGGGCAATGGATATTTGTTCTTCACAGTTATGGCGTTCAAATGTCTATAGTCGACACACATTCTCCATCCTCCATCTTTTTTCTTCACTAACAGAACTGGAGAAGCATATGGACTGTTACTTGGCTGAACAATTCCTCTATCCAACATTTCAGCGATTTGTTTCTCTATTTCATCCTTCTGACTAGGAGTGTATCTGTATGGTTTTCTATGGACTGGCACAACTCCCGGTAACAGTGGTATTTTATGATCAAATGGTCTCTCCGGAGGTAGCTGTGTTGGTTCTTGGAAAACATCCAAATGTTCCACAACAACTTGTTTGATACTGACAGGAACTTCTGGAATTGAATTTGTTTCTGGTGATAAAGATAACTGAACCAATTGTGCTACAGCACCTGTTTGCAATAGTTTGTTGAATTCTTTGGAGGAAACTGCAGGACAATGAGCTGTATTATCCTTAATGCCTCGGAGAGTTACTCTTTTCTGGTCAACAATAATTCTCATTTTCTTGATTTTCCAATCCACCCACATCGGACTGAAATCAGTTAGCCACTCCATGCCCAAAATTATATCGTAACATGGCAAGTCAAGTACTCTCACAGGAGTAGTAAATTGAACATCCTGACAACCCCACTTGAAGGCTGAAATTTGTTTGTCGCTCACCATCTTTGTACCATTAGCAATTGTTACTTGGACAACTGGAGCTTCAGCAACAGAGCAGTTCAGTAATTTTACCATGGATGAACTGATAAAATTCGCAGAACTGCCGGAGTCCACCAGAATCAATAGTTGTTGTTGCCCAACAAATCCTAACAAGCGCATTGTCTTCTTACTCATTGTTCCAGTGACTGCAGCAAAAGATAAACTATGCAACTGTTCATTTTCAGTTTCTGAAGCTTCGGAAGCAGAACCATCATCCTCTATATCAGTTGCACTGTCCAAGGGCAGAGTAGCACACAATTCCTCCATGACTGCTAAGGAAACTTGCTTGGGGCATTTGTGGGTGGGGTTGTATTTGCCTCCACATTTAAAGCACTCTCCTCGAAGGCGGCGCTGAGCTTTCAGAGCAGATAGTTTTGCTAGATTACTGCCGTCTTCATATGCATTAGCAGGAGCAGCTGCTTGAGGAGCTTCTGCTGGGTGTGGACCCAATTTGCCCTGGCCCGCATGATTATGCCACTTTTTTGGAGTGTAACTATAAGATTTGATTTCAGCGATCGCAGCTTCCTGCAATAGGGCAAGAGATACGGCAGCATCAACTGTTCGAGGCTGTTGTAATATAATAGCAGCTCGAATTTCTCTTTGGAGTCCTTTGAGGAATTTAGCAACAAAGAAAGTCTCATCTAAGGTGTGATTATGTGTCAACAGCTGATGCATGAGCAACTCAAATTCTTTGTAATATGACTCAACATCTCCTGTTTGTTTAATGTTTAGTGTTTCGTTCATGTGTCGGAAATACATATCCTTACCAAACTTCCGACAGATTGCTACACAGAGCTGAGCCCAAGTAATGACATCATGTTGCGCTTCATATGTTTGTAACCATAGTGCAGCAGAGCCAGAGAAATGAATTGTGGCATAGTCAACCATGTAGTCTACAGGAATGTTGAACATATGGAAGTATTTCTCCGCTTTTTCTTTCCAAATTTTAGGATTAGTGCCATCAAACTTAGGGAAATTGGTCCTAGGCATGCGAACATGAGATGAATTGTCACGATAAGCTCTATCAGTACGAGAACCACCAAATCCCTCAGTGCGAGCCAACTGATCAACAGGTGAAACGACATTCACTAATGGGAAAGGAGATTGAGACGCACCATTTGCCAGGACACGCTCATGAGCGGTGTCCTGGGGTTCATGTTCATCGCCGTGTCCATCAGGACGAGGAGTGAAAGGGCGAGTGGCAGGGGCCAAGCCTTCCAGAGACGAAAGTCGTGCGCCGAGACCTTCCACTCGGGTCTCCAGGTTGTTGACGACGCGAATCACGCACTCTTGAGATTTCAGTAGGCGATCCGCAGTGACGCGAAGCTCTTGACAAGCAGTAGCGTTTTGTGCTGCTGTGGTGTGAGCTTGCAGTGTCGCCTCGGCCGCCGTTGTGAGACTTGACAGCACCGTCTGTAGGCGTGCCTCCATGTCGGTCACTGTGGCTTGCGTCGCGGCCTGCTGGGCCTCGACGGCATTCATCCTTGCCGTCAGGCTGGGAACTCCACGCGTCGTGATGAAAGGTCCGGTCTACCGACGCCGGGATCAGCGAGTACTGAGGCTAGCCCTTTCCTCTGCAACCGACCCACACACCTCCAAGCTACACGGATTCAGCCTCGCGACAGGGATTTTACCTCTGCTGCAGGGGAAGCAACAGAAACCTTCTCGAGTCGCCGAATCTGTAGCCGAGCAAGCACCGCCGCCAAGTCAATCCACCACCCGCGCCGCCAATTAACGAGCAGCCGCACACCGCCGCCGCAATCAGTGAGAGAATCCGGGGATTTTACGAGAGAACCCAACCCAAATCTCGACACCAACTGAAACGCCTCCGCACCGAAGAGAGAGAAAAAATTCTGGCTATTTTTTTGTATGAAATTTCGGTGTTTAAGATAGGATCCTAAGATCGATAGGCTCTGATACCAATTGTAACGTTCCCTAACCTAATGGCAGCGCACCAAATAGGGATTTGGGGGAAAATCACTCAGGTCCATAGGGTTCAGCATAGCTGTCTTACAGAGAGAAGCAGGAGGAAGGAGGAAGACGAGTTCGACTCATATCTTATCCATAAACTGGCACTCACACCACACACGCTTACATAGCCCATCGTTGGCTGTCTTTGGACGCAGCCAGTTCGGAACACCGTCACGGGCCTTCAATGCCTAATGGGCCACTTGGTCAGACGCCACTTGTCCAGCCCGGTCTGCCACCGTGACAGTATATTAATTGCTCTATTTAAATAAATAGTTGCCCAACTATGTATGTTTATTGCCTAATACGAAAATTGATTTATTTGTTTTGGAGTTGCTTGCCGCTATTTTAAAGTTGCTTACTAATGTTGTGATGTTGCTTTCCCCTAGTATCAAAATTGGTTTTCATTCATATTGGGGTTGCAAAAATAAAAAGTTGTCCCTCTCTGTGAGATAGTTGCCTCTTATAGCAGATGGAATATTGAGAGAAAACTTGCCTACCACATTATTGTCACAACTAAAACGACAATAAAAGTTGCCTAGAAAATAAAAATAAAATGCAGCAACAACAACCAAGCTAAAGTTGCATCTACAATATATAAAAATTCATACAAGGCTACATATTTGCCCACTGCCAAAACTCAATGCCCCTAAAACATTGTCGTGTCCCTAACACATTTCTTGAAACCTATAATTTTCCTATAAGGCTACATAAGTTGCCTCTACAATGATTAATGTTGCATCCATAATGTCTAGCTGCCTCAAAACACTCCAAAGTTTGCCTAAAATCACTACTTAACTGCATGAAACAATAAAAAAATTGCCTAAGCAAATGATTTAAATAATTATTGCCTATAGGATAAAAACCAATCTCAAATTTGTGTGGCTAGTGCACGTGACATTATTGTGGTCCTAACTTGGAAGACCATCCATCGCCTTCTTTCTTCCATCCAATCAAAGAACACACGATCATGCTTGGATTAAAACCGAAAACAAAAACTACATGAATACTTGCTTGACATTAAATGCGAGAGAAAATAGAAAAAGGGTAAATGAATCTGACACACACACACCACCAAAAACTAGATGTAAACTAAAAAACAAGCATGAATTATGTCACCAAACAGGACATAATTCAAACCTAAAAAGCCACCACATCAACACGAACTACATGAATCTTCAAGCCTAGAACAACCACGGGCAGATGTTGCTGTGTCAGCATAACTCACATACACGATCTGCCTCCTGCATAAGACACATTCAACACCACTTAATTGCCTAAAAGCATTACTTAATTGCCAGAAAACACTACTTAGTTAGCTTTGCCCGAAGACACCATTTAATTGCCTGAAAAAGCATTACTTAGTCAAAAGCATTACTTAACGGTCAGAAAACACTACTTAGTCTTCATGGATGAAAAAAGTTGCCTAGAAAAAAGGAAAGAGGGAAGAGAAAAATGGGGATAATAGGGAGAAAGTGGAACCTAATTTGTTGCCCAGTTGTATATATTAGTTGCCTAATGTTACCAATTTGTTGTCTAAAAATATTCTAATTTTGCTCAACTTATAAATTTGTTGCCTAACTTCATATATTAGTTGCTTCTACCAAAATGTTTTTTAGTTGTCGTGGAGTTGCTTACCGTTGTTGTGAAATTGTCTAACTGCACACCCAATAATACTTACCGTCGTAGTGAAAGTTGCATGGTACGTGCCAGGAGCACATGCAACAGCTTAGCGGCAGAGCCGACCACGGCAAACTGTTTCGGCGAGTTGTCGGTGTTGTTTATGCGTCTTCATTTTTCATGTTTCTCTGCCATGTCCTTCCTCCCTGACGAGCATGAGCGGCCTCCGGCCATCCCCTCCTCCGTCGGTCATTCTCTGCGTGCTTGACAATGATTTAAATTTGCCTGAAAACACTACTTAGTTGTCTCGATGCACAATTTAGTTGCCCATAACATTATTTAGTTGCCTAAAGCACGTCTAAGTTGGCCTGAAAACCCTACTTAGTTGACTGAAAAACAACAACAAAATTCGAGACATTGATTCAAAATTTGCCTGAATTGTACAAATAGGTCCCTAAGTGAAAATTAAAAAACACAATCAAGCCCCCAATCGTTGGAGCAGCTAGCTACTACGAGCTCGCAAGTCGCAACGCAGTGCGCGAGGCCACCTGCAGAGGGAGGCCGGCCACGGCGGCAGCCAACAGGTACCAGTTCGGGCGCACGGCTCGGACGGCGGCCAGCGCGGACGCGAGCAAGGAGGTGGGGGGCCGGCCGGCGGCGACGACCTGCAGCGGCGTGGGCGGCGGCGGCGACCTGCAGGGTTGCGGCAGCGAGCAGGAGTCCCCACGTCTCTCTGCTTCCCAATTTCTCTTTGTTTGACCTCCTGTTAACGCTGCCTCGCAGCCGATTCCGGCCGCCGACGGCCTCCTTTCACTCTGTAGTCCACCAATGCTTAGTCGTCTAGCTCGTATCCCCTATTTTCCCAATTGAATTGCTCAACTCGACCATGATGGTGGCTTCTCGCCTGCAGGGCCGGCGGTGGCCTCGCGTTTGCGGGAAGGAGTATGGGCGGCGGTGATCTCGCCGGCAGGGAGGAGCAAGATAGGCGCCCGGCGTGCGGCCTCTCATCCGTGCGGGAGGAGCATTAGGGGAGGTGCGGCGTCCTTGCCCCGTTGAGTGGAGCAGGAGCGTCGCCTCCCGCGCCGGTGGGAGGAGTAGGCGCTCGATAGGAGGTGGATCGGAGTGGGTGTGGAGGTTGAAGATGAAGACTGTTCGCTCCGTTCGAACTTTGTCGTGTAGCACGGCCGTTCGACTCAACCAAATAAGGCGCGTGCGTAAGGAAGCATTTAGGTACAAATAAACATAAAGAGGACGCGGCTAGGGAGTGCCCGGGCATTGGTTTCCGCTCCGCGGTGCCCCACCCAAAAACGGAAAGAGTGGTCTCGCGCGGACCCGCGCGTCCAAAAAAGGAAAGATTACGAACCCGCGCGTCGTGTTTGGTTTTTTGTCGTTTCCCAGCAGCTCCAGCCCGCGCGCGGCGCGCCCACGACCAAGGAAAGCCCACACATTATAAAAAGTACATCTGGGGACGATCCCAGGCAACGCAAACCCTACCTGCTCTCCTCGCTGCTTTCTTCTCCTTCTCCTGTTATCTTCTTCCTCCAGCAGCAGCCGCCAGCCGCCGGCAACAAATTCACACACAGTTCACACAAAAACACACAAAAACGCAGCCCCAGCCAGCGATGTAAGCAGGTGCAGTAGAAAACCTCCACATGCAGTAAAAACTCTCCCCCTCAAACACCTGTACCCTCCCCCACAACCAAAAGCTCCATCTGCATCTAGAAGCACGAAATTCTTCCATGAGGAAGACTTCCAAGGAAAAAGGAACAAACACCAGGGGGCATCAATGCCAGGAACCCTTTCAGGTATTCCCACTGATTTTCAGATGTAACAGTTCAGTGAAAAAGGTTCAAAAGTAGAAACAACTAAACTGTCAGCACATAATTGCTGAAGAACACATGGTTCTGGGGTAGCATAGAAGCAGCATGAGATGGTTTATTTTGTTCTTAAAACTGGAAATTGAGGCAACTACATGTAAATCAGGAGCTAGAAATGCTGGAAGTTGCACAACACCATGAACTTGTAGTAGATCAGGAAACTTGGCACCTCATAGGCATGTAGATTTTGTACCTCCTCTGGACCTTGCACTTCTCCGTGTAATTTTGCTGTGAGATGAGCAAAAGGATCATGTCAGTTGCATGGTGAATATTTACAAAACATAAATCAGTAACAGAAACATGTGTTCATGAAATCAGCAACAACATAAAAGAACTTGGTACTTTTTGATGCATACATGAAGGGTTCCATGAGAAAAATAAAAAACATGTGCCTGATAAATTTATGGGTTTTCATGCAGAAAAATACATGGAATTTGCAGCTGGTGGTTTTGATTTGAACATTCCAGCTGCAGATGTCGACAGCGAGCCAGTTGTGCATGAAGAAGGCACACTTGATACTATATTCCAACCAATACAACCAATACAGACATCTCGCCAGACATCTACACCGGCGCGGGCACAGGGCAGACGCTATCTAGCGAAGATTCGGGCAGTGAAGATGAAGTTCAGTCAACGCCTAGCAGCAAGAATAACATCCAGACACCATATCCTGACATGATGTTTGATAGTTGGCAAGAAGTTAAATTACATTACAACAAATATGCCAAGCATGTTGGTTTCTCAATCAAAGCAAGTACATCTAGGCAATCAGCTCTAGAGAAGCAGAAAGACAAGTGCCTATTCGTGTGCAACAAAAGTGGAAAAATGTAAGACATCAATGAGCAGGCTGTGCCACCGGTGAGGGCAGCGAAACCGGAGCATCACGAAGAAGACAGACTGCAGGGAACGTCTAAGAGTTAAGAGTAGAGGGGATAAATGGCATGTGACCATGTTTGTTGAGGAACACAACCATCCATGCATCAAGAAGTTCAGTTTGAAGAGATACTTAAGGTCACATAGAGGCATTCCTAGAGAGGAGAAGGAATTCATAAAGTTGCTACATAAGGTTAACCTATCTGCTGGGAGGGTGATGTCAATTATGGCTGAGTTGTATGGCGCGCTAGCAAATGTTCCATATGTGAAGAAGGATGTTAGCAACTTCATGGCTACCATTGATGAAGAGATCACAAACAAGGACATGAAGATGCTGGTTGAGCAATTCAAGCTCTTTCAGAAAGATGATCCAGATTTCACTTACAAGATACATAAGGATCATGCTAACAGTGCAGACCGTATCTTCTGGGTTGATGGGGCAGCAAGGACTGCATACAAGACATACAATGACTGTTTGTCCTTTGACAGCACTTACATGACTAATCGGTACAAAATTCCGTTTGCACCTTTCATTGGGATAAACCGGTACGGCCATTCTATTCAGCTAGGGTGTGGGTTCCTCCGGCATGAGACAGTGGCTGACTATGTATGGCTTTATGAGGCGTTTCTTGAAGCTATGGATGGTGTTCAGCCCCAGAATTTCATTACTGATCAAGATGCAGCCATGAGGAGTGCCATCTTGGTAGTATTTCCAGATACATGGCACAGGAATTGTCGCTGGCATATCATGCAAAATGCGCAGAGCGTCTTGGGGAACTTTATGTCAAAACATGAGGAACTACGCCGAGAGCTAAATGAAACAATTGATCACAGCATGACTGTAGATGAATTTGAGACGAGGTGGACAGCGATGATCTTGAAGCATAATGTTGCAGATAATACCCACTTGCAAGATCTTTACGATATACGGGCTAGTTTTGTCCCAGCTTATTTCAGGAATCGCTTTTTCCCCTTCCTTCAGACTACTTCCCGCAGTGAGGGTTTCAATGCAGTTCTGAAGCTATACACTACCCCCAACAACAGCATCACACATTTCTTCCTGCAATATCTGAAACTACAGGAGAAGATAGATGTTGCGGATGATGCTGCTGAGTTTGAAATAGAAGATAAGGTACTTAGGGTCTGGTCAGATTGGCCTTTGGAGAAGCAAGCACTGGAGGTTTATACACGAGACATATACTTGTGTTTCCGTGGTGAGCTAAGGAAAGTTACATCATATAACGCCAACCATGTTGGTGGGCAGATATTTGATGTTGTTCCAATTGTAGGTTCTGTTTATGGGTATGGGAGGAGGAGTTACAGGGTGATGCTAATCCTGATGAGGCAACTTACATTTGCGAGTGCTCGAAATTCGACAGGGACGGGTTGTTGTGTTGCCATATAATGAGGGTCATGGTACAACTCGGCGCAATTGATTCTATACCGGCACAGTACATTCTACCTAGGTGGACAGCGCCTGAGGACGACATTGTGGCAAGAAAAATAGACTTGCCTGAGATGCCGCATGACAGGAAGTTGACCAACAAGGAGGAGAACCTTCTACGTTATGGGACACTATGCAATGATTTCACAGATGTTGCCAAGCTTGCATCACTAGTACAGAACGACACATCGGAAATGGGCCAAAAAACCCTTCGGCAATGGAGAAAGGGTCCGTGTCCCCGCCTCTGTCACTGATGTGAAGCCTCACAATGGCAACGGAGGAGATAAACCGTTTCTGATGTATTTAACATTAGACACGGAGTTTTGCTAATAACCGTTTCTAATAAGGGTTACAGGAAAACAAAAAAAAACACGGTTACGGGCTGTGCCGTCGATGGAGCCCCGCTCCATGCGACTAGACGGCCGCCCGGTCGTCACCGTATTCCTGTACGCCCTGCTTTACAAAAGTTCATCAGTGCGCGTGGCTGGAGCTCTGCTCCTATGTCTTCACGGCCGCCAGATGAACATCTACTGTCTTTCCTGCTGCGCAAAATGTACTGCTCCTGGTGACGGCACCGTGTATGGAGCCCCGCTCCTAGGTCTTCACGGCAGCAGTATCGTCACCAAGCATCCACCAAGCCCCTTGAAACAACGAATATTCTTTGTTAAAAACAGCAAACAAAGCTAATAAACAGAGCCAATAAGCAGTAAACAAAGCAAACCGAGCTAAATACATAGCTGAAGAGCTAACTAACAGAGCAAACCAAGCTAAATAAGTAGCTAACATAGCAAATACATAGCTGAACAGAGCTAACTAACAGAGCAACCCGAGCTAAATAAGTAGCTAACATAGCAAATACATAGCTGAACAGAGCAAACCGAGCTAAATAAGTAGCTAACATAGCAAATACATAGCTGAACAGATCTAACTAACAGAGCAAACTGAGCTAAATAAGTAGCTAACATAACAAATATATAGCTAAACAAAGCAAACCGAGCTAAATAAGTAGCTAACATAGCAAATACATAGCTGAACAGAGCTAACTAACAGAGCTAACTGAGCTAAATAAGTAGTTAACATAACAAATACATAGCTAAACAAAGCAAACCGAACTAAATAAGTAGCTAACATAGCAAATACATAGCTGAACAGAGCTAACTAACAGAGCAAACCGAGCTAAATAAGTAGCTAACATAGCAAATACATAGTTAAATAAAGCAAATCGAGCTAAATAATTAGCTAACATAGCAAATACATAGCTGAACAGAGCTAACTAACAGAGCAAACTGAGCTAAATAAGTAGCTAACATAGCAAATACATAGCTAAACAAAGCAAACCGAGCTAAATAAGTAGCTAACATAGCAAATACATAGCTGAACAGAGCAAACTGAGCTAAATAAGTAGCTAACATAGCAAATACATAACTAAACAAAGCAAACCGAGCTAAATAAGTAGCTAACATAGTAAAGACATAGCTGAACAAAGCTAACTAACAGAGCAAACCGAGCTAAATAAGTAGCTAACATAGCAAATACATAGCTAAACAAAGCAAACCGAGCTAAATAAGTAGCTAACAGAGCGGTCATTTACCTTAGGCGAGGCGGGGTCGCTTTCCGTCGCGGATTGCGTCCCAGGCGTCGGCGTCGGAGCCACTGTCAGAGACGTCAGAGGAGACCTCATCCTGCTCGAACACCGGAGCGTCCTCCTCCTCCTCATCCTCCTCCTCCGCCGCCGCCTCATCTGGCCCAGGTCCCTGGCTAGGAAGAAGAGAGCGGTCTGTGGCCGCCCGGAGCCGCGTCTGGAACAACGCCTCCTCGGCGGCTTCAATCGCGTGCTCGGCCGTGGAGATGCGGATAGCTCTCTGCATCGCAGATGCCCGAATGACACCCTCGGCGCGCTCGCGCTCAAAGGAGGCGCGAGAGAGGAGGAGACCGACCTCCAGATCCTCGTCCTCATCGTCCAAGGAGGACGAGATTCGGGCGTCGGTGGCCGCCGCCGCCGTGGATCCGGATGGGATTTGACGGCTCAGAATGAACTCGCGACCGCAGTCGCCGGGGATCTCGCCCCAGTTGTAGGGGAGATCCAGGCTGCGCCTCGGAGGGTGGGAGGAGGAAGATGCTCCATCCTGACTTCCGTCGGCGCCGGAGGGGTTCGCCATCGATGGGTGAAGTAGGAGGAGAGCGTGTGCGGCTAGGGTTAGGAACTGGGGAGAGTGAGACTGAGAGTGAGAGTGAGATACAGTACTGGAGTGGGAGATATTAATACCGGCACCGCTTAATGTGCCTTCACATGGGAAACGGAGATAGACCGATCTCCGTTTCTGATGTGGAAATATCAGCAACGGAGATATTCTTTCCTCCGTTGCCTATATATGAGCAACGGAGATCTTTTCAGCCTCCGTTACCATTGTGTCGGGCCCATCGACCGACTAGCGCGCGCGCACTCGTGGAAGCGCGCTGAGCTTATTTTTCCGTCGCCTAACTCTTGCCGTTGCCATATAGGGGTATCCGATGTGTCGTTCTGTACTAGTGCATGTACATCAGACAAAACGACGGCCCTTGCTGATAAGTACAAGCGTGACTTAGTCACTGCACTCAAAACTCTGAAAGTAACAGAATCAGCGAAGCGGAAAAACAAGAAGAAAGCTAAGCCAACTGATGGTGGGACACCTGAAGTGGAAATTCCTGATGTTGATGGTGAAGATATCATGGATCCTACAGCAACTACATCTAGAGGGCGTCCAGGGGAGAAAAGAAAGAAGTCAGGTCTCCATCTGAAGGCCAAGAAAACGTCGAAATGTTTCGTGTGTGGTTCACTGCAGCATACTTCAGGCGATTGCCCCTCGAAGCTCACTCCTAGGCCTGAACCCATGGAGCAGGATTTATTGCGGAATATGATTTGAGATTTCGAAAAGTTGTTTTCTTAGTTAATGGGAAACTGAATGCTAGTTGCAGCTGTGTAAAAAGTGATGGATTTGTGGTAAAAGAGATAACTAGTTCCCATCTTACAAAAGTGGCCAATCTATGTATGGTTTATGTACTTTGATGATGCGTAATGTAAAAACACTTCAGAATTTACATGTAGTTTGCATCATGCTATGTTCTACAGAAAAAAATAAAAAATTCAAAAATTGTGTAGATAGTACAAAAGCCCAGCAAAATGTACCTATTGTCTCCTCAGTTGGGGAACAACAGATCATGCCATGCAATCAAGTTCCCCTGGCAATCCAGCCACCTTCGCATTAGAAGTTTCCGCATATTTGGCAAATCCGCATGAGTGAAACCAGGAAGCATTCTCCTACCATCCCAGTATTCAATGAACAAGAGCATGAAGTAGCCGCAGTCGTCACTTGCAAGAAAGAAAAATAAAAGAGGGTGATCAAAAATGGTTCTAGCCCTGGAATGCAGAAAGAACATGGCAAAAACAAAAAATACAATTCGCAGGACAAAAAAAGTGCTGTAATTTACCTTGTTTTCTGCATAGGAGTCTCAATGAACTCTGTTTTCCATCTAGCAATGTTGATTTTTGATTCGCTATATTTCAGACCCCACATATGCTTGATTGCGCCAATAATGGGTACTGCATCTGTCATGAGGCTAGGAGTGCCCTTTTTCCTCATTGAGTCCATCACTTCAAATCTCTCTGCCTTTAGATTCAACACTATTAGGTAGTAGTGACCAATAAAGACTTTGTCCTTGCTCTTCTGGCGAGATGTCTCTTTGCCTGGATCAAGATCTTGCAGAACACTAAACATGATCTGCACCATTTGATACAAAAAAGGAAAAGAGAATGTCATATGCTTTTAACATATCCATGTGGATACAAAAATGATGAACTGGTCTAGAAATGGATGCTGGTCTGGAAATGGATGTACAAGTGACAACATTGACCATGTCTTTGTGATCAAGATGATTTCTAGGCGAGAACTCAAAAGCTCTCAGTATGGCACGGTCGAAAATACATGTCATGCTCCTCAACTTTGTCTGCGTACACAACCAAAAAGGAGGGGGAGGAAAGCACATTAGGGGATAACAACATCACATGAAAAAGAATAGAGAATGTAAGGTGGGCACAAGAGTACAAGCACTGTAAATAAAACCCGCCAAAATTGTGTAGAACACACAAACAACATCTAGCTAAGTGACTGATCATGTAATTTGTAGGGCAAAACCAATATCTAACAGGCTAAAATCAGAAGGGCAACTATCAAAACAAACTCTGATGTTCCATGTTAAAAAACACCAACATATGGTGTGAAAAGACAACAAACTGAGAACTACAACTAACTCATTTTGCAGGCAGAACTACAACTAAGTCATGTTTATCAAACAAAAAACTCTAAAAACTGTGTGTGGAAATACATGCTGCATATTGGAAAAAGTACAACAAGTAAAATGGTTTTGGAACTAACCGCAATACTAAGTGGCATCACAAGTTTCTTATGTTTTGCCATTTCCTTAGAAAGAACATGCAAAGCTAATTCACATGCAGAGTTGCTAAGCCAACCAGTGGGCCTGACGGAGTCTACCAAATCTTTCACGTAAATGAACCAAACACCATCATCAATGATCTTTTCTTTGTTGATTGCATGTGTAGTTCTTCCCCCATATGAACATAACTTGTTATACACTTCCAGTGTGGACTTTGAGGGAACAACTTTCTTCCCACCTTGCATGTACGGCGATTTCTGATTAGCTGCTGTCTTGACAAGTCTTTTCTGATGTGCTTGTGGAACTGGGGTGTAACTGTTTGGCGCAGACGGAGATAATGTAGACTCTTGTAACCTTTGGCCCTTATCAACAATTGGTGTCTCTGTTGGCATCGGGATAGTAGCGTAAATCTTGTCCAGAGAATCTCCACTGTCTTCATGGCTAGAAATCACAACAATCTCTTCCTCATCAGCAGCTACTTGTTCATTTGCAACAGCTGGGTCTGGTGAGTCGTCGAGCCCAAGATCAAAGGTGCGGCAGTCTTCTATTAGTTCTCGTCGTCTTCTCTGCTCTTCAGTTTCTGATACTGGGTCAGTTGTCCCAAATTCTAGATCAAGCTTCCTGCTTGTGTTATCCTTCATTAATGGAGGTGATGGCTGGCCCTGTTGAACATCCACTATCTTTGGAGACAGGTTATCCATGTTCCTGCCTGCCCTTACTTTCACAGTAGCAAACCGTGTTCGCCTTTGTGGGCTTTTCTTTGGGATGCCACTGGTACCTACATCCCAGTGTCGATGAACTTCATGATGATTCTCCTCAACTGGTGCCTTTGAATCTTTGCTTGACAGGTTCTTCAGGAACTGGGCCAGACCATCCTCAAAACCAGTGCACATCTCAGTGAGAGCTACTCTGTATTTTGCCAATTCCTGTTCAACAATAATTTTACTACACTTAATGCTCAACAAGTGACATTCAAAAAAAACATGTAAAAATAAAAAAGAATGAAAATCACCAAAAACACATGTGTTCTGCAAAACTTATGTGGAAACTGACATGGAGTTTACACACAAAAAATACATTATGGTTGACTGAAAAACTACGTGCGATAATTCAAAGCCTGACATGTAGTTTACATATAATTTATACAATGTGGTTCTTTAAAAACTACATGCGAGAAATCAGTAAAACCTACAGGCAACAATTCAGAAAAAACAGTACAAACAACCAACAATAAACAAAGGAGATGGCCTCTTACGTCTTCTGTGAGATCACCCGGGACATGGTTTTTTATAAACAAGTCAAGAACTGAAGGTCCTGCTGAGAATAAGGTCATCTTCATCCTGAAACATGCCTTCAACTGCAACCAAAAAAAGAAGAAGTAAACAAGGACAGATGTTTAGTTTGAATGCTTGAATAGCAACTAGTCATGGTCGGCGCAACAAAAAAATGCAATCTAGATAGGAAATGAGCATAGGGATAGGTAAACTTACAGGTAGCTTTCCAAAAGAACCATCGCTATTTGTATTCATTTCAACCACAAGCCTAACCAGCTTGTTTGTCCATACACATATTCGAGTGCCGTCTTAAGGCACATGTATTTGATCTGTTTCAAGTGAATCAACATAACGAACCTGCACAGAAAAATAAGAAAATGTCTTAGATGGCGCTTTACAACACTACAAAAAATGTCAAGTGGTTCAAAAAAATCACACACAACAAGAAAAAATGACAAAACCTAGATCAGGAACATTAACTTACCATCAGATATGGCATGCAAGCTTTGAACCAATTTTTCTTCTCCTTTGCCCTTGCAGTCTGGATCATCATGTCAAGGATGAACTTCGGCCAGTTTAGATTGCGGATACCTTCTGTGTTGACCAGAGAGGGGTAACATCTTGGGCTGATTCCAGTGGCGGTAGTTGGAGCAAAGACTGCGCACGACAAGTATATGCAAAATTTCCTTAAAAAAATCTGGCCAGGAGGATGGTTTGGTCCTAATTCTCTTTCAAGCCATGCAAGGGATGGTTGCTTCGCATTTTTGACCCCAAACATATCAAGCATTGTTCTTGTAGCCTTAGGATCCATGTAGTACGAAATAGGCGTGCTGCCCATCGGCACTCCAAGAACACGAACGACTGAATGTAGATCGTTTGGAACCCTGCCTCTGGCACCGAAATCCAGCTCGCAAGTCTGTGGGTTGAAGCATCCCATCAAATATTTGCACAGATCAGGAATTAGCTTCGAAACCTTCCACTCAAGAATGTCCCCCAAATTTGCATCAGATATAACAGCACACTGGTCCGTGGTGAAAGATTTGCATACTCTAAATATCTTCATGGGAGATGCACGGTTGAAATTCCCACTCTGCCATGTAAAAACAAAGAAATATGAGTTTCCATTTGTATGTTCCAAACTTTACTACATGCAAAATAAACTCAAAAAAGGAATAACTATGAAGAAGCAAAGAAGGCAAGCAAGTACATTGTTTTTATTCTCCTCTTCAACTCCTTCGTTTTCTAGAACTTGCTTGTCAGTTTGAGGAGGTGGGGCATCATTCTGATGTGGGGGTGGAATGTCCTCCATATCATCTTCAAGTTGAGGGTCTACAGGTTCATCTGGGGATCGCACTTTCATTCGCAGCCTTGCCTTCATCCTTTTAAACCTTGATGGTCCATTCTTGGGCAAACTTCCCGGTGTCCGGGAGCGTCTCCTAGGTACAACTGGAATCATCATATAGGTCTGCAGGATTCCCCCAACTGAATACTGAAAAGATAAAGCATGTTACTGAAGCTACATTATACAAAATGCTAAGTGCAATTTTTAAAAAAACTTGTGGAATCATCAAGAAAAAAATACATGCAGCAGGTAAAAATAGAGAAAATGGAGCATGGCATGAGGTGTAAATCCTACTTATGCAGTACAGGTGATGCTGGGGATAATGCAAATAAAATAACAGTAGTAACTAACAAAACTACAAGCACTGTAAAAAGCAAACCCCGCCAACATTGTGTAGAACACACAAACAACATCTCTAAGTGACTGGTCATGTAATTTTTAGGGCAAAACCAATATCTAACAGGCTAAAATCAGAAGGGCTACTATCAAAACAAACTCTGATGTTCCAGGTTAAAAAACACAAACATATGGTGTGAACAGACAACAAACTGCACTCAGAACTACAACTAACTCATTTTGCAGGCAGAACTACAACTAACTCATGTTTATCAAACAAAAAACACTAACAACTGGGTGTGGAAATACATGCTGCACATAGGGAAAAGTACATTTATCTGAATTTCTGAGATACTACAAACACCATTAATAATCCATTTGAAGGGGTAGAACTACATATCATACTATCACGAAGATGTGAACTATAGTCATAGAAATTGATGCGCTAGGGAGATTTGCACCCACCCTGTCCTCACCACAAATGCTTGCTAGTCGTACTGCCAGAGAGCCTCCAAATCCTGCAGAACAAGCACAGTTCAGGTTAGAATCCAGATTTCAGACACAAAAACACAAAAACGCCAAAAAAAATCGAGTAGCTAGGGTTCTAGTTTGACCAACGTAGACGAAAATAGAGGGGATCGAACTCGATCTAGTTCAACAGAAGGAAACACTGCGGTGCTGCGCCACTTCGTGGCTGGCCCGAGAAGTATCCAGGTAAGGAAACCACTCGCTGCTCCGAGCCAAAACCAAATCGAGATCGCGGAGTAGATGCAGTAGCTCTACGCAGACGTCCCCCGTGTATGTGGAGGTCAGCTCCGGCGGAAACGTTGGCGTCGGAGCTCGATTCGATAGCGGGAGCTGCGGTGAGGAACCACTCCGCTGCTCCGAAAAAACCAGATCGAGCGCGACAGTTCGCTCGAGGAACTCGCAGGGACAATCCCTCCGCAGTTTGGAGGTCAGCGCCGCCGGGAATCGCCGGCGATTTAAGGGCGAGGAAGCCAGCGAGGAAGCGACGGAGGAGCTCCGCCTCGCGGGATAGAGGAGAAAGGGGAACGGCTCGCCTGCCGAGTTTGAACAGCGGTTTGTTTTGTCGGGACGTGGACAAGCGCAACGCATCACTCCACGCCGCACGATCCTGATCCGACGACACGCGCGAGGGGGCACCGTGTAAGCGCGAGAGAGTGCCCAGGCACGGAATAGATTTTGCGAAACATAAAATATGCCTTGTCCTGCATAATGGGTAGGAGTGTGATCAAAACTATTTCCTAGAGTTAAAAGTTATTTCAATTGTTTCTTGACCTTTATTTTCATGCCCATATGGGGAGGGTTCGACAGTTTTACTCGTGAATGATGTCACAGATGTTTATGTGTGTTCCGAACATGTGCAGGATTTGTGTGCGTGAGGGGCTTTGATAGAACATCTAGAGCACCAAGATCACTGTACGCGAGGCTTCACTTTCCAGCAAGCAAAATTACCAGGAATAAAAAGGCTGCGGCTACAGATGATGAGTAGGCCGTATGAATGGCCTTATGCCTCTGTGAACGTTCCGAACGTCAGCCACTCGCGAAAATTTGCGAAGCTGGCGTTATTCAGCAACATGATCCATTACTTCAGCTTGTGCTGTTTGGTACCATTCAAGGAGCTCAATGCAGCCGATGGGGAGAACTGAAAGTCTGTTGTTTGGCCATTCTGTTTCGTAGTCTCATGTGACTTGAACCAACTGTTGTACATGGGAGACGTCATCTAGTGAAAGTTATTCATTTTGTTCAGTAATTCACGTGAACGATGTCAAACTAGTCGTCAATTATTTCATTGTTTCATTGATGAGGCCGTTTGGCTTTTTACTCCTGTTACTTAGATACGGCGACGTCAGAATTTAATGGAAAGGGTGAACTTGTGATGTGATGTTGAGACATTTATGTCCACAAGTATAAGATAGAAAAAGTTTGCGCGATAACATTTATGCTTTCAATTGGTTTACATAGGAAAGAAGGATTTGCAACAACAACAAAGGCGCAGGTGGAAAAAGTACTTCGTTGTTTGAACAATAGATCTAGTGTTACCCTGGTTTGGAAGGTTAATTCTTCTAGATGGTACCTAGTGGGGGTTGGGACGCTCATCTTTCTCACGTTCCTCCCTTCTCGTCTTAAACTGATACGTTGTGCCTTGTCTTTGTTCTGATCGGATGGTGTCGAAGGCTCGGAGGAATATGTCGATGCAGTGGGGAAAAGAGTTGTTTCTGCTGACATGATTATTTTACTTTTGTTTTGCTCCTTGTCAGGTGCAATGAGTCCTCCGCTTGACAACCCGGTCGCTGACAACGGCAACAGATTTCGCATACGGCGGCAAGCAACCCCCGGTGGAATGATCATTTGGTTGATGTCTTTTCGCGACTTGGCGGCGTGGCTCTCGCATGCGGCATGTCGAGCTCCGAAATGACGGTGCCTCCTCCTCTTCTTCTCCCCTCTTTGTTTTCCCAAGGATAAAATTAAGCCACCTTGCCTGCTCTTGATTAGTGGTGCTCTCAAACAGGTAGTTAGCTAATCTAGAGGAATGTTCTTGTAACATATGGAATATCCATTTGTTGTGTTCTTATCCTTAATAACATTTACATTTGCACCCCTAACATTTGAGAATGAGAAAGACTAACATGTAATAACATTTGTACTTTCGAGGCTTTTCCTCTTCCAGCTTCTCCTTGGAAGGCGTGTTATGGCGAGCCTGATTTAGATTTTTCGGGCCCATGGGAGTGGCCCCATGTCTTCTAGCTTTTTTTAGGACTTCTAGGACTCAAATTAGGGTTCCGTCTATTCTGTGGTCTTGTTTTGAGTTGAATTGCTATTCGCGACACTCGTCCTAGTTTGGTCTTGGGTTTTGGATTCCATGGCGCTTTGTGTTTTTTGTGAGGTTGATCGGCGTTGCTTCCTTCTTCCCCTGTTGGTTACTCTTATCAAACAAATCTATCGAGGGTTTACATTTGAGGTAAGAGAGTTGTTTGACATGACATATATAAAATTTACATCCCGCAATATACTTGTTTCAACGTGGTGTATCTTAGCAATGTTGTGTATGTTGATACCGATTTGGAGGTAAAAAATGTTAGTTTTCTCTGAAGTAAGGCACGATACCGAGCTAGCTACTCCCTCCGTTCCAAATTAATTGACTTCCATTTGTGCAAATATGGATGTATCTATACATGTAACATGTCTAGATACATCAACATGTGAACAAATAGAAGTCAATTATTTTGGAACGGAGGGAGTAGTTCTAAAACATATCCCAAATTTATAAAGATTAATACCTGTTGTGTTCACCAAATTTTATGTGATGATTGAGGATGATATCAAATTTACCCAGTTTACTCGTCAAATGAAAGATTCATCATTTCACATCTTAAGGATGTTTTCAAA
This sequence comes from Poa pratensis, assembly GCA_947311845.1. Taxonomy (NCBI): domain Eukaryota; kingdom Viridiplantae; phylum Streptophyta; class Magnoliopsida; order Poales; family Poaceae; genus Poa; species Poa pratensis. The sequence continues at coordinate 34,463,151 of CAMZMU010000074.1, forward strand.
GAAAATTGTGAGACTGACTGTTTTGGCCCTTTTGACCCAAAAAATCTCCAAGTATGTCCACAAGTCGACACTGAAGACTGAATTCTCGAGCTCGCATATTTCCAGTTAATTTGGCGCATTAAGATACTTTAAGCAATTTTTCGATTTTGTTTCTAGGATTTCGTTTTTTTTTTTTTGGCTTGGCCAGTCCAAAACAGCTTATTATGAGCCCACCTATCGACCATTGAACTCATTTGGGGTGAACTCAAGATATGTGTTGGACTTAAATGTGAATTATGGTTAGTAAAAAAATGTGAATTATGGAGTTTCAAAAACAAAAACGTGAATTATGGGGGCGAAAAGAGTGTAAAACATACTCTTATTAGGGCGTAAAATCGCGATTTCTGACCCGTAAATGTTCCCATAAATTACTACGTATATGCAGAGCTTGTATCGTACATCTATTATGCATCGTAACCTATACGTACTCTAGATTGCAGGATATCATGACCGTGTCTGATAGGAGATCCAATCGGAACCTGAGCAGTACTATATCGGGTCGTTCTCTTCTTTCCTTGTCTGGCCCTTTAAATACGGGAGCCCCCGCGGTAGCCGATCCATCGAAAGCGAATAGCTAGACATGATCGAGGATGACTGCATCGAGAACGGCGTCCCTCTCCCCAACGTCAACTCCAAGATCCTCGCCATGGTCATAGAGTACTGCAACAAGCACGTCGCCGGCACTTCCTACGGCGAGCAGGACGACCTCAAGAGCTTCGACCAGAAGTTCATCGAGGTGGACCAGGCCACGCTGTTCGACATCATCCTCGCCGCCAACTATCTGGACATCAAGGGGCTCCTGGACCTCAGCTGCCAGACGGTGGCCGACATGATCAAGGGCAAGTCGCCAGAGGAGATTCGCAAGACGTTCAACATCGCAAACGACTTCACGCCTGAGGAGGAGGAGGCAATCCGTAAGGAGAACCAGTGGGCATTCGAGTAGACATCGTAGGACATAATTTGGTCTTTTTAATCTCATGTTGCTCAATTACTATTTCAACGTTTTTATTGTTTAATTAGTTATGCTATTTTGCTTTTGTCATCTAGATCGATGAAAACTATTTGTCAAGTATACATATTGGATATATGTGAGATATACGAAGCAGAATTAATTATATGTAACTTATTCGTATGATGTTGCTTGCCGTTTCAAGCAAATCATGCAACTACTAAATTAAAAACGATCTTTGTGACACATGAGTTCTCTCCTCTGCAAGAACTCGACAGGAACTCATCGACCCGTAGCCATATTTCCTTCTGCGGTGTGATTTACATGTTAATAGTGTCAACATCTACGAACTATCACCAAAACTTCAGAGTTTATCCAAGATGATTAGGCTTTGCATCAGCTACCATTACATCAAAAGTCCATTTGTTAACCCCTCACAATTTTTTTGGACGATTAAACATTCAAAGTCTTATAGTCCGAATTTAAGCCAGCTGAAATTAATCACATTACAGTGTTTTGTTTAGCTCTTACAATCTTACTCAATTTGGCTAGCTTTACATGACGTAATACTGCAAGCAAGGCAAAGACTATAACACTAGTACGTTCAGCTACTGATCTGCTTGGAAAGACATGTTGCTGGAAGAATGAACCTTCTCAGAAATCATACTTGATAACTGACAAGCTAAACATGCATATTATCATAACAAAGAAGCTTGATGTGTTTTGCTGAAACGCTGAACTAATGCTAGCGACATTCAACAGACTGCTTGAACTACTTATTGACATAATTTGGACTATACCCAAATTGAGCAACGATCTCACAGACTAAGAATATTCAGAGTACAAGTATGGATCATGTTGGCAAGCAAACATGAACATGATCCACTGAATTTGTCAAGAATATTTTCCAGGGAGAAACAACGGCGACCTTACAAACATGCAGGTGAATAATCCTGAATGGTGCTACAACATGTGGCCTGAGCAATTAATATTCTCCACTGAACTTTGGAACAAGTGAGTTATATCCAAAAAAAAAAAGTCGATGGCAACTCATCGATCTGTAACCATATGTCCTTCCGCGGTGGGATTTACATGTTGATAGTGTCAACATCTACAAACTATCACCGAAACTTCGAGTTTGCCGACATGATTAGTCTTCTCAGCAGCTACCTGTAAATCAAAATTTCATGGATTAAACATCGGAAGTCCGTTAATACAAACTTCAAATTAATTACAGTACAGTTGTTTGTCTAACTTGTATAATCTTAGTCTAATGGATATGACTTTAGTCAGAAAAGCAGTGATGAGATGCTGGGAAGACTATATGTTGCTTGAAGAATATTCATTATCAGAAATCATGCATGATAATTGACAAGCAAAACATGCATATTATCATAAAATGATTACTGACAACAGAGAAGCTTGATGTGATTCTGTTGAAGTGTTGAACTAATGCTAGTGTCATTGAACAGACTACATGGGCTACTTATTGGTATAATTTCAACTAGAACAAAATTGAGCAACAATCTCACAGACTTAGAAGATGCACAGATTACAAGTATATGGATCATATTTGCAAGCGATTATATTTCAGCAAAGAAGTTCTCACCTAGTTTATATCTATCTTCAGCTCAAAGAGATCACTTGAAACTGTACTCTGGTTGCACTCAGAAACGATCCCCTCGAAATCAATAGCTGGATTTGAAACAAAAACAAGCAGCGGCTTCTTTTTGGGAACAGGCAGTGGCTCATTCTTGCCCTCCAGTATACCTAGAACAGTCCTCATGACAGGCCTCTCTTCTGAAAACGGATTCACACAGCTCAAACCTAGAAGAAGCAGCCTCATCATTTGCTCTGTGTCATACTCCCCATCCAGGCTTGTATCAACAGCATCCAGAAGCTTGCCTTTAGAGTGCAAATTCCAAACCCAATCGACAACATTCAACATGTTCATACTGCCAGGTGCTTCTCGCTCAATTGGCCGCCTTCTTGTGCATATCTCCAGCAGCACAACCCCATAGCTGTAGACATCACTCTTTTCTGTGGCTCTCCCCATCTGGAGGTACTCAGGAGCAAGGTAACCAACAGTCCCCGCCGCCAAGGTTGACCGAGGGCTAGTATTCGGATCCTTCAACCTTGCAAGCCCAAAATCCCCCAACTTGGGATTGAAATGTGAATCCAGAAGTATGTTACTGCACTTGATATCCCTGTGGATCACCTGCTGCTCAAGTTCTTCATGTAGGTATGCAACCACAGAGGCAATGCCGACGGCCACATTGTAGCGCCGAGCCCAGCTGAGAGTGAGAGTGGGATAACGGTGGACACCTGAACAAGAGTGGAGAGCCATGTCCAGGCTGCCATTTGACATGAACTCGTACACAAGCAGCAGCTCGTCCTCCTCGGCGCACCACCCTTGCAGCTGAACCAGATTGGGGTGCTTCAGGTCGGCAATTATGGTGAGCTCGGCGGTGAACTCACTGTGGCTCTCCCTGGATTGCTTCGAGCGCTTGACTGCATATGTGACCCCAGAGCGTGGGCAGACCGCCTTGTACACAGTACCGAAACCACCACTGCCAACCACCAGAGAAGGATCGAATCCCTTCGTCGCCGAGGAGAGATCCTGGTACATGAACTGCCTTGGCTCGCCCGCTGCTTTTGCTCTGACACCGTCGTTGAACCCCGCGGAACGAGACCTCCACTTCCTCAGAAACATTACCGCAAACACCATGACTGCACCGAGAAACACGATGGGCAGGGGAATGCCCAGCCCCAGCGCGAGCCTTCTGCGGCGCCCATGCTTACGGCCGCCCAACGGGGGAGCGCTGCGGACGGTGTCGGAGACGCTGTGCGAGGACCTGGACGCCGCGAGGTCGACGGCGCGCACCCCGCTGGTCTGGAAACTCCAGCTGTGGATGGCGAAGCCGCCGTCGCTCCCGTTGTTGTCGGCCGAGCAGGAGACCTGGAAGCCGACGAACATGAGCTCCGCGAAGCGGGCGGCGAGGGCCGTGGAGTTGGCCACCACGAGCGCGGGCATCGCGGGGCGCAGGCTGGCGTGGCTGAGGAACACCTCGAGGCGGGCGCGGCGGGCGTCGTAGACGAGCCACGAGCCGACCTCGTTGCCGTTCCGCAGGTCCACCGCCCCGGTGGAGTTCCCGGCGACGGGCTCGCCCGCGGAGGACGCGTAGACGCGGTTCCTAGGCGCGTCGAAGGAGACCTCGAGCGGGACTGGGAGGGAGCGGTTCGCGCCCTCGGCGGCGGCGAGTGGGTCGGGGAGGAGGATGAAGGAGAGGCGGGAGGCGGGGCGCGCGGAGGCCGGGGAGGCGAAGAGGAAGGAGGTGGAGAAGGAGGCGTTCGCGGGGAACGGGAGGGGGAGCGGGAAGAGGGCGTGGGAGGAGGGCGGCGGGAGGGACACGGAGGCGGCGCGGAGCGAGGCGGCGCCGAGGAGGGTGAGGTTTCGGAGGGAGAAGGACGGGAAGGAGAAGGCGACGGGGGTCGCGGCGGCGGGCGGTGGCTGGATGGGGAGGAGGAAGAAGACGACGGCGAGGAGGTAGAGCGGAGGTGGCCTCCGTCGGGCCATGGCCGTCGGACGACGGGAGAGGGCGGTGGTGGAGACGGTGGCCGGTGAGGCGGTGAATGATCAGGTGAGAGAAGGCATGGGTTTATTGACCGTGATGTGATGACGAGAGCGAGCGACACGAAATAAATGATGAGCAAATGATGGGAAAATGAGGGTCTCGCTATCTGGTGATGAGCAAATGATTGCACAAAGTGCAATGGCACCAATGTACTACTGTACACGTGTAATTGCATGCAGACAAAAACACAATGGCAATAAATACAAACAAAAAAGTGAAAGCCCAAATTGCAAAACATGTAAAAAGTAATCAATAAATAAAGAATGCCTCAAACTTCACAAAAAAATACTACAGCTTCATAGAAGTGACTAAAACTGAAACTTCACAAGAATGATTGATCCATTATTGATAAAAATAACTTCAAATAAAATCATAGGAATAGAAAAAAACAAGGGATTCTAAAAATGTAGGAATAGAAAAATCATAGGATTGCAATGACATGCCGGCTCCAAATCTACATGATTTAATATGCACAAATTTTTGTTTCATTCCACCACAAAAAAACAAAGGATTCTGAAAAGAGGTTTTGAGTCGATGTTAGATTTCCTATGAAAACTAGTGCAAATGATTTCTGAGGAAAAAATCCTATGGGATTTAATACTATGAGTCATATAACCAACATAGAAACAACTCCTATGGATTTGAATCCTACAAAATTTCTATGCACATCCTTTGAAACAAAGAGGCCTTACAGCACTACAAACCAAACCTTTAGTCGCGGAAGAGGATTAATATGTTGTTTCATGACTAGTCATTAAGAGCAATAAGAGGTATTGGAAAGACGTGTGAATTGCAGGTACAACCGTACAAGCACGTAGGGAATACAAGATGAAAGGCAGAAAACCAAAAGTGGTAATTAAACAAGTACTCACTGGGTTCCCAATTAATTGGCTTTATAGCTTTATATCAATTCAGACTTTTAAAATTTGACCAAATCTAGCGAAAATGTGTCAATATCACAACATCAAATATATATAGTATGGACATATATGTGACGATGTATCTAATGAAACTAATTTGGTGTGATAGATATTCAAATATTTTTCTATGGACTTAGTCGAACTTGACTTAGGACAAAACTAGACATTCAATTAATTTGGAATGGTGCACTACGTTTATAAGGGAGTGCCTAAGCACCGAAGGAACAGTTCAAACTTTGAAAGTTCAGGTGAATTTGGTAACTATCGGGATCCAGTAATAGTTGTCATTGAAGGTTATCAAAACGAGTGTCCTGGGTAGGGGCAAGGATTGGCGACTTTGCGAAAACCAAAGTCAGATGACTTTGACAAGTGGGGCCTAATGTGAATGATAGCCTAATGTGGTGGACCTGATTTCATTCATGTTCTATGGAGCCTTCCTATTTTTAATATTCTGATTTAGTCTCAGCTTAATTAGGAAGAAATGCGGTTTCAAGATATACTCGGGCATCAGAAAGGGTTTCAGTTAGCTGAACCGACCGCTTTTCCAGTTTGAGACGAGTGCTGTTCCAAGGAGACCAGCAAATAACAACATTTATTTTCCTCTATACTTCCAGAAAATGCAAGATACGCGACACTTGACGAAGAAAAAAGAATTACATAGTATTTGAGGAGAATACATTGACGTTTAATTACTTCTGTTCGTCACAATTGCACTTTAGTTCAGGATGAGTAATAACTACCAGGCCCAACATACACCTGAACTCACACAAGCTGTAACATGTGAAAAATAGAAGCGCTGGTTGTTCATTTGAGAAGAGATCTTGTTCATTTGAGAAGAGATCGTGCAAAGTGTTCCCTAGCTGTGGCCAGAGCTTGAGATATCGTCTGCAAAAAGAGCAAACAGCCGATGCATGAGAAACATTATGAGATCTAATATGATGGTAACTCACAGAGGATTGCACACGATGGAGGTACAGATAAGTACCTGCTCGGAGAAGGGGACTGAACCGTCAGCAGCATTGGTCGCAACCTTCCCGGCGATGGTGTTTGCATCTGTCTCAAGAATTATGCTGGGCAAGTACAGAAACAATCGCCTAGTTTCAGATTATTTGCAATAGTTTGAAAGGCACAGACACTGGCTACAAAATCACAAGAAAGTTTACTGTTCTAATGGGATGAGGTCTTAATTAGATGATGTTAGAATCAACCAAACTCTATGCTTTACTAGTTGGATAGTTGCAATTATGCTCACTCATTTCAGGGCCTTATTTCGAACACTGGAACTTGAACTGTACCCTGTGAAACTCTTGCCTTCAGAATTGGGGCTAAAGCTATCTCTGTCAACTATAATTTGAAGTGTTCATTCTAGTAAAAAAAACTCTACGAGAGCTCCAGAAAAATGAACACAAAAACAAGTCAAAAAGTAAATAATACTCTTAAGATAAACATGCAGAGTGATGTTAAAATAGCGCAAGAGTACTATGCCCAACAAAACATTCATGTAGGCGGAGGACTCTGAAAGAGCACATATCCAAATTTAGCATAAATCACAAGAAATCATTACCCGCCATCAATAATCTCGTCAATGCAGAGAAGTATCAAATCCAAGTTCTCGAGTGCAGTCCTCTTCTCAACATCACCCCTAAAGCACAGTAAATTGCACCATGAACCGGGCTTCCTTGCAAACTATGTAACAAAATACCAGTTCATGTAGTAACACTAGAACAAGTATACTACCTGAGTAGAAGACCAACAGAATCAGCAAAACCCTGGAGTACATTTGATATGATGAGTTCATTCTCATCATCTCCGGCAGTGACGAAAAAGTGAAGATCATGTACAAACTTGTAGACGATAATATAGCCATCAAGCAATGTTATCTCAGCTGCAGAGGATCAAAATAGATGCCAAAGGTAAATAAAAACTAAAGTTAAGCAACACAATAGTTGATACAGTTGGACATAAGTATAATAATGAACAGAAACCTGAAACTTTTCACTCATCCAACAATTAGCCTTTCACGGTCATTAAACACTTAGGCTTCCTCAATGCAACTTATACTAGCATAGTATGTGCTAGCAACAGTAAACTATCATGATTCGTTTGTGAAATACTTTCATTTAAGCTAATACCCCTTGTTTGGCTTACATGAGATCCAAATACATAGCATAAACCAGTGAGGTGTTAAATATTGTCAACAAAACTAAAAAAAAATCTCCTACCAAATAGCTAAGAAACCAATAGAGGAGCAATCACGGTTTACTTTATCATTAAGGAACCATGCATATTTAATAGTGGGCTTTAACCAGCCGAGCTTAGATACGTGTATAATTGCATTTATATCTGTGCTACGGAAATGGTATGATGGGAAATCACAAACTACACAGCATGAATAAATTACCTTCAGAGCGCGCATTTGTCTTCAAAGTTTTTGTGAAGACAGACTTTTCAAAGGTGAGCCTTGATGCATTACTCGGCCAATCATCAGAGAAGTACTTCACAGCAACACGCTTCCCCTCAGAATCCAGTAGAAAAATGTTCTTTACCGAAGGACAAGATTCCTGTGTAGACGTAATGGATCATTATAAATAGTTAAATACAGAATGCATTGTCATCAGTATAAGTACTTCAATGCAGAATGTGTCATATGTCAGCAATCAACATTTTACTTAGCAGGTTACAAACTAAGTATTCCATGGTATTGTCTCTTCCTTCCTAACATTTATCATCAAGCTATCAACTGTAAATCTGCTTTCAAATTCAAAATTCTTAATTATGATACAGCAACCGAGACGGATCAACTGGGAAAGGTCCGGGCTACTCTACGTGGAATGGACGAGCTTTACAGAAAGGAATGTGTTAATCATAAATAATGGCAATATAATTTTCATCACATCGCACCCCCTAACATTTCTATCTGACAAATCGACTGATCAGCCATTGGGACCCAAATTTACATGCGCAAGATCACCCTCGGTACAGTGAACGCTTCATTCGAATGTAAATACATAGCCAGAATGTAACAGCAGCTGCAAAGAATCTGCGAACCTTGGAGAATTCCCCCATGGCCTCCTCACCAGCTCCTTCCTTCAGCACAAGCTTTTTTTCCCTGACAAAGAAAGAAACGTATCCAGAGGTAAGATCAACAGCAGCTAAAGGCGCCGCAAAGGCCGAGCCCGGATCCGAACGCCCCTGTCTAGTCAGATCCAGGCTAAAAAACAAGCAACGAGAAATCTCGAGATGGCTGACAGGCGCGCGGATCACACGCATCGGGTCGACCGCAGAGAATTCTCTATGATGGAGCTGGGAGAGATCTGGAGAGGGAGGGTTTACCTGGAAGAGAGAGAGGGAGTGATCCGGAGAGTGGGAAAGCTTTGGTTTCTTGGTGCCCGCGAGATCTGAGATGCAACAGCCGAGAGTGTGCAGAAAGACGGGCGATTAGGCGAAAGGAAATGAACGAGTTTGTTGGTTTAACGAACTCCAAGTCCCAACGGGCCAACTCAAACAAAAAAGGCTCCAGCAGGCCCGCTGGTTCGGCCCAATTGCCTTCGTTGGATTGGGATAAAAAAGAGACGGCATATGCTAAAAAAAACAAGGTGAGACAGCGGTACAGTTTCTCACGAGTCGCCACACGATCCTCTCTTGCTTCCTTGAAACCATTTCGCATTTTAAGCATTATGTCTGACCTTTTCCTTTCCTTGTCAAGATCATACTCATTTGTATCATCTCCTCTTCTTCATCACTTCGATATTACTTCCTCTTGCATACTTTTTTTCTTTATATGCCATATTGGTCTTCGTCTTCGTCACTTGGAGATTAATAAGCATAATCTCATGAGTCCTTGACATTCTTAGATGGGTGAAGAATATAGCAAGAACAATATCATGTTGAGGGTGTTGCAGACAATGTTTTAAATAGCAGGCTATCACAAATAGCAGAATCCTCAAAAACAGCTACAATGGGGCTAAATCGGAGCTAAATGTGGCTATAGCAGAAAAATCTTGATGGAATCATTTAGGCCTCCTTTGATTCATAGGATTTCTTAAGAAAAATTGTTGGATTTGGATCCTTAGTTTTTTTTTTTCCTTTTGAAGGTGTTTGATTCACATAATTGAAACCTTAGGAATACTCCTATAGGAACTTTGTAGTGTATTTTGAAGAGAAGACTAACATGAGCTTGGACTTCACACAAAAATCATGGGTCTTGTTCCTATGCACGTAGGATTCCAATGGACATGTCAAGCCAATTTTACACAATCCCTAATCCTTTATATTTCTTGTCATATGAATCAAAGGAGGCCTTAGCGGCAAGATGCTCAAACGACATAGCAGAGCTATAGCCGGCTATTTAAGCAAAGGAGGCCTTAGCGGCAAGATGCTCAAACAGATCGATCTTTGTTGAACGTTAAGCATTATGCTCAAATAATTTCTTTTAAATGATGCTGAAATAACTTGGCATGATAGACTGAAAAAAATCTGGTCACATGCAAATCCTTTGACCCTAATGTAAAAAAATCTCGAGGGGGGGGGGGGGCTCATCTTGCTCCATAACATACAATCCATCATTCAGTTGAAATATTTCAAGTTTGCATGACTATATGCTTTAATTGTCTTCATACAAGATTTCGAGAGCATCCAAATACACGTGCGGTATCATAAAGGAGAACATGGTTGAAGATTGTTGAAGAGAGGGACTTGAGGAGGATTGTAAGAGATTGATAGTTGAATTGATGCTCTCTTGTTTTGTGGGCAAGATTCCCTAGATCCATGTTCCTTCCAAGAAATACTCTGGGATGAGTAGTACGGTTTGACAACCTCGAGGCCCCTCCGAATATTTGGTTGATTTGTCGGTAACTTTGCATAACTTTAGGGTTGGCAAATGGTTCTTCTGCTCAATGACTTCGGGAGTGTACATGATATGTTTATGTCAATCAACACTCTTCATCCTTCAGTAAACCACTATTATAGTACGATTTTCCCGTTACACAAAAATACACTACCACAGAAAGGCCTTTCTGTGGCGCACCTTTTTGGGATTCTATGGCGCACCCGCCAAATTACTGGGTGCGCCACAGAATTCTCGCCACAAAAATTATTTCTGTAGCGCACCTGGCTTGGTGCGCCATAGAATTCTCACATTTCTGTGGCGCACCTGGCCTGGTGCACCACAGAATTCTCAATAAATTCAAAAAATGCAAAAAAAAAAAATCAAAAAAATCAGAATATGGAATAATATAAAAAATGCTAATTATTGGAACTATTTTCATATTTTTTTTGAACTGATACCTTCCCGCTAGGTCACACATCCTCAAATTACTCCAACCCTAGCACCAACCCTAGCACGCTTAACTTCTAAATTCCACCCAGTCCACCTACCCTTGTGCTACTCAAGATCTTATTGATATATATATCATATGAACCCTCTTAAGACTTGTATATGTATATCTGTGGTATGTGTTATAAATGTGTGTTTTTAAATTTCAGATTTTTCAAAAACTTTTAAAGTTTCAAAGGGAGATTCAAAAGTTTCAAAAAAATTCAAAAACTTTAAAAATCCCAAAATCCAAAAAAACCAAAAAAAATCCAAAAAAATCCAAAAAATCTAAAAAAAATCTAAAAAGTCAAGAAACGTCAACAATCTTCTTTGTTATACATTTATGTGTCTTTTTTAGACTTTTTGAATTTTTTAAAAAAAATTTCTTTTTTTTTGATTTTGCTGCGAAAAATCGTCTGTTTGAAATAACTTTTTTTTTCTTTTGGAATTTGAGGAATCTGTGAATTGCTGACCGGGTCAAGTGGATAAATAAACACACTCTTCGTAAATATGCCTATATTCTAGGGAAGTATCGAGACTTGAGATTGAAAGATCAGATAGCAGTTCTTCTTTTCGGGGCGTCACGGAAACAAAATCACAAATTGTTAGAAAACAAGAAAATTTTGTTCTCAAGATTTCTTCATTAATATTTGCTGCTGAATAATCTAGCTTTCTGCTAAAAGAATGGATAATGTTTGTACAGATTTACAGGCTGTAACAAACATTTACAGAAAGAATGCAGTTCCTACATGAGCTATGTATATTTATCTACGAGCGCGTAAGCAGTTCCCATTTAATTTCTTTACAGAAGTGAACCATTTGTCTTGTCTGCCGTGTCAATAGGGCAGGTCTCCAGTATGTCGCACAGCGATTATACCATCTTTTCGAATTTGTCAAGTTTCTTCACTTTTCGGAGAGATGATATCAATAATGCCAATAAAACGCCTGCAAGTTCAGTTGGGAGCAAGAATTAGACCAATCAAGAAAAGGACATGTGGAAAACACCAGTAGCATGTGAAGATAAAAACAGGTTACATATAATGTCCAAAAGAAATATGGTGTCATTATACGGAGAATTTGTGAGTGAAATTTTCAGGGAACAAACAAGAAAAGCCTACCTGCACCGACAAAAGACCCATTTGCGACCATTTGGTTTCCTTGACTACCCATGGTGACCCCGATATTCAAGAGAGTGCCACCCATGGCTGTATACATGGTCGCCATCTGAAGTATATTAGCTTTACGAGCAGCTCGTTCGGACTGCAAATGTCATGAAGTTTCAGGTTAACTTCGGCTTCAGACCAAATCAAGAAATAAGGTTTTCCGAATTAACAGGTAATGAGAATACAACATCTGGTTTAGTGCTTATCATTAACTTCATAACTTGTGGTTGCAGTTGGCAGAAAGTTCAGTTGGGAACAAATATGCTAGACAGAAGTAGGAGCCGTTAGCAGAAACATACCTCAAGTACTCTGACCCTGAGTTTCAGATCACCTGACTCAAGTTGCCCTACAAAATCCTCAATCCGTTGGATTCTGTAGGGCATTGACATGGTAGAATCACGGGCCTGTATATACGAAGATATCGTCAGTAATATGTGCAACAATTAGTAGTGTGCTGAAACAGTGCTAAATGAAAAACCATATCCATCAAAGATTTATGCTCTTACATCATTTGCTTGCTTTCTTATCTCCTGGACTAGTTCAGGTCCAACTCGTCGCCTTGTTTTCAAGTCTAGTAGTTCCTGTAGTTCAAATAGAATTAGGATGGCATGCACAGGTACAAACTTAAAAGATACGATTTTCTGCTGCTACGAGGAAAATGAAATAGAACAGTGGATGGAGGGGTAATGACAGGTGGACAATAATCCTGACCTGAGCATATGGTGCAGCAACTTTGACGAAGGAAAAATCAGGATCCAGTATGTATCCAATGCCTGCGAAATATGATTATACCAACCATGATAATTGAGTCGCGAGTCGCAAGTGAGTCACCAACCCTCCGACTCGCTGTATAGTCGAGCAAAGTCGCTGTATAGTCGCGGCAAGTCGCTGTATAGTCGCGAGTCGCCGTGATTTTTGAGAAACGACTCGCTGTATAGTCGGCGACTCAAATACCATGATACCAACACAATTATTCACCGGCAAATAGTTAACGTATAATAGATTGTAAATAGGTAAACTTTTTATGACATTAATCCCACAGATAAACAAGTAATACAGAAAATGTGAGCATTTATAGGCCTGGAGCGGTCCTCAAGATTTAAGCCTAATTTCACTCAGATTGGCATTCCATGTAAACCTTCAATTCTACGTTAATTTTCTCCCACAATATCAAATATTTAGAGCTGGGCAGTAGAGGCTGAAAAAACATGAGCTCTGAAACAATCCGAAACTGTTTGTGTTCTTATTTTTAACCTGTAAAATTGGCGAAGAATATGTCTATTTGTGTTATGCACAATTTTTTTATCCAGCTACAATCTGTTTTAGGCAGCTATCTCTTCTCTCTTTTTATGAACAGGACGCAAATCGAATAATTTTGGTTCACACTCCATCCAACAATGTACTTCAAAAATAGTTTCAAATTTTCTATTATCTAATATGCATGCCTTTATTTCATCAAATCACCTGGGTGCATGCATGCCGAGATGCACAAAGTCCACCCTCAACCACAATCAATAAACAAAACATGACACCCCCTTTGCCGCAGCTGCATATATGTGATTTACTATAAAGAACCAATGACCTTCTGTTGATGAGAAGATTCTTCAAAACGGAAATAAAATACGTTTTTCAACTTAGCCCATTACATTATTTTTGCAACAGGGAGTTTTGTTTTCCATTATTTACAACATACAGTTAACAGATCAGGAACATTTTGCAAGCTTATAATCAAGAAAACACTAATTGACATAAAGTCATTGCGTTCATGCATAAAAATGCAGAAGAAATAAGAAGTGATATTATCGAAAGCAATGCATTGGTGGATGCTGTAATTATTTCAGGAGATAAGAGAATGGAGAACCTTCAAGAGTTGAAAATGCTCTTATGACGAATGTAAATGTGGAAGGAAAACGGAAAGGTTGATCTTGCGCAATTGCAAACAAGTCCTGGAAAGGTAAAATACAGAAGGATTAACTTCAACATCTTTGTTGTATACATTCAAGCTAATTCTCGCAAATTTTAAGGTCAGGCAACCTCTCCAATTGCAGCTAGAGTCTGCTGTTGATCTGGTGACTGGCTTAACAGATTGTCCAAGAAATACTGTACGGACCTTCTTACCTGCATATAACAAAAGGAGGCAAAAAAATGTTAAATGTCATTTCATCAATGACTTATCTGACCAAGAAATAGCATATCCTACAAACCGGTGACAGGTCTCCTGTTGGCTGAAGAGCTTCCAGATCAATTAGAGCTTTTATAACCTGCACGACAGAGCTGACTGAGAGAAAGAAGAGACGAACCGCCCAAGACATGAGCATATTAAATTTCTCAAGACCATGCAAGGTAAAATGTTAGGTACCACTTGTGTGAAGATAAGATACCTTGTTTGCATCCTTCTCATAGACAGCATAGAACAAGCCAAGTAATCTATCTCGAGTGAATGATTTGATTTCTCCCATCATTCCAAAATCATAATAAATTAGAGAGCCATCCTTGTCTATAGCAAGGTTTCCAGGATGAGGATCGGCGTGGAAGAAACCAGTCTTCAGTATCTGTTTTTACATGGAATGAAAACCTCAGGGCTAAATTACATTTACATGCAAAACAAATGCTCTAATAAATTTAGGAAATACATAGCAATATAATTTTCAAAATATACAAAAACAAGAGTTCGAAGATTAAGCGAGTGAAAGCTGTGTATTCTTAAGCATCTATTAAGACAAACAAAGCAGCCAAGCGCACAATTGTACATGATCCAGGAATATTACAGAAATCATCTAGCCATACAAGAACTTCTTGAAACTATAAGGACTGTGCACGTTTTGATACGAGTCGATATGCGTGATAAAAGAACAAATACCATCGAAGATCAAACTAATGTTGTTTCTACAAGCGGATGGAAGATGGCACCAAGGCTTTGATGAGACTGCTTCAGCACGCTAGACCCCCCTCATAGTGCACCTAGTTGCTTAGCCTAGGATCTCTTTCTTTGTTTTGATTGATTTTTTAGGTTAGCTCTGTTTTGGTTTACCTTGGACTCTCATTTAAGCAAACAAAAAAAGTTGATTAGATCATCGGAACTCTCTTGAACCAGCCAGTTAATAGCCAAAATCCACGGTTAATAACAATTCTTCAACTCAAAACAAGCCCAATTTCAAAACATGATCCCCACATGTATTGATAACATTTAACGGGTAACAAATAGGGAAATTTACAAAGCACTAGCCCACCAACGAATTATTAAAAGTATCCTACCAAAATTCTAAGAAGAGTGAACTTCCTGAAAGCAATTAGATGTTATGATAACAAATGAAAAATTATAAATGGTGTAGAAGATCACAAACAACCAAAGTTAGATTTCAACAAACATAACTAGCATACTAAGAATATACCTGGATTAGGTAAGATTCTATTGAACGAGATGCAATCAGAGAACGACTATATCCCCGACTGTCTAGCACCGCCAAGTTGTTTATTTTAATACCTACATAAATGACAAAATAGATAAATTAAAATACAATATTTCAAGGTCAAAAATGTTGTAGAACTTTTTCCCGAAGTACTATTGGAAAATCGGTTTAAACTAAAACTGAAAGGACAATCATCCTATAATGCGTCAGATCTTTGTTGTATAAATGAAAAGGAAACAGAGAGAAAAAATATGTTTTGCATCAAAACTTGAACCATAAAGTAATCTCACGAACTTGACATGTACAAATATACATGATCATACTTGGCAAAGAGAACTGATGATGTGGATTTGTTGAACATGTATAGACAGAAGCTTGAACATTTATAAACAGTAACTGGTATAGCCATAGAGGAAGTAACTGATAGTGGAGTAGAGTTTTTCTAACCGTGTTCTGGATGACAAGGTAATATATATAAGAATAAAAAAACTTTATGGTATCATAATTTATTTCATAAACTAGTACTTTATAAATGGATAACCACAAGAATAATTAGCACGTACCAGGGGCGTACTCCAGTGTTAACACTTTTTCAGTAGTGTAATCCCACATGATATTCTACAGAAGCAGGATAATGAGAAGTCATTTTAAACTTTGAAGCAAGAATATGAAAAACTTGAGGGGTTTGCTCCAGTACTTCACTTTAATTAAAGTTTACACACCTTTATGCAGAATGGCTGATTGAATGCAACTAAAATCATCAATTATAATTAAAAGGGTACGACATGGTATGTACAAGAGAAACATCTGATCTGGTCTTGACCGACCATTACTGCTTGTGCCACAGACCCATAATTACAACTTAAAATGGGTACAACAGGCTATGTCCAAGAGAACATCTGATCCTGACTGACCAATTGCAACAAGCTGCATGCAGAATAGCAAATCCGGCTGAGAGCAGGCAGGTTGCTGAAAGAGGATGTCTGACAGAGCACCAGACTGATAACTGTACGGTACACACTCAAAGGATCCCCTATGGGGAATTTTGCCAGTTTTTAATTTAAGTAATTATTGTAAGTAGGGCGACATGTCTTTGGATACCTTCAGAGTGGAGTACTGAAACAAACCCAAAAAGAACTGCATTTGAGGTCCAAGATACGTACCGGCACGCGAACCCACTTTATATTTCTAAAATCTCGACGAAATCTGTCTGCATTCTTTCCTTCATTGATGTAATCAATTTCTTCATACAAAATTCTAAAATCACAGAAATCAGGGTGGTCAATTTCTGTCCGTAAACTCAAATCGACAGCAAAATATATGAAAGCTACAAAATCTCAGATCTGTCTTTGAACAGAACGGATGATCACTACCGTTATTGCAAAGTATTCTCTGTTTTCCTAATCCGAGACATTTCATGTATGATGTATTAGTATTTATGCAGCTGATCACCTTCTCTAACAAGTTAGTGAGTTCCACTTTGTAAGGTACTACACTACTACCAAACCAAATAGGCAATAAAACTAAAAACTATGACCCTCGCCTATGGTGATATTACAAATTACATATTACTTCTCAACCTATGAGTTACTTACAAGGATAAATGGCCATATGGACATGATGAAATTACATATTGGCATTGCCGATTCAACACCTATTGTTTGGAGACAAATTGAGGTCACAATGCGAGATAAAATGGTAGAGAACCACTAAACCAACAAAAAAGGGCAAGAAATACTCAGGATTAAACAAGGACTGACATATTATAAAAGCACTGGTTCAATAAGGAATTCGACAAGGGATCATCACGAGTAATACATATTAAAATTCCAATACGTTCATGTATGCTTACTTTGAACATTCATCATAAATACCAATCCAGTCCCTTGAAGGGCCTCCAAATTTTTCACTTCTCTGGAAATACTCAGCTACTAGCTTTAGATTCCCTAGAGGAAATCAAAGAATAGGTTTTAATATGATTAGCGCCAGTAAGAATGTTTAAATCAGTTAATATACTACAGTTTGGATAAAGTATACACAGAAAAAAAACAGCTCTAAATAATCTATGGACGTAAGAAGAAAAGAGGAAAATAAAACAAAAGCGCTTAATGTCATGTATCTCTTATGTATAAAAGATAAAATACCCACCAAATTCACTGGAAGTCTGCAACTAAACAGAAATAGCAATCACTATAGTTTTCCAGAATAAAGAGTGTGTCACTTTAAGTACAAATTGTTATGTTTGTTAAATAAGCTATAGTTTTCAATTCAAGAACACCAACAGCACATGTCTCTTACTTAGGTCAATGTCAAAAAGTTTCCTGAGCCCTGGTCGCTGAACTTTCACTGCAACTCTCTCTCCATTATGAAGCACCGCACGATGTACCTGAAGATGATATCACGGGAATTTGTGAGCACAGTTTGAAGAAATGGGAAAAAGGATCATCAAGGTCAACATTAGACAAATATGGACTGTTAATGTCAGTGGCATTAACAGATGAGAACTCGAACCAATTATAATCAAACATTCACATATAAAAAAGTGAAAACATGTAAGATAATTAAATAGTTTTCCTAACACAAAAGAAAATAATATAAATTGGAAATCAGATATTCCTTTTGCACGTGTTACTTACTGTAGAGCTAATACTTGAACAAAAGAAATATTATTATTATAAAGTGAAATCCTCAAGAAATAAGGATATAGTACAACAGTGCCTGAATAGGCACTGACTCGGAATAATTTATATGCCGGAAAATGTTTGAACTAAGCACCTGACCAAGACTAGCAGCAGCTATTGGGCGATCCTCAAATTCTTTGAACACAACATCAACTGAACAACCCATTTCCTTCTCTATGAAAGCCCTTGCCTTCTCAGGAGAAAATGCAGGTACTCTGTCCTGATTAAGAATAAAAAAGAAAGCAACCCATAAAACACAAATGTAAAACAGGAATAATCCGATTTCTATTTTATGAGAAAGAAATAATACTAGTTTAACAGAACACAAAGATATTGAGTGGAACCTTCGCTAAAATTGGCTACGCAAAGAATAAATACCTGCAACTTTGCAAGCTCATCAACGAATTCCTTTGGAAACAAATCAGATCTTGTGGACGATAGCTGTCCAAGCTTGATAAAAGTTGGGCCAAGCTGCAATACTTGCTCTCTTAACCATGAAGCAGTATTTCTCCTCCGGATTTTCTGAGATTTCAAAGGCCATTTTAGTCAACATGTTGTTGTGATCCAACATATATTGAAACCATTACAAAAGGAGAATGATCATGTGCTAACAACAGGACATTAATTCCACCTTCATATATGGCATTTTAAGTACACAGCAGCTTCAGTATTTTCCCTTTCCCTACTTATAGAATTATTACTGATACAATTACTTAGTAATTTCATCGAAATTATACCTGATTTTCCTCTGAGAATCCACCTGCATAGGCCCATTTCGCATTGTCGAATAGAATACGTATTCTAAGAGAGACCACGAAAGACCAGATATCAATACTCCTCTGCACAGAGTTGTAATTAGCTTTTGCCCAACTAAATCCCTCATCAGAGGGCAAAACCTTGAGCTCCTCTTCAAAGGGATCATCTCTAGGACTCATATGCTTCTGGGTCTTAACTAGAGCTGACATCTTGCTGCCATTTACCAAACTAGTTCCAGAAACAGAACCGTTATTCACTGATTTGGTCAAACCATTGACAACACCATTCGTAGAACCGTTACTGACCATCTTGGTTGAGCCATTGACAGCACCGTTCAGGGAACCATTAACTGCACGGGCACCATTCTTGTTCCTCGCCAATTCGGTTGTCGGGACCATCTTTCTCGACCGGCCATTGGTAGTATATTTCTCTGATTCTGTGGACCGAGCTTCTGCTCGGAACATCGAAGATCTCTTAACCAAGGAAGATTCATTTCCGTACCTTGGTAGCTTCACACTGGATATAGATGCTGAAAAGCTAAGATCAGCCACCATCATCGCCATGGTAATCAGAAGCTACCCCCTGTCAGTATACTTTCCAGTTAGTATCAATTGCACAAATAAATACAGACCACAGTTTCTAACTTGAAAGGGTAGAGACACAGAATGAATTCTCATTTTCTAAGAAATCAAGTAAGGGATAGGCCACACGAGTTCCACGTGGCTACTTATCGGCTGCATATTCAGTAAATGTTCTTAGGACAGGAACGAGTGTTACATAATGTCCCGAATGGATTGGCCACGAAATTCACCAGTAGCATAAGTAAGAGGGGAAGAGCTAATTAATGGCCAAATTCTCACGAATTATGAATTTCATCCAACAGGACTTCCTGAACATTGGTAAAAAAAGACTGCCTGAACATCTACCAAGAAGAGATTCGTCAAATTTGTTGTTTCAGACCCCAACATACAGAATCCCCAAAACCACCCAGCCATCACAGACGTATACCTTCACCAAATCGATTCCATACAAGATGCTTCTAACCGCGGAATGGCAAGCAGATTCCACAGCAAAATTAGAAGAAACAAGAAAGATTTGGCAGAACTGAAATGAGTGGATGCGGGGGAGTGGGAGTTTCGCAAGTAAGAGTTACCTCACGTGGGCTTCTGATTTGTTGGGGCCTGGAGAAGAGAGGACTGCAGGGGAGCCAGGGAGGGACAGAGGCCGGGTGCCCGGTGACTTCTCTGATTCGCAACTGCTTTGGCTGGGAAGAGGACAGGACAGCTCCCCGTCCGTCCACAGAGAAGTGGAGAGGAAAATGAGGCGCACGAGGGGGGGTAGGATTTTTATAGCTTAACAGACTGCCGGTGCCTGGTGACGTTTGCAGATAAACCCCTCTAATTGCAAATATGATACAGAAATATCCGAGTCTGTTATAGAAGTTCACCAACAGTACAAAGGATTTCAAAATATAATAAAAATTACACCGAATTATTTGGACCACCTAACGACCACTACCGCCGTTAGAGCGAGCCACCGACGCACACCTGTCGTCATTCGCCTATCGGAGATGTTTTGATGTTGATGATGAAAGCCGGAATTTTTTATGTACGTGCCCCTAAAGACCAGCGCCCCAAGTTGAAGTTGTCGTCATTGAACCGTTGAATTGATCCTAAATGTTTTAACACCAGACTTGTAACACGCGTAAACAAGTAGAGTGAACGAGATACATCACTCAATGAGAGCAGCGACTTGACAATTTCTCGTCCTCCTCAATGAGGTGTACGAGGAGACGGGTATACTTTATTCTTATCCCTCACAGTTCCGTTGCCGGTTAACCAAACTCTAATTTTAGGTCTGAGGTCCCCTCCCGCTGGAGCAGCGAACAGAGGAGGCAGGGATCCATTGAATCGCGGTCAGAGACGGAGCAGATGGCGGCGACGACTAGGAGGAAACTCTAGATCGCTGCATTCTTTCTTTCTTGCAAGAGGAAAACGAGTCAAATGGTGTATGTAAATGAAGCAAAACGGTGTGGAATTAATTTCAGTAGTTACTTCAAAGGAGTACACATGAGAAAGATGATTGAAATGGAATAAGTTTTCAAATGTATATTCCTAATTTCATTCTTTTGAAGTGGATCCACCGTCCAAAATTCGAACGATACTTGTAGCTGATGATACATTGCGTAGGCTCAAAACTTGTATGCTTTTACATAAAAAGACAAGCAGTTATCAGTTATCACAATAGTGAAGCTATCGTATCATATTCTACACCAGACCCAGACGTACAGCTTGGAGGCTAGCAGGGTAGCCAAGTGGAGGACGACACGGGGCGGCGAGGTCCTAGCAGCAACCGGAGGTGGAATGAGCAAAAGCGTGGCTGAATGGAGATGGACCGCACTACACTGTACTCTCGCTAGCTCGACGGAAAGCGTGGGGCTGCGGAACTGCCGTCGCGCACAAGACGACGCCGCGAGCGAGTGGCGCCGGACGGTCCGAGACGTTGCGGAGCCAACAGCGCCGCGTCCCGTTTCGTCGTCGACGGCGGTAGTCTAGTCGTATGCTTCGTTTTTTTTTTCTTGGAAATGTAGTGCTATCCTGTCCGGAATTCCAAATTGAATCTGGGCGGGCATGAAAACTATATAGCGGGAAGATATCGTTTTGTCCTATAAAAGTGGGCTTCCTCCTCATGTGTCCTATTATTGTTGTTGAGTTCATTTTTCCCACCATTGTTTATCTTCAAAAGCTTGCTCACTTCTCATTACATCTAATGGTTATTGCTTATTTTGTAGGGAAAAGGGAAAGGATATGTAGATCTATATTTCCACCAACAGATGCTCTTACAAGTGAAGGGGACCTTTTAGGTTTAGATCTGAAGTCATTAGTTGATTTTCTCCATTATGTTTTCTCTCCTATTTCTGCCTAACATTTGTTGTTTTGGTATAATTTGAGCGAGAATGATTTTAGCACTTCTTGTGTTCTTTACATTGGTTGCATCGTTGAGCTCTCCGGTTTCGTTCGAGTGAGAGCCTGTGAGCTTGTGACTTTTGGAGGGTGAACTCCTAAACGTTTCGGTGGTTGTGACCGCGGTCACCTCTTTGTGGTAGATTCTAAAGAGGTACCAACTTACGTATGGTGTCATGCAAGATCTCATTTGGTTGTAAATACATTTTTCTTGGGGCGTGTGATGTTACGGTAACATGATATGTTGCCACAAGACTCACTTTCCACATTTAATGCCATGTCATGTCACCAAATACTTATGTGTCATTCAGTCATTACATGTGGTTGCATGTTACTAATTTAGTTACTCCTACCACGACTAGTTTAAAATTTTGTTTCCTAATTAATAAAGCTTACGATATTGGGTTGCGTGTATGATGCGTGTAAAGCACACGTTCGTCAGGAGACCCCAAGAGTAAGGTTTGATGAGTGTAGCAGCAAGTTTTCCCTCGATAAGAAACCAAGATTATCAATCCAGTAGGAGATGAAGACGCTTCTGAAGGTTGTTGGTGCAGGAGTGTAGTGCGGCGCAACACCAGGGATTCCGGTGTCAACGTGGAACCTGCACACAAGACAATCAAACTATTTTGCCCCAACGAATCAGTGAGGGTGTCAATCTCACCGGCTTGCTGAAAACAAAGGATTAAAAATATGGTGTGGAAAATGATGTTTGTTTGCAGAGAATTAAAAAGAACAATAATTGCAGTATGTTGTATTATCAGATGTAAAAGGATGGATCAGGGTCCACAGTTCACTAGTGGTGTCTCTCCATAAAGATAACTAACATGCTGGGTAAACAAATTACAGCTGGGCAATTGACAATATTGAAAAGTGCATAACATGCATGTGCAACTTGTGGTGTCTACTATGAGATTCATTTGGGCATTACGACAAGGTACACATACCGCTATCCAGCATGCATCTGTGTCTAAATAATTCACCTTCAGGTTAACATCCGTACCCCTTCCAGTATTAAGTTACAAGCAACAGATAATTGCATTAAGTAAAGTGCATAATGTAAGCAACACATTTATCCTTAGACAAAGCATCACTGTTTTACCCTAGTGGCAACAGCACATCCACAACCTTGGAGGTTGCTGTCACTCCCCATATTAAATGGAGACTGAACCCACTATCTAGCATAAATACTCTCTCTTGGAGTCACAAGCATCCACTTGGCCAGAGTATCAACAAGCAACGGAGAGCATGCAAGATTATAAATGACATAGACATGATAATTCAATATTCAACTTGACATAGTATCAATATTCATCGGATCCCAGCAAACACAACATGTAACATTACAATAAGATGATCTTAATCATGATAGACAACTCACAAGATCTAAACATGATGGAACAAGAGAAGAAGACAACCATCTAGCTACTGCCATGGACCCATAGTCCAAGGATAAACTAATCACACATCACTCCGGAGGCAGGCATGGCGATGTAGAGTCCTCCGGTGATGATTCCCCTCTCCGGCAGGGTGCTGGGGAGAGCTTCAGAACCCTCCCGAGTTAGGGTTGACGGCGGCGACGGCTCTGGAACTTTTCGTGGATAATGGCTCGGGTGTCTAGGGTTTTCCCGAAAAGATGAATTTATAGGCGAAGGGACGACGTCGGTGGAGACCTGAGGGGCCCACACCACGTGGCGGCACGCTGGGAGGTGGGGCCGTGCCACGACATGGTGTGGCCGCCTCCTCGGTCCCCTTTGTGTCTCCTTCGGAGTCCGTGTACGTGACAGAAAAATAGGACCGTGGGCTTTTGTTTCGTCCAATTCCGAGAATATTTCCAGAACAACTTTTCTGGAATACAAAAACAGCAGAAAACAGGAACTGGCACTGTGGCATCTTGTTAATAGGTTAGTCCAAGAAATGCATAAAAATGATATAAAGTGTAAATAAAACATGTAGCAATTGGTAAAATATAAGCATGGAACATCAGAAATTATGGATACGTTGGAGACGTATCAGTGTACGGTAAATTAAAAATTTCACGTATTGCTACGCAACACCTTCCAAGATCTACTATCGAGATACATGCGAATACGAAGATCCGAAGATTTAGTTTAGTATACGTTACCAACACCGTAGATTGCGGAAGAATGTTGGCGAGGTTATACCAAATGGGTACCCTACCATGAGGGTACCTGGTGCACGTGACGATTAAATCCCAATTGTCATAGTCTATTAAAGCCCATGAAGGGAGGCCCAAGACGAAGGAGTACTTCCCAAGTTAGGCATAGTCGGTTGAACTTACCTTATCTGTAACCTAGTCGGTTACGTACCCAAGACCTAGCCTCCTATATAAAGCCTGGGAGGGTGATTGATCAAGGCACGCCATACCAAACCACTAGAACCCTAGCGAGATCTACATCTTGTCAGGACCCTTGTAACCGCCATATTCCCACAATCAATACAGACAAGTAGGACGTAGGGGTTTTACCTCACTCGAGAGCCCTGAATCTGGGTAAATCCCGCTTGTCAGTCGTCGATTCTACTAATACTACGCGTTCTCTACCACATAATCCTAACCCTAGGTACTCAACCATGGGTATTGCCGAGGACACACCTCGTCAAACGTGTTGATGACGTAGTTGATGTAGCCGATCGCGGTCTCTCTCAACCAAGCCTGGTAGAGAGATTCCGACGCCTTCTTCTCCTTCGCTTCACCACCTTGATTCAACAGCGTGAGGGTCAACCGTCATGAACGACATATCACCCCTCTGAGAGCTTGCACACGTACGCCGGGAAAGGTTCAGCAGGGCTTCGTCGTCCAAGCTTGGAGTCCCGCTGGTGTATATGAAGGTGGAGGTTCTCAACACATGAGAAGGAGAGAGAGAGAGATTAGATCTAGTCTAATCGGATAGGTTGCCTCTAATTAGAGGTTTCTCTAATCCAACTAGAATAGATCTAAACTTGAGAGCTATTTATGTCTAGTTGAGAAACTTGTGTCTCTCCAACTAGAGGGGGTGGGGTTTATAAAGAAGGCCAAGAGGTAGGGAGACTTGGACAAGGGGAAAGATTTCCTAGTCCAGCTCAACTTGGACAAGGGGAAAGTTTCCCCTTGCCCAATTCGGCCTAGGAGGGGGAGTTGGAGTCTCCTACTCCAACTTCTCCCTCCCCTCCATCTCTTCCTTGTTCGGCCGACGGGTGGGGCCCACCTTGGCCGCACTGACCTAGGCAGGTGGGGCCCACCTAGGCCTGCTGCCTTAGCCGCCGCACGGTGGGGCACACACTGCCCTGCGCCGACCCGGCGGGTGGGGCCTGCCTGGCCTGCACCGACTCGGTCGGTGATAACCCCCAAGAGCAGGGATCACTGTAGCACCTCTCAATGTGGAAGTAAGGTATCGATCCGCAGGAGTAAGAAGGAAAAGTTATCTATTCCCTACAACTAAAGTGTCACAAGTTTTAGTTGATTATGCATTAAACAAGTTTAAACAACAAGGTGGTTGATTTAATGGATGGAAGTTTAATGTATCAAAACAAGAATGTAGAAGTGTCACAATCCTCTTCAATGTAAGAGGACAAGACAAAGGTTTTCTCTTATAGGAACAATGGACTTGGGTTCATGGGTTCACTTAATCCTCTCTCTCTCATCTACGGTGATTATCATGTTATAGATAAAGTACACACAATTGTAATATTTTAATGGTAGTTTTAATGACGGCTATATGTTCTAAAACACATAGTTGAAAGAAATACTCATTTGTGTTGCTAGGTCACCCTCGTAAGGCTAGCGTGGTTGCTGTCACTCCCACATCATACTCTTCCTTTTTACCCCCAGATAAAGGATGTTGGGATGTATTCATGTGTCACTCAATACATATGTCGTGTCACATCGGCCATCCTATACCCACATACATCATACTTCTTAATGGACAATATTATAAACACTACTGCAATGATTTATATTTCGTGTGTGTGACCACATCTCTCTCATCTATCTACACTTGGTGGTGTCAATCACCTCATGATAAGGATAATCAAGGCATTATGAATAAATCAAACTATCACATGCATCATATAATATCTCCAAAGTATGACAAGTCATAAAAGTTCCAACACAACAGTAAATGCATAACAAATCATCTCATACCACAATATCCACCATCGAAATTACATAGATGGCCGTAATCATGTTCAGCAGCTCATACGGTACAAATTAGTGAAGCTCAAAGAGAGGAGAGATATATAAGTTACCACCACAAACCTAAGTCCAGGGGTGGACTACTCCCCCTTCATCATGGAGACGGTGGAGAAGTCGTTGGAGAAGATGGAGACCACCCCGGCAGCGCTCTGCCGGAGTTTCCCCCCTCCAATTTGCAGCTCCAGATCTCTCTTTCGGTGTTTCTGTGTTATGGCGGTGCTCCTTCCAGAGAACGCGCGTCGGGGGACTATTTTTATAGGTGGTTTTAGGTCAAGACGAGGTCGGTGGAGAAAAGATCGACGACAGCGGAGCGTCGAGGCCCCACTTGAGGGGTCCCACGCGGCCAGGTACAGAGGCCGTGTGGGCCCACCTCTTTTGGTCCTTGGGGTCCGTTTGTTTGCTTCCTTCGCCCCCAAGTCTTGTTCCTTCCAAAAAATGATGCTCGTAAATTTGCTGGTGATTTGGACGACGTTTGGGTCCCTGAAACATAAAAGGAAAAAAAAGGGTTTTCTGCCTGCGCAGGGTTAATTCCATAAAAATGGGAAATAAATGAATGTTCCCAAAAAATCATTATATAATAGTGATATAACCCTTATATGATGCAAATATGATTGGAATATAAGTAATATAGTGCAAAGTTCATGTATGCATTTTACATGCATCAACATCCCCAAGCTTAACCAATACTTGTCCTCGAGTATGAAGGTGATAAAACTAACATGGACTTTGCAATATAATACTAACAATGGATATCAAAGATGATTACTATTGCTACATAGAGTCAAATGATTCATTCTTCAAAGGAGTAGCAATATGCAAGATAGTTTATAAAGTGATATCAAGTATTCAAAGCAAGGATGTTCAATGATAGCTCACAAAGTGTAACATAGAAGAAAGTAATATGGAGCACATGTATGCATGATGATAAGTAAGGACATCCTACATTGGTCATAGAGTGTAGATGAAAATCTGAATATAAAGGGTGGACACTTTGGAAAAGATATATATGTGAGTAGAGGTAAAGCATGCATAAGTTTCATCTAACTTCTAAACTCTTCTACTTAAATTAATGATTGCAATGTGGTAATCCTTGGTGTCAAGCTCACATTACCCCTATCATAGCATCTTGAATGATTAAAGTTTAAAGTGAAATCAAATATGAGTAGTGTGCTTGACAAAGTAAAGGTTGGATGTCTCATGCCCCTTGAATACAAGTACCTACACCATGAGCTACCCGACTTGGGAAACAAAGCAAGTTCAAGTTAAATATCATTGTAAGTAATAATAGTATCATCAAGAGAGTCAACTGGGGTACCTCTTGTCCCAGGATATGGATCAAGCTCATATTAAAATGACAAGACAAACAAACAAAATAAACAACCTCAACACCCTTTTTATTTACCATTATGAAAGGATCGTATGGCCACCTAGAGGGGGGGGGGTGAATAGGTGCTACTCCAATTTTTAATTCTTTTTCGATTAAGGCTTGACTAAAAGGTAAATTCTCTAGATATGCAACTATGGTGAATTTACCTATATGACAAGTTAAGTCTAAACAAGATAAGATACAAGTAGTAAATAACTAGAAAGGATTAACCGATAGGAAAGCACGCGGAGACAAGAATGTATTCCCGAGTTCCTCCTTTTTAGGGGAGTACGTCTCGTTGGAGGGGTGTGAGCTTCAAACTCAAGATGCCACAAAAGGCTTCACCCTATTCTCCGATGAACCTCGCACAAAAGCTCGGTCCACCTTTCTTTATCGGAATCCTCCAAAGCGGAATCCGGAGCACAAAAGCTCGTTACAACAACTTGAGGCTCAACCCACAAAAGGATTGGGGGCTCTCAATCACCAACAACACCTGCTACACAAAAGTAACAAGCAAGTGAGAACAACAAGATGCCTAGGTTTTCCTAGTGGAAACCCTAGGCTCGAATCCCTCAAGTGAATGAAGGGGAAATGAAGAACGCTTTGGTGAAGTAGTAGATCCGGGCCTTCTCCTTCAATCCTCCAAGTATGAGTGAGTTTGGGTGGAGGGATTGGGAGATCTAAGAAATCTTGAGCTTGCAACAATGGTGTTTTTCTTGTAGAGGCGAGCTACCAAGCAAGAGGTAGGTGAAGGGCATTATATAGCCCTTCCAATTTCTGGCCGTTGGAGCCCTTTTTCCCGAGCCAGCGGTAGTACCGCTGCGCCGGGCGGTACTACCGCTGGCGCCTTCTGCGCTGTGGTCAAAGCTGCACGCTGACTGTGCATTTGGAACTTACTGAGCGGTACTACCGCCCAAGTCGCCGGTAGTACCGCACATGGCCATCTGAAGCTCCATTTGGCGGTACTGCGAGCGGTACTGCCGCCGTGGTGGTCAAACCAACGCTGACCACCATGAGCCAGCGGTACTACCGCCCGTAGTACCGCTGGTACTGCCGCACATGGGCGCCCGAACCCCATTTCAGCGGCACTGAGAGCGGTACTGCCGCGCCCCTGTAAACCAGGATGGCACAGCGGTACTACCGCCCGAAGGGGCGGTACTACCGCCCAAGGACAGTAAACACTCGATTTCTTCCTTTTCTTGATGCGAGATCAATGGCAATGTTTGCATAAACCTGATCACACTTAAACAAGGGGTTAGAGGCACATGTTGTATTGTCAACATCACCAAAACACGAGTAAGAGCAATTCATGCTCTTTCAATCTCCCCCTTTTTGGTGGATGATGACAATACAACAATTTGTAAAAATTTAGACAGAGCTCCCCCTAAATGTGTGCATATTAACGGATAGCTTTTGAATGCTCAAATGCACAACAAATAGGATCAACACTCCCCCTAACTTTTACAAACTGTGCAAGATAACATATAGATCATATCACAACATATAGATCATATCACAACATAAGCATGGGAATAAAGTTTAAAGTTCAACATGTCTTACACCATGCATAACAAACGAGGTTCACAACATAAAAACGACAAATAACCAAGTTCACAAGCGCATAAACAAACCAATCAAGAAGAGCGCAACACTTGTGACTTTCCCATGCAAAACCCACGAAGACCTAATAGATATTTCTCCCCCTTTGGCATCAAGACACCAAAAAGGAGAGAAACCGATGCTAACGTCCCGGGTTTACTCATTGCTTGGGGGGCGAGGGCGACGACGAGAGGACACTTCTTCTTCATCACCATCATAGTCCGACCAAGAGAAGATTTCGCCTTGAGAGTTCTTTGCTTGCCACTCTTCATAAGTTGGAATGTTCTTCTCCGAGCCGGAAGCAACTTGTTCACCTAGAGCACGGCGATGTTGAATGTCGAGTTGACGAGCACGCTTCTCTTTGTCTTCACGTTCCCATGCCCTCTTCTCAATAGCCTTGGACAAACCAAACACTTTCTTCATTTGACGAGCCATCCAAGTGAAGCCACTCTCCTTGGCAGCCCGAGAGGGACCTTCATCACCTACAACTTCCTTGTCCTTGCCCCTAGTAGTTTTGGTACCCTTGGTATCCTTGACCTTCTCCGTATGATCTTTGACACGGAGTTGCTTGGGCTTGTGGATGATCCAAGTGTTGTGGTCACTAAGACCCTCAGAGGGATGCTCGTTGGCCCACTTCCAAAGGATAATCTTCATGATGAGGGGGCCGAAGCAAGCATTCTTCTTGAAAATGGTGACGTTCCAAATCTCATTCCAAAGATAATCCATAACATCCAGTTTCTTCCCTTTGGTTTTCATACGATGAGTCATGACCATCAAGGTAACTAGGTAGCTGTGAATTTGATCCAAATTTCCAACCTTGGGATTGATGGTTTCCCGGTAAATGCGATGCATGATCTCATACGGAGGGTAAAGAGCATCCGAGTTGCCAACTGTGTACTTCTTCCAAAAATAGAGGGGAACAAGATCATCCTTGGGCAAAGGCTTTGGATTGAGGTGAACCCGGAAGTACTTCTTATCAAGAGCATCGGTCCAATGGGGACCAAAATCTTCATATCCAAGCATGGATCCAATATCACTCCAAAGAGCGGTGAGCTGCTTGTCTTTCGACATCCAAGTGATGTAGCGGGGCTCCTCGGTGCCAAAATAGACGGTGGCGAGGAATTGGCAAACTAGAGCTTCATCATAATTTTGTTGGAGAGTGATGAAAGGAACAATCCCAAACTCATGGCACATAGACAATGCTTCTCCAAAGTATTCGGGCTTTCTCTCCATGTGAGGGATATCAATGTACCTCAGCTCTAGCACATTGTCATTGGGCTTGCGATAAAGTATCTCATTGTAGCACTCCTCTTGAAAACGGGTATGGAAGAAGGGATTGGTGCCCCGAAACTGAGGAGTCAAATTTACTCGATCAACTGCATATGGATCTCTTTTCCTCATGGAAGTGTAATCTTTGTCAGACATCCCACTCGCTGTCAAGTGCTTGTTCTTGTTGGCAGCAGCTTTCTTCTTCGGAGCAGCCTTCTTGCTCTTGGTGACCGAGGGACCATACACTTCTTCCATTGTGGGATCAAACTCCTCGTCCATCTCGTCAACCCTAGGTTTCTTTCCCCGAGTCTTAGAACCACTCGAACCACCTGTGAATAGCATGGGGTAGGAAAGCATGGAGATGAGAAACACACAAATATTTCATGGGTAGAAAAACCAAGAACACGAGTGAACATAACTTGGAGGAAACAAATGCTAGGTGGGAGTACAACATCTAGGAAGGTTGGATTTGGCACAAGATGGTGATACATTCACAGAGGAACATGAAAAACATCCATAGTCATATCCAACAAATCTAGATGGAGAACTACAAAACTAGCCATAGATTCTTCACAAGATTCATACACAGGGTTCTAGGCATCCTAGATTGCATCTCTACCACACCAATTTGTCAAGAACACCACGAGGAAAGCAATCTGGTCATCTCCATCCATCAACTAGATGAGAGAGAGGGAGAGAGCTTACCGGTGCTCATGGCAGAGGATCGAGGGAGGGAGAGATGCCCGAGAGGTCCCGGGGCCGGGGGTGCAAGAACCACGGCCGGGGGAGCTCGGTCCCGGCGGAGAGGATGGCCGGCGGCGGCGGATTCACAGGAGGAGAGAGAGGGGCGGATGGGGAAAATGGAAGGATTGACTTTCACCCATCCGCCCGTGCCCTTATCCTGGAAAAATCCGCACGAGCGGTACTACCGCTCGATCCAGCGGTAGTACCGCCCCCGATTCCTGCGCGGCCCGGGCAGCGGTCCCACGCGCTGGCAGGGGCAGAGGCACCCGAGCCAGCGGTAGTACCGCTCCATGGGCCGGTAGTACCGGTGCCAGGGGGCAAAAACTTTTTATGGCTCAAATTGAAGCCGTAAAAAGGATTTGTCACCGGTTCCGACCAACAACTTTGTCGAGAGCATGAAATAAAAGGTATTTGAGACTGAGTGGCTTAGGATAAAGTTGAGGCTTAGGATAGAACTCGAAACTGGAGAGAGAGAGTTTACCCAAAAATGCAAGAATCGACACGAAAGGCCAAATTTGAGCACTCTCCCAAAGCAAAAAGGTCTAAAATACCCAAATAAGAGCCAAATAAGATCAACTCCTCATAAGGAGGAGGGCGGTGGCCTAGGCCACCATGTAAGAGTGTATGTGGTGTGACACCGCGAAGATATATCTTGGGTTCACCGCCACTACTCTTCATTTAAGCTCACAATTCATAGAACGAATATAGAGATGCAAATGAGTTCTTACTATCGGCATAATGGGGGAAGGGATAGCCCAATGTATTAGGACCGCACTTCCCCTATGTCCATGCCTACACCTAAACCAAATTACTATTGTCTAATATGGGTAGGTATGCAAGAAATCCACTAAGTCCAATTGCTTATGTCCACCACATTTAGTTCTCCTCTCAACTCCTTGAATCTTGCTTCACCAAGAGGCTTTGTGAACATATCGGCGAGTTGATGCTTGGTGTTGACATACTCGATTGCAATATCACCCTTCTCAACATGATCTCGTATAAAATGATACCGGATCTCAATATGCTTGGTCTTCCCATGAAGTACCGGATTGTGAGCAATTTTGATGGCACTTTCATTGTCACATAAAAGAGGCACTTTGTCACAAATGACACCATAATCCTTTAAAATTTGCCTCATCCATAATAATTGTGCACAACAACTTCCGGCGGCAATGTATTCGGCTTCGGTGGAGGACGAGGCCACACAATTTTGTTTCTTGGAAGACCAACTCACAAGAGACCTACCAAGGAATTGGCAAGTACCCGAAGTTGATTTTCTATCCATTTTGCAACCCGCCCAATCCGCATCCGAATAACCTACAAGATCAAAGCTTGTCCCATGGGGGTACCAAAGACCATAGTTAGGAGTATCTATCAAGTATCTTAGAATCCTTTTAACCGCGGTTTCATGACTTTCCTTAGGACTTGATTGGAATCTTGCACACATACCCACACTAAACATAATATCCGGTCTAGATGCACAAAGGTAAAGTAAAGATCCAATCATAGAACGATAAAGCTTGGGATCAACTTCCTTACCCTTCGGATCTAAGTGTAGATCCGCCTTAGAGTCCATGGGAAACTTATATGGCTTGGCGTTGTTCATATCAAATTTCTTGAGCATGTCTTGAATATACTTGGCTTGACATAAGAATGTTCCTTCACTATATTGGTGGATTTCAAAGCCAAGAAAATACTTCAATTCTCCCATCATGGACATCTCAAATTCCTTGGTCATTAGCTTAGAGAATTGATCACTAAATTCATGGTTAGTAGAACCAAAGATAATATCATCAACATATATTTGGCATACGAAAAGCTCTCCATTTATCCTTTTTGTGAAAAAGGTGGGATCGATTACCCCAATCTCAAAACCATGGTCTACTAAGAACTCCTTGAGATGATCATACCAAGCACGTGGAGCTTGCTTGAGCCCATAAAGGGCCTTATGTAGTAAGTAGACATGGTTAGGAAATTTAGGGTCTTCAAAACCCGGAGGTTGTTTCACATACACTAATTCACTTAGTGGACCATTTAGAAAAGCACTTTTAACATCCATTTGATATAAGGTAATGTTATGAGTAGATGCATAGGCAATCAATAAACGAATAGATTCAAGTCTAGCAACGGGGGCATAAGTTTCACCGTAGTCGACTCCTTCGATTTGGGTGTAGCCTTGTGCAACCAATCTTGCTTTGTTGCGAATGACTTGACCATGTGAGTCTTGCTTGTTCTTGAATATCCACTTGTTCCAATGACATTATGTGATGTGTCTTTGGGTCTTTCAACTAATGACCATACTTTGTTGCGCTCGAAGTTGTTCAATTCTTCATGCATGGCCGCAACCCAATCCATGTCTTCAAGAGCATCATATACCTTGAGAGGTTCTAAGCTAGACAAACAAGAGACATGACCACAAAAGTTAGTTAATTGATTACGTGTGGACACACCCTTACGAATACTCCCAAGGATATTTTCTTTGTAGTGTTGGAGATGATCCAATGTTGATGCACGCCGAATGACTCGGCGTTCTATGGCTTGACCAATTGTTTCACCAACACGAACATCTTCATCATTTCCTTCATCTTGTTCATGGTCAACCCGAAGTGGAGTTCTTGGAGATGGGGGTTCATCATGTTCTTGTTCTCCACTAGAGTTGGGTGGGTCTTGACCATTATCTTGCTCATGTGGATGACTATCATGATCTTGTTCTTGTATAGCTTGTTGATCAATGGTTGAGGTGGATGGTTCAACTTGAGTAGAACTTGTTCCTTCTTCTTGAGTGTCCATAATAGGTTCTTCAATAGGAATAAGTTCCCCTATGCCCATAGTTCTTATGGCTTGAGGTGGAGGTACATCACCTACATTATCATGATCAATATGCTCCGCTTGGGAGCCATTATCCTCGACAAACTCCACATTCATAGATTCTTCAACACATCCGGTGGATATGTTGTAGACCCTATAAGTATGGGAGTTTGCGGCATATCCAACAAAAATACCATCAAAAGTTCTAGATTCAAATTTAGCAATTGGGCAACCTTTAATGTAAACATGGCATTTGCATCCAAATACGCGAAAGTAAGAGACATTTGGCTTTTTACCGATAAGGAGTTCATATGGTGTCTTTTTCATGAGAGGACGAAAGAAGAGCCGGTTGGAGTAGTGGCAAGCGGTATTGATGGCTTCGGCCCAAAAGTTATATGGGGAATGAAATTCGGCCAACATAGTTCTTGCCATATCAATAAGAGTGCGGTTCTTCCTTTCGGCGACACCATTTTGTTGGGGAGTATAAGCAGCGGAATATTGGTGTTGTATGCCTTCCCCACTTAGGAAATCATCCATAGTGTAATTCTTGAACTCCGTACCATTGTCACTTCTTATTGCCAAAATCTTGGAGTCATATTGGCGTTGAACTAAGGTTGCAAAGTCAATGAATACTTTTTGAGTTTCACTCTTCCTCTTGAGGTAGAAAGTCCAACAATATCTTGTATAATCATCCACAATCACCAAACAATATTTCTTGCCACCAAGACTATCATATGTGGGAGGCCCAAAGAGATCCATATGAAGGAGCTCCAAAGGCCTCTCGGTGGAGATAATGCTCTTCTTGGGATGATTCTTTTCATGCATCTTTCCGGCTATGCAAGCACTACAAGGACGATCTTTGGAAAAATTAACATCGGTTAGTCCTACCACGTGTCCACCCTTCACAAGAGTTTGCAAATTTCTCATACCGACATGGCCTAGCCGGCGATGCCAAAGCCAACCCTTGTCGGATTTAGCCATTAGACACGTGGCGATTTGAGTGGTCTCTTTCGAGAAATCGACCACATACAAACCGTTTACACGAAATCCAACAAAGGCTACTTTAAGAGTTTGAGTGAAAAGGATGGTCACGTGGTGTTTATTAAAGATAACGGTGTAACCGACATTGCATAATTGACCAACGGAAAGTAAATTATATGAGAGAGATTCAACAAGTAGGACCTTCTCAATGGATAACTCCGGAGTGATCACTACATTGCCATATCCCAATACCTTAAGTCTTGCATTATTCCCGACGGTGACATGAGAAAATGTGAGTAATTGATTCAATAGGCCCTTTACTACTTCTTTGCTTCCGGTCATGTGAGAAGAGCACCCACTATCAATGAGCCATGAAGATCCACCGGAAGAAAAGTCCTACAAAGAATCAAGTCTTTGTTTTAGGTACCCATTGTGAAATGGGTCCTCTTTTGTTAGTCACAAGGGTCTTTGGAACCCAAATAGCATAGTGATAATCATCTCCATATGAAGTGCCAACATATTTAGCAAAAACACAACCATCTATAGATTTCATAAGAACATATGAAGGGTTGTATTTTCCCGCAAAGTCATTGTGAGTGGCATTGCCCCTTGTGGCATCACCACTCGCAATGGTAGTCTCTTTTGCTTGTGCGGGCTTGGCATTCTTCTTGTTCGTGTTCTTCTTCTTCTTGGCAACATAACCAAGACCCTCTTTCCCTATGTGAGGCTTTTGCGCTTGCAAGAGCTCATAAAGAGGTTTCTCACCTTGAGGGCTAGAGGCCTTGGCAAGTTCATTCTTCAACCTAGCATTTTCCTCAATGATATTTGCATGATCACAAGAGCAAGTAGAGGAGCTAGGTTCATCAATTTTAGTAGATTGTATTTGAAGTTGTTCAAAAGACTTGGTGAGAATAGAGTGTTCACTCTCCAAGGCCTTGTGAGCCTTGGTGAGCGACCCTAACTCATCGGCTAGTCTATTATGACCAACACCAAATACGACCTTTTGTTTCTCTAAAACATTGTATTTAGCAATAGCATGGTCACGTTCTTTAATGATCTTAGAAAGAGTTTCATTTTGAGATTCATCAAGATTCTCAAGCTTCTCCTCAAGAGAAACTCGAAGTTCATGCTCTTCCTCAATCGCCTCGGTAAGGGAAGCGATCTCATTAGCATATTCTCTTTCTAGTCTCCCCTTTTCTTTAAGGAGATCTTGTGCGATGCCATATTGACTCATAAGAATCTCAAGCCGAATCTTGCTTTCACCTTGCAAGTTAGTCATCAAGAAATCCAAAGCAACATTTTCTTCCTTAACTCTAAGACTCATAAATTCATGCATTTCATTCATAGTCTTAGGAGGAAGGGAAGGTGATACCTCGGAGAGCTTGGCCATGAGACACGTAGCGGATTTGGTGGTGACATTATCATTGGGGGATTCAAAGAGAGAAGGGGTTGTCGATGAAGCAATGGCTAAAGCGGCCACTTCACTTGTGGTTGTTTCTTCTTCATCACTCTCATCCCCGGACATATATTCCTCTCTCACCACCAACACCTTGGAAGGTAGCTTCTTGTTGGGATTGAACTTCTTGAAGTAAGGCTTCGTGGGAGAAGAACTTGACGCTTCCTTGCGAATGAGTCTTCCTCCATGTTCTTCACGGTTCTTGTAAGGGCATTGGGCAAC
This sequence comes from Poa pratensis, assembly GCA_947311845.1. NCBI lineage: Eukaryota > Viridiplantae > Streptophyta > Magnoliopsida > Poales > Poaceae > Poa > Poa pratensis. The sequence goes on from CAMZMU010000074.1 coordinate 34,499,615, forward strand.
ATAGTGGAATTGATCTTGACAATTGAAGCAAGTCTTCATTTTTGGGTTGCCTTCCTTGTAGCCTCTTGCTTTATGCTTTTTATCCACATAAGCTTTAGCTTTAGATGGATTTTTCCAAAAGTCCTTCGCCATGAGAGCCACATAATCTCTATGAGCACCCTTGAGTTCCTCGGGTGCCAAGTAACTTCCCTCTTCATGATCTTGGTCTTCATCTAGTTCCACAACCTTGGCCTTCAAAGCAAGTGAGGAACTTTGGGCCATTCCAAGAGCTCGGGCACGAGAGTCTCTAGCAATTTGAGCTCGGACCTTGTAAGATTGCATCTCTTGCATGACTTCATTTGAGGTCAAGAGGTCATAGTTGTGCTTCCCTTGGAGACTATTCAAGTCGTTCTCTTCAAACGGCATGAGGGCATTCACATACTTCCTCTTGATGTAAGTATCATCCACATGTTTAGCACCAAGGTCTCTAAATGCGGTAGCAAGAGCCTTGAGCCTTTGATACATCTCCTCATGAGTTTCATCATCTTTCTTGTAGAAGCCTTCAATTTGATTGCTCATGGCTTCATATCTATTTCTTCTCATGCTCTCATTTCCAACAAACACCTCCGTGAGATTGTTCCATGCTTCCTTGGCGGTGGTGCAATCTTCAATGTGATGGATGTTCTTTTCACCCACGGCAACACGGATCACATCAAGAGCGGTGGAATTTAGTTGAGCTTCAACTTCTTCTTTCCTTGTCAAGTCATTTTCATCCACCGGCTTGAATCCATCAACAATGATCTTCCAAAGACCTATGCAACCACTTTTCAAGTGAGATTTCATAGAAGATTGCCAACGGGTAAAGGAAGATGCATTAAGACTAGGTGGAGCTCCTCTTAAGTGAATAGGAGGATGAGGCACGGGTAGGTCGGGAGAGTATGCAAAAGGAACTCTAGCATGCTCTCCCTTCCCATTAGGTGTTTTAGGTGAGGATTCATTTTTATTTGAGTTCACCCCCGCTTTCTCTTCGACACTTACATCCGAGGGCTTCTCCTTAGGAAGAGCCTCCTTAGGAGGAGCCTCCGGAGTTAGGGAGGAGTCGATACCCTTTGCCACCATGAGTTGCTCTAACATTTTGCGCAACTCTCCCATTTGAGTATCCATAGAGGACTTCAAGGAAGTGAAGTCCTCCACGGAAACAGAAGTGGGAACGATGGTGTCATCGGGTATCTCATTCCCATGTTCGTCGAGGGCCATATTTCTCTTAGGCGGTTAAGCCCGAATAAAGAGCCGAGGCTCTGATACCAATTGAAAGGATCGTATGGCCACCTAGAGGGGGGGGGGTGAATAGGTGCTACTCCAATTTTTAATTCTTTTTCGATTAAGGCTTGACTAAAAGGTAAATTCTCTAGATATGCAACTATGGTGAATTTACCTATATGACAAGTTAAGTCTAAACAAGATAAGATACAAGTAGTAAATAACTAGAAAGGATTAACCGATAGGAAAGCACGCGGAGACAAGAATGTATTCCCGAGTTCCTCCTTTTTAGGGGAGTACGTCTCGTTGGAGGGGTGTGAGCTTCAAACTCAAGATGCCACAAAAGGCTTCACCCTATTCTCCGATGAACCTCGCACAAAAGCTCGGTCCACCTTTCTTTATCGGAATCCTCCAAAGCGGAATCCGGAGCACAAAAGCTCGTTACAACAACTTGAGGCTCAACCCACAAAAGGATTGGGGGCTCTCAATCACCAACAACACCTGCTACACAAAAGTAACAAGCAAGTGAGAACAACAAGATGCCTAGGTTTTCCTAGTGGAAACCCTAGGCTCGAATCCCTCAAGTGAATGAAGGGGAAATGAAGAACGCTTTGGTGAAGTAGTAGATCCGGGCCTTCTCCTTCAATCCTCCAAGTATGAGTGAGTTTGGGTGGAGGGATTGGGAGATCTAAGAAATCTTGAGCTTGCAACAATGGTGTTTTTCTTGTAGAGGCGAGCTACCAAGCAAGAGGTAGGTGAAGGGCATTATATAGCCCTTCCAATTTCTGGCCGTTGGAGCCCTTTTTCCCGAGCCAGCGGTAGTACCGCTGCGCCGGGCGGTACTACCGCTGGCGCCTTCTGCGCTGTGGTCAAAGCTGCACGCTGACTGTGCATTTGGAACTTACTGAGCGGTACTACCGCCCAAGTCGCCGGTAGTACCGCACATGGCCATCTGAAGCTCCATTTGGCGGTACTGCGAGCGGTACTGCCGCCGTGGTGGTCAAACCAACGCTGACCACCATGAGCCAGCGGTACTACCGCCCGTAGTACCGCTGGTACTGCCGCACATGGGCGCCCGAACCCCATTTCAGCGGCACTGAGAGCGGTACTGCCGCGCCCCTGTAAACCAGGATGGCACAGCGGTACTACCGCCCGAAGGGGCGGTACTACCGCCCAAGGACAGTAAACACTCGATTTCTTCCTTTTCTTGATGCGAGATCAATGGCAATGTTTGCATAAACCTGATCACACTTAAACAAGGGGTTAGAGGCACATGTTGTATTGTCAACATCACCAAAACACGAGTAAGAGCAATTCATGCTCTTTCACATTAGAATAGCTTTTTATTGTAAGAAATATCACAGACGGTTCACCATAGTATGTAAGTAAATTTCCACCATGAATGATGCATGGCTTAGATTAGCGGCCCAGGCGTCTCTCTAACCATTTATACAAACTCATTTAAACTACTTCATTTCCACATTTATTTCACCATGATAGGCATCCAAAGACAAAAGTACATGATATCAACTAAATAAAATGAAGGAGCATGTTGAAAGCTTGCCATGTGACAGCACATATGAGCTAACTCCCAACCTCGGACATTTATCAAGCCACTAACATCATAATCTTAATCACAATGAGTCATGTTTTATTTAAGAAATAAAAGTAAAGTGTGCATCAAGTTCGTGAGAGCTATATAACCAACTTTCCCAAGACAATCAATAACATAAAAAAATTCATTCAGAGGTATAGATAACACAAATATCATGATAAACATGCTCGGAATAACATAAAGCTAATAGGTAGATATGATGGACTCACTGAAATAACTTTGGTTGAAGGTGTTGGAAACAAGTTTTTACTTATTGGAATTTTTGGGCTAGCAAGAGGGAGAAAGTTGACCATCTAAATGCATGCATGAGTGTCCATAGAACTAACTAATCCATGTTAAACAAAGTAAAATAACATTCAGCATCAAAATATGAATAAGTGATAGCTCTTGATAAAGCATTTGCAAATTATTACTCATTAACAAGCTCATGAATCATGCAGCTATATGTATCATTAAAAATCAACTCAAACATCCATTTTCCCAATTTAATAATAGCATCCAACATATATCAACCAATATTTCCAGTAGCTCTTTCACATATAAATGATAGTGTGGTGGTCTCACAAAATAAAATCATATAAAAAACAAACAAAAAGACGCTCCAAGTTTATGTAATAAAGTGTTTCGATCGAAAAACAGAAATTAGATGTGTGCAAACCGAGAGTGTGTAGGTCCAGTGGGGTTGCCTTCACATCCCCAGGCTTATGGTCTTCACCATCCTTGGATAGCTCTTGGTGCATCTCGTCCAACCCATGTGAAAAAACTTCAAAACACCGTTTCTCCCATTTTCTTTTCTGTGGGTGCATTAGTAGTGATAAACAAATAGGTTTCTTGCTGCATATAATCCTTAAAAAAATCATATGAATGTCTAGAAATTATATAATGTTGTATGCCTACTTATAAACTCATTTGGATTAAAAAGATTCAAGATAAAAGCTCAAAGCATGCATCAAACAAAATGGGACAGAATCTGTGCAGAAAACAGCAGCAGCAAAACATATTTTTCTACCCTACCAAACTTTGTCGAAAAATTCCAAAACAATTCATGCGTACAGAGGATGAAAAGTTGCAACTACAGTTCAAATATGAGCTCATTCGGAGTTACATAATATGAATTAAAAATCATACCGTGCACAGATTCGTGCAGGAATAAAATCTCCGGACGCTATAAGCAACTTTTCCAAACCAAAAAGGGTAGAACTTGGCACTTTATTAAAAATTCCAGAAACTAAACTAAAAATCTACAGCAAGAGGACACAAAGAAAATCACACATAAAAATAACCGGGTTGCCTCCCGCAAAGCGCTTTCTTTATAGCCATATAACTAGGCTTCTTGCTTGTTGTTTATAGAAGATGAAGCTCATGAGGGAGCTTGAACTTTGATGTGTCCCTCTCCCTTGGGAAGTGTTTCATGCACAATACCAGGATCCCATGGTGCTCTCAAGCCAATGAAAATAATAGTCAAGTTGAATCCTAGTAGAGAGAAAAACAAAACACACAAGTAATAACAACGAAGTCTAACTTTCTTTCTATGCATTGGCATTTTGTATATGAGTGAATCACAATAAATAGAAGTTTTCCAATGCATATTAACAATAGTTACTTTCAGACCATAATCATTAGTAGCATACAGAGAGTTCTTATCACCTCCTCTTTCATAATAGTTGCAAGTAGTAGAGGCAAATTCAACCATATAACCATAAGAATCATTCAACTTAGATAATTTAGGCAAATAAAGATGATCATTAAATTTATTTTGGAATTCATTAGTATGCTTCCCTCTTTCAAAATAGTTATTAAGATCAATATCAAGTTTAATATCATGGTTGCAACAAAGACTTTGAACTAAAGATAATTGCAACCCAAATAAGTATTTCTCAACATAAGCAAATTTCTCCTCCATGGTGTAATTAGGAGAATTCAGGAACAAAGTAGGACTCTCATTAGTAAGAGTGTTTTCACAAATAGCAAGTATATTATTTTTATCCTCACATAAAGTAGTAACAAGTTCTAAACATGGAGGATTATTAATAAGCATTGGACCATCATCTAAAGCATTATCATATAGCATATTTAAGCAACACTCCTTATTATCATCAATAAGTTCACTAGTAGCATCAAATTGTAAAGGAGCATTATTAGTTTCATCATAATAGCATGGGTCATCATAAGCTTCTTTAGGAGTAAGTTAAATATTTAAGAAAAACCTTCCTCAAAATACTTCATTCACTTTTCACTTCTTCATCCAAAGACATGTACCAATCACGAGCATTACCAGATAAAGACAAATATAATAACTTCCTTTTACCTGATCCTCAGAGATACTAGGAAGCCTAAATAAACCACATATTTCTTCCATTGTCTCTATGTGTTCATGTGTAGACTTAGTTCCATCCCCTGTAAATGGATTTTTCATAACTCTTTTAACATGACCAAGGGGAATTTTATATCCCACTTTAGGTACCTCTGACACAGTAGTTTCAACCACTTTAGGAGTAGTGGCATAAGCACTTTCATATAAAGCAAGGTGCAGCGATGCACGATTCATAAAAGCCATAGTAAAACTAATGAGAAACTTACAACCAAACAAGTTTAAAGGAACCTCCCCAAGCTTAGATGATTGCAAGATCTTAAGTCTAGTGCACACAAGAATAGAAACTGAAGCGCTACACTCCCCGGTAACGGCGCCAGAAAAGTACTTGATAACCCCCAAGAGCAGGGGATCACTGTAGGACCTCTCAATGTGGAAGTAAGGTATCGATCTGCATGAGCAAGAAGGAAAAATTATCTATTCCCTACAACTAAAGTGTCACAAGTTTTAGTTGTTATGCACTAAACAAGTTTAAACAACAAGGTGGTTGATTTAATGGATGGAAGTTTAATGTATCAAAACAAGAATGTAAAAGTGTCTCAGTCCTTTTCAATGTAAGAGGACAAGACAAAGGTTTTTCTCTTATAGGAACAATGGACATGGGTTCATGGGTTCACTTAATCCTCTCTCTCATCTACGGTGATTATCATATTATAGATAAAGTACACACAATTGTAATATTTTAATGGTAGATTTAATGATGGCTATATGTCCAAAAACACATAGTTGAAAGAAGTACTCATTTGTGTTGTTAGGTCACCCTCGTAAGGCTAGCGTGGTTGCTGTCACTCCCACATCATACTCTTCCTTTTTACCCCCCAGATAAAGGATGTTGGGTTGTATTCATGTGTCACTCAATACATATGTCGTGTCACATCGGCCATCCTATACCCACATACATCATACTTCTTAATGGACAATATTATAAACACTAGTGCAATGATTTATATTTCGTGTGTGTGACCACATCTCTCTCATCTATCTATACTTGGTGGTGTCAATCACCTCATGATAAGGATAATCAAGGCATTATGAATAAATCAAACCATCACATGCATCATATAATATCTCCAAAGTGTGACTAGTCATAAAAGTTCCAACACAACAGTAAACGCATAACCAATCATCTCATACCACAATATCCACCATCGGAATTACATAGATGACCGTAATCATGTTCAGCAGCTCATACGGTACAAATTAGTGAAGCTCAAAGAGAGGAGAGATACATAAGTTACCACCACAAACCCAAGTCCAGGGGGTGGAATACTCCCCCTTCATCATGGAGACGGTGGAGAAGTCGTTGGAGAAGATGGAGACCACCCCGGCAGCGCTCCGCCAGAGTTTTCCCCCTCCAATCTGCAGCTCTAGATCTCTCTTTCGGTGTTTCTGTGTTATGGCGGCGCTCCTTCTAGAGAACGTCGGGGGACTATTTTTATAGGTGGTTTTAGGTCAAGACGAGGTCGGTGGAGAAAAGATCGATGCCAGCGGAGCGTCGAGGCCCCACTTGAGGGGTCCCACGCGGCCAGGTACAGAGGCCGCGTGGGCCCACCTCTTCTGGGCCTCGGGGCTCCGTTTGTTCGCTTCCTTCGCCCCCAAGTCTTGTTCCTTCCAAAAAATGATGCTCGTAAATTTGCAGGTGATTTGGACGACGTTTGGGTCCCTGAAACATAAAAGGAAAAAAATAGGGTTTTCTGCCTGCGCAGGGTTAATTCCATAAAAATGGGAAATAAATGAATATTACCAAAATTCATTATATAATAGTGATATAACCCTTATATGATGCAAATATGATTGGAAAATAATTGATATAGTGCAAAGTTCATTTATGCATTTTACATGCATCAGTCGGGTGGGGCCCGCCTGGCCGGCCGCCACCACCTCCGCCTCGCCCCCGTCGTGGGCCTTCGGCCCACATAGGGTTTGGCCCGGGGTTGCCCCCATCGGCGCCTTGGCCCACCACTAATTGGTGGTGTGGCCTTTTAATATTTTCCCCGTAATTATATTTATCAATTAAATAAATCAATATTTAATTAGCATATAATTAAACAATACTTTGTCTAATTAATTCTTATTTGAATATTTTCTTTTACAAAATATTTCACTGAATTAATTTCCTATCATATGAAACTCCTTTCATATGATCCGAGACACCTAGTGTTTGCTGACAAAATACTCCGGACAAATATTTCCTCTTATATAAACCCTCGGAATAAATCCGACCGTGATAGCAATTTCTATCACAATCATTCTCTCTTGATAAGTGATACGTCTCAAACGTATCTATAATTTTTGATGTTCCATGCATGTTTTATGTCAATTGCCACATGTTTTATATACATTTTATATCATGGACATGGCGATTTGGGTCATGGGTGCAGATGCACCCATTATGTAAATCATTTTGTATTTTTTCAGAATGTCAAAAAATACAGAAAAAAATTCAGATGTACATCAGAACATTTTGTGTTAGCACAAAAAGTTTTGTGGAGAAAAAACTTTTATTGTGACCTGTGCAAAAAAGACAAAAAATTATCTCGTACAAAATCATTTTGTAGTGTCCGGATTTTTCTTTTTTTGCATAGGTCACAAAAAATGTCTTCTCATCGCGAAACTTCTTGTGCTAACATACAATGTCTTAAAGTACATCCGAATTTTTTATTTTAAATTTTTTGACATTTTGAAAATTGTTTTTTGAGCAATGGGTGCATCTGCACCCATGACCTGAAATGGATTTCCGTCATATTATGACATTTATTGGACTAACCTATTAACAAGATGCCACAGTGTCAGTTTCTGTTTATTATGTATGTGTATTGCAGAAAAGACCCGAAAACCAAAGTGCTCGGAAAAATCCAAAAAAATTACAGAAATTCTATTTCGCTGGAAGACCCACGGAGCCAGAAGGGTAAGTCCAGCGGAGGCCACAGCCTCCTCACCATGTCGTCGCGCGGCCTGGAGGGGGGTGGCGCCGCCACGTGGTGAGGTCGCCTCGTGCACGCCCTCGCGTTGCCCTTTGGCCGATATATTGCTCCTGCCCCGAAAACCCTGAAAGAATGGACGATTTCTCCAGAAGAGTTCCGTAGCTCCCCGCTACCAAAAACCCTAATTCGGGGGACAGAAGTCTCTGTTTTGGCACCCTGCCAGGACGGAGAATTGCCCCCGGAGCCATCTCCATCGATGCCACCGCCATCTTCATCACCAAGGGTCGTCGCCGTCGCCGCCTTAACGGGCTGCACATCTTCATCAACCTCCCCATCAAGCGTGCTCACCATGACCATGTGTGAGTAGTTCTCCCCCGAGGCTGAAGGCTCTACCGGTAGCTATGTGGTTTATCTCTCTCCCCCATGGTGTGATCTTTATGTGATCATGAGCTTTGTAATCTAGTTGAATAAGTAGATGTTACTCTTCATCTATTATTCTACTCAAGTGATTTTATTAATGTGATCTCCGGAGTCACCTTGTCCCACGGTGTGAAAATGACAGTGTGCGCACCGTATGTGGCTCTTAGGCTAAAGTTTGCATAAATACTTATCATGAGTTATAATTTGAGTTGGATGTCTCCATGAAATTGTGGTGTTTGTTTACTCAAACTTTGGGTGTGCTTTTATAGCCCTACGCACTGAATTGGTGTTCGTTATCCAACCGGAGTGTGGTTCAGAGTAGCATAGTGAAGAGAAGATATTTATGTATTCAATTATGATGTCATTGTTGAGAGTGTCCACTAGTGAAAGTATGATCCCTAGGCCTTGTTTCTAAGCACTGAAACACCGTTTACAACAAGTTCTGCTACATGTTTTCTTGCTGCCATTTTATTTCAGATTGCAATTACTACTTATAATCATCCCTATTACTTGTATTTCACTTTCTCTTCGCCGAATTAGTGCACCTATACATCTGACAAGTGTATTAGGTGTGTTGGAAACACAAGAGACTTCTTGTATCTTAATTGCAGGGTTGCTTGAGAGGGATATCTTTTACCTCTACCTCACTGAGTTCGATAAACCTTGGGTGATTCACTTAAGGGAAACTTGCTGCTGTTCTACAAACCTCTGCTCTTGGAGGCCCAACACTGTCTACAAGAATAGAAGCGTGCGTAAACATTAATAAGGTATATCTATCACGCAAGCACCATGCCGGTGATACTCTCTCCGTGTTCCAGACCAACCATAATACACAGCTAACCAAGTCTAGTTTAAATGTGTCCACCCTACAGGTTCGATAACATGTAGCTATAATTGGTTGGGCATCAACCAATCACCGGCCAGTGACAGTTCCAAGGACGATCCTGTGTAGCTGCTATCGTTTTGCGAATAACTCTTCTGTTGAACCTGCTAATTATTATATATCAACCTCATTACTCACGATACTGAACTTTACCCGAGATATAGATCCGTGGATGATACCATGAATCAATCAATGACTGATTCACATCATCTTTGTCTATCTCGTTACCGGTAAATTCCCTTTACTCGTTGCCGTATTATGATATCCCACATACTGTAACTTCACCATGCATTGTCTGCTGAACATATTGGATACCTTTATAATACTGAGCGGGCCCTGGACGTATCTCTCTTAACCTAGAGGAGTAATTACCCATCTCAGAACATTAGGATACACACACCTTGAAGCCACCCAGTAATTGCCTTTATGATCACCCTGTTACGGCCGTGACGGTTAACAGTACCAAAGTAACTCTTCCAGTATGCATGACCCTAATAACCTCATACGAGGACATGTTATACAAAAACCTTTCTGTGATAAAGCTAAGGACAAAAAGACTATTTAACGGAATCTCTTAGTATACCAATACTTGGGTGACCCAGCCATATTATTATCCAATAATATGCCATCCTTGATGCTGACATATACAATGTCCATGACTAGAAAAGTCGCGTCATCTAGCATTCAAGAATTAGTCCGTAAAAGAACTATGGTACATTTTACGTGTTCATATTCTCCACACGTGCGAGTGAGCTTTTCCCTAAATCACGTATTTAGAAATCACTATAGTTATAGCATAGAGAATATGAATCAATAATATATGAATTAGATATATATATATATATGTATAAATACATTGCCTTTTAGGCATATATCCAACACACGATTCCTTAGAAACTTAACTAATGATCCGTTCATGATACCGCAAAACCTAATACGACTCACCCATTGTATTTGTTTCTTAGGACGGTCCAACTTCTGCTTCTGCTTTGATTTTCTCTGGTACTCCATGTGGTTCGTCCTCGGTTTTCTTTTTTTTCTTATATTTCTTTGCTTTTTATTTATTTTTTGCATAGCATTTTTATTTTCGATTTTATGTTTCTTTTAAGGTTATTTTTTATGTTTTCTTCCCTTTTAATTTCTCAGAAAAGTTTTTTTTGAATTTGTGAACATTTTTAATAATATTCAAATTTAAAAATGTTCATTTAATTAAATGGCTCAAATTTTTAAAATGATCATTTTCTAATTGGTTCAGAATTTGGACAAATGTTCATATATTAAACAATGTCCAATTTTGAAAATATTCACATTTCAAAATGTTCATATTTCAAGTTTTTTTTTCACCAGATTACTTTTTCGATTCACCTGAATTTTGGGTTCACATTTATTTTTGGTTCATCGGCATTTTTAGGTCACCCAAATTTTTAGTTCTATTATTTTATCTTTAAAATTCTTTTCAGTTCACCCGTATTTTTAGTTCACTATTAATTACTTCCGGTTAACCCAAATTTTAGCCCCTTTTCACCTTGTTCATTTTACTTTGATTCACTATTATTACGGGTCACCCTTTTAGTATGCCTGACTTTTTTGTTCTTTTTTAATTTTGGGCCATCTTAATTTTTCTGGTTCATATTACATGATGAGCATTTTCGTAGAATACAAAGTAAACACAAATATTTTCAACATATAATGTTTTAAAACATTTCCAAAATAGAGAATGGAAACAAAAGATGCGAATAAAAATCGAACGAAAAAAAGGAAAACAAACATGTGCGTAATGGTCGGCTCTAATCGCTGTTAGTTTTGCCACACGCAAAAAAAATAAAAATGTGTTATTAAAGTTCAAAAAGATATTGTGATACAACGCGCTGGAAGAACGAAGATAGAGACGTGAAGAACATCCGAACGTTCTATCGTGGAAATCACTAGAAAAAGGGTTCATTTGCGAAGGGAAACCAGTGAATCATCTCGTGATGACAAGTGTCGACTTCTTCTTCATCCGATACTAACAATTGTATGCATGCCTGTCAAGTGTCGCAACGAGATTAAAAATGGGAAGCAGGAAAGAGGAAGGGACAACGGAGGTGGGATGACAGCTTTTGCCTTTTAATTTCTAAAAACGGAAATTCCAAAACGAAATATTTTGAGAATCGTTTATCCAAATTACGAACCGTTTTCACTTTTGATCTCCTCGCGTCGAGATCTTCCAAACTATATGCCATGTTGATATGTTTTGACGAACTTTTTTTCTTACTCCCGATTGTGTATAGTTTGTTCATTCTGTTTTGCATATTCTGTACTTTCAATTCTATGCACTTTGTACTTCTTGTTATGTATACTTTTGTACTCCGTTTTCTGCATAGTTGTACTTTCCTATGTTTGTATACTTTTCTTTGTAGTTATGTACTACATATTCTGTGTAGTTGTACTTTTTGTGCCAGTGTACTTTTCTGTGCAGTTTTATACCTGATTTGTATACCTTGTACACCCTGTTGTTTTTTGTACTATGTACATCATCCTATGTACTCCCGGTTTATTACTTTGTACACCTTATATTTCTAGTTTGTACTAGCCGCGTACAAAGCAAGCGGACCGCGGCTGCTTCGTGCCTGCGATTGGCAGGATGTACGTGCCTGACCCACACGCACGTACACGGCCAGAGCCAAGCCGCGGTGTGCCCGTCGATCGACGAGGTTTCGCGTCGCGCCGCGCCCCGCGTGCCGTGTTCAAGTTTGACACCTCCACATTTGGTGAGCCACCACGTGGCGCATTTAGACGCGCTATTTTTTACCTTCACGAAGGGAAGTCTTTTCCCTATCGTCGCCTAACATTTCATTTGTGTCGCTCAACTTCTTGGGCCATGGGCCGCATTGCAGCACATACCAAATACTCCTACTTATATTCCATTCTCTGTAAAAAAACTTATATTCCATTCTCGATAAAAAAACAAATATAGATACAGTTCGTCTCTCTGGAAAAAAAAAACATCTCGGACAAATCGACTCGTCGAGCGCCGCCGGCGCGTCCGCCGCTGGGTACGTACGTTCCTTCTCTCTTCATCCTCGGTTCGTCAATTACCGCTGGGTACGTACGATTTCAGTTGGATTGGATTCAGTTCTCTCTGTAGATCCGGGCTTTCTTTTTTCTCCGATTCCGGCGGGAGTCGAGTCCGACAAGGGCACGGCCGGCGGGAGCCATTATAAGTTGCGCTGATCCAGCACATCGAACTCGCAGGCAGGCAGGCATATCGAGCTGAAGGAGAGGTCGATCATGGCGAGCTCGTCCGACAGGGGCCAGGCGGAGACTGCCCCAGAAACCGCTGCCATGGCTGGGGAACCCTCCGCCGGCGGTGCAACGGCCGTCGAGGAGCGGAAGAAGTACAAGAAGGTGAGGGTGCCGAAAGAGGATCTGGACTACATCTTCTCCTACAAGAGTGAGCCCCTTGAACATTTGGATTTCAATCCCGTACACAAGGAAATCCTCGACTGCTACCCGGTCCCTCGGGACCAGCTGGAGGATTGGTTCGCCGGTCTCAATGCCGCGTACAAGGCCGCCGATGCTCATATCTTGAAGGAGCACGCCAGGATTCGCGAGGAGTACCGGAAGAAAGGTTATGCCCATTACTGGGTCACCGACGACGAAGAAGAAGAAGCAGCACGCCGCTCCCGAGCTCCTGCACGGAGGAGGGCTCGTCCAGGGGTTATGAAGCAAGCATAATGGAGGAACCAAGAAGCTCAGCTGATAGCTGCGCGATCACTGCGCTTGTTCTGATCGCATCTTGAATAAACTGCCTTCGGGCTAGCTTAGCCTAACTGTATTACTCATGTAATCATCTTGTATTACTCATGTACAACATCAGAGATTACATTCCCGAAGGGAAGTGTGTGTTTACATGGTAGTTTGAATTTGTTTTCCGTCATCGAAGATAACAAGCCTGATGTGATTTTACAGTATGCATCCATTTGTTTTCCTCTCGAAATCAGTCGTGCTAGAGAGAAGTACGAAACTGCTCGCAAAAGCCGTAGAACAAAGAACAAGGAAAGCGAATTGGTAGTTGGCTCGCGTGCACCCGAGCCCGGCCGGCCGCCGCCATGGGCAGGGAAGGGGCACCTGACCTGGCTCCTCAAAATCGAGCAGCCACACACCCCTACGCATGTGGTACAGTACTCGTTAGATCACCTCGTTTAGTTGGTTGAATTGAATTGTCATGGATGATCGATGCACGTGCTACTGCAAGCCGTAGCCGCCGGCCTCCACTATGCACAGCACTCACACCGGCCCAACATTCACCAACCGCGAGCATCTCCTAACTTCACACCACTCCGCTCGGCTACTTATATTTGCCATCTCTTCTTTGTAGCTACACACAAACACAGCCAGTTGCGGAGCCAGGATTGAACATATATACCTCCTAGTAGCAAGTACTGCCAGTGAGTGAGAGATGGAGAGGATGGTGATGAGGCTGGCGAGGAGGAACAGGTCTCTCTTCCAAGCAGGATCAGTCAGCAGCAGCAGGGCCATCTCCGGCGCCGGCGGCTCGTGGTCTAGTTTCTTCTCCACCCAGCCGCATCAGCAGCAGCAGGACGATCCCGAGCTCAACATCAGGGACACTGCCGCCCACGTACGTATACCCTTCTTCCTCCTTAGTAGTTACCAGCTTATTGTTCTGGTTTCGTGTCTGTTAATCTTTGATCTTTGGCGCGCAGCTGATTGGCCGGACACCGATGGTGTACCTGAACAAGGTCACGGAGGGGTGCTGCGCACGGATCGCCGCTAAGCTCGAGTTCCTCCAGCCCTCCTTCAGCGTCAAAGACAGGCCAGTACTCCCATTCGTTTATTCATTCATTCAGCTGCATGTAAGCTTGTCTCCGCGTAATACTGCTTGGTTACGATGATTAATCTCCTGCTCACGTGGTCAGTGCTCACATGATCATTCCATCCTAATCTACTGCCGTGGACACATATATACGATATTAGGAGTATCATGTAGCTGACGGGGACCGGTTTCATTGTTCTAGCAAGTGGCTGGAATCAATTTACTCATTCTAGTACTGATGGTAATTATATTAACAAAAAATGTATTGATGATAATTGTACTTACGTTGATTGGAGAACATCGACAGAATTGTTGTTCTGATCTACCAGCTAGAAATTATAGAAATATCCTTGACTCTGTCGCCTTCGCGAGGAAAAATATATGAAAAGGGACAAGTGGGGCTCCGGAGCCATGTACTCTTGTCTGCCTGAATGTGACTGAAAGTGATATGCAGTGGGATCCAAGGAACTAGATAGAGATGCACTCTGATTGGGCGATAGTTAATTAATTTAAGTCTGGTTTTGCAATTTAGTACGATCCTCCATCCTGGTCTAGTGCGGAGGAGATCTCTCTATTAAGTATTTACATTCCACACCTGAACTTATCCTAGTGAAGCTGGCAACCTGGCTTCACCCCATTGGGACAAATTGTTTTTGTCTAGATCTATTATGCTCAGTTACACACCAGTACATATATGCATGCGTCAAAACAAGCATGGAAAAAGGAAAACACCAACCTTTTTATGATGATCAACGTTGTTTTCTTAGGTAGTAATAATAATAATAATAATAATAATAATAATAATAATACTCCTCCATCCGTCCACAAAAGGATGTCTCAACGTAGCCCAAATTGGTATGTATCTAGACATAATTTAGTGTGTAGATACATGCAAATTTGGTCTAGGTTGAGACATCCTTTTGTGGACGGAGGGAGTACACCTATGTCTCCAGTGTGATTAATATGTGTGTGGTATGATCTACTATCCAGGCCTGCGATTTCCATGATTGAAGACGCGAAAAGAAGGGGCTTATAACCCCAGCAAGGTCAGTCATCTCAAGATTTCCACAAGTTAACTTCGGCATTGTGCTTCACATGGAAATGAAACTAAAACTGCAAAACAGTCCTCCGATGACCCTGTTTTGATAGAAATTCAAAGTTGTGTCGAAAAGACAAACCAGGCAGTCTTCTCCGTATGGATCTATAACTAACCGTAAGTCGCTTCTGAAAACAGACGACGCTGATCGAGCCCACATCCGGGAACATGGGCATCGGCTTGGCCTTCATGGCCGCGCTCAAAGGGTACGAGCTCGTGCTCACCATGCCGTCCTACACCAGCCTCGAGAGGAGGGTAGTCATGAAGGCATTCGGTGCGCAGCTCGTGCTCACCGACCCTGCGAAAGGGATGGGAGGCACGGTGAGGAAGGCGACCCAGCTCTCCGAGGACCATCCTAGCGCCTTCATGCTCCAACAGTTTGAGAATCCTGCCAACATCAAGGTTAGTGTACCTTTCCTTGATTCTTGCATAGGCATGTACTCCCTCCGTTCGGAAAAGGATGTCACAAAAATGAACTATAGATAGACCATTTTTGTGACATCCTTTTCCGAACGGAGGGGGTACAATATTGGACTATTCACTTATGTTGTGATTATAATAGTCCAATACTGGACTATTCCTTTGCTGTAATTTTCAAAATGTATGTTTGTCAAGTTTATTTGGATAAAGCTTCCAGTGGGATCCACAAAGCTAGTCCCCGGTCAAACGACCAAAGACAATTCCTCTCTCTTTTTGGAACCAGGAACGGCAATTCATCTTCTAGAATGTTAGGACTTCATCTTGCGTGTTATGTTCTTAATTATGTTGTTCATCAAAATTTGCAGGTACACTACGACACGACTGGTCCGGAAATATGGGCGGATACGCTTGGGCAGGTTGACATTTTCGTCATGGGGATCGGGAGTGGCGGCACCGTCACCGGTGTCGGCAAGTACCTCAAAGAGAAGAACCCCAATGTGAAGGTATTCCTCATGAATTCCTTAACCTTTTATTCCAGGACATTGTGAAATTCATGGCCTGTATATGTTTGCGTGTAGATCTATGGAGTTGAACCTGCTGAAGCAAATGTTCTGAATGGTGGCAAGCCAGGTAGGCTATTAATTTATTTAGAAGATATACTCGTCTTATTTTTCATACTATATACTATATTCTTAGTTTCTGCTCACATTGTTAACTGAACCTAATTGCAGGGCCTCACCTCATAACAGGAAATGGAGTGGGATTCAAGCCAGATATTTTAGACATGGATATAATGGATAAGGTTCTTGAGGTAAGGAATCAATTTGAGACTAATGTTATGTTGAATAAATCGCCAAATCTTACTGAATCTGTGCATGCAATAGGTGAAAGGGAGGATGCTGTTAAGATGGCGCAACAGTTGGCACTGAAAGAAGGTCTTCTGGTAAGTCACAAAAACATATTTTCCGCTGCTATCTAGAATCAATGTATTAACATCAGTGATGTTCTCTTGGAGAGGAAAATAAATGGAGGCGATTTCACCTGATTAGATTGTTGGTTCATGTAAAAATGAATATGATTACATCAAACTGTTGCTGAACTGTTTACAATTTTTTGCAGGTGGGATATCATCAGGAGCCAACACAGTGGCAGCCATCGAACTCGCTAAGAGGCCGGAAAACAAAGGGAAGCTCATCGTGGTATGCCATATACATACATACCCATTTTTGTGAAATATATCATAAATGTTAACATGGAGAAGTTTCGGAAGGCTGACTGACCAGTTCATTGTGCTTTCAGACTATTCATCCGAGCGCAGGGGAGCGATACTTATCATCGGCGTTGTTCGAGGGTTTGAGGAAGGAAGCCGAGGCTATGAAGCCAGTGCCAGTGGACTAACTTGGAACTATGGATTAAATGCATATAGAACAAAATTCACTGGGTGCCATGTTGCAAGTGTTGGTCGTACCTCAATTGAAATCTTCTGTTTGTGCCTCATGTGGACCTTGTGTAAACGAAGATTGAAAATGATTGAAAAGGGACTGCATTTATAGAGATTTGTTATGATGTCCATGTGTTCAAGTTATGGGGAACTACACAGGCATCAACATGTCCTGTAATGTGTGGGAGGTCAAGTGTATGCCAATCCTGTCAGTGTGTGTGTGCAGTGCTTCTGTGCCTTCTTGGGCCGCCTTAGAGCATCACTAGCACATCCCTTCAAACGGTCTGGCCCGTAAAACAGCCACTAGTTCATGGTTTTGACAACTAAAAAATTGACCCATCTAGATCCCGTAAAACCGACATACCTTGAAGAGCAGCCAAAAATTGGCCGTAAAATGGGCCACGGAAATCGTCATACACCTACGATTGGCATTTGGACCTTTTTGTCCTAAAATATCAATCTTGTTTAGAATCAAGAGAATCCCAGTTTATTGGATCAAATATATTATACTGAAAAGAATCATCAACATCCGCACCACGGTGAATTATTCAGTTAACATCAATATGATCTTCATATACCTCAATATTATCTATCTATGTCTGACCTCTCTGGAATCATTATACAGAACAGTCACAAGTGCAAGGTAGAAGGATTCGACATACCGATTACCAGATGACACTTGTGATGTTTATTTTCTAACACATCCATAGCACTTTTTTTATTTAATTAAATTATGTTCTTTATCTTTTCTATTGCACTTCTAGAAATCAGATTGATGTTTCCCCATGATGACTCAAATATGTATTATTGAAACGCACGATACAAAATGCTATAAAATTGAAATGATACAGTATAGATAACAATGGAAGATTATGCGTCAACATCTGGCAATTAAACAAACGTCTAACTCACCTAGCCTCGTGGCCTGTCCGGTTGAACTAACCTTTGACAGAGGATGCAAGAACCGATCTCTAAGGATCCTGCCAAAAGTTAATCAGGATTTAGAAATTAGGTTCTTGGGCGCTTCCGTCAACGGGGGGACTGAAAGGACAATGATGTCGTCTAGAGAGGGGGTGAATAGGCGGTTTAAAACTTTTTCGGCTTATGCTTGATAATTACGGAATAAAATTATGTGTTTAAATTAACAAGCCGGCAACCTAAATAAATTAGGCTCACCTATGTGCACCAACAACTTATGCTAAGCAAGACAAACAAAAGGTGATAGCAATAGAATACTTCAAGCACGAAGGCTATCACAATGTAATGTGCATAAGTAAATAGCTTGGGTATAGAAATAACCGAGGCACGCGGAGACGAGAATATATTCCCGAGTTCCTCCTTGTTAAGGGAGTACGTCTCGTTGGAGAGGTGTGAGGCACCACAAAGGTCGATCTCAACGCCACAAAGGCTCACCCTATTCTCCGATGATGCTAAGCAAGACAAACAAAAGGTGATAGCAATAGAATACTTCAAGCACGAAGGCTATCACAATGTAATGTGCATAAGTAAATAGCTTGGGTATAGAAATAACCGAGGCACGCGGAGACGAGAATATATTCCCGAGTTCCTCCTTGTTAAGGGAGTACGTCTCGTTGGAGAGGTGTGAGGCACCACAAAGGTCGATCTCAACGCCACAAAGGCTCACCCTATTCTCCGATGAACCGCACCACAAAGGTTTGGTTCACCTTCCACTATCGGAATCCTTCGAGACGGAATCCGGAGCCTTTCAATAACAATCCGGGGCACAACCCACAACGGGATTGGGGGCTCCCGAACGGCTTTACAAGTGACCACTGATACGTGCAAGGCACACGTTCGTTGGGAGACCCCAAGAGAAAAGTATGATGAGTGTAGCAGCAAGTTTTCCCTCAGTATGAAACCGACGTTATCGAACCAGTAGGAGATGAAGACACTTCTGAAGGTGTCAACGGCGCCAGAAAATATGCTGCGTCGTGGGAGGTCCTGGCGGTTGACTTGGAACCTGCACACAACACAACCAAACTACTTTGCCCCAACTTAAAAGTGAGGTTGTCAATCTCACCGGCTTGCTGAAAACAAAGGATTAGACGTATAGTGTGGAAAATGATGTTTGTTTGCAGAGAATGAAAGAGAACAATGATTGCAGTAGGTTGTATTATCAGATGTAAAAGAATGGACCAGGGTCCATAGTTCACTAGTGATGTCTCTCCATAAAGATAACTAACATGCTGGGTAAACAAATTACAGCTGGGTAATTGACAATATTGAAAAGTGCATAAATAATGCATGTACAAGTTATGGTGTCAACTATGAGATTCATTTGGGCATTACAACATGGTACACAGACCGCTATATAGCATGCATCTGTGACTAAATAGTCCACCTTCATGTTAACGTCCGTACCCCTTCCAGTATTGAGTTGCAAGCAACAGACTATTGCATTAAGTAAAGTACATAATGTAAGCAACACAATTATCCTTAGACAAAGCATCGCTGTTTTACCCCTAGTGGCAACAGCACATCCACAACCTTAGAACTTTTGTCACTGTCCCAGATTAAATGGAGACTGAACCCACTATCTAGCATAAATACTCCCTCTTGGATTCACAAGCATCCACTTGGCCAGAGTATCAACAAGCAACGGAGAGCATGCAAGATCATAAATAACATAGACTTGATATTTCAGTATTTAACTTGACATAGTATCAATATTCATCGGATCCCAGCAAACACAACATGTAGCATTACAATAAGATGATCTTGATCATGATAGGCAGCTCACAAGATCTAAACATGAAGGCACAAGAGGAGAAGACAACCATCTAGCTACTGCTATGGACCCACAGTCCAAGGATGAACTACTCACACATCACTTCGGAGGCAGGCATGGCGATGTAGAGCCCTCTGGTGATGATTCCCCTCTCCGGCAGGGTGCCGGGAAGAGCTTCAGAACCCTCCCGAGTTAGGGTTGACGGCGGCGGCGGCTCTGGAACTTTTCGTGGATAATGGCTCGGGTATCTAGGGTTTTCCCGAATAGATGAATTTATAGGCGAAGGGCGACGTCGGTGGAGGCCCGAGGGGCCCACACCATGCCGTGGCGCAGGGAGGTGGGGCCGCGCCGCCACGTGGTGTGGCCGCCTCCTCGGTCCCCTTCGTGTCTCCTTCGGACTCCGTGTACGTGACAGAAAAATAGGACCGTGGCTTTTGTTTCGTCCAATTCCGAGAATATTTCCATAACAACTTTTCTGAAACAAAAACAGCAGAAAACAGGAACTGACACTGTGGCATCTTGTTAATAGGTTAGTCTCAGAAAATGCATAAAAATGATATAAAGTGTAAATAAAACATGTAGCAATTGGTATAATATAAGCATGGAACATCAGAAATTATAGATACGTTGGAGACGTATCAAGCATCCCCAAGCTTAGTTCTACTCGTCCTCGAGTAGGTAAAACGATAACAACAAAATAATTTCTGAGGAGACATACTTTCACACAATCTTGATCAAATAATATTGCAAGGCTCATGTCATGAATGAAGTGACTCAAGGCAATGGTCTATAGTTTGCTAACAAGTAGATAAAGAGTAAACAACTGAATCATATAAGCAAAAACTTTTCATGAATAGTACTTTCAAGACAAGCATCAAAAAGTTTTGCATAAGAGTTAACTCATAAAGCAATAGATTCTAAATAAAAGGCATTGAAGCAACACATAGGAAGATTTAAGTTTCAGCAATTGCTTTCAACTTTCAACATGTATATCTCATGGATAATTGTCAACACAAAGTAATATAACAAGTGCAATAAGTAAGCATATAAGAATTGATGCACACAAAGTTGACACAGTGTTTGCTTCTGAGATAGAAAGAAGTAGGTAAACTGACTCAACATAAAGTAAAAGAAAGGCCCTTCGCAGAGGGAAGCAGGGATTAAATCATGTGCTAGAGCTTTTTAAGTTTTTGAAATCATATAGAGAGCATAAAGTAAGTTTTTGAGAGGTGTTTGTTGTTGTCAACGAATGGCAGTGGGCACTCTATCCCCCTTGTCACCCAGACTTTCAAGAGCGGCTCCCATGAAGGACGTTATTTCTACCCAAGGGTAGATCATCCCTCTTCTCTTTTGTTTACACATGCATATTTATAAATTGGTATGACACTCCTCCCAACCTTTGCTTACACAAGCCATGGCTAACCGAATCCTCGGGTGCCTTCCAACAATCACATACCATGGAGGAGTGCCTATTTGATATTGTTTAACATTTTGAAATTGCTTCTGATAAATCATTGGCAAAACATGTGAAGAGAATTAAGCGGTTAAAGTTGTAATTAATTGGGACTGGGCACCCCATTTGCCAGCTCTTTTTGCAAATTATTGGATAAGCGGATGTATATGCCACTAGTCCATTGGTGAAAGTCTGTCATGAGTAAATGACAAGGTGATAGAGAAACTCCACATAACTTCCTCATGAGCTATAAAACATTGACACAAATAAGGAGTAATAAAGTTTTGAATAGTTTAAAGGTAGCACATGAAGTATTTACTTGGAATGGCAGGAAATACCACATAATAGGTAGTTATGGTGGACACAAATGGCATGGGTTTTGGCTCAAGGTTTGGATGCACGAGAAGCATTCCCTCTCAGTACAGAGTTTAGGCTAGCAAGGTTGTTTGAAGCAAACACAGGATATCAACTGGTACAGCAAGACTTACATAAAAACATATTGCAAGCATTATAAGACTCTACACTGTCTTCCTTGTTACTCAAACACTTTTACCAGAAAATATCTAGACCTTAGAGATACCAAACATGCAAACCAAATTTCAACAAGCTCTACGGTAGTTCTCCACTAATAGGTTTTAACTACATGATGCAAGAGCTTAAACATGATCTACTTGAGAGCTCAAAACAATTGCAAAGCATCAAATTATCCAAGACAATGATCTACAAGAATAGATGTCTTTTCAATACCATCTACCACATGTAGCATTTTCTGTTTCCAACCAAACACCAATCAACTTATTTCAACACAAAACTCTCCAAATAATAACAATGAAACAAGAGAGTACTTCTCTACAAGAACTAACAGCTCTGAACAAGAGATGCATGAAAAACAGGAGCTAAAAGCATTGCAGTAGCTAGTCAAGAATACTCAACAAATATAAGTGAAGAATACGAGTATTCACATGAAAAAGCGGAGCGTGTCTCTCTCCCACACAAGAATGCTAGGATCCAATTTATTCAGAAAAAAAAACAACAGCAAAAATAAAAGCACACAGACGCTCCAAGTAAAGCACATAAGATGTGAAAGAATTAAAATATAGTTTCACTAGAGATGACCTGATAAGTTGTTGATGAAGAAGGGGATGCCTTGGGCATCCCCAAGCTTAGACGCTTGAGTCTTCTTGAAATATGCTTGGGTGACCCACGGGGGCATCCCCAAGCTTAGGCTTTTCACTCTTCTTGATCATATCATATCATCTCCTCTCTTGATCCTTGAAAACTTCCTTCACACCAAACTCAAAGTAATTCTCATTAGAGGGTTAGTGCATAATCAAAAATTCACATGTTCTGTGAGGACACAATCATCTCCAATACTTCTGGACATTAGCTACAGCCACTGATGTTTTGTGGAGCAAAGAAATCCACTCAAACACAGTAAAAGAGAGAATGCAAAATAAAAGGCAGAATCTGTCAAAACAGAACAGTCGAAAGACGAATTTTTCGAGGCACTTAAGTTGCTCAGATCAGAAACTTAAAACTGAAAGTTGCGTACATATCTGAGGATCACGCGTGAATTTTTCAGAATTTTTCAATTTTTCTGGTGTGCGTACAGCTCAAAACGGTGGACAGCAAAAATCTGTCTCTGCGCAGAAATCCAAATCTAGCATCAACTTTCTATTAGAGACTTTACTTGGCACAACAATGCAATAAAATAAAGATACAAAGGAGTTGTTACAGAAGTAAGCAAACTCCAAGACTCATAAAAAACTAAAACAAAAGATAATGGGTTGCCTCCCAAAAGCGCTTTCTTTAATGCCTTTTAGCTAGGCTAGAGATTTTAATGATGCTCTCATAAAAATAAGAGTTGAAAACCAAAGAGAGCATCAAGAGGCAAATATCAAACACATTTAAGTCTAACCCACTTCCTATGCAAAGGAATCTTGTAAAAAATAAATTATTGAAGCATAATGCAACTAGCATAGAAAGATGAAACAAGTACAACTTCAAAACTTTCAACATAAAGAGGGTGTTTTAGTGACTTGAAAACTTTTAACCATATTTTTCTCTCATAATAACTTTCAGTAGCATCATGAACAAACTCAACAATATAACTATCACATAAGCATGCTTTTCATGATCTACAAACACATAATTTTTATTAAGCTAAAAAACAGTGGGGTTATTAAACCCACTTTTGACAATAGTAGTGTAATAATATCATTAGGCAATATAGGACCATCATCAAGAGATTATCATATATAACATTAGGGACCATGTTTTACTTTCTGCAATTTCCTCTTCTATTTGAGTCAAGGTGTTTGTTACTTCAATTTATCAAAAGTAGATATTTCAATAGAATCATGACATTCAACAATATAGCACTCTTCCTCCTTAGGAGGCATGGAGGGTAATCAAATAATGTAAGAGTTAAAGAGTTACTATCATTAGAAGGTAGATCCTCCTTTTGTTCTTCACTCTCCTCCTTTTTTCATCCAATGAGATCACAGTTTCAGCAATTTCTTCTTCCATAGGTTACTGAAAGGAAGCAAGTTGTTCTTGAGAATAAGTTTTCTCAAGATATTCAGTAATATAAGGATTATCATTGTAATATTCAAGGCAATAACCAAGTATAGCATAATTCTCAGTTCTACAAGGAGCATCATCATTTTGAATATAACCAGCAATTTCATATGCACCCTTAAAAACAACAAATTCTTCAATTTATTCAAGATTACCAAAGTCATAGTTTCCTTTAGCATAAGCAGCCAAGGTTTCATTATCATCATAATCACATTGGAAAGGGAGGTGTTTATGCCTTCTACAACAAAAAGATTCATTAAAGCAGTAGGATTCATCATATGTAGAACACAAGTTCTTAGCAAAATAATTCAATCTACTTATTTGTTCCCATAGATGTTTCCCTTTTTTAGACAAGCGGTATTCCTCATAATAATTTTGTTATTCCTCAGTAAACCCACCGTTCCAATAAAATTTTGTATCAAAAGAGAAGACATTGATAGCAAGTAAACAATAGACATAATAACAAACCGAAATAAACTAAATGCAGGAAACTATTTTTTTGTGTGTTTTTGATAAAAAGAAGCAAACAAGACAAAGTAAAAATAAACTAAGCAAGACAATAACAAAGTAAAGAGAATGGAAGTGAGAGACTCCCCTTGCAGAAGGCTTGACCTCCCCGGCAACGGCGCCAGAAAATATGGCATCTTGTCGGGAATGCAAGACTTCCAGAAGTTCCTCCTATCTCCCCGGCAACGGCGTCAGAAAATGTGCTTGATACGTGCAAGGCACACGTTCGTTGGGAGACCCCAAGAGGAAGGTATGATGAGTGTAGCAGCAAGTTTTCCCTCAGTATGAAACCGAGGTTATCGAACCAGTAGGAGATGAAGACACTTCTGAAGGTGTCAACGGCGCCAGAAAATATGTTGCGTCGTAGGGGAGGTCCTGGCGGTTGACTTGGAACCT
Source organism: Poa pratensis (assembly GCA_947311845.1). Classification (NCBI taxonomy): domain Eukaryota; kingdom Viridiplantae; phylum Streptophyta; class Magnoliopsida; order Poales; family Poaceae; genus Poa; species Poa pratensis. Next base: position 34,524,525 of record CAMZMU010000074.1, read on the forward strand.
GCACACAACACAACCAAACTACTTTGCCCCAACTTAACAGTGAGGTTGTCAATCTCACCGGCTTGCTGAAAACAAAGGATTAGACGTATAGTGTGGAAAATGATGTTTGTTTGCAGAGAATGAAAGAGAACAATGATTGCAGTAGGTTGTATTATCAGATGTAAAAGAATGGACCAGGGTCCACAGTTCACTAGTGATGTCTCTCCATAAAGATAACTAACATGCTGGGTAAACAAATTACAGCTGGGTAATTGACAATATTGAGAAGTGCATAAATAATGCATGTACAAGTTATGGTGTCTACTATGAGATTCATTTGGGCATTACAACATGGTACACAGACCGCTATACAGCATGCATCTGTGACTAAATAGTCCACCTTCAGGTTAACGTCCGTACCCCTTCTAGTATTGAGTTGCAAGCAACAGACTATTGCATTAAGTAAAGTGCATAATGTAAGCAACACAATTATCCTTAGACAAAGCATCGCTGTTTTACCCCTAGTAGCAACAGCACATCCACAACCTTAGAACTTTTTGTCACTGTCCCAGATTAAATGGAGACTGAACCCACTATCTAGCATAAATACTCCCTCTTGGAGTCACAAGCATCCACTTGGCCAGAGTATCAACAAGCAACGGAGAGCATGCAAGATCATAAATAACATAGACATGATATTTCAGTATTTAACTTGACATAGTATCAATATTCATCGGATCCCAGCAAACACAACATGTAGCATTACAATAAGATGATCTTGATCATGATAGGCAGCTCACAAGATCTAAACATGAAGGCACAAGAGGGGAAGACAACCATCTAGCTACTGCTATGGACCCATAGTCCATGGATGAACTACTCACACATCACTCCGGAGGCAGGCATAGCGATGTAGAGCCCTCCGGTGATGATTCCCCTATCCGACAGGGTGCCGAGAAGAGCTTCAGAACCCTCCCGAGTTAGGGTTGACGGCGGCGGCTCTGGACTTTTCGTGGATAATGGCTCGGGTATCTAGGGTTTTCCCGAATAGATGACTTTATAGGCGAAGGGGCGACGTCGGTGGACACCCGAGGGGCCCACACCATGTCGTGGCGTGGCCGCCTCCTCGGTCCCCTTCGTGTCTCCTTCGGACTCCGTGTACGTGACAGAAAAATAGGACCGTGGGCTTTTGTTTCGTCCAATTCCGAGAATATTTCCAGAACAACTTTTCTGAAATACAAAAATAGCAGAAAACAGGAACTGTCACTGTGGCATCTTGTTAATAGGTTAGTCTCAGAAAATGCATAAAAATGATATAAAGTGTAAATAAAACATGTAGCAATTGGTATAATATAAGCATGGAACATCAGAAATTATAGATACGTTGGAGACGTATCAACCACAAAGGTCCAACCACCACACGGGCGTCTAGGGTCCCGAAGACCCAAGAGTAACAAGCTCACAAACTTCAACTTCCATGAATCCTCGTGGAGAGCACACACCGATGCACAAAGCAATGGCAAGAACACAAGTGCTCAAATCCTTCACTCTCAAATCCCTCACTTAGAGGAGAGATGGATTGGTGGAAATGTAGATCTAGATCTCCTCTCACTTTTCCCTCAAAGATATGCAAGAAACATGGGAGGGATTGAGAGGGGACAAGTTTTTCCAAGGTCAAACAATGGAGGAGAGAGAGGGAAAAACGAGCTACCCAAGGTTGAAGAAGGGAAGGGTATTTATAGCCCCTCCCACCGAAATAGCCGTTGCAGGCTCACTTAGGCCAGAACTTCCGGTCCTGGGGCCGGAACTTCCGGCCAAGAACTTCCGGACCCCCAGAAAAGCGACTAAAAAAACGGTTCTGCATTTGGCCGAAACTTTTGTCGGAAGTTTGGCCGGAACTTCCGGATGGCCGGAATTTTCGGCCAAAATCCGAAACTTCCGCCTCTCAGAAAACTGCAGAAACACTGAACACGAAAACGAAGATATCTTGATCATCCGGACTCCGTTTTCGATGTTCTCGGGCTCGTTGGAATCACAACGAAGAGCTTTACAAGATCATGCAGAGAAACATCATAGTCCAACAATGAAAGATAAAACCAAATGGATAAAGGTAAAACCTCTCTAAAAAGGAATAACCGTTAAACCTCCAAAACCGAAAACGCAACAAGTTTTCCATACGAAATCCGTTTTCGAAGAACTTGGGCTTGTCATGAAGATCACGACAAGCACCAAAACCCAACAAGGAGAAAACCAAATAAGAACCAAGAAAGATGATATGTGAGTATGCAAAGGTTTGAGCTCTCCATAAAGATGCGATCAAGTTACTCACTTGAGAGCCCCTCTTGATAATACGCCGTCTAATCTATAACCCGGTCTTCCACTAACACCATGAGACCGGTAAAATAGAAAACCTATCAAGATCATACCTTTGCCTTGCGCATTCCACTTGAGCTCGATGACAACGATCTTGTCTCTCTCAAGTTGGAACACCTTTCTTGATTGTGTTTGCTAGCACATATTTGATGGAGACTTCTCCGAATGCTCCCCCATACTTCATTATGGGAGGGCCTCGCTAAGCTCTGTCTTCATGTCTCCTTTGCAAGCTTCAATCAAATGATATCTTCCGAGAGGTATCATATTGAACTTGCACTTCATATTCTTCTCTTGATATGTATGATGGCTTGGAGGTAAACATGATTGTTCACTCAATCTTCTTTTCCAAGCCATACTTATAATAAGCTCATCTCTACACATAATCATTCTTCATATAAACCCTTGAATAGAGCATTGGTCATCATGTCACCTTCAAGAGTCCAACACATGAACTCCTATCTTTTCCCATGGACATGATATATAAGAATATCTCAATGTAAACATTAGTCCATAAGAATTGTCATTAATTACCAAAACCACGTATGGGGGCAATCATGCACTTTCAGGGACGGGGAGGGATTAAGGGCATCTCCAGCCGAGTAGCGTGTCATCGCCACCGGCTTGATGGCTCCGGCGTTAAGGAACTTTTACCAGTCGCCCCCAAGACCTTAATTAGCGCAGTTTGACGCCGTTTTTAGCGTCAGGGCACCCAAGGCTAACCCAGCGAGCTAGGTTTCGCCTGGGGGCAAAAGGCGACATGGGCGAGACATGTCGACGAGGGAAGGCAATTTCCCTCCATATTTTTGCCCTTTCCCTCCATTTCGCCCCACATATACCCTCCCCATCGTAGCTCCCGCCATTTTCCCAGATCTGGCCGCCATGGATCTTAGGAAATTCACCGTCCCCCGCAACGTCGCCGCTGCGTCCTCCCCCGTAGCGAACGTGAAGAAGACGAGGAAGCCAAGGGCGCCGATGCAGAGGCAGGCGAGCTGGAGCAACGCCAAGTGGACGGCGGACGTGCTGCGCCGGAAGACCGAGAACACGCACCGCCAGGAGAGGGAGAGGGTGTTGCGGGCTAAGCGCCTGGCCGAGGGTGCCGACCAAGAAGAGGAGGAGGAAGAAGAAGAGGAGATGTAGATGGGGGAGCCACCTCAGGCCCCCGACTCCGCCGACCAAACTCAGGGTCGGCTTCCTATCTCATCCCCATTTGGCCGGATGGGCTAGCCAAGCTAGCGTCGCCTCGCCGACACGCTACTCTCCATCCCCGTCGCCACGCTGGAGCGCGTCGCCGCACCACTACTCCCATGGGTACGCCGACGGCAATCCGCATGGTGGCTTCAACCCCAACGTCGCTTTTCCCCACTGCGCTCCTCCGCCGATGTTGTATGTTGGCTCGTCGGCTACTCAAGCTCGACGTAGCTTCGCTGCGCCCTCCCTTTCACCCCCCAAGGTGCCCGCAACCTGTTAGGCGGAATGCATGGCGATTCCTTCATGGAAGAGATCATCACCACCGGCTCGATGGCTTCGGCAGCAAGCCCGGGATTTCTCTCACAAGGTGGTCTATTTTTCTCACACGGCGGCGGGGAATCACAGCTGGCCGGCGGCTCTGGTGGCGGTGTGGTGACCAAGGAAGGCGAGGTCGAGCCGACGGGCGTTGATGAAGGAGGAGCACCAGCCAAGGGTACCAAAGCTGGCGGGGCGACGTTCGAAGGAACCGAAGGTACCGAAGCCTCGCACCGAGCGTCGCGTCAAGTGGACCACCAAGGAAGATGTTTTCCTCGCTGAAGCATGGAAGACGATGAGCCTCGACCCGATCGTCGGCGCCAATTAGAACATGGATAACTACTGGAAGTGGGTCAAGTCGGCATATGATGAGCACCGGATCATTGATCCTGAGTACCCCATGATCGCCACGGAGCGTGGCGAGAAGGACATGGCCAACCATTGGGCGATCATTCAACATGCTTGCAAAAAATGACATGGCGTTCAAGAGGAGGTCCAGAATCGGCCGAAGAGCGGCTCCAACTACGAGATGGAGGTGAGCATCTTTCCGCTGTGATCTCCCTTTTTCCTTCGCCGGTTTGCTCATTCCGGCTGTATGGCCATTTAGATGGTCCGGATGTTCGAGGCATACCGCGACGACGAGAAGGCCGCCTTCAAGTTCCTCCACATCTTCACCAAGATCATTGAGGGGTGCGAGAAGTGGGCGCAAGTTCGTCTTTCTCTCGGTAAGGGCAAGATGTACATCCCAGACGCGCCGACAGCTGGAGCAGCAGACGCGCGCCCTGATGGCCACAAGAAAGCCAAGTCGGTGAGAGACGCGGCACAAGCGACGACGAAGCTGCAAGCGTCAATTGAGACGTGCATCGCCGACGCCTAAACCCACGCCGCTATAAGAGAAGAGAAGGTGGACGCGAGGTGGACGGCGCTCATGGCCAAGACAGACGTCAAACTCGACCTCGTCAATACCAACACCGCGGCGAAGAAGAGGAACAATGACCTCGTTTTCCTGATGGGAGGCGACCCGATGGCCATGGACCCCGAGGTCAGGGTGTGGTTCATGGCGAAGTGGCGCGCGATTCTCAGCCAGATTGCTCCGATGGCCCCGGCCTCGACAGCAACTCCGACCTCCACCACTCCAGCTGACACGAGCTCCGTCGGTCCAGCCGACACGAGCTCCGTCACTCCAGCAACACGAGCTCTGCCACCGTCACGCCGCCTCTGAGCACCAAGCCTACGACCACTCTGAGCTCTGCCTTTGCGGCCACTCCGAGCTCTATGCCTGCTCCGACGACCACGCCCATCGAAGTGGAAGATGATACTGAGGTGTCGCCGGCGACCATCCGATCAGCGTATCAGCGTGCCAAATGTGGCTGTTTTCGCTAAATCGTCGGACTATGGCTTGATTCGATCGGTGAATTGTGACTTTTTTGTATAATCGCCCAACTGTGACCGTTTTGGTCGCCGAACTCGGGCTCTTTTTGGGGCGGGAAAACGAACTTTCAAATTATGTTGATTTGTGTTCCGCTTGGGAGCCAAAACAACTGGAGCAGCAGACGCGCGCCCTGATGGCCACAAGAAAGCCAAGTCGGTGAGAGACGCGGCGCAAGTGACGACGAAGCTGCAAGCGTCAATTGAGACGTGCATCGCCGACGCCTAAACCCACGCTGCTATAAGAGAGGAGAAGGTGGACGCGAGGTGGACGACGCTCATGGCCAAGACAAACGTCAAGCTCGACCTCGTCAATACCAACACCGCGGCGAAGAAGAGGAACAATGACCTCGTTTTCCTGATGGGAGGCGACCCGACGGTCATGGACCCCGAGGTCAGGGTGTGGTTCATGGCGAAGTGGCGCGCGATTCTCAGCCAGATTTCTCTGGCAGCCCCGCCTCGACAGCAACTCCGAGCTCCACCACTCCAGCCGACACGAGCTCCGCCGGTCCAGCTGACACGAGCTCCGTCACTCCAGCAACACGAGCTCCGCCACCGTCACACCGCCTCCGAGCACCAAGCCTACGACCACTCTGAGCTCTGCCTTTGCGGCCACTCCGAGCTCTGTGCCTGCTCCGACGACCACGCCCATCGAAGTGGAAGATGATACCGAGGTGTCGCCGGCAACCATCCGATCAGCGTATCAGCGTGCCAAATGTGGCTGTTTTCCCTAAATCGTCGGACTATGGCTTAATTCGATCGGTGAACTGTGACTTTTTTGTATAATCGCCCAACTGTGACCGTTTTGGTCGCCGAACTCGGGCTCTTTTTGGGCGGGAAAACGAACTTTCAAATTATGTTGATTTGTGTTCCGCTTGGGAGCCGAAACGACTAGAACTTCGCCCCCCCCCCCCCCCCCCCCCAAGTTTGCGCCGGCGCAAAGGTAAAAAGGCAACGGCAGAAACCCTGGGGCAGAACGGCTGGAGATGCCCTAACCCACCGTATAAATATTGTAATTTGTTCAATAAAGCAAAATTTTGTTCAGGATTGACACTGTTAAAATGAGGTGCTCTACTTAAGATATCAGACAAATAATGCCACCACCCGAAGATACACTCTAGAATCACTACCACGAATATATCAGCATCACTCTAGAATCTACACTTTGGGTCGATCACCCGAAACAAACATGAGGCACCAGAATATCTCCCGGTGACGAGCTATAATGCCTGGAAGGATCAGCTGCGCAACTCCAAATATGAGCCGCCGCAAGATGAAGAATTCAGTACGCAACTGAGCACGTCGACCGTCCGAAGAATTCTGCGGGCAATGAAGGTGGACACTGCTTCTTCGAGGCAAACTTGTACTGAAAGAAGGATGGTAGTAGGACAGCAAATAGCAACATTGTAGTTATCTGATGAATATGGGTGGCGAGTCCAGACTATTCGGTTACCTTATGTTGACTGCATTTTTTCTCTGATTACGGGAAGGTTACTACCAGGACCAACACTGAATAGGCTTTGCATCGCCTTCACACAATCACATAACTCCGACGGCTTGTACTGCGTGTAGTGGTCAAGGGTGGAATTGTGCTTCCAGTTTACAGTCAGAAGGATATATTAGCTCAAGCAAGAATCTGACTTGGCGAATACTATAATTATGAAGGGAAACGACACCTACCCATGGATGCTTTGTTGGCTGCAGTATGAACTTTGCCAAGAAAATAGTGGAGGCCGCTACTCATGAAGGAGGGTATACAAGTAGAGTGTAGTCAAGCAGTAATAGCTCACCTACATAATTGGCTAGGATTAGGAACTCAAGATGCAAAGCTGGTTCTTGTACAAAGAGAAGTAATTAATGCAATGCTCGAATATTTGACCGGAACTGTGGTAAGCAAGCAGAAGCTGTTCAAGAGATTTATACATCATTGCAGACTTGCGTAGGCCTAACAATTCTCCTATTGTATGCAAGAAACATAGTTAGTGCAATTCAGTTTTTATGATCTCATGAAATTTATTATTCATGAAAAGGAGCAAAACACGAGGTGGTAAGCAAGCAGAAGCTGTTCAAGAGATTTATTCAAAGTAAACAAAGATGAAAAACGGACACTTTACTCACACCGAAAAAACTTTATGCTAAACTGCTCCAGTATGGTCTAACCTTTGACCATGAATGTCACCAAAAATTCTATCAAGAAAATGGACCAAGCCAAATCCGCAATGGAATGTGCAGCAGTGGCAAAGTTCAAAATTGAATTAGAACCTGGAGTTTTCTGAATAGCAAAATATGGATATACATCTGATCGCCCTCTCAAGTTTATAAATCAAAAACACAACAACAGAAACTGTACCTCCTTTTCCAGCCCGACACAACAGCTATGTCTTCTCTAGGATCAGTTCCATAGGCAGATCCTTCCACCGCAATACCTTGAGCGATGAGCGCCCGTCGTAATCTCCACTATGGCCACTTATGACAGGGTAAATTGGCAGAAAAATATAAAAAATACACTACCGTAAAGATAATACATATGGGGATTTTTATTCAATACTTTTTTCATTTGTATGTATGGATTTCGCAGCAATTTTCCCTCGGTAATTGACAATAATATCGCAGAGTTGTTTGTTCTATTCAGTCGAAACAAACCAGCAAATTTACCAACGCGTATATCATGGTATCAACATCATCAGCAAATTTGCATTCAATTATGGTAAACGGCCCAAAAACGCCAGAGCGTCATTCGTCCGCGTCTGGAAACTCCTCCTTTTTTCCAGTACATGGATGTAAAAATAAAAAAGCACGACACTATTACTCTGACTCTGTTAAAATAAAATACAAGAACAAGACTTCTACTCAGATTATGTTCATATATTATACAAGCGAACACTTTTACTCTAACACAAATTCTGCATAACGAGGTTCGCCGGGGTAACGAGATGGATAAAACCATTCTGGGTCAGGAACGGGCCAGCTAGGAAATTTGTCTGGAGTCTCGACAGGAACATCCCACTCTGCATTAAAACGCTTCATGAGTTCCAGGATTCTAACCCTTGGTACGTAAGGAGTTTGCTCCATGCCATAAAAGTTCATGCCAACAAAGTTGCAATCAAAATCAACAAGGGGGCCTCCGATCCCAGTCTTGGTGATTTTACAGGTGGATATCTGAAGCACTTTGCAACCAAATTTTCTGCGTTTGCCTGTCACAGCCCCATTTGTGGCCATTAACTTGCCTGATTTAAAGCCACGCCCTAGAGCTACTACCTGAGCTCCAACCTCAGATTGAGAGGTTACGTCGAGTTCTGCTGCACGACAACTGCGGGCATCCTTGATGCAAACAATAGCCACATTATCCTGTAAACTATAATGTTGCAATGTCCCATCGACACGTCGCTTACTTGGAAGGCACACTTCAATCATCCATTCAGGATGAATGCTATTTTCATTACCAGAACTTCTAATCAAACTTGCTGAGGTCAGAATCCTTGTAGTGGATCCATCGCATCCAATAAATACACCTGTGCAAGCAAACTTTCTTGCACCCTTTATGAATTCCCCAGAACTATCAGTTTTTTCTACACGAACGAAGGAGGCAAGTGCCACAACACTTCGAGACATCTTTGAAGTAACTCTCTTAGTGGGTTCGCAACAAATATCTCCGCCAAATTCCTCTTCAAAATGCCACTTCAAGTACATGCCACTGTCAGCAAAACTTGGCAAGGGATAACCAAGACCTTCTAAGATCGCATTTACTTTATTTGTAAATCCATCAGGTCGCCAGGGAGCAAGTATAAGCCTAAGTTCATCATCCGTGTGTACTTTTGGACCGTCACTATGAGGCGTGGAAGATTCTTTTATCTCATTTTTATTCCGTTCACTTGCAGCCCAGTATAGATCAGGCCCCAAGCATTTTAAAATAAGATTACTTGGTAGGAATGGATTTATGTCCCCATCATAGTAGTTGATGCCTACAATATTCCCATCACAATCAACAAGTGGTCCTCCACTGGCAGCCTCAGTGATTTTGCACGTGGACAGTTTACGCCTTTCCTCATGAATTCCAGCAGTCAGTGACCCTCTCGTGGACATTAAGGGCGCGTTTGGTAGGCTGCAGGACCTCCAAATAGGCCCGCCAGCTGCAAATCTGGGCTGTTTGGTTGGTCGCAGCAGGCCTGCGTTGTAACTAGCACGGAGCTTAAAGCACCCCAGAGCCAGGCCCAGCAGGCACGGTCGAATCGAGCGTTCCCCTGGAGCCAGGTCTGGTGGCTGCAAAATTGGGGAACGGCGTGCGCGCGGGCTCGCGCGGGAGATGGCGCGAGATGCCGAATCTCCGGCTGAGTTTCGCGCCGCCCATAGTCGCACCTCCTCCTCTATTCAGTCACCGCACGCCATTGAGGAGCCAAAAAATCCCCACACCAGATCTACATCGGCGGCAAGTGGCGACCCTCTCCGGCGGCGAATCACCGAAGACCTGTCTTCTGCTGCAGCAGCCGGTCCGCGTTCGCGCCGCGGCGTCCTCCGCAAGGTCGGCGGGAGGGTCTCGCCGGCAGCTACAGTTCATCTTCTCCAGTGGCGGGGGTAAGTAACTTCGTCTCTGTGAACTGACGGTGGGTTAGTTCAATGGTAGCCGGTACTAATTACACGTCTGTTCAATTAGGCCGATGGGTTGGTTCTGATCAAGCAGACAGCTGCTCTCGTAGCTGTCGTGCAGGCCTGGATCCTCCTTGTTCGCAAGATCATAGTTAGGCGCCATGCGTATCCTCGCGTGCAGTACGGTCCTATGCTCGCCCGGGATCTAGAGAGGATTGCTAACCTGAACTACATCTACAACAACAACGATGTAGAGGCTATGCAAATGCTACGGATGGTTAGAGCCCCCTTCTATGAGCTAGTGAAAAGATTTAGGGATGGCGGCTTGTTGCAGGACAGCATCCACACATCTGTTGAAGAGCAAGTTGCCATGTTCCTACATGTCGTTGGTCATAGTCAGAGGTTCAGAGTTATCCACAACACATTCAGAAGGTCATGTGGGACTATCTCCCGGTACTTCAAGCAAGTCTTATTTGCCATTGGAGAGCTCAGAGGGGAGATGATGAAGCCACCGTCAACTCATACACCAACCAAGATCACCAATAGCTTTAGATGGTACCCATATTTCAAGGTGAGCATTTGCCAAGATCACCAAGCGGTACAAATTTGTTAGTTTGTTAGTGGACATTGTTAGGTCATGAGTTCTGACTTGTTTGTTCATGTGATGACATGATTATATTGGCGCCATCGATGGTACTCATGTCACTGCTAGAGTCCCCAGATCACAATCTGCAGCATACAGAGGAAGGAAGCATTACACAAGCCAGAATGTCCTTGCCGCTGTGGACTTTGACATGAAGTTCACATATGTGCTAGCTGGTTGGGAGGGATCAGCCCATGATGCAACTATTCTAGCTGACAGTTTGTCCAGGCCTGATGGGATCAGCATGCCTGAAGGTAAGTTCTACCTTGGAGATGTTGGATATGCTTGTCGCCCTGGAATCCTGCCACCCTTCCGAAAGACCAGGTACCATCTTAACGAGTTTAGTGGAAGGAATGGTCCGCAGAATGCGCAGGAATTGTTCAATCTTCGTCATTCTAGCTTAAGAGTGACAGTAGAAAGAGCATTTGCTGCGCTGAAAAACAGATTCAAGATCCTTGACCAGAAGCCATACCATCCATTCGAGACCCAAGTTAAGCTTGTTCTGGCATGTTGCATTCTGCGCAATTGGATCTTAGGGTGGGGGATAGATGAACATTTCCCTGATGAGGAAGATGTCGTAACTGACAACACGCCTCTTACTGGCCATGGTGTCGCCGAATGAGACAGTGAAGCATGGAAGGCCAAAAGGCAAGAGTGGGCTCAGGCTATGTGGGATGATAGAGGTGCTTACAGGGCATGATCTGCATGAAGAAGAAGACGAAGCAGAAGAAGACGAAGCATGGAGAAGAAGACCTACCCAAGACCCCGCCCCTTCCGTAGACTGTAATGCTATTCTATGAACTGTAATTCGTACTACTTAGGACTGATGAACTGCAATTCGTAGTAGTTAGGAGTGATGTACTGCCATTCGTAGTAGTTAGGAATGAAGAACTGATGCACTGCCATTCCTGCTTGTGTGGGTAAGCTCACCATTACCAACAAATAGGTGAGCTCAATCTACCCCGCACGCAACCAAACACCTTGCTTTGCATTGTTGTTTCTGTTTTCTCGGATGCAGCTGTCAACCAAACGTTGTGCTCAGTATTTGCTAGCACTGCGATGCAGGCAACCAAACGGCACGTCGTACACTGCCGACAGGTTGCTCAAGCCAGACCAGGCAGTGTGGAGCCTGGTCTGGCGGGGCGCAAACGGCGCTGCAGCCTACCAAACACGCCCTAATTTGCCCCAGTCAAAGCACCGCATTACAGCTAATAACTCTCCAGATGACTCAACTTGCGTGTCGTCACCACGAAATGATATACAAAGATCAAGGGAGGGCGGCAAGGAATGGGTGATCACAACAGCTAACTGTAAGGACCTGAATAATACATCAACTGCCCATAGACCACTTCACCGTCAAACGAGACGAGCGATACTATGCTTGGGGACAGCTCTGCAGCGAGTTCTTGGCTGAGCAGATCGCCATAGACAAATCTCCTTGATGCCTCGTCCAGACGCAGTTTCCTGCTCCTTGTTGTGACTGGAACATCTCTCCTCTTGGTTTTCGTCATTCTGAGTAACCCCGAGAGGAAATCGCGGGTTAGCGGCGGAGATTGGGGCGCGGGGGCGGCGGCGACGAGGTCTCGCGGATCCGCCTGTAACTGGGAACGGGAGGCCCACGGCGCCGTGGGCCGAACCCACTTATTTTCTGTTATTGGATACCCACGGGCAGGCGAGAAAAGAAGACGGACACGCCACGGGTTTCCGCTACCGCCGCCACGCCGCCGCGGGGCTCCAATGTCGTCGCCACGCCTTGCCTCCATCGCGATGGCGGCGAGCCCTGCCTCCATACCCGGCGAAACTACAGCGCCGCCGCGCCGTTCCCCTGTCCTCCATGTCTGCTCTCTCTTTCTCCGGCCGTCGGCGGCCGCATCATGATGAAATCCACCATGGAGCAAGGTGTGCAGCCGTCCGGCGATGTGGGGCAAGAACTGGTGAGCGGCGAGGTGCTCAGGTCGCCGGCTTCGTCCAAGAAGAAGCGGGACAGGCTCTAAGTCGTCGTCGGCGGCGACGACGGGCCAGGTCTCGCTGTCGTAGGCGCTTCCACGCCCACCGCACGCACCCCACTCACAGCACGCACCCCACTCACAGCACGCACTCCAGCCCGCACGACATCGACATGGCCGCCGCCGCCGCGCGCTTAGCGTGGCTGGGCTCCGCCGCTCCGGCTCCTGGAGCAGAGCAGACGGCGGGAGCGAGCTGGCTGCTGCTTTGGGCGTTTCTGCTCTGTTTTTCAATTGGATTTCTTTGCCTTGGATCTTCCGGAAGCGGCGAGCCGGAGCGGTGGTGCGGTGACTGAGGTGAGCTGTGAGCGCACTGGGGCGGGTGGGCTCATCTCGCTTTTTCAACGCGGCGGCGCTCTGCGGAAGAGGCAGAGTACCGATAGTAGTATTAGCTGGCTTCTCATTTCTTTGTGTGCTTGCCTAACGAAGGTGGGTTTAATTGGGCGAAGTTAAAGCCAGCTATTATGACGGGTTTAGATAGACAGATAGCGACATCCCAATTAAATCTTATGGGCACAGGTGGGGCGATGGTGGGCCTCCGCTAGCGCACCCACTTAGGGCTCATTTGGTTGCCAGGGATCCTCCCGGGATCCCGACCTTTTTCCCGGGTGAAATTTCCACGGGCGAATCTGGCCCGGGTAGCCCCACAGGTCCATTTGGCACTCTACGAGGGGAGGGAAATCCGGCCCTTCCGCGGCCTTTCCCCGGGTGGGGTTTCCCCTAGTCGGGAGGTCGGGGAGGAAATCCGCGAGCGAGGCGCTGCCGTTGGGTGCGAGTGCGGACCTCTCCTCCGGCGGCCGTCTTCCCTCCCACCTCTCCTGGCCTCTCCCTTCCGGGGACCGTACCTTCTCCCACCTCTCCCTCGTCCTCCGGTCGTTCTTCTCTGGCCTCTCCCTTCTGCAGCGCCGTCCTTGACCCCCAAGATCTGCTCCGCCTCGACCTTAGTCGCCGGCGACGACGACGGCACAGCGGTGGTGCTCATCTGCCTTCTCCATCGACCAAGGTTTGCCCGATACACTTCTCCCTAGCTCGTTTAGCTTCCTTGCGGATGGAAGTCACATCTTGTCCAGATCTTTGTACTTCTTTTCTAGTGACGGGAACACATTGGTGGATTCAATTAGTAATCAATAACTCCGTACAAGGTTCTCTTGCACATGTACGTGTACGTGCTTAGCTAGGAAAAGTGAAAAAGCAATCTCATGTCAAATTTGTTCGCCCAAATATTTACTAGCTTTTCACAGCACCCACTTGAACAAATAATCGACTGAGTTCATTTTTATTGCGGTGGATGAATGATTTGTGACAAATTTTTCCTTGTTTTCTCTATAAAGTTTACTAGTCACTTGTGACTTGTTTGTGTAGAGAACTCGATTAGGTTGTCAGTTACTTGTGACTTGTAATTTGGTCATGACTTATTCGTCACTTCAGTATATTCCTTTTTCCAAATTCAGTTCAAAGGAAGAACAGAAAAAACACCTTCAGTATATTCCTTCATGGCTCAGTATAGTTGGTAACTAAATCGAACTAATCAAATCTGCGGTCAGACAAGAAGGTGTTGTGCTTCTATTGACTTAATATGTATAAATTGAAGATCACTTGATTTTGTTAAATGCTAGCACCTGATAGTTCATTGTATTTGTTTTTTCATTTGTTCGTCTTCATGCATTATCATCTGGTTGTATTTCTGTCGCTAAAATAGAGCATTGGTTTAGTTAAATGCTAGTATTATGTGTATACTTGTTGGAACTAAATGGTGGCTTCAAATCCAATGCTTGTAATTTGGTAAAATTTGTAGTCATAGTCAATCAGGTGTAGTTAGTTTTAGAGGCAAAGTAGTTTTTATTTAGAACCTGTCCAAAATATCTTGCTAACTATGGCCATGATTTCTTTATAATAACAAGGCTCTCAATATATGTATATTCTTCTGGATTTCCTAGCAAATGAATGAAAAACAGTGAACCGAACTACTACTTGACAGTTCAATATTTTTAGTTCAGTCAGTGATAATCGGTGTGTACTCCTTACTGATCTCATTTGGCAAAAACAAGTATCTGTTGTCTTGAATTTATTATGCACAATGTCCAGATCTTAGTGTCGATACTGTACTATATCAGCCTAGTTGAAAAGAAATGGTGGCTCATACAGTCATATTATTTTGTTTCCATGGTGCATGCAGTCATGTTATTTTGTTTGTGTGACTCATATTATTTTGGTCTCTGTAGGATTGGACAGCTACTTGCGGATCCGGGATTGGACATCTACTCTTCTGAACTATGTTTATTCTTCCGGTAATCTTTCTTCTTAGTTTACTCTGAGCGTTATCTTCCCGTAACCTTTCTGAACTAGGTTTTTTGACGAATTTGCAGAGCACGGTGCCTCTCTCGCTGAAACTTTACTGAAGATGCAGAGCATTGAGAGCGGCGCCGTGCCCTGGGAGTGACTCGTTCACTGGAGTTTGAGCACGACGAACTGCGGAGCTGCTGCCGTTACTGGTGATCATGTGTGGAGGAGTTACTGGTGTTGGCAGCGGCAGCGGCCGGTGAACGGAGGAGCGCCGGAAGTGCCGGCTGGTCCAGCAGAGGAGCTCCGGGGAGGAGCGGAGGCGGTGGCCGGCCGAGCGAAACCGCAGCCTACGGTAGTCTACAGCTACTGTTTTTTTTTTTTTGTAAATTCCACTGTACTTTTGCTTGCTGAACGAATACTTCTGCTTGCTGCACTTTTCACTGTAATTAGTATTTTCTTAAATTTCTTAATTACTTCCATTTCTGGAGTTCAGCAACAAATTGGAAACATTTTATTTGAATGATACGGTACGTATGAAAATACATATAGTAAACTAGGATGGGTATTTCCCCACGATCGACTCAAACTCCAGCAAACTCCCTTCCTTCCCCTTGTCCCCAAATGACAGCAGGGGTATTTCGCCACGACGGGAGATATGGCACGTGGATTCCATGTGCACAGAAAAATTCCCCCGAGGGGTTAAGTACCCTGGGTTTTCTATCCCTAGCAACCAAATTAGCCCTTACAGGGTGACTCGCGGAGCTCCGGCGGCTCTGGGAAACGGGTCTTCTTCTAACCTCCCATCTGTGTATCAAAAAAAAAAAAAAAACTACCATCTGACCGACAAAAGGCCGGTTCCCGCGTCCGGCCTAGGCCCAGGCCCAGGCCCAGGCCCAGAGTGGACCCTCTTCATTCTCCCGTTCACACCTCGTCCCATTCTACAGCGTCCAGACAATCTTACCGGCGACGCCTCGCGACCTCCTCCCTCCTCGGCTCATCGCCCCCCGTCGGCACCGGCACCGGCACCGGCACCGGAGCAGAAGTCCGATCTGACCCCGTCAGGTGAAGTCCCTTGCCCCCGTCTGCTCCGCCCCGGCCCCGCCCCGTTACTAGATCTGTGGTCCGAGT
Source organism: Poa pratensis (assembly GCA_947311845.1). NCBI lineage: Eukaryota > Viridiplantae > Streptophyta > Magnoliopsida > Poales > Poaceae > Poa > Poa pratensis. The sequence continues at coordinate 34,540,449 of CAMZMU010000074.1, forward strand.
CGTGGTTGGCCCGCTCCCGTCGCCGCATCCGTTCCACGATCCCGCCGCGGGTGCCGGGCAATTAGGATTCAGGCTTCCGCCGTCCGGCGTTACACGTTGCCTTTGCCGTTTATCCGTTGTTCCACTGCCCTGACATGGTGGGGGTTGCGCCGGCTTCGGCGTGATTGGGGACGGATTTGGGGGTTCCCTTTGCAGAGTCTGGTTTTGGGATGATTTGGAGAGCTATTGGCTCCCGGATGGGTTAGCATATATTGTGTAGGGTCTCTTGTAGTGTTATGGTCGTGTATGTTGTCTAGGTTCTCTTCTTTTTGTATTGCTAAGGAGTTGTTTGATTAAACGATCATGTACTCGATCAGGAAGTTATAGACTGCACCCACTTTTTAATTTCCCCAGCGTCTGGTGCTTAATATTTTGGTAGGAAGGTGGAAAACTGAAATAAGAGTCGTTGAAAGGCGTAGCGTCTTTGGTCATATTGGTTCATATGGGGTCTCATTTTCATCCACTGGCACAACCAGCTGAAACTATATGTTCTCAGCCAGGGGAAATAAGTAATTTGTGTAGACTTGTGAACGCTGATGGGATTATGGTTGTTTGCCCCTGAAACCAGTTGTGCACCTTAAATGGCATCTTCGTTTGACATTCTGAGAAAATCAACAAGTAACTATAGGCAACACATATTTGTCTCTCTTAGTTGAGTCCCACAAATCTAAGTTTTAACGTTTGACCTCTTAAACTAGTTATGCTATTTTGGAATCGAGGTAAACAATGTGTTCACAAGTTTACCCGCTTGATGTTTGTCCTAATGTCGTGTCTTGTTTTACAGTTGTAGAAATAATTGATTAGCCTGATGGCTATGGTCGATGAGCCTCTTTATCCAATTGCTGTGCTGATAGATGAGCTTAAAAATGAAGATATTCAGTTGCGTCTGAACTCTATCAGAAGACTTTCCACAATTGCACGGGCACTTGGGAAGAAAGAACCAGGAAGGAACTGGTACCTTTCCTCAGCGAAAACAATGATGATGAAGACGAGGTGCTTCTTGCAATGGCTGAAGAATTGGGTGTTTTCATTCCTTATGTCGGGGGTGTAGAACACGCTCATGTTTTGCTCCCACCATTGGAGACATTGTCTACGGTGGAGGAGACTTGTGTCCGAGACAAAGCAGTTGAGTCATTGTGCCGTATTGGTGCACAGATGAAGGAAAATGACATTGTCGACTTCTTCATCCAAGTAGTGAAGGTAAGGCATCCGTACATAGTGAAACATCCTTTTGATTTTTTATCAAGTGTGCTACCTATACTATGCATCTTGTTTTCTGTGGGCGCACTCTCCTCGCATCAGCATTCTATTTCTTTGTAAGTATATATTTGCATGATATTTTTGCTCATTGTCTGCTTTTCAGCTAATTGCATATTTGCATCTGTATTATAATGTTTGGCATATGACGTGCTCCAACACAATACGATTGTTCATTATAAATACTGCTGCGCCCAGATGAATATGAGAATAGATGTTTATTTTCTGCTGGTATCTTTATCCTGTTTAACCAATCTTTACTCTTTTCAGAGGCTAGCGTCTGGTGAGTGGTTTACAGCTCGAGTATCGTCCTGTGGTCTTTTCCATATTGCCTATCCAAGTGCCACCGAACCATTGAAAACAGAACTGAGGACCATTTATGGTCAGTTGTGCCAAGATGATATGCCTATGGTCAGAAGGGCGGCTGCATCAAATCTTGGGAAGTTTGCTGCCACTATTGAACAGAGCCATTTGAAGACAGAAATTATGTCGATCTTTGACGATCTAACCCAAGATGGTATTTTCTTAATTCTTATACATTTTTTTAATGTACTATTTAATAAAATAGTTATCTATTGATTCATGCAAATAGTTGCCTATCTGTTCAAAAAGCAGCATAAAACATATATACTTCCTTATTTGCCATAAAACAGTTGTTTGTCGACTGAATGATTGTGGTCTCTTCCTTAGTATGTGGTGGAGATGAATCGTCAAATTGTTCTGGATTTTTAGACCAATCAAATTAATCAGTCGCTTAACAGAACTTTATTATATTATCAAGTGATATCATTAACAGTGATAAAATCCTTTTTCAATTAAAGAATTGTTCTATGGATACTAAGTATAATGGTTTTGAATGGCGTCTTAGATCTAATTTCAGATAAACAAGTTTCTTGCTCCTTGGTGCTTACTAGTGGACTTCTGTCTGTTACGTGTTTGCTTATTTCTATCTTCATTGCAGTTTCAGATTTGACAAACCTTGTTGTAGTAATTTGCATATTTGTGTGGTACTGTTAACTGTCTCAGTTTTGGTCTTATGTTTATTTTCACGAGATCACTTATTTATGTGATGAGAATGCTTGAGGACTGAAAACAAATTAAACTGCTTTATTTTAACCTGTATGCTGTGAACATGATTTTATTTTGTCTATGCTTGAAGATATGGAAGTAAACTTTTTAAATTCAATGGCTATTCTATTATGCTTGAATTTACTGAAAGATCAACATATGATCCCTAAAATGCAGTTCCGGAATTTTCATGTCCAATTGTTTTTGCAATTCCTAACATATTGAGACCTTGATTACAAACTGTTATTGGCCTTCATTTACAGATCAAGATTCAGTACGTTTATTGGCAGTTGAAGGCTGTGCTGCTCTTGGAAAATTGTTGGAACCGCAAGATTGTGTAGCACATATCCTTCCAGTCATTGTCAATTTCTCCCAGGTACATCTCCGACATATTTATTTAGTCTTTATAGGGTATTGGAATATAAGTATCTTGACTGCTACAAGTTCATGGTTACCCACGATTCCTTTTTAATTTCATCTATGGTTACTGTCAAGTGCACTATAACAGTTGTGCTACTACTAATACTCCTTCCATAACTCCTTTGATAGGATAAATCTTGGCGTGTTCGTTATATGGTTGCCAATCAATTGTATGAGCTCTGCGAGGCTGTTGGCCCCGAGCCTACAAGGTTAGTGCTCTGTTTTTATCTATTGTAACATAGTTGAATTTTCCATATCTATAAATGGTACTTGGATATACATGGGGCAAGTTGTTATGTACTCCCTTCCTATATATAAGACGTCCTAGCAGTTCAATTTAAACTGCCAAAATGTCGTATATTTAGGAGTAGATTTTAACCTGATTGATTCATGTGTTCACATGTTTGGTAATAGGGCGGACCTGGTGCCTGCATATGTCCGCCTCCTTCGTGATAATGAGGCTGAAGTGCGGATAGCAGCTGCCGGGAAAGTTACGAAGTTCTGTAGGATATTAAGTCCGCAGCTTGCAATTCAGCACATTCTTCCATGCGTTAAGGTGGGAGGACAGGACAGTTACTGACCATGATTTGTATTGTGCTCTGTTATTGTCTACAGATAAACTCATGCTGATTGCATCTGCAGGAATTATCATCGGATTCGTCTCAGCATGTTCGCTCAGCTTTGGCTTCAGTTATTATGGGAATGGCCCCTGTTTTGGGGAAGGTGCGAGCAATGATGCAGGATTTTTTTTGTATTGCCTTTCAGTGTTGCAAACATGTTTACAAACTTATTAACATGCGTTAGAATGAGTATCTTTGTCGTGGCTTTAGCCTTATGAATATTTCATAAAATATAATTTTCATTGTCCTCTTGTGATCCACCATTATTTTGCCAGTACAATAGTTGGTATTAGTAACTTATACTTCAACTTTAATGATAAATAGTGCATAACTACTTTCCTATTCCAATTGCTCTCTTGCACTTCTCAGCATTTCAGCTTGAACAACGTGGAGGGAAGTTTCGTTGAGAATTTCGAATGTTTTTGAGTGATTTACTATGTGTTCCGTATGCACTGGACCATTTGCCACTTACCTGTATGTTACTCCTCCGTTCTAAATTAGATGACTTCCATTAGTCCACATGTGGATGTATCTAGACATGTTATGGCCCAGCATGAAACTGTATTTCCTTCCCTTTACTCTTTTATTTATCCGTATTCGGCAGTCACTACATATTTTTTCGCAACTGTGTGATAACATTATTATTTGTTGCCAATAGCTTCTGCGTTGCAATTCATCACCCTTGGAAACCTGACCAGCTTCATCTGTGGCTTTCTGTAGGATGCTACCATTGAACAACTTCTTCCTATTTTTCTTTCTTTGCTGAAAGACGAATTTCCTGATGTGCGGCTCAACATAATCAGCAAGCTTGATCAAGTCAATCAGGTCAGTTCCGTCTTTTGTTGTTGAAGTTTGTGTGCCTCCTCTCACAGTTCGTAGATGCTTCTTTTGTGAACTTTTTTATTTGCGAGCCTTATGGAAAATTTGACTGGTCGCTCTAGGCATTTACCGTCAACACTACTGATCTAAACACTTACCTGAATATAATAAATTCGCCCTAACTACAATTTATTATGACATCAGATTTAATTTCTAAAATACATGCTATCCTACCATTTAAGATTTCTTTAAACACATTTTCCTCACAAAACCCTCCCTTTGGCTATTTCGATCCCATTTATCAGTATGGGCTAAAGTAACACGCAAAACCGAACAGTTTTACAATCAAGATAAGTAATCCATTCTTTTTAGCTGAATCTTTGTTGAAGTGCAATGTTCTAAAACATCATGCATTCAGAACCGGATGGAGTAACAGCTATCCGGTCCATCACATCAATATTTGTTTCCTCTACTGACTGATTTATGATGTGTTTTTTCCTTGCTCATTTCAACTTTTGCTGATGCTTTTGTAATCTTTCAGGTTATTGGAATTGACTTGCTGTCACAATCTCTATTGCCGGCCATTGTAGAACTTGCAGAGGATAGGCACTGGAGGGTTCGACTTGCAATAATTGAGTACATCCCTCTGTTGGCTAGTCAGCTAGGTGTTGGGTTCTTTGATGACAAGCTGGGGGCACTTTGCATGCAATGGTTGGAAGATAAGGTATATGCTATTCTGTTACTAGGTGGCATGTTTGGTTAGACGCTAATTTTGCCAGAACTAAGGTTAGGCAATCTATGGTATGCAATAAAATTGTTGCCAACAATACTGAGGCCACATTCGTGGGAAACTTGGCAAAAGATTGTTTTATGAGTTTATGACACAAGGGCCATATGGCTCATGAAGTGCGGAAACTATGCAAAAAACGAAACACATTACACATGCTGAAACTGTGGCGCTCCTAAGGATAGACGTGGCAACAGCCCCTTATTTATTTGGAAAACCGAAGAAGTGCACCGATGCGATTTTCACATATCACCTCATTTTTCTTTCAGCAGATAAGAACCTGACAATTAGCAACTTCACCCCATCTTTACCAGGACTAGAATGAACTCTATTTTAAGCTTTAGTGAAACCTGAAGCACTTCTTTCCTTGCGTCACATTTGCCCCTATGCTTGTTTGGCCTGTGTATTTCTATGGTTAAGGTTGATACAAAATAAACAAAAGGCTCACTGCCAATGTTGAAATGGTTAACTAAAGTTTGAATTTCAGGTTTTCTCCATCAGGGAAGCTGCTGCAAACAACCTGAAGCGCCTGGCAGAGGAGTTTGGTCCAGAGTGGGTAATGCAACATATAATTCCTCAGGTTCGTTATGTACTTAATTTTTCTTGCATGAGTAAAGCCAGCACACCAAAGGTGAGCAGGTTTTTGGTTGTTGGATTTCAAGTTAGGTCTTAGCAATTTCGATCACGGCCCAGTGAAAATTAATAATAACCATTTTTGTGTTAATTATGTCATGTTTTGGCCACAGGCTAGAAAATCTGTTCTTCTGTGGATTTGAACAAATATAGTTATCTCTTGAGTAAATTGCACCCAGTCCTTGAATGTGCACACTTTGGTCAACCAGATACACTCGCAAGTTGTACATCCATGTGTGAGAAATTGTGTAAGTAGTTCATTTTAGTCCAAAACTCCAGCATGGCTTAGTCTGTCCACTTGGCATATTTGTGTGACAAGAGGCCCACATGTCATAGAGAACCTCATGTACCTCGGAGATGCCATAGTGAGTAGCAGTAGGTAATACTAGGTGACATGTTATACTGGTCTTTGAGCTCAATCAGTTAAAGAGAAATACAATCTAATTAAATTATGAAGGTGTAGCTCTATAGCCATGTTGGGTGTTCCCTCTCTGTTCCCTCTTCTCTCTGTTCTCTCTCTACCAAGTGAAGAAAACAGGGGACTGGCACTAGAGAGGAGCACACCAGTTTCAGGCAACAAATGCCTTCCTTTTCTATTAGATTTTGTAGCAACAGATGCTACACTACCAGGCAACGAATGCCTTACAAGCTTGGCAACCTATGCCTACTGTGCAGCAACAAATGCTACACTACAGCAACAAATGCTGGCGACCTTAGCAACCTATGCTTGCCCTCAGCAACCTATGATAGGACCTTGGCTTGCTACTTCTTGCTTCCCTCCATATAGGGTGCCTCTCCTTATATAGAGGGTTCAAGGTGGGTGCTACCTCATTCTAGAGGCTTCTACTGCATTCTACTTCTACCCTAAGAATTACATGTAGAGTAGTACTCTAGAACATACTAGCACCTACTACTTTACTCCTGCAAACATATTGCAGCAAGCCTAGCTACTAGGGACACAACTTATGTGCCCCAACCAGCACACAACATATGTGTGGGTTCACACTATAGCCTGCACACAACCTATGTGTGCATTTTACACTATGACAAGATTATATTAGGCCAACAATCACCCCCCTAATCTTGTCATCTTCAAACATCATCACAGGAGTGTTGGATGTTCATCCTCTGACGCCAAGAGCGCTTGTTCGTTCTTCGGGTTGCGGCACTCGAACGAGTAGTGACCACGGACGCCACAGTTGTAGCACTTCCCCTTCTTCTTCCCAGCTTTGCGCCCACTACGCACACTGGTGTCGGAGTCGCTGCTATCGTCCTCGTCGTTAAGGTCGCCGGCATGACCGTGGATTGCACCACGACCACCCTTCCGATATGACCTTCCCTGTTTCTTGGACAACAACAAATGTTGCCCACCAACAGGATCACCAAAGCGCATTCGTACTCGCTCGTCATGCGCCTGAAAACGCCCAAACAGATCCTCAACCGTCAAAGTCTTGAGGTCGATGCACTGCTCCAGTGAGGTCACGAGATGCATGAACCTTGCGGGCGCAGCCTGGAGAATTTTCTGGACAACTGTGAGCTCCGTCAACTCATCGCCAAGCGCACGAATGGACGCAACCATCTTGTTTACGCGCGTTGCGAAGTTGTCCACAGACTCAGTGTCCTCCATCTCCAGCGCCTCAAACGCCTTGCGCAATGTCTGCAGCTTTGTCTCACGAACTCGATCATGGCCTATGTTCATAGCTTTGATGGCATCCCATGCCATCTTTGCTGTATCCTTGCCAGCGAGTGACGCTGGTAGATGGCCAGCAACGCGTCGCGGTCTTGCTCGAAGCTCACAGTTTCAGAGCTCACCGCCTCCCACACGCCGGCTGATTGCAGCGCCACCCGCATCTGCATCGCCCATAGCGGGTAGTTGGTGCAGGTCAGCTGGGGGTAGTTTATGGGTCCGCGAGGCCTCACCGGCACCGTTGCCACCGGAACCAACTCATTGGATTTTGCTGCCTCCTCTGCCTTCTTCCCCTTCAGCGCCTCTAGCTCTACCCGTGATACCTCAGCTTCGGCCCGTGCCGCCTTCGCCTCAGCAAGAGCCTCCTCCAAAGCCCTCTGCAGCTCCTTTGCCTTCTTGGCCATCTCCGGTGATCTCCTAGCCTAGGGCTCTGATACCAATTGTTGGGTGTTCCCCCTCTGTTCTCTCTTCTCTCTGTTCTCTCTCTACCAAGTGAAGAAAACAGGGGACTGGCACTAGAGAGGAGCACACCAGTTTCAGGCAACAAATGCCTTCCTTTTCTATTAGATTTTGTAGCAACGGATGCTACACTACCAGGCAACGAATGCCTTACAAGCTTGGCAACCTATGCCTACTGTGCAGCAACAAATGCTACACTACAGCAACAAATGCTGGCAACCTTAGCAACCTATGCTTGCCCTCAGCAACCTATGCTAGGACCTTGGCTTGCTACTTCTTGCTTCCCTCCATATAGGTGGCCTCTCCTTATATAGAGGGTTCAAGGTGGGTGCTACCTCATTCTAGAGGCTTCTACTGCATTCTACTTCTACCCTAAGAATTACATGTAGAGTAGTACTCTAGAACATACTAGCACCTACTACTTTACTCCTGCAAACATATTGCAGCAAGCCTAGCTACTAGGGACACAACTTATGTGCCCCAACCAGCACACAACATATGTGTGGGTTCACACTATAGCCTGCACACAACCTATGTGTGCATTTTACACTATGACAAGATTATATTAGGCCAACAATCATCCCCCTAATCTTGTCATCTTCAAACATCATCACATGAGTGCTGGATGTTCATCCTCTGACGCCAAGAGCGCTTGTTCGTTTTTCGGGTTGCGGCACTCGAACGAGTAGTGACCACGGACGCCACAGTTGTAGCATTTCCCCTTCTTCCCAGCTTTGCGCCCACTACGCACACTGGTGTCGGAGTCGCTGCTATCGTCCTCGTCGTTAAGGTCGCCGGCATGACCGCGGACTGCACCACGACCACCCTTCCGATATGACCTTCCCTGTTTCTTGGACAACAACAAATGTTGCCCACCAACAGGATCACCAAAGCGCATTCGTACTCGCTCGTCATGCGCCTGAAAACGCCCAAACAGATCCTCAACCGTCAAAGTCTTGAGGTCGATGCACTGCTCCAGTGAGGTCACGCGATGCATGAACCTTGCGGGCGCAGCCTGGAGAATTTTCTGGACAACCGTGAGGTCCGTCAACTCATCGCCAAGCGCACGAATGGACGCAACCATCTTGTTTACGAGCGTTGCGAAGTTGTCCACAGACTCAGTGTCCTCCATCTCCAGCGCCTCAAACGCCTTGCGCAATGTCTACAGCTTTGTCTCACGAACTCGATCATGGCCGATGTTCATAGCTTTGATGGCATCCCATGCCATCTTTGCTGTATCCTTGCCAGCGAGTGACGCTGGTAGATGGCCAGCAACGCGTCGCGGTCTTGCTCGAAGCTCACAGTTTCAGAGCTCACCGCCTCCCACACGCCGGCTGATTGCAGCGCCACCCGCATCTGCATCGCCCATAGCGGGTAGTTGGTGCGGGTCAGCTGGGGGTAGTTTATGGGTCCGCGAGGCCTCACCGGCATCGTTGCCACCGGAACCAACTCATTGGATTTTGCTGCCTCCTCTGCCTTCTTCCCCTTCAGCGCCTCCAGCTCTGCCCGTGATACCTCAGCTTCGGCCCGTGCCGCCTTCGCCTCAGCAAGAGCCTCCTCCAAAGCCCTCTGCAGCTCCTTTGCCTTCTTGGCCATCTCCGGTGATCTCCTAGCCTAGGGCTCTGATACCAATTGTTGGGTGTTCCCTCTCTGTTCTCTCTTCTCTCTGTTCTCTCTCTACCAAGTGAAGAAAACAGGGGACTGGCACTAGAGAGGAGCACACCAGTTTCAGGCAACAAATGCCTTCCTTTTCTATTAGATTTTGTAGCAACGGATGCTACACTACCAGGCAACGAATGCCTTACAAGCTTGGCAACCTATGCCTACTGTGCAGCAACAAATGCTGGCAACCTTAGCAACCTATGCTTGCCCTCAGCAACCTATGCTAGGACCTTGGCTTGCTACTTCTTGCTTCCCTCCATATAGGTGGCCTCTCCTTATATAGAGGGTTCAAGGTGGGTGCTACCTCATTCTAGAGGCTTCTACTGCATTCTACTTCTACCCTAAGAATTACATGTAGATTAGTACTCTAGAACATACTAGCACCTACTACTTTACTCCTGCAAACATATTGCAGCAAGCCTAGCTACTAGGACACAACTTATGTGCCCCAACCAGCACACAACATATGTGTGGGTTCACACTATAGCCTGCACACAACCTATGTGTGCATTTTACACTATGACAAGATTATATTAGGCCAACAAGCCATGTATGCCAAGTGAGCATGTTGGACCACTGTGGAACGCTTTGGACTTGTATTAAGCTATGCTGGTTGATTCAAGTTGCTGTGGATGTGCAATTTTTGAAGCTATGTTGGTTTATAGCCGGAAGAAATTTGCACACAGTATAACTTACTACTCCCTCGGTCCCAAACAGCTTGCCAAAACGTCTTATATTGTGGGACAGAGGGAGTAATTGTTAATTAAGCTTGATGGTGTGGAGTTACAAAATGGAACAAGTCATTGTAGCAAAGAGAGAGCTATCTGTTCGCTTGAATCTTGACCCTGTTTGTGTCTATTAGAATTTAGTTGAGTGGTAGTATGTACAAATTTTCTCCTGTCTGCAATGGTATATTTCTGCTAGTCTTGAATGCTTTACATGTTCCATTTTGTAGGTATTGGAGAAGATAAACAACCCACATTATCTGTACCGCATGACCATCCTGCTAGTTATCTCATTGCTGGCGCCTGTCATGGGTGCAGAAATAACATGTCAAAAGCTGCTCCCTGTCGTAATTAATTCATCGAAGGACAGGTGACTGACAAATAACATATCGACAAAACTCTTTCTTTTATGGCTTTTTCACTGACACATTTCTGAATTTTCAGAGTGCCGAACATCAAGTTCAATGTTGCAAAAGTTCTACAGTCCCTTGTACCGATCCTTGATCAATCTGTGAGTTCCTGAGTTTCTTCCGCATGGTCCTGATTTTTGGTATAGTTCAGTTCAGTCATGGATTATTGGGGAATATAATGAATACTAACTTTGCAGGTCGCCGAGAAGACCGTGAAACCATGCCTCACTGAGCTCAGTGAGGACCCCGATGTGGACGTAAGATACTTTGCAAACCAGGCCCTTCAGGCATGCGATCAAATCATGATGTCAAGCTAACTAGCTACTGTCAAGTATTTAGAAGATATTCTTCTTAGTCCAGCTTTGGAGTACATGTGATTTACCCTCTAGAGTGGAGAGTTCCTTCTAGCCCCAGTAACTGCCGAATGCTTCCATGCTGATAATGGATGGTTCTGTTCCCATTTAATTATTGTTGGTGGTGGTGGTGGTGTTGGGGTTGTATAATTGAGCAAGACAGCACACGGGTTATTGCCATTGTGTGTAAACATGGCACTTTGACCTTGGTTTTCTGTCATTTTGGATCAAATGTGCCTTGTGTGATTTTTACTGCATGCAACCATTGCCCATTGACCTTGGCTTCCTCCTCGGATTTTGCATAGATAATTTGTTGGCAGTTGTAGTGTGCAATTGTTGCTTAACTGAGTTAAATAGTTCGTCGCATTATATTTTGAAGTCACATGTTGACGTAGTGGGGCCATCTTGAGGATTGAGCAACACGTCTCCTTGTATTTGCACTTCATTCAGTACTATATTTTTCTCCTTTTCATCCTTTCAAGTAGCTCTTAATTTGCTTTACAAAATCATAATGTTTACAGTAGTATATGGCACGAAATCTTGCAAAATCTGGTGCAAACTTTAAATCTGGTTGTACGATCTTTTTTCAAAGAGTTATTTGTGACATACTCCGTACTACCTAGTCTTGAAATGAAGAATCTTGATGTTGTTATGTTTTCCTGCTTACTCGATTTGAGTAATTTTGTTGGAAATCTGATTCGTTCCCTTGATGATAAACTGAGAACGAGGACAACCACGTCATAGCACGGGGAATAATATCTACCAATGCATCTCTCACATGCTCCCATTAAAAAAACAATTTTAAACGTTTCAAAAAAAAATAGAAATTATGTAAATGTTCAGATGGAACGTGTTTACAACCTCCAAAACTTTTAGGTCCAATATTGGCAAGGGCACATTGAGAACTCAAAAAGAAAGGACACTGATTATGAACATTTAATAATTGTTTTTTTAAAATGGGAGCATGCGAGAGTCAGCATATTCTTCCAAGGAGACCCCTTTTCTTTACTCTCGGGTGCATATGCATCGGTATTTCAATTTTTTTTTTGAAATGTCAAAAAATACGAAATAAAGTTGCGTAGATACATTTTAAACATTCTATGTGTTCAGAAAGTTGTTCCATGGGAGAATTTGTTTGTGGCAAGATGGTTAGGAGGGTGGTTGTACCCCCAGCCCACCAGAGTTCAAATCTCAGGTTTGACGCTGGTGTTTCTCATTTAGGCGGAATATTTTTCAGTGGGAGGCGACGTTCCGTCGACAGCGAGGCGCCCGTGGTGACTTCGTCAATCTCAAGACCCAACCGCCGGCTCAGTCTCTCGGAGGTGCTCATAGGGGTAGGGTGTGCGTGTGTGCGTTCATAGGGGTGAGTGTATGCGCGTGTATGTGAGCATCTGCGTTGTACCGTGTTTCTCAAAAAAAAAGTTGTTCCATGGAAAATTAGCAATTTTTCCCGTGTAAAAAGATTTAAAAAGAAATCTTGTGAAAACCTTATTTTATTATAAAATGTATTTCTACACAGACAACAAAAAATATCGGTTTTACGAGAACAACATTGTGAATACATATAACGTTATAATCTATGTGTGAGGTTTTTTTTTGCAATTTTTTTGATATTTCATAACACGAGTAAAATGCATTTCAAATCCGGGAGCCACGCCTTTCTTTTATATCTTTCTTTCATGCAAGGATTTTCTTAAGAGTTAAATACACTGTACTCGTACTTTAGATCAAAACACAAAACAACATCTATACTCAACTATGCGAACAACACGGTACCTAAACTTGATTTGATGTGAAAATACAGTCACGGTTTGCCGAATGAGGGGCATACACACGCCGGACAGGTGTTTTTGACCGGGTTCCACATAGGATGTCGGGTGCGTTGAACCGTCGCATTTTGCATGGGGTTATTTGCTAAACAGCCAAAACATCACGACTAAAAAAAAGGAGAAAAACGCCAATCCAGGCCAAATCCTTAGCTCTCGCTCCTCGCGCAAGTATGAATTGAGTACATGCATTGTGTTGCGCTTTACGTTAACTACAAGAATACCCCGCGCGTTGCAGTGGGAGTTTTATTACGAATTTTGTGTAAATTAAAATATATAAACACGTGAAAATATGAAATTGTTTGCAAAAGTATGCAAAAGTCTACAATATTCGAAAAGTTATATTAAATTGACGTGAAATTATTTTACATTTTTTACGATAAATAACTGGTGACATGGACAACCGTATGGCTAAGAAATACATAACATGGATAAGTTGCATGTAAAATTATACTACAGTTAATAAATATTAGTAGTGGGAGATGACATGTATAATTAATTGGTTAAAGGAATGAATGACATGGGTAACTTGCATGTTGAGATAAAAATAATTAGTACGGTTTTGTTTTACGAAAAGTATAGATTATACCAGTGTATTTAACTCTTTCTTAGCTTTTCCCTAAAAATATCCTCTTTCTTAGCCTTCCATTTCAATTTCACCGAGACCGAGGTGAGCGCAGAAAAGGTGGGTTTCCCCGCCCGGCCCAACCCAGCCCAGAGTGGAGCATTCTTCATCCTCCCGTTCTCGGACCAGGATCCAGTGACTTCACATGGTGAAGTCACGTTGCATCTTTATGCCTCTCATCTCCGTTTAAACTCAATCCAATGGTCCAGATTCAGATCTCAAAATTAAAACTTTTCAGAAAATTTCGAAAAAAAATCAGTAAATTTTATATGTTACGTTGTGTGCTCACAAATTTTTTGAATTTATTTGGATAAATGGTTTATCATTAACTGACATTTTCATGTGTTGAACTTAAAAAGCTATTAACTCCTAAACCGGTGATCTAAAAAAAATCGAAAAAATTCCAGTATACACAACGTAACAAATTGTAACTACAGGATTTTTTTCGATTTTTTCTGAGAAGTTTTAATTTTGAGGTCCAAATTTGGACCACTGGATCAAGTTTGGACGGAGATAAGACCCTAAAGTTGCAAGGTAACTTTATGTGGTAAAGTCACTCGATCTCAATCCCCCGTTCTCACGTCGCATTCCACAGCGTCCAGAGAACCTTACCGGCGACGCCTCGCGACCACCTCCCCCCCTCGGCTCATCGCCCCCCGTCAGCACCGGCGTGCCCCGCAGAGGCCCGATCCGATACTGTCAGGTGACGTCCCTCGCTCCCGTCTGCTCCGCCCCTGCCCCTGCCCCGCCCCGCCCCGTTACTAGATCTGTGGTCCGAGTCGTGCTCTGTCGGCTCCGGTCGCCGCGCGCGGCCCGGCGCACCCGCTCCACGATTCCGCCGTAGGAACTGGGAAATCAGGATTTCGACTGCCCTGACAGGGTTGGGCGCGATTGGGGACGGATTTGGGGGTTTCCTTTCGGGAGTCTGGTTTTGGGATGAATGGGAGAGCTATTGGCTCCCAGATTGGCTCCCAGATGGGTTGTGTAGGTTCTCATATTGTGATACGTTCGTGGTTGTACTGCTTCGATTTGTTTCCTAGATTGTGCAGATGTACTCGCTCTCTTTCGTTTCTGTTACACGATCAGGAAGATAAGAGTGCGCACAGTTTGTTCCCTAGCCTGAAGTTCTGCAGTATGCTGATAGAAGGTGGAAAACTGAAATAAGAGTAGTTGCAAAATGCACCTCGGTTGTGGATCTGCAGCCTCTTGAACGTTGACGGGATTATAATTGTTTACCCCTGAAACCATTCCTGGAGAATAAATGGCATTTTTGTTTGACGTTCTGAGAAAATGAACAAGTAACTGCAAGGAAACAAATGTTTGATCAGTATCACTTGAGTTAATCATATGCAATGTTTGACATCTTAAATTATTACGCTATTTTGGAACCAAATGTGACAATGGGTTCACATATCTAACCACCTGACGTGAGATCTAGGTTACCTTCGATCAATTTTGTATCTAAGAACAGACATATGTGTGTGCTTGTGTTCAGTTTGACTGGTCACATTGTTCTAATGTTCTTTCTTGTTTTACAGTTGCAGAAATAATTGATTAGCCTGATGGCTATGGTGGATGAGCCTCTTTACCCGATTGCTGTGCTGATAGATGAGCTTAAAAATGAAGATATTCAATTGCGTCTGAACTCTATCAGAAGACTTTCCACAATTGCACGGGCACTTGGGGAAGAAAGAACCAGGAAGGAACTGATACCTTTTCTCAGCGAGAACAATGACGATGAAGATGAGGTGCTTCTTGCAATGGCTGAAGAATTGGGTGTTTTCATTCCTTATGTCGGGGGTGTAGAACACGCTCACGTTTTGCTCCCACCATTGGAGACATTGTCTACGGTGGAGGAGACTTGTGTACGAGACAAAGCAGTCGAGTCATTGTGCCGGATTGGTGCACAGATGAAGGAAAATGACATCGTTGACTTCTTCATTCAAGTAGTGAAGGTAAGGCATCCGTAAACAGTGAAACATCCTTTGATTTGTTATCAAGTGTGCTGCTTGTATCATGAATCTTGTTTTATCTGGGTTCATCTCCCCGCCTCAGTATTCTACTCCCTCCCTTTATAAACATAAGATGTTTTAACCTTTTTCAGATTCGCATGTATCAGACATGGTTTAGTGTATATGTTCACTCATTTTAGTCAGTATGTAGTCCCCACTGAAATGTCTAAAACATCTTATAATTAGGAACGAAGAGAGTATTTCCATGTAAGATATATATTTGCATCATAATTACTTCTTATTGCCTACCTTTCAACTAACTGCATCTGTATTATAATGTTCGGCATATGACGCGCTCCAGTACGATATGATCGTTCCCTAGAAATACTGCTGTGCTCAAATGAATATAGTAATAAACGTTTATTTGCTGCTGCAATCTTTATGTCTGTGTAACCAGTCTTTACTCTTTTCAGAGGCTAGCTTCTGGTGAGTGGTTTACAGCTCGAGTATCATCCTGTGGTCTTTTTCATATAGCCTATCCAAGTGTGACCGATGCATTGAAAACAGAACTGAGAACCATTTATGGCCAGTTATGCCAAGATGATATGCCTATGGTCAGAAGGGCGGCTGCATCAAATCTTGGAAGTTTGCTGCCACCATTGAACAGAGCCACTTGAAGACAGAAATCATGTCGATCTTTGATGATTTGACCCAAGATGGTACTTCTATATCTTTGACTCATGCAAATGGTTACACATCTGTTAAAAAATCGGAATAAACATAGTAATTCCTGATTTTGCTATAAAACAGTTATTTTGTTGCCTGAATGATTGCATGATTGTGTCTGTGATCCTGTGGTCTCCTCCTTAATCTGCGGTGGGATGATTGTTGAATTGTTCTTTTGGGATATTCACGTGGTTCAGGTTTACAGACCGATCAAATTAATCAGTCACTTAACTGAGCTTAGAATATTATCATTTGAGATACTATCGTTTACGTTGAGAAAATCCCTTTTCTAACCATAATGGTTATAAACATATGAATTTTATGCCACTTTACATGCTGGCTCGGAGCTTATGTGAGAGGCGTCTTAGATCTAATAGCAGATAAACAAAGTTCTTACTCCTTAGTGCTCACTTGTGTAGTTCTGTGTGTTACAGGTGGCCTATCTGTATCTTCATTGCAGTTTTAAACTTGAATCATTTTTGTAGTACCATCTAGTAGTTTGCATATTTGTGTGGTACACTGATAACTGTCTCTATTTTGTTCT
Source organism: Poa pratensis (assembly GCA_947311845.1). Taxonomy (NCBI): domain Eukaryota; kingdom Viridiplantae; phylum Streptophyta; class Magnoliopsida; order Poales; family Poaceae; genus Poa; species Poa pratensis. Next base: position 34,557,061 of record CAMZMU010000074.1, read on the forward strand.
CGTGTTTCTTTTCATGAGAATCCTTGAGGACTGAAAAGAAAATTAAACTGCTTTATTTTACCTTTGCTGAACCTATCGAGAACTTAATTACATACTGTTATTGCCTTCATTTACAGATCAAGATTCAGTACGTTTATTGGCAGTTGAAGGCTGTGCCGCTCTTGGAAAATTGTTGGAACCGCAAGATTGTGTAGCACATATCCTTCCAGTCATTGTCAATTTCTCCCAGGTACATATCTGACATTCTATTTAGTCTTTGTAGGGTATTGGAGGGTAAGTCCCTGACTGCTGTAGGTTTATGGTTACTCAGGGTCGCTTCTTGAGTTTAACTATGGTTGTTGTCAAGTGCATTATCACTTTGTGCTAGTAATAATATTCAACTTCTCTGATAGGATAAATCTTGGCGTGTCCGTTATATGGTTGCCAATCAATTGTATGAGCTCTGCGAGGCTGTTGGCCCTGAGCCTACAAGGTTAGGGCTGTTTTCATCTGTTTTAACATACTTGAATTTTCTGTATCTATAAAGCGTACTTCGATATACATGGTGGCAAGTTGTTAATGTATATACCATTACAATTTTTTTTACCTGATCGGTTTATGTGTTCATATGTTTGGTAATAGAGCGGACCTGGTGCCTGCATATGTTCGCCTCCTTCGTGATAATGAGGCTGAAGTACGGATAGCAGCTGCCGGGAAAGTTACGAAGTTCTGTAGGATATTAAGTCCACAGCTTGCAATTCAGCACATTCTGCCGTGTGTTAAGGTGTGAGGACAGTTACTGAAAATCATTTGTATTTTCCGGCTGTTATTGTTTACAGATTAACATGCCAGTTGCATCTGCAGGAATTATCATCGGATTCGTCTCAGCATGTTCGCTCAGCTTTGGCTTCAGTCATTATGGGAATGGCCCCTGTTCTGGGGAAGGTGTGAGCAATGAGGCAAAAATGATATTTTTGAATTGCTTTTCAGTGTTCAAAGATGTTTACTTACAAATTAACGCGCTTTACATTTGAATGAATATCAATGTTCTCGCTTTAGCCCTTTGAATATTTAATATAATTGCCCTTGTACTCTTTGATGCACCATTATTTTGTCCATATAATAGTCGGTATTCATAATTTATGTTGACACTGTAATGAGAACTGGTGTATAATTCCTATTTGAATCCTTCTCTTGGACTTCTCGGCATGTCATCTTGAACAAATGTGAGGGAGGTTTCTCGAGAATTTTGAATATTTTTGAGTGAGTCAGCTTGTGTTCCATATGCACTAGTCCATTTGCCTGTTTGCATGTGTTTTGACGTTATGTTGGACCCAGCATACAACTGAATGCCCTTCGCTTTACTTGTTTTATCCCTAGTCGCTGCAAATACAATATATTTGTTTTTTATATCTACTCTCTCCGTTCCTAAATATAAGATGTTTTAGCTTTTGTCCACATTCACATGTATCTAGATGTATGTGGACATGTTTTAATATGTATGTACACTCATTTGGGTTTGCACCTAGCCAACATGTGAGCTAGCTAGAACATCTTACATTGTGGAACGGAGGGAGTATGTGATAACGTAATTATTTGTCACCACTAGGCAATAGCTTTTTCTCATACAACCACTATGCTATTCATCACCCTTGGAAATCTGACCAGCTTCATATGTGGCTTTCTGCAGGATGCTACCATCGAACAACTTCTTCCTATTTTTCTTTCTCTGCTGAAGGACGAGTTTCCTGATGTGCGGCTCAACATAATCAGCAAGCTTGATCAAGTTAATCAGGTCAGTTCCATTTTTGTTGCTGTTGGAGTTTGTTTACGTTCTCTTACAATTCGCAGCACGCTCTTATGTGAACTTTTTAAATTAGGCTTTTTCAGCATGATCTTTTGCTTTGCTTTACCACCAGTGTTAAGTCTGATGGATCTAACCATTTTTCTTACCGCAAGTATGATGGCCATATGCAAAACGTTAACTACTTTATAAGTGGGAAACGTTAACTGCTTTATAAGTGGGACGAGTCTGGTGTGGCCACTTGCCCTAGGCCTTAACATTCAACACTACTGTTCAAAACACTTTAACTGAATGTAATGAATTCCCCTTGTACAAGTTATTCTGGCATCAGATTTATACCATTTTAAGAACCTTTAAGCTAATTTGCCACTCACGAGCCCCTGGCTTTGGCTATTCCGATGACATTCATCAGTATGCAGTAAAGTAACACACAACATAAAATGGTTAGAAGTGGCATAATAAAGATGGGTAATGCAGTCATTTTACCTGCATCTTGCTTGAAGTTTAATGTTATAAAACATCATGGCATCATGCATTCAAAAACGGAGGGAGTAGCAGCTATTCCCCTCCATCATTATTTGTTTTCCCTACCGACTGATGCATGACATGTTTTTGTTGCTCATTTAACATTCCTTGTTACTGTTGCGATTTTTCAGGTCATTGGAATTGACTTGCTGTCACAATCTCTATTGCCGGCTATTGTAGAACTTGCGGAGGATAGGCACTGGAGGGTTCGGCTTGCAATAATTGAGTACATCCCTCTGTTGGCCAGTCAACTAGGTGTTGGTTTTTTTGATGACAAGCTGGGGGCACTTTGCATGCAGTGGTTGGAAGATAAGGTATATACTGCTGTGGCATGTTTGGTTCGAGGTTAATTTTGCCCCTACAAAGCTTAGGCGATGTATGGATTCCAATATAATGTGGCCTGCAAAATTGAAGCCAAGTTGCAAAAGATTGTATTATGAGTCTATGGCACATGAGTCAATATGGCTAATGAAGTGTGACAACTATGGGAAAAACTAAACACACACCGAAGAAACTTTGGTCTTGTAAGGATAGTCTTGGCAACAGACCCTTTGGGTTTATCTGGAAAACCAAAGAAGTAGGCTGATGCGATTTTGGCATCAGCTCAAATATTTTTCTTCCAGCAGAATGGAACCCAAAAATTGGCAACTTTCAATTAAAATGTTTTCCCTCTTATTTACCAGTACTTGAATAAGGTAAGCTTTAGTGAAGAAACCTGATGCGCTTCTGACCTTGCGTCACATTTTCCCTCATGTTTAGTTGGCCATGTTTCTGTGGTTAAGGATAATACATAATAAACCAAAAGCTGCTACTGACCTTAGATGTCAATGGTTAACCAGAGTTTGAATTTCAGGTTTTCTCCATCAGAGAAGCTGCTGCGAACAACTTGAAACGCTTGGCAGAGGAGTTTGGTCCAGAGTGGGCAATGCAACATATAATTCCTCAGGTTCGTTATATGCTATATAATCACTAGGCATTATTTTTCTTGCATGTAGTAAGGCCAGTGCACTGCAAGCAGGTATCTGGTTGTGGAGTTTCAATTTAATTCTGAACAGTTTCGATCACTGCCTAGTAAAAATGAACAATGATCCCTTTTGTTTTAATTATGCCATGTTTTCGAATTTAAACACAGGCTGCAAAATCTGTACTCTTGAGTAAATTGCAACCAGTCTTTAAACGTGCACACTTTGGTCAACTAGGTACAACAACTCGTAAATTGTACATCCACAAGTGACAACTTGTATAACTACTTCAATTTAATCCAAAACCCCCAAGCATTCTGTAACCTGGGGACTTGTCATGTTGATCCGACAAGAGGCTCGCATGTCATAAAGAACCCTACAATGGAGATTGGGTGTGTGCATTGGAGATGCTGTAGTGGGTGGCCTTTAGATACTGCGTAGCATCGCCAGGAGGGTGCGCACGACCCTGGTATCAACATTGGGGATGTAGGAGATGGGTTGATGCAGAACATATGTGGTCCGTTGGCTGTGTAGCAATATGTGGATCGTTGCCATTACTAGATGATATAGTAAACTGGTATGTGAGGTCAGTCAGATAAAGAGAAATATAATATAATTATAAAGTTGTTTTCTCTAGCCATGTCAACATGTTACGTGTGTACCTTCCACTACTATCTGTAATGGCACCTACTTTCTGCTAGCCCTGAATGCTTACATGTTCCATTTTGTAGGTACTGGAGAAGATAAACAACCCACATTATCTGTACCGCATGACCATCCTGCTAGCTATCTCATTGCTCGCGCCTGTCATGGGTGCAGAAATAACATGTGAAAAGCTGCTCCCTGTCGTAATTAATTCGTCGAAGGACAGGTGAGTGACAAATAACAAATCAACAAAACTCTTCTCTTTTAAGGATTTTTCACTGATACATTTCTGAATTTTCAGAGTGCCGAACATCAAGTTCAATGTTGCAAAAGTTCTGCAGTCGCTTGTACCGATCCTTGATCAATCCGTGAGTTTTAATCCGTCATAGCCTCTCTTATTAGTATAGTTCAGTACAGTTATGGGTTAGTGGGGAATATCATGAATACTAACTTTGCAGGTCGTTGAGAAGACCGTGAAACCATGCCTTGTCGAGCTCAGCGAGGACCCTGATGTGGACGTAAGATACTTTGCAAACCAGGCCCTTCAGGCATGCGATCAAATCATGATGTCAAGCTAACTAGCTACTGTCGAGTGTTTAGAAGATATTGTTCTTAGTCCAGCTTTGGAGTACATGTATTTTATCCTCTAGAGGGGATAGTACCTTCTAGCCCCAGTAACCGACATATGACTGGATGGTTCTTTTCGCATTTTGTTATTATTGTTGTAATTGAGCAAGACAGCATCACGTGTCTTTACATTGTAGTTCATTTTGTTATTATTGTTGTAATTGAGCAAGACAGCATCACGTGTCTTTACATTGTAGTTTGAACCTGGTTTCTGTCATTTTTTATGTAATATGCCTGCTGTTATTTTTACTGAATGCAACTGTTGTCCGTTGATTTTTGGCTGTCTCATTGGATACTGCAAAGTAAATGTATTGGCGTTACATTGGCTGCCTCCTTGGATACTGCAAAGTAAATGTATTAGCGGTTGTAACGCGGAGGGGATTTTTTGCACCCGGGCATCAATGAACCCGCCAAGTGGATGTGGCTTTTTTTTTTTTTTTTTTTTTTGACACATCCAAACAGCCTCGTATATTCACCATCCGATCCACATACACCGTACATAGATCAAGAACAAGAAAGTACAATACGAAGGGGAAGAAGCAGAGCACAGATCAAGAACCGCGGCGGCACCGGCGTCGAGGAAGACGACGAACGGAGACCACCTCCTTACCAGAGCCTGGGCTGATTTTCGCCCTTGAAAGACGCCACCGAGATCCTCCGCCGCGCCACGGCGGAACTTAAGCCGCTGAACGAATCGGGCAGACGTCCCCCCGGCCCTTCCACGCCTCTTTGCCGAAGCCGTCACCGTCGACGACGCCGCTGGAAGCCACCACGCTTGATCAGCTCCGCCCGAAACGCCTCTCCAGCACCGCCGCACCACGGCCGCCGGAGAAGGGAGCCCGTACACCACAGATCCGTGGATCTGCGAGCACGGGAAGGCCGGCCACCACTCGACGGAGCTCCACCGGAGCTCCACCGCCGGAGGGGGAGGTCGCCGACACCAAAACGCCCACCAGCCGCACCACCGCCTCCACAGCGCCGCCGGCGGGAACCCGCTCGCCTCTACTCTATTCACACGAAGTGGTCCGGGGATCCCCCACCCACACCGCCGCCGGAGCGGACGGGGGGGAGAGAGATCCCGCGGCCGGCGACGGTGGGAGTGAGGCGACCAGGCGGTTCCAGAAAAATCGCCTCTTCTATCGCGAGAGGAGGAGAGGGGAAACGTGCGGGCCTCTGCTTTTTTCCCAAGTGGATGTGGCTGGTCCATTCGTTTTGGCCTTGATAGCTGTGCCATACTCCTTTTCCAGTGAATACAGAGACCATGAAACTAGGAATACACAACGATTTGTATTGTGTAACAGTTCTTCTTGCAGAAGTAGGTGAGGTAGGTCTCAGGTGTGCAAAGTAGCTGGCAACTTGTAATTAATATTGCGGGACTGCGTATTGACTGAGCTCCACCATCTGACCCGAATAGTGTTAACAAATCGATTTCTTTTTTTTAATGGAGGATTAGATTGCAAATTCACTCGTTAAGTAATAGTGGTTCAGTAATTTTAATTACATTAAGTATGTTAAACATACATGTTGACTTTATGGATTTGAAAAAATACAGTAGTTAAATTTTTGTAGCGCTTGGCATGTTGCCTTGTTTGTACCAAGATATACTACCTATACTGACAGCTAGCAATCGATAGGCCAATGCTTACAAGAGTTTTTTTTCTAGAAATCATTTGTATAATTTCTATTCGTTACAGATATCTTGTGTTAATTAATTATTTATGTCACGGCTACGAGTTTGAAATATATGAAATACAATCAAGTTTCTAAATTTTAAACATGTATTCGTCGGAAAGTGATTTTGGAGCACCACTTCCACGGAGCCCCTTTTTGAAAAAACAATCGACATTTTCAAGTTTGAAAAATTCTGCAATGAAACCTAGACGTTAACAATTATTAATATTTTTTGTTTTCGCCTACACAAAAATGAAAACTGTTGACAAATCTGAATTTTTTCAAAATTTGCACCATTCCAATCCTAAATGCAGAAATTTTTCTTTTTTACACATACAATATACAAAAAAATTGCATTGATATTTTGCTCAATGGTAAAAAACAATCAGGTTCTACTTTTAGGAAAAAAATCACTCTTTTGAAACAAAAATATCATATTTATATTATTTTTCAGAAAAGGGCTCTATGAAGCTCGTCCTCCAAATCACTTACTCTTTAGTACATCTGCTACGGAAGGGGTGCGAAGGAGATGCAATGGAGTATGATGATGCTTCTTTGGACGGCAATAGTCCTTTCAAGCATCATAAAGATACATGTGATTCACCATCTTAGCCAAAAAGGTACTAAATGTTTTTTATGTGTATTGCAATTATAATTTATTGAAGCCGGATAGAATTAAGGTAGTTAAAGCTAACTTCGTCGAATTGGATGAACACATCACATTATTCAGAACATCTTAGCTGATAATGTATTGTGAAATTATGGTTGTACTAACTGATGTACATCGTAAAAATGGTAGAAATGTTTCAGCGACAAACTCCATTTATTCACGTGAAGTTAATTTTTGCAATACTATAAACTGAAAAAAAAACATGTGAAAACTCACTGGTAGCGAAATGAGTTAGCGAGTGATTTATTGTATCAGTAATTGACATATTGTGCCAACGAGTGAAGTTAATTTTATTAATTTTTGTTACTGTACAGGTATGAGCTGGAAGCTACAGGTATAAAAACTGACGATTTGAATAGGCAACACCCTGCAATGGTGGCGGGCGGCAGTAAGCTGTCACTAGTTGCACAGTTGCATGAACATGTACATTTAATGGACACCTAAAGAAAATACGGTACTCTTGAGGATATACCTAAAGAAACAATCTGTACACAGATAGGATAGAGACAAAAGGAAGGACAGATCGAAGAAACGAATGGTGCGCAGCGATCCATACGGCGGGATCAGTGGTGCTCGGGTGTAAAAAAAGCTTTTTCGAACTGCGTGCGACTTCAAAAGGAAAATCAGCAAACTATTGAAACCAGTTAAACGACAACTGCATCCCAGATCTCACCCGAGCACCGGAAAAACTTAGCACACGCAGTTGAGCTAACTTGAGGGATTGCACGCACACGCACATGGTACCTTATCTAGTCGACCGAAGATATGGCAGCCGGCAGCCACTCGGTGAGGCGACGCTCCACCGCACCTACAGTCCTACATGATCCTGGCGCCACGTGGCATATCCTCACTCTTCATCTCACTTGCCCAGAGCGACCGCATCACATAAACTCACATGGAATCGTGAAAGGGAGAGATATTCGATAATACAAATACTGCTAGTGACCAGAGCGAAATCACACATAGAATTGGTAGTCAAATAAAGGATATGGTTTTGAACATAGAGGGATCAAGCAACTTCTTTTGAAATATTATCTAAGAGGCACATCCCCGTATTTCAAATATTGTGTACGGTACCCAATAAGTTATTGGGCATTCTCTTTATGGTTTCTAGCCACGATGGACATGGTGAAGCCTAGCGTGTCTCCATCGTCGAGACATTTACACGTGAGAATGCCCATCCTTCCCGTCTTCCCAAGCGACGCTACCAACTGACGCAACAGAGGTATGACTACCCCACGTATCATCGACATTTACTCTGACATGTCGCCTCCACCCACCCGTCGTTTCCCGCCCAATTCTTCGGCTATAACATGGTCTGCGTGCCTCCGACTAAAACATGTTCAATTCTTGTTGTGTCCAACAACATGCTTCGTCGGCTAGCCACCTTGAGTGTGGCTCTCACCTAGGTCGAGAGCCAATGCTTTCCGCTGGTGGACTCAAACTCCTTCACTTGAAGAGGATACCAACGAGGAGGAGGAGATGGATGAAGTGGAGAAGCGGCCGCCACTGTGGCTGGAGCAGGCCACCATGCACGCCTCATACGACACTGCAGGAGAGGGAGGACCACACGCTGTGTAGCAGAGGAGGAGATGATTGACCATATAACAGAGGTCGTCACGAGGTGTTCCGAGATCGCCAGCTCATGGAGGACGGTGACAAGCCTAGAGGGAACTGCTCCCCGAGAAGGAGGCCTTTGCCGCTGCTCCCAAGGATGTTGCGAGTTTGTCACATGGACATGGTATCGACTCACGACCAACGGGTGGAAGGGGCTTTCTGCCATCCCACGAAGCAGTGGTGCTGGGAACATGCGCCGAGAGGCGAAGGCAGAGGCGGTGAGACAACGCCGCGTGGCTTGGAGTGCGAGTTGCAAGGGGAGACACGACAACGACCAAGAGGCATCGAGTCCATGTTACGTTAGAGAGGCACTGACCAGCGCAGGTGTAGCATGAGGCATGTCCTCCCCTCTGATGTCGTTCGCCCGACGGTGAGACTGGCCCGACCCGACCGCCCGAGGGATCTAGGTGCCCCCGGACCCGGTATTTAGATTAAGTTTAGTTGTAAATTTATTTGGACTTTAGGTTTAAGTTTAAATTTCGCTATAATATTTCAAGTTTAAATAAAAATCGACTTTCTTTTGAAAATTTCCGAATGTTCTGAAATTTTAAATCCAGCATTGTGCCGCCGTGCCGGACATGTTTCCAAGTTCCAACACCGCAAATCATACACGTTTTGAGAGGTACGGAACAAAAGTTGCAGGACGTGGTTGCTCCGGTAAAAACCGGGTCGGCTGATTGCCGCCATTGGAACGCGTCCCGGCGAAGGGTAAACCCCTCCGTTGCGTCGGTTTCTCCCGGCCCGGCCCATTTGTGGCGCCCGGCAGTCGCACCACCCAGACGCCCCGCCCTAACCCTAGCGCCGCGGCGCCCCCATCTCCGGCGCCCACCCAAGCGCTAACGCCATCTCCCTCCCCTGCCATGGATCGCGAGCGTTCCTCCCGCCGCGACCGCGACCGCGACCGCGACGAGGACCGCCACGCCACCCGCGACCGCGAAGAGGACCGCCACCGACGCCGCCGCCACGAGAGCGACGGCCACCACCACAAGCGCGACGCCGAGGACGACCGCCGCCGCCGTCGCGGTGGCGACGACGGCGGCGGAAGCGTAGAGGAAGACCGCCGCCGCGCGCGCCGGCACCGCTCGCGCTCCCCGTCCGATTCCCCGCCGCCCGCGAAGCGCGATCGGTCCTCGAGCCGCGCGCCGCGGGATTCCGCCGAGCGCCGCGACTCGGCCGACCGCGAGCAGCCGCCGTCGTCGCGGAAGCGGAAGGACCATCACGAGAGCGGGGGCGGCCGCCGCGACGGCGACGAGCTCGAGCGGGAATCTGGGAAGCGGGCCAGGGCCGCGGCGGATCCGTCCCCGCGGACGGAGGAACGGCCGAGGCGAGAGCGCAGGAGGTTTGATGACGGCGATGAGAATGGCGATCAGAAGAGGGGTAGGGATTTGTCCCGTGAGCTGAAGAAGGTGGAATCAGGTGCTAACGGAGATTCGCATTCCCACAGCGGAGCGGCGCCTAATGTAAGCATCCTGCACTTTCTCGTAATATTGTGCTCTAGTGATGTGATTTATGTTCCAAAAAAAATTGGGCAAGTGATGTGAGTCGTAATGGCTTGACTACCGAGTTTGTCCTACTAGTTTCTGGTTAGAAAAACCTTAGGAAGGGATGTTGCTGCAGTGTGTAACTCATTGTGTACATTGCTGGTGCATATGATTTTATGTAGGAGTAGTAAACATATGAGGCTAAGCCGAATTAAATACTTCTTCTTTGGAGGAATTGGTCTGCACCACTTGTTTTCTCTTTAGAAGGTCGTTGTCAGGTTCTCCATTGGATCCATTTGTGTGCTGACTTTGTGCTATATTTTGTAGGTTGGTGCTCAGCAGCCGCTTAATTCTGCACCTACTGTTGTGGTGCCATCTGCTGGTCCGGTTGCTTCAAAGGTATCTTCGATTACTACCACCAATGAAAATGGGGGAGTTAGTATTAGATCTGATGAAGTTACTGGAAAATCTAGTACAGATGGAACTGCAAATTCATCCGCTGCCAGAAGTAGTAACTTAAGTCTTGATGCTTTAGCCAAAGCTAAAAAAGCTTTGCAACTGAAGAAGGAACTATCAGAAAAACTCAAGAGGTTACCCGGGGTAAGACATTACAACTATTGCTTGTCCTTTGCTTCAATGTTCTTGTTATACTTTTATAACCATTCTAAGCTCATGTTTTTCCACACAGCTTAATAATAAACTTGGCACTACCATCACTGATACACAAACTCCTAAGAAAGAAAAACAGCCTGTTTCTGGCTCGAGTGCATCTGCAGTTCATGCTGGCGCACCTTCTGAACTGCCTCCTAGTAGTGTCTCTGGGATGCCAGCAGCTGCAGGTGCAGTTGGTATTTCAGGCCTTACCAACATTCCCAATTTGGACGCTGTGAAGCGAGCACAAGAGCTTGCTGCTAAGATGGGATTTCGCCAGGATCCACAGTTTCCGCCTCCTATAAACATGTTCCCTGGTACATCCAGTGAACTAACTGTTTCTCAAAGGCCTGCCAAGCCTCCTGTTCTACGTCTTGATGCTCAAGGTAGGGAAATTGATGAGCAGGGGAATGTTATCAGCATGACCAAGCCAAGCAGTCTGAGTACTCTAAAGGTAAAACTTCGGTAACTTGACATATATTTCAATATGATGTATAGTTCTGTACATTGACCCGCTACTTTTGGTTCAACCTTTGGTAGGTCAACATTAACAAGCAGAAGAAGGATGCATTCCAGATTATCAAACCAGACTTGGAGTCACTTGCGAGATCTACTGTTCATTTTGATGAAAGGATGGGCATCAACCCAACGAAGCTCCTTCGTCCTAAAAGGCCAGGATTCCTTTTTGTTGAAGAAGGCAAACTTACCAGGCAGGCTGAATTGCAAAGGATTAAGGTCTGCAAACCTTAACCTTTTGGAATACGTTGCAGTCGTGTTTTAGTTTATTGCATCTTTGGTATCTGAAATTAATAATTTGATTATACAGAATCAATTTGGCGAAGCACAAGCTAAAGAGCTTAAAGTAAAGCAAGCTCAACTTGCTAAGGCAAAGGGCGAAGTAGACATGAATCCGAACCTAATTGAAATTGCTCCTGGTGGAAGGCCTCCAAAGCAAAAGCAGAAGGAAGAGATTCCTGACATTGAGCCATGGTTTGCTGCTACCTCACTCTCTTGATTTTTCTAGACCCACTTTATCAGTACACAGCTATTAATGCCAATTCTATTTCTTTACAGGGACTCGAAAATTTTAACCTCTGCCACATACGAGGACATCTCCTTGGAAAGGCTTAATATGGATAGGATCACAATCTATGTAGAACATCCAGAGCCATTGGAACCCCCAGCTGAGCCTGCACCACCACCGCCTCAGCCACTTAAGCTGACTAAGAAGGAGCAGAAGAAGCTCAGGACACAGAGGCGCCTTGCAAAGGAAAAAGATAGGCAAGAAATGATTAGGCAAGGCCTCTTGGAGCCACCAAAGCCCAAGGTGAAGATGAGCAACCTTATGAAAGTACTGGGCGCAGAGGCTACACAGGATCCAACACGTATGGAGATGGAAATACGAACTGCTGCTGCAGAGCGTGAGCAGGCTCACGTGGACCGCAACATTGCCCGCAAACTCACACCATCAGAGCGCCGCCAGAAGAAGGAGAGGAAGCTTTTTGATGATCCTGACACACTAGACTGGATTGTTTGTGTGTACAGAATCAGAGACCTGTCACACCCTCAGACACGCTTTAAAGTGGACGTGAATGCTCAAGAGAACCGGCTGACTGGTGCTGCAGTTATCGCAGATGGTATAAGTGTTGTTGTTGTGGAAGGAGGGAAGAAGTCAATCAAGAGGTACAATAAGCTGATGCTGAACCGGATTGACTGGGCTGCTGCAGTTGGTGGCGAGGATGACTGAGGACGAACCAGACAAGCCTGTGAATAGCTGTGTATTAGTATGGCAAGGTAGTGTGGCGAAGCGCACCTTTCCCAAGTTCAGTGTGCATCAGTGTCGGAGTGAGGCTGCTGCCAAGAAGGTGTTTGCAGATGCTTCTGTTCCACACTACTGGGACCTGGCTGTCAACTTTTCGGAAGATTCGTCTTGAGCTCACTTCTGTTCAAGCCATTGAGAGTAATTGTTGTGGATTGCTTTGCTATTCACATGATGTTTGTGAGACGGATGCACACAAAATCCTGCTTCTAGTACTGTGAACATTTGCTGTACCAAGTAGTACTTTGTATTGTCACGAACATGTCATTTTCAGACTGTTGATATGCTTGTTCTGAGATCTGCTTACATGATCTATACACTGAACGCATGATATGCTTTCAGATATATCTACCGTCTTATCAGTTAAGAGCTCTGGTTGCGTAGTCCTTGAATACATTTATCTGAATCACATTTATGGAGTTAGGGCCGATGCTAGTTTGAACAAGTTGCTACGCTGTTTTCTGATGGGCTGGTGTGCTGTGTGTGCTCTCTACACTAGCACGAGTATGATTTAAATTTTCGGTCCATTGAAATTCATGCTTTTATGGTCTTCAAAGTTAACATCATACGTGAACATACGTGATAGCAATTATGTTCCTTTATTGCATTTTAAGATTTTTCTCTTGGTTTCGCTGTTAGAGAAATCATCTAGCTTAGCTTAAGATTTTTCTGAGAACTCACAGTAGTCATGAACTTTCATAAGACTGCATTGCAGTAGTCTAGTTACTTTTATACGCTAGTTATCTTTATGTCTCATAGATCCAGTTATTTATGATTATCCATGGTGCCTGTTGTAATTGTGTGGCTTGTTTGCTGATCCAGGTTGAAACTATAGAGCAGGCTGAAGACTAAACTGCACTTCCTTCTATCTTAACATGTTTACCTCCCTGGCAAAAAAAAAAGTTTAACCCAGTTCTTTTGGCTGAAGAGAAGAAATACATGCAACTGGATGCTTCATGTTTTTCACCTGACGCGTAAAATTCAGTCGCACCCCTGACAGGTAACAATATCGATAACCAGAGCATTTTCTAGATAGAATCGTTATTTGTCTCCGTATATTACTCTCCATATTATTAGTGATTGCACATCACATAAACAATAACTATTAGGTCTTAAGAGCGTGTCTGGCACCTCCCAGTGGAGGCCCAATTGGGGGTGCCGGAAATGTGTCAGTCCGAAATTTAGAGGCCGCCCACAACCGCACACCCCAAATTGGCACCCCAAACATTTTTTTTCATAACTTTCATTTATTAAAACTCCGGCAGAATTTAAACGAGATTTAACAAATTAAACTAAACTTAACTACGCCAGTAACGACTACACGCTACGACGTCTAGCCAACCACTACAAGCGTCGGCGGGGAGAGAGATGCCACTTCATGGCCTGCCGGCGGGGAGAGAGATGCCACTTCATGCCCCGCTTCGTGACCTGCCGAAGGAGAAGAAGATGCGAACCAAGCGCCAGAATCATCAAGAGACTTGCATGCCTCAATGATCCGACGCCGGAAATTTCATCTGCTATTCCCGTCGGCGGCCAGTGCGTCGGCTTCGGCCTTGAGGAACATCCCGTAGCCTCGGCTGAGCCGACTGAGGCTTCTGGTTTCGCCGGCGCGTGGCATTCGATCTACCGCCGTTACATGCGGCGGGGTTTTGATGGGAAGCCTCTTCGGCTTGCGGCGCCCCCTTCTTCGGTGACAGCGACGCTGTTGCCCAAGATGCAGCCGGTGGTAAAAAAAAAGAGGCAGATCGGGCAGCTGGGGGTCGTCGTCGTCCTCGTCGTCACGCTCGTCGTCCATTGCGGACAACTCCGGCGTTGGCTCTCCTCGACCGCTACGACGCGCGTCGTACTCCGCGTCTACCAGCTAGTAGGGCATCGAGATGGAGTACTTGGGGTCAAGCTTTTACTTGTACGACATCTCCAGCCACTTCCGCTTGAGGAAGGCAATGCGCTCCTGCCCGCTGAGCCGCGACGCCACCGGAACGTTGACGGCGCTCCTCACCCACCCGTCCGGAAGGGTGGTGACGTCGTCCACCGGCACCGCGTGGCGGCTGCAAAGCCGCGCGGTCTCCAGCGAGAGCACGTACGGAGGCGCAGTGTCAGCCTCCTCGCGCCACATGTCCCACAGGAACGCCTTGGCCATCTGCGCCTCCTCGTTGCTACGGCGGCGTTCCTCTAGCTGCTCGCGGCGTTGCTCACCGCGACGCTCGTCGCGGCTGCCTGCCATGGCCTATCTTCTTGTGGGAGAGGGAGAGAGAGGGACAAGTGGTGGTGTGGGGAGAGAAGGGCTGCACCGCGTCGGGTTTTAAAGGCGGCCGGAGGGGCGCGGTTGGGTGGCCTGCATTAACGGGGCCACCGCTTCGACTTGCCGCGCATTGACGCCGACGACGCGTGTGCGGGGCGCCGCCGCGGGCAGCCGGGGGGAAACCCTTGCCCGAGTTCTTCTCGGGATGCGGCGGCGTCCGTGGACGTCGTTCCCTTCTTGAAGGCGTCGTAGCGGCTTCTCGGTCCTTCTACGCTCCGGATGAAAGTCCAAGATCCTCGGATCGGGCGACGCTCCGACGTCGTGTGCTTCTTGAAGCCATCGCCTTGGAGTTGACGGCGGGTTGCTTTCCGGAGGTGCGGTGGCGTTTCTTTGTCGAGCTTCTTCGGGCAAAACTTGTTCCTTGTGCTGTACCTCGGTGTTTCTTGCACAGGGCCTTGCTGATTGAGCTTGTCTGCACGCTTGCGGATAGTGGCGGTGATGATCCTCTTGGTGGTGCTCCGTGGATGGTGGTTGTGGCGGTGTTCGTCGGCGATCACCTTATCTCACTGGCGTTTCTATGTGGCCCCCTTTTGAGCCTGGCTGCAGTTTTGTGGTCAGTTTCGATTGTTTTCGTCCTAATATCCTCCGCGTCCGTTGAGGGGTTTGTTGAGCCTGTCTTTGTGAACGGTGGCGGTGATCTCCGGTGATTCTTGCTCTTCCTTTCTGGCGATGCTCGCTTTTGGTGTTTCACCTGTAATCTCGTCGGTAGCCTTGTTTTTCTTCGTGTGTGCAGTACTGTGTTGTAAGCTGGGTTCAGCACTATGTAATCTGTCGCCGTTCTGGCGTTATTAATTTAACGTCGGGTCTTATGACCTTGTATCTAAAAAACCCAGAGGACGGAGTTGCCGTCGACGGAGCACGAGAAGGTGCATCGAACGAGGATATGATTCAGCGTCTCGTCGTGCAGGTCGCACATCGGGCTGGTCCCTTGGTTGGGTAGTCCACGGCGCTCAAGCCGATCGGTAGTCACGGAGCATTGTGTCTCTCTGTTTCGGAAAAAAAGGTCGGGACTGAAGTTTTTAAGACGGCAGAACAACTGAGGCTGCGTTTGGTACCGAAGTACTATTATTTAAGTATTTGGAGAATACTTCGGTTTTCTAAAATAATGAAGTATGGAATATTTCAAGGCGTTTGGATCAAATAAAAACTGTGGTTTAGAAACTGAAGTATTCCCTAAAACTTCCGTTTTTTTGTCGTACTAGTTGAATGCCTGTGCATTGCTACGGATGTAGAATCTATCAGTTGCATCGTCTTTCTCATAGATGCATTGGGCTTTCACCTCACGCCTCATTATCTTACCGTCATCTTCGAAGAAGAGAATATTTCTTCTACCCATTCTACATCGTCTCACCTTGCCCTCAAAATAAGCATTCGAAGAAAATACACATGATAGTTAAGCATTCAGCACATCCAAATAAAAGCACATGCTCTCGTGGAGAGAGGGGGCAGGCTGTTAGTGACTACTTGTCGTCCGATTAACGTACGATTAATGCAATCTTTCAAAATTTATATTCTTGCGGTTGAAAATATGTGACATGTATATAGAATTTTTGGCATGATCAAACACAATATAACATATCAATCATCGCATGGAAATAAAGCGGTAAAGAAGAATAACAAAAGGTAGGCGACACTACTGGTTCTGAATTTTTTTATACCCTTCATGTCATTTCTTTTTAAACAACACAACAATTATAACTTCCAGAAATATGACATATGCATCAAAATGAAGAGTCATTTCAAGGTCAGCTGCAAACAGAGGAACAATCACATCTGATGATAAATACGTTTTTGCAAACAGACAAGCACATTTCCTTAATAGTTAGAACCGGTGATATAATTGAGAATAGCAGGTAATTCGCCAATGCATCACAACTCAGTAAACAAATACTTTACATGCATGTAAAGAACAACTAATGGTTGCAGGCTGGGAGACTGGCAGGGGCCACGGCTCCCCCATGCTCTCACAACTACATGTATAGATGCTGCTAACCCTCTGTATTTGATACAAAATTAACTGAACACGACTGATAAATACACCTAAGTGAGTGCAAATAAAGAATATTCGAGGCCCTTCAGAAAAAATATATAGGGAAGGATGAGAATTGAGAAGGCCTCCTTCACCATATCAAGAATATTCCCTCCCGATCCATCTCCCTACCCGCGTCTACCTTGTACTACTCACATTGTCCATGCTCAGCTGCTGGAGCTCGACAAGGCCGTGGAGAATTGCAACAAAGGCGGCACTTGCCTAGCAAGTTGGAAGACAACTGGACATATATTATCACAAACATGTAACGGTCCGAGCTGAAATATATATGCCACACAGAAACAATACCTTTGTTTAAATTGTACTTACCAAATCAAGGACAAAGGTAAGGAAAAAACAGTTACATGGTTTAGAACTATGGCCCAATTTTATGGATAACAAATCAAGAGATAATCATGATAGAAACACATCTAGACATTTTTGTGTCAAAAATGGTACAGCTCAAATACTAGGTGAAGTTAGCTTAATTATGGATGGGAGCTATTCTAAAATCTGACCACCACACCAGATCTACCAAAAAATGATTATACAACATGAATTCAAGAAATGTAAGTTTGCATAAGCTAAATGTCGGCAAAGGTATAAAAGTTTCGTACCTCTGTTTACTACTGAAGGGAGGCATCCTCCCGCATGAGCCCCTGCGTTAACAATTAATTACTATTAATATTCTAGATCACTGAACGCAGTGCCTGATGAGCTAAAAGGATTATGGAAAAGTAATGTACTATCTCTAAACATGAGCAATTAAGAGAAATGTATTTCAACCATTCAGGTACCTATTCTAAAGACTGAGGCAAGAAACGAGTAGCTACACTTTGGTTAGAAACACAAATAGGAAACTATCCCCAAAACAAATAAAAACTGTATCAGCCATTCATGACATGTTTTTCAGTACTAACAGTAAGCACATGGAAGCAAGTCGTCAGCTCCACAGATACATGTCCAGCAGCATGCACCAATATACTTGCAGCACTGAATGTCTGAATCTACCATGTACACGATGCAGCAGCTCACCTAGGACGGAGGGACTCGGGCGGAGGGAGACAGCCTGGGAGACGGCCCGGCGGTAGGCCGGATTCCGGCACTGCACTCGTGAGGGCATGCTCTGATCGCTTGGCAGCAGGGCGGGCGGTGCCGGTTAAGTGCTAACCGGGCGGAGGCGGGGATCTCGAGCGGATGCGACGAGGGAATCGGGGAGGCGGCGCTGCATCACGATGGGGAAATCGAGGGAGCGATGTGAGACTTGGTACCGCGAGTGTGCGGTCAGGATCATCTGCCGATCGGTGCGGTCCGCAGTTTTTTGTTTTGTTTTTTGAAACTGACTCCCATTTAATACTGAGTAGTACAACGCAGAAACATAACGCTCGTCTCCTCCCCACGTAAAACGCATCTGCTTCCTCCTGCCGCCCACCGCCGTCGTCCAAGCCGCGTTCAGCCATGTCCTCTTCATCAGCCATGTCCTCTTCATCGGGCATCGAGAAAGTAAGTTCACAAGGAAAGGAAGGTTCATCCTGCTATAATTTGATTTCGCTTGTGCAGACCTATTTCATAGATAGATGGGTTTTGCTAGTGTAGATGTGTTTTGCTTGTCTCGATCCACCGTACGTCTGACCCACGCGTCTCTACCCTCCAGCACCTAGTGCAGATCTGTTTCGTAGATGCGTTTTGCTAGTGTAGATGCGTTTTGCTTGTACTCACTGTCGATCGATCCACCGTATAACCTCTGCGTCTACCTTCCGGCACCTGATGTTCAATGCGGTCCTCCTTCACCTAGTTGCCGGCGCCTCCCCAAAAAAAACCATGCACTCATCGCTCCTAGTTTCATGCATGAAGTGCTTCCTCTAATGCCTTGTATTTGTCAGGTTTAACTCTAGCCTTGTATTCAATTGGTGAGAAACCATGCATGCATGAGCCGTGCAACGCATCCATCAGTCAAATGGACCAAAGCACCAGTAAAACAATACTTCCCAAAAATCTTGAAGTTTTGCTAAAACTGAGAAAATACTTTAGTATCAACAAACTACAGTATTTATTGCCTGGGCACTCAAATACTTTAGTTTTGGGATACTTTGGTTTCAAGAAAACTTCACTGGCAAACTAGGCAAGTTTTAGAGAATACTGCAGTTTCTAAACCACTGTTTTTATTTGACCCAAACGCCTTGAAGTATTCCATACTTCAATATGTAGAAAACTGAAGTATTTTCTCACAATACTTCAAAAATACTTTGTCTCCAAACGGGGCCTCAGTTTTTAAGAAATACCAAAGTTTTGAATACTTCAAAGCGTTTGGGTCCAAAGAATATTTTGGTTTTATAAAACTGATCAGTATCCTACAAACTGCAGTTTTTTTTAACGTATTTGAGACTTCAGTCCCGACTTTTTTTTCCTTAACAGAGAAATGCATCTCTTCCTCCCCTCTAGAAACATATCTCTTCTTCCCGTCGTCTTCAACTATGACACCCACGACGATGTCCTCTTCGTCGGCCATGGAAATATTATGCAGGCTAGCCACGATTAAAAAGAATATGTGCTACGCTCTATTTTGCTTCCCAGTCCGTCGCTTTATGTTTCTCCTCAGCTTGATTGCATCTAGCTAGGGCATAATTGTCTCGCCAAGATCCCATCGGATTCTCCGGCACCTAGCACGCCCCAGCGCCGCTCGAGAAATCCATGCAGCTACAGCTGTAGTACAAACACCACAAGATATCAAGGTTTTCACGAGCTGTAGCCTACCAGGAAACATGCATGCAATCTCCTGACTCTGATGCATCATATTATCTAGTCGATTGTGCTACAGACTACAGAGATACATCTCAAGTCCTTTGCCTGATCATTGTTAGTTTGTACAAATTTTCTGAATTTTCATGTAGTGGTGCATGACGTTCACAACTTTGAATCAAGAGACATGCATGCATCTATTGTCAAAAGGAATCATCCATGCACATGGTCACAACAATGGTTAAACAGCACTTCCAGAACGCCTCATAGTTTTTTGGAAAAACTGTGAAATAATGCGGTATGAGGAAACTGCAGTATTCATTTGCCAGGCACTTGAATACTTCAATATCAAGATGCTGCAGTTTAGAAAAAACGGAGCTCCCAAACTAGGCTAAACATCAACATACCTTTTCAAACATATATTAATTATCCAACATTCCAACCACATGCCTTCGCAAGAGCACACATATCTTGGCGACATAACTCATGGATGAATATATATAAATGATCGTGTAGAACTCTCATAGCTTACCGCACGAAATTATCACAAGACAAAGATTTAGTCAGGATCAATATAAATATGAACATGCATATCATTTAGTATAAACTTTGATGTGGCCTAAGTGAATATATAAAACTTTGACGTGGACTACTTGTAGCTGTTTTTCTTCAGTTCTTGGTTCAGTTTCAGGTTTTGGCAACGTTACTAATTTGAATAGTGTAACGGGATCTTTCAAGTTCTTTGTTTGCATAATCAAGTTGTTATTTTCCATGATTGTCACTGCCCTCTCTTCTAATTGCATGTGGTTGCTAAATTGATAGTATTATGACGGAATCCTCTTCTCGTAATTTCAGGAGTTACATGACCTTATGAAATCAATTGATAAAAAGCTTGTTAAAAAATTCGAGATGAATCAGATACAAAACTTTCTGTCATCCGTATACCCGGTGTATCGTCGTGCGCATGGCACATGTTCTTTGATTGTGCGTATATTGTGAACAGGACGAACCAGATAGTAAGTGTGACTTAAAGTTATTTTCTCGGATTTTTAACCGTTCTGTTTTGATTCTTGATACATAATATTGAACCATGATTTTCATACTGCAGAGACTACCTAGGAGTGCGCTTCCAGATGATTTTAAGCAAGAGGGACACGTAACTGTTCGATACCTTCCAGATGCGAGCGCTAAAGGAAAATACCAGGTGATCCCAGATAAACGTGTGAAAATTGATTGTTGGGGAGACTTCATTAAACAGGTGGGCTGGAATGTAAATAGAAAGATCGTGATGTTGTTCAGCCAATGTGATGACGAGACCGAATGTGATGACAAGACCTTGCTTGTTGTTATTCACCCTCTCGACAAGTGGGAGGGCTGAGCCAGCTCCCGGCGATGCCGCGCTTAGCCGAGGAAGCTCCATTGAAAGGCATGACTGTTAGCTATAATCCCGTTTGAGACTTTCCTTTATTGTCTTTCCAAGTTAGGTAATAAATTCAGTCATGTAACGTGCGGTCTGTGCACGTCTCGGCATACATTAGGTCATTGTTATGCTCATCGTGGGATGGCACGATATCAGGGCATGCAACGGCATCGTATCGAGAACGGTTGGGCGTGTGAATTGGGATGGTGCGTCCGCAAGGCTCGGTCTCAGATGGTTTCAGTTAGGCTTTCAGTTGTAAACGGCGTTGACCGTATAAATCTACACTACTAATAAAAGAGCCAAGTTTATCTTTCTTACGTCCACCAAAACTACCGTACACAGGACAACGGGGACCCTTAGATCCTCCCCCACTTAATCTCTACTGCACAAATCGTACATGAATGAGTGGGGGAGGATCTAGAGTTATGCCGTCAGTACAATGCAAGAATTAGAGTTATGCGGTCATTTAATCACATAAGAGCTCCCTGTGTCCAACTAAGAAAACTTGCATTTGAACATGTTTTGGTTGTCTAATTTGCTCTTAATATCAACCTTTATTGTCCCAATCGGAGGGGGCAGGTTTTGTGTCACGGGTGATCACCCTTTTACCATTTTAAGACTTCTTTGCAGGTGCAGTTAGATCATATATGTTAATTTTGAGTTTCATCTTGAGTTCGTATTCTTCTTTTTTTCTGAAGCAGCTACACAAATGCAAAGACAATTGGCATGGAAACCCCTGGAGGTGTACCAGTCGACAACTCGGCATATATCTTGAGATGCTTCTGCTTGGAGCCCAGCCAGCCTTGAAGAACCATGTACTCACCCTATGCAAGTTCTGCAAAAAGTCTGGTTCATCCCATCACACCTGCACCAAGCCATTAGAGTCAAGAATTCAGTGTTGTGAAAATAAAGTGCATGCATCTGGCAATCCATGTGTCAATGAAAGGAATGTGATTTTGTTTGCTGTCCTTGAAAGGATTTGTACAGAACTGAATACAGACGCTGGAGAAGTGGACATGTACGTACACAAAAAGTATCCAAGGTTAGAGAACTTGCCTGTGGCAAGATGGTTAGGAGGGTGGTTGTACCCCCAGCCCACCAGAGTTCAAACCCTAGGTTTGACGCTGGTGTTTCTCATTTAGGCGGAATATTCTTCAGTGGGAGGCGACGTTCCCGTCGACAGCGAGACGCCCGTGGTGACTTCGTCAATCTCAAGACCTAACCGCCGGCTCAGTCTCTCGGAGGTGCTCATAGGGTAGGGTGTGCGTGTGTGCGTTCATAGGGGTGAGTGTATGCGCGTGTATGTGAGCGTCTGCGTTGTACCGTGTTTCTCAAAAAAAAAGTATCCAAGGTCAATTGGGCCATCTAATGGGGTCAGCCACCTGCACGGCCGACACAGTCCCCATGAATGGCTTGAACCTCAAGAGCGGGGCACCACTGGGTGCGCATCAGCACCCTGACCGCGGCCGCCTTCAAGCAGAACCTTGGCGTGTTCGCCCTCGGGAAGTAGAGCACGTCGAACGGTCGCCACAGACAGCAAGTCTGGCCGCATCCTCGCCCTGACCTTATTCCCTCTTGCCCCCATCATCTGTTGTTGCCGTCCTCATATCCCCTAAAACAACATGAAGAATCCCCCATAATTGCCACCCGCTGTAGCTGTCCGGGCACCGATGCGCCCTTTCTTGGCGCGGCGGATGCCGATGCAGAGATCCCCGTTCTCCGTGCTCATGAAAACGATGGAGTGCCCAGAGACGAGCCTCTTCTGGTTGACGACGAGCTTCCGCGGCCGCCTCCATCGGCGTCGCGGTGGGGACAAAGGGGAGCGGCGGCCTGAAGACAGTGGAAAGGGGCAAGGAGACGGGAAGCTTGGAGAGACTGAGGAGTGAGGAGAAGACGCATTGTCCAATTCCTATTTCTCTTTACCGATAGTCTTTTGGT
Source organism: Poa pratensis (assembly GCA_947311845.1). NCBI lineage: Eukaryota > Viridiplantae > Streptophyta > Magnoliopsida > Poales > Poaceae > Poa > Poa pratensis. The sequence goes on from CAMZMU010000074.1 coordinate 34,579,940, forward strand.
CATCCTTTCTCCCGAACCATCTGGTGAGGTCACCCTGCAATTTTAGCCCCTTTTTTCGTTGGATTGACATCTGACGGTGCTTTATTGATTAAATTTCGAACTATTCAGAAAATTTCGAAAAAAATCCAGCATGTTCTATATGCTTTATTATGTATGTTGAGATTTTTTTACTTAATTTTGATAAATGGTTTATCATTAAATTAACATTTAAGTTTTAATATTAAAATGCTAATAAATCATAAACCATTTATCCGAAATAAATGAGAACCACCTGGTGAAGTCATCCTGCAACTTTAGCCCCTTTTTTCCGTTGGATTGACATCCGACGGTCCTTTATTGATTAAATTTCGAACTATTTAGAAAATTGCGAAAAATCCAACATGTTCTATATGCTTTATTATTTATGCTGAGAACTGTTTACTTCATTGATAAATGGTTTATCGTTAAATTAACTTTTACGTTTTAAGATTAAAATGCTACTAAATCATATATCATTTATCTGAAATAAATGAAACTTTCTCAGAATGCATAATTAAGAATATAGGACTTTCTAGAACCTTTTGAATATTTTGAAATTTAAGATCAAAATTTGGACCGTTGAATGTCACTCGAACAAAAAAAAGAATATTGAAGGAAGGATTACCGAAACAAGAAAATGTAGAAATTCATATGAACACACTGCCAACCATGCAGGCCAAAACTGGCACCACAACTTTGCTGGAGAGGCATGCGAAGAAAACGAAATCAGTTGTGGTGGGTGGAGGAAAGTACAAGAAGGCGCTGTAGTTGGAGAAGCCGTGAGCGGTGATGGTACAGATGGATGCGGCGGTAAAGACGCTCTGCGACACCCGCGGCGCCGTGCCGCTCCATGTCCCCGGGCTTCCCAGGATGAGCTTCATCTCCTTGGGTGGATGCTGTGGCCGGGGGTAGTACGCTGAGCGTGGAGGTGTTGGAGAAGATAGCGAGTGGGCGATGTGATGTTTTCTTCCATCCTTTCCAGCTGACTGGTCTTATTTTCTTCTCTACAAGAAGCAGGTCCCCATTGCCAAGAAATTTCCCGTGTTCTTCCAGTTTTGAATAACGGAAGCAGGGCCATGTGAACCCAAGTTAAAGCGATGTACGCGCTTTCCCTCGCTGCCGCAAATAGGAAACTACATTTTCTCTCTGAGCAGGGAAATATGAGGTAAAACTGTGGAATGCATGAAAGGTGTGTAAATAATAAGCCCGTGTAGATCCCGTTTCAAAAAATAAAATAAGCCCGAGTAGATACCCCAATTAGCTAGATACTCCACTATCTCAACTTAATTGACGTTTGGTTTCTCCTAAATCAATTATGTTTAATCAAGTTTGTAGAAAAATAAACAAACTGATATCTGCCATATAAAATATAGTACATAGTACCTAAGTACAGAAGTAAAGAATTGATCTTCATGTCGAAATAGTCGAGTGGAGAAAAGTTTTAGCTTATTTGGTGAATTTCGACAACTTGGGTCAACTTTCCTATAGCTTGCTAAAAGAAGTAGCGTCGGCCTCCTCCAAATTCTATACACGTTATATCGTGCTAAGAGCATGCTATATTCCATATAGCATTATGAAAAAACCAAGATATAGCGACATTAAGGATTTTTTCAAGAATAAGGATATTGTCCAAAATGACAGAACAGTATATTCATAACCACATACATTAAATATTCTCCAATTATCTAGAAACCTAATATCAACCATCCCACGCGGCAACATAACATAAATATTTATTCAGAATAATCAGCATTAGCGATGGCATCGATTCAGAAGAGGAACCAGTAGATTGCAGTTCATCACTAAGACAAACATGAATCGTTTTCTGCTTCTTCCTAAGGTGGATAACTCGGTCCTTTGCACCGATAGGCTAGAAAAATAGCATGCTAACGATATGAAGTTTTAGCGTGATTAGCGTGCTATTTCACGAATAGCACCATAGCGAGCAACAATGCCAGAATTTAGCGTAAACTCTCCAGATATGCTATAGCGTTTTATTAGCGGTGAAATAACGAGCTAGTTTTTTTCCATGGTTATGATTAGGCAACATGTGTCAATTGAGGCTACAAGGGACAAAAAAGATCAAGATTAATATTTTAGGAAACATTGGTTTCCCCCAATCTGGCTAAGTTCCTTACTAAGCCCACATTAGCTTGTGTAAGTGCTTCCTACTTGGCATATAATGGACAATTGGAAAGAATTCCATCTTCTTAAATAAGAAAAAATAATATCATTTAAGCACACAAGATTAAGGCCGCAAAAATGTATTCAACACACATGATAGAAAACCCACAAGAATTTCACCCAAAACACCCCACATAACCGATCAACCCAATAGGGACAAATCCAGTTCTGTTGGTCGAAAGAAAGGACAAAATGAGGATAATATCAAAGCAGTCGAGCTAATCCACAAGTGGGAATCACCACACTTATAACTTGTAGCCTAGGAGAAGCTTATGATCTCATTCATCTGTTCAAAGGAGGAGTCACACCCTGTATGTAAAGTGCGCACCAGCAAACCAATCACATAAATAGACGTTCAGCCACATCAGATCATCCCCAACATATCAACATGGTTCACAAAACACAAAGAACACCAACTATAGCTTAGGAACAAGCTGAATCATCTAGGAGGAGAAGGCTTAACCCGAAGAAGTAGGGTTTGATCAGAATTTCAAAAGAACAAGATTCATTAGAGTACCGGGTAGGAAACCAGAGAGAAGAGAGAAGATAGAGAGCTCAACCATTCGTTACGGCTCTGCTTGTGGATTTGACGGAGTGCAGAGAACATCCTGTAAATCTAATTTTACATAGTAGATGTTGATACTTTTTTTATAAACAATATTTATTAGGTACAAATTTGCACCCAACGAATGACGAATCCTCCATGGTAAAAGTGATATATTCTTTGTAACCTTTCTCTCTACTTACACCATGTATCTTAGACCCCTGCTGCTCCTCACCTTTGGCCGATTACCAGAAGCGGAGTGGCAGGTGGAGCCGAAGTAAAGTTACACCAAAGGAGGAGCTGCCTTCCTACTAGCCAGTAGAGTGATCACATGCACGATATATGACTACACCATCACATGCTTTGCTTGCCCATGGTACAAAGCCATGCCCATACGTGTCAGGTTTATACCTATATCAAGGTGAGAGCTATGTTGTGTGTCTGTTCCACCAAGATTTCGAATCACCAACCTATGTATTTATTTTTCGCACACCTTCGATATCTGGACTGCCCAAATCAAATTGATAGGTATACTAACATTGTAGTTCGAAAGTGCTTGCTGAGGACTCTTGCACTAGTCATGAACTTTTCATAGGACTGCATTGCAGTTGCCAAGTTATTGTTATATATATGCGTATCATTTTTGTATGTCTCACTGTATCCGGTTATTTAGGGTATGCATGGTGTACCTATTGTAATTTTGTGGCTTGTAGTATTTTTGCGGGGAAAATTTTGTGGCTTGTTAACCGATCAAGATTGCAACGTCAAGCCGGCTCTGGGAGGAGCGGCAGCGGCGGTGCGCCGTCAACACGGTCTGAAGGTATCTCAAGAATCTTGTTGTAATTTCGTTTTTTTCTTGAATTTTTTTGTACAGTTCGGTGTTTCTTTTAATGCCAGGGTTCTTTTCGCAAAAAAAAAACGATCAAGGTTGAAACTATAGAGTAGGGTAAAGACTGAAAGCATTTATTTTGGTTGAAGGGAAATACATACAACTAGACTCTTCATGTTTTTCGCCATTGCGTGTATAAGATTTTATTGCACACCTGACAAGTCACAAATCGAAAACAAGAGCATTTTTCAGGTACAGTCGTGACTTATCTCCATTTATTACTCTTCATAGTAATAATTCCACATATTTTAAACGATAACTACAACTGATAAAGGATGATGTCCATCAACTGAAATCTAAGTGCCCCGAGCACATTGCAATCCATATACTGTGAACTCACAGGTAGTACAACGTGTAACGTGAGATCACTAGAAAACATAAACCATTAGCCAGAACCCGGAGAAAGAAGATGCAGCATCCAACAACCACACGATGAACGCCAAGACGACCGAAAGTGCAAACTGATCGCATGCCAGCCGCCAGTATACCCTGCAGAACTGCATATCCCTCGTCAAGAAGATCAGGACACTGGCGGAGGCAGAGGCTCCTGAGAAAACGAGGATTGCCATCATCTGCAATGAATGGGCAATTGCTGTGATCACTCAAATAGACCTTGCTAGTTCAACAGTCCAAAATCCGCTCAAGTCAAATATAACTTTGCAGGATATTTGATTTGTGCTTGTCAGATGTAACAACTATGGATAAAATCTCTGATAAACTACACCGTTTTTAACCAAAATTAATGCAAAGCATAATAATAGTTTTTTATCATTTACTTACGAAAATAATTCAGGACAAGTTACTCTTCTCTATCCCTAGATACTAGTTTTACCTCCCTTTAATTTTTTTAAGATAAAACCTCTCTTTAAATGAAAAACATAGTCTTAAAAAGACTTTGCTGACGAATTTGTCTATTAATCGAACAAGAAATTTTAAGAACCATTGATTGCAAATTTAGGTTCAACTGTTTCAGTTCATGCTTTCAACTAATTAAAACATATCTGCAAGGACAATAGAAGTGAGTGACCTACCCAGTCAATGATAACAATGTGGGTCACCCAAAGAGAGTTGTGAAGATCCTTGTTATTCCGAATATAGAAGATATCAACACAAGCAAGGCCCAAACTCCACACAAACTGCGACCTCAACATAAGGATCATGTAGCTGAAATAAAGAGAGAGCACAATACACGCAGTAGGTTAGATGATGTCAAGAAAACACACACGACTCATGCCCAAGCAATTCTGAAGAGATTCTATGCAGTTCATAATGTCAATAAACTGGACATGAAAGGATAAATCACCGGACCACACAAGCACATATACAAAAGTGAATACATCTCACATATTGACACATTAAACCTAAAATTAAAAATTCTGATATTTATCATCATAAAAATGCTACAGGTAAGTGAAATGTTAGGCTTCATCATAAAAAGACATAAGAAAATAAAAAAGTGAACAAAGTGTCCAGAGTTCCATTTTTTAACAACTATGATGTTGTTCACCCCATTCTGCGGAGAATTGAGCTTCATACTTATCCCGGCCCCTCAATATCCGAGTTCAGTTCAGAAATGCTTGCAAAATACCTATAAATAATCCTTTTAGAAAAGGAGCTCATAAGCACTCATGCACACATACAACACCTGGTCCAAATAGTATACTATGTTACCATTAATCTGTTAACTATGTGCCAAAGCCTGCATACTGAACCCAGGTGGACCTAAATTTACACCACCGTATAGAAATTAAGTCTACTAATCTGAGTTCTGGATGATACACACTAGTCCCTGACTTAATCTTAACTATTGAAGTTTTTCCTTGAAAAATCCAGCAACATGTCAATTACCAGTTCGACCAACCTAACCTGATACACACTTGGTAGGTTCTCAACAAAACATGCATTTCTCATAACATGCTTAAATCCTTGGAAAGTGGACATGCCTGGAGGTTGGGTTGAATAACATGTATTTACTACGAGTAGATAGTACTAGTAAAAGATTTGGACAGCACTCACAATAAGTACGGGACCCTTGGTAGAGCTAGTTGTTTCCCTTTATATACACTTCGAGTGATTAATGTTCTTCTTTGTTTTGTGTGTTTCCCTCCCAAAAATGTTCTAAAATACCTTAATATTCTATAGGTAAGACGTGATGCAAAGTAATAAAATATATAATAAATTGTGCAGTGATTTATATGACACGATGCCGAAGGAAATTTTCTATTAGACACCAACATAGTCGAGGCTTTTGTTCAGGAAACTTGGTCCAAAAAGCTACAACTCTGATAAATTGTCCAAACGCATATGGAGATGCAATGAAAGGACATACGTAATTAAAAAAAAAAGGACCCTCTGTCTCCAGGATAACGCCAGTGTGAAAGCAAGAGAAGAACTACCCAACCTAAGACCAAAACCTTGAAAGAACCAAACTGCAACTGAAAATTATGCTCGGACATGCATGACTAGAAACTCCAAAGCTATCGAGACCCAGAGATACATTCTAATTCACCAACAGATGATGAAACAGATCCAGAGAGGCACTTGCACAGCGGAAACAAGATTCAAGGACCGAAACAAGATAATCTAGGAATTCCTATGAACTGGCACTGCAACTTTGCAGGAGAGGCATGCGAAGAAAATAAAATAGTGGTGGTTGGGTGGTAGAAATTACTAGAAGGCGCTGTAGTTGGAGTAGCCGGAACCGGTCATCAGAGCACAGAGGGATGCGGCGGCGAAGACACACTGCGACACCCGCAACCCCATGCCGCTCCATGTCCCCGGGCTTCCCACGATGAGCTTCATCCCCTTGGTGCGTGGATGCTGCGCGGGGTGCTGGTAGGAGAGGACAGACAAGGGCGTAGCAGGTGGAGAAGCCGGCGAGTGTGCTGCGCTGCCGCCGGTAGCTGCCTAGCTTTAGCCCTGAAGGATCTGTGGGAAATGAAGGAATATGTAAACGAGTGCCGTCCGCCGTGTGGGCCCGCGGGGTGCACTACTGATGAAACGCTGTAGCACTTAGAAATTTCACGTGTGCATTTATAGGAATTTTATTTCCACTTGTTCATCCCAAATAACAGCGCCATCCCGGCACCTTTGCCTACGCCAGCTTGCGCTAGTGTTCTTGTCTCTTCTGTTCTATCTTTTTCGAAAGAGCGATAAACGTTAACACCTCATTCTCTGCATTAATCGATGCCCATATCTCCTTTATTTCAAAGCCTAACATTCAGTGTGTACAACTCATGGTCACGTAAGGCTACACAGACCAATAATTGGAATACATATATGATAAAACACTTATGCAACATCTATTATGTTAGAATGATATTGGCCAGTATGGTTGTAAACAATGTTAACATATCGCCCGATATGCCGATTTATCGGACAATTTATCGTGAATCGTGGGGTGACAAAAATATTACAGCACATCGTCTGATTTTATCACCGCCACCTAGTCTGTTAGCTGATTTAGGTCGAATTTTGCCACATATCGGGTATCCTATCTCGATTTACTGATCTTAAAGCCCCTGATACTTTTGTAGAACTGTACATTAATAGCTTGAATTTTGCCATTTTTGTTGATTTGAAGGTATGAAATCAAGATAACACTTATGTCCAATACTCTAATGTTGGTTTTGCATAGCATATTTTAGGTGTTTAGCATTGGAAGTTTGAATTTACAAAGAAAAACTAGCCGATAATATGCGACTGTTAAAATCGATTAATCAGCTGATAACTGATTAATATCTAATCCGAGTCCGATTCAGTAGTAAACGATAAATGATATATTGAACATTTGTGGTAATTAGCCCGTGCAACATTTACAGTCTTGTTAAAAACCAAAAAAAAAACCACATCATTTGTACGCTTCCAAATAAATACAAAGAACATACACCCGCGCTATTGGAGAAGGACTTAGCTAAGCAAAATATTTTGGTTTCAACAAATTTAATGCAATCAGACAATATACAGGCAATAGACACAATGCAAAGTGGAGATATCTCTATAGCAGCTGCACTTTTTAAAAATTACAGGATTATATCTTAAGCTTGTTGGGACATCTGAACACTGGTATAGGGAAGTCAATGAGGTGGCGGTGTGGCGTAAGCATAGTTTATTAACATGTTTATTGTTTCTTTTGGACGATTATTTCTTGGATTTTAGATATATGTGAATGCGTGGACAAAAGGTAAAACATCTTATATTTGTAAACGGAGGGAGTAATTTAATTGCCCATGTTTCTTCGTCACGTGTGGTGTTCTATATTCGACTGAAAATAAAAACTAAGTGCTGTACACTTTGCTCTTAAAAAAGAAACTAGTGTAAGGCTAGCTACATCATTCAGGACTGCATGATGTGATAATTCTACTAGTACATCATTTCCGGCCAAGTGCGCTCTTGTTTTTTTTCCTTCTATAAGAATCAGGTCCCCATGGATAGGAAATTCTCGTGTTCTCCCTGTTTTGGCTAAGCGGAAGCACGGCCATGTGAACCCAAGTTAAAGCAACGTACGCGTTTACCCTTGCATCAATAAGGAAAACTGCCATTTTTGCGTAACCTATTAAATATTCCAGGAGAGTGAACGATAAGGGCAGTGGTAAAACTGCGAAATACATGACGATATCATACTAAAAAAAACTGCGAAATACAACGGTACACTCCTCTCTCAAATGACACACCTCAAATAATTTTTCTTCACACCCATGCGTCGCCATAACCCTAGGCGACATGGCGGCCGACCGCGCCACCACTCCCCTCACCATCCTCCTCATCCCCTCGCTGCTGCTGGAGGTCATTGTCGGACGAATCCCGGCGACGACATGGTACTGTTGTTTTATGGTGATATAAATTCATATAAATATAAAGCTAACTTCGGACCGAGCAAAGAGAGGCCCATCGCCGGGTAGGCTTGGGCCGGCGTGCGGGTTTACGCGAATTCCATTGTTTAGTCACCAGTGCCCACCCGTTCCAGGCGCTCGAGGAGGACTGTATGTGGGAAACATATTGTTTCTCGACGGGTCACTTTGCGGTGACATGTTTCTATAAGTATGACACGATTTTTACTTCTCGGATCTAGAAAACCCAGCTCAACATTTGCTCAACATTTGCCCCCGCAGATACGGCAAATCGCAAAGCGAGGATGTACCCGAACTAGCCCTAAATCTAGTTTGTTAGAAATCCTCAGTGGTAAAAATGATACTCCGTGATATTTTCTTTTGTAGTCTTTCTTTTCTGCTTGCACCATGGACTTTACTGACCAAAAACCCCTGCTGCGCGTTACCTTTGGATAGTAACCAGAAGCGGAGTAGCAGGTGGAACCCAAGTGAAGTTACACTCACACAAAAATAGTATCTGCCCTCCTAGCCACTAGAGTAATTGCATACACGAGACATGACTACACTACACATGCTTGCTAGTTTGGTTCCCCATGTTACAAAAGCTTTGGTAGGTAGGTTCATACATGTATCAAGGTGGGAGCTATCTTGTGTGTCTTTCAATCTCCGTCGACCCACAAAGACAGCCTGCTGGTGTGAGTATAACTTTACTTGTATATATGCGCGTATTATTTATGATGATTATGCATGGTCCTTGTTGTAATTGTGTGGCTTGTTTTCCGATTCAGGTTGAAACTACAGAGCAGGCTAAAGACTAAATACTTTCTTTTTGGCCAAAGAGAAATACAAACCACAGCATTTTCAGGTAGAGTCATCACTTATCACATAATAACTATTCATATTAATGATCCCACATCATCTATATAAACGATAACTATTCCACATCAGGGTGCTCATAACGTACTACTCAAATTAAGACGAGCTATCAAACAGCTGACTATATCTACAACACTACAAGTAGTGATGAAGGATGCTGCCCGCTCTAAGTGCCCCCAGCTCATTGCAATCTATACAGTAAACTTACGATTAGCACACCGTGGCATGCTAGAAAAACGATACCATTAGCCAGAACCCGGAGAAACAGGATGCAGCATCCAGCGTCCAGACGATAGACGCCAGGACGGTCGAAAGCACGAACTGACCACATGCCAGTCGCGTGTATATCTTGCAGAAGTTCATATCCCTCGTGAAGAGGAGCGCCACACTGGCTGAGGCAGAGACTCCTGTGAAAACGAGAACTGCCAGGACCTGCAACGAATGAACATGATCACTCAGATAGACCTTGCTAGTTCAACATTCAAAAAACCTTTGAGTAAAAAGTAATTTTGCAGTATATTTGAATTGTTCTTGTCAGATGTAACAACTTTGGCTGAGACAAATGGACAAGTTTTTTCTCCTTTACTTAGGGAAATAATTCAGGACAATAGCAGGCTCATCGTTCTCTACTGGCTATTGCTAAAATTTAGTTTTACATCCATATAAGATAGCCTGAAAATTACTTGTTGGGGCTGGTGCCCCATCTAACTTTGCTGACGAATTGTCCATTGAACAAGACATTTTAAGAGCTACTAATTACAAATTTGGGTTGAACTGTTTCGGTGCATGCTTTCAACTAATCGAAACATAGGTGCATGAACAATAGAAAAGATAAAGCGAGTGACCTACCCAGTCACCGAGAACAATCATGGGTACAACAAACTGGTTGTGATAATCCTTTTTATTCCTAATAGAGAAGATATCAACACAAGCAAGGGCCAAACTCCACATAAACTGCAGCATCATCGTAAAAAACATGTAGCTGAAACAAACAGAGACCATAAAACATTCAGTAGGTTAGATGATGTCAAGAAAACAGAGATGACTTCTGCCCAAGAACTTCTGAAGACATCTAAAAAACAATTCTGAAGAGATTCTATGCAGTTTATAATGTCAATAAACTTGACATGAAAGTATAAAGCGCACAGGCACATATACGACAGTCACATTTCAAATATGCATGTTGACACATAAAACCTAAATTTAACCATTCTGATAAAATGTTACTACAGGTAAATGAAAACACAGGGCTTCATTCTACATATGGCCAAAAGTAAAACATACAAAACTAGAAAAGAAAACATCTCAAATATTCCACCTCTGCTTTTAAAAGGTATGGCGTTTTTTCACCCCGTCCTGCCGAGAATTGAGCTTGGAACTAATCTAGCCCCCTCAACATCCCAGTTCTGTTGAAAATCCTTGCAAACAGTTAACTAATACACATTCCTTCTTAAAAAGGCTTTATATGACACGACACTGAAGGAAAAATATTGTTAGACACCAACACCATCTAGGTTTTTGTTCAGGAAACTTTGCCCAAAAAACTGCAACTCTGATAAATTGTCCAAACGCATATGGAGATGCATCGAAAGGACAAAGAAAAAAAGGACCACCTATCTCTCGGAAGATGGTTTTTATTCATAAGGAAGAGAAGAACTGACCCAAGTAACCTAAGACCAAAACCTTAAGACTCAAATTGCAACAGAAAATTATTCTCGGCCACGCCAAGACACTAGAAAGCTACGAGCCCCAGTAGAGCCTCCAAACCCAGAGAGACACTCACACAGCAAAAAGAAGATTCAGGGAAGGATTACAGAAGCAAGAAAATCTAAGAAATATATCTGAACATTGCAGGGGAGGTATGCGAAGAAAATGAAATTAGTTGTGGTGGTTGGAAGAAAGTACAAGAAGGCGCTGTAGTTGGAGTAGCCGAAAGCGGTGACCATGGCACAGATGGATGCAGCGGCGAAGACGCACTGCGACACCCGCAGCGCCATGCTGCTCCATGTCCCTGGGCTTCCCATGATGAGCTTCATCGTCCCCTTGTGTGGGTGGATGCTGCGGGCGGAGGGCTGGTAGGAGCGGAGAAGCCGGTGAGCGTGCTGCCGCCGGTGGATTCCTAGCCTAGCCGGGAAGGATCTGTAGCAGTTGCTGTGTGCACGTAGCTACGTCTGGGATGGGAAAGTTGATGGCCAAGAGGAGAAACGATGAGGGGGCAACTGATAACCGTGAAGATGAACGAATATGTACGAGTGCCGTCCACCGTGTGGGGTACCTCTGCTGGTGGTTGAAATGCAGTGAAATTATGAACTACTGTTGATACGCAAACGCAAGTAACTGAGCAACAGCGGCATGGGGTACCTCCACCAGTATGGATTTTTGTTAGGGTACATTTTTGTGCATACGGTTTGTCACATTTTTTACTTCTCTTCCTGTTGGACCGTGATGTCCAGTAGTATTCTGGCCCTTGGTGGCCCAGGCCCAGTACTATAACAGTAACCCTAATGTGTGGTATATATATGTGTGTGTGGGGGTCCTGTGAAGAATCCTGGCCACGATTCAGAAATACAACATGGTATCAGAGCTTAGGTTTTCAGAGCGAAGCGATTCGTAGACATCCCGGCGGCGGGAGGCCGCATCTGTTGCTCTGCGTGGGCTGTGGCCATCTCTGGCTGCTGCTCTGCGCAGGGGAGGAGGAGAGAAGAAGATGGTGAAGCAGGTGAGGAGGAGACGGCGTCGGGGACGCAGCAGGGGAGAGAGAGGCGACCTGGTGTGGCTGGCGTCTGTGGAGGCGATGGTGCAGGGCGGCAGCGCCGGTGCACGTCGCGGCTGGAGCCGCCGGCGTCCGGGGGCGAGGCTGCAGGCGGCGGCGCTGTGGTGCGGGCCCGATCTGGGCCCGTGTTGGGCCAGGGGCGGCGCTGGCCTGCCGGCGCGACCTGGGAGTCGGTGAGCAGGCGCAGGAGGAGGTTCAGCTCGGCATCTAGGACGAGGAAGTCGGTGCGGCGGCGCGATGGGCCTGCAGGGCCCGATCTGGGCGCTGGCGGGCCTGCGGGTGCTGGGCGCGTGAAGGCTGCTGGGTCTGCCTGGGGTTGCTGCTGCACTCCGTGCGGTTGGTGTGGCGGCAGTCCAGCGGCAGTTGGCGGGCGAGCAGGGAGCTCGGACAGGGAGGACGAAGCAAGGACGACGACACGGGGAAGAGGAGGAGCAGGCGACGGCAGCGCTGCTCAGCTCGCTGGCGAGGCCGGAGCTCATGGAGGAGGACGACGTCCTGGTGATGGGCGTGCTGCTGCTTGGTGCAGCTGCTGCGTGAGAGGCCGGAGGCGCTCGGGAGCAGAGGAAGAAGGAGCAGGGGAAGGAAGTGATCGATGCGTGCGTGCGTGTGTGGTGCACCTCCGGCTGAGAGGTGGCTGTTGGGATAAGAGGAGAAGAGGAAAGAAGGCTGATGTGAGCACCCGGAATTTTCTGGATTCTATACCGGCCCGAGGAGGCCATGGTGCTGCTTGTACGTGCTCAGGACAGAGGGAGCAGCAGGAGGAGCGAGGTGTGGAGACGAGGAAGAAGGTGAGCGGTGTTGTGGCTCTTGCTGCTGCAGCTGCTCGCAAGGGGGAGAAGGAGCAAGAGCTGCTGCTGCGTGCAGCTGCTCGCAGGGGGAGAAGCCCTCCGAAGCAGGGGAAGGGGTCCTTGTCTGCTGCTGTGGAGGCAAAGGGAAGAAGAGGAAGGCGAGCTGTTCTGTGCTGCAGCTGCTGCTCGAGCTGTGAGTGGTGAAAGGCTTTTGCTTTAGGGGGAGAGAAGTGGTGAACTGATAAGAGGAGTTAGATGTCTCTGGGGAGAGGTGCTGCTGGAACTGTTGTTGCTGTTCGGTACTTGCAGCAAGGGGGAGAATGTGCTTGTGTGATATTGCTGCAAAGCTTGATGAAGGATGAGGCACAAGGTGCGGATGCTTTGGTGCTAGTTGAGTTGATGGAGGCTGAGAGGAGGCCAAGTGTGTGTGCACTGAAGGTGTACTCTGTGGTGAAGTGGATTTTCTTTTAGGGGGAGAGAGGGAGAGATGGAGATGATGAGGCTACGTGATGAGTGGTGATGCTTGTGGAGATGTCCGGGGGATAGGCCTACGTGCCTGAGGTGAGAGTGGTTGAGGCCTGACCGGGGGAGAGGCTGCGTGCCTGAGGAGTGGACGGTTGAGGCCGGAGTTGGCCGGGGGTTTGTGGGGAAGACGGAAGAGGTCAGTGGCTTGGGGTTTGAGAGCAAGGGATGGGCTGAGGACATTGAGGCGTGTGTGGAGGGTTCTGCGGAACCTGGTTGGAGAGGCAGCTGAGGGCGCAAATTGGATTGGAGGTGGTGAAGAGAGTTGATGTGCCGTGATGATGATGGGGCTCTCATGAGGTGGAGCTGTTGAAGATGAAGTCCATTGCTGATTGAAGATGGAGATGATGGGAGAGGGCAAGAGGAGAAAATTGCTCTCATGTATCCTAGATGCTATGTTTTATGTTCATTAGTGGTAGTTGTAGCTTGTGTTATGTAGTTGTTCCAAGATGACCATGGTTGTTTACCCATGATCATCTTGAGGGGGAGTGTTGGACCGTGATGTCCAGTAGTATTCTGGCCCGGCCCAGGCCCAGTACTGTAACAGTAACCCTAATGTGTGGTATATATATGTGTGTGTGGGGGTCCTGTGAGGGATCCTGGCCACGATTCAGAAATACAACACTTCCCAGACAGCTTCCCATGTTTCTCTTACATTTTTTCCAATCTCTTGTAAGTTTTGGCTACCGTTTCATAATTTCAGTGCTTCTCGCTTTGCATTAAGTTCCGGTCACTTTTATGAAGGTTCACTCCGATTTCATGTTTATATGCACAACATCAATTATATATAGTACCAAAGTACATTTTATGATGATTTTTAAAACTTTTTTTGTTCGGTACAGATCTGTACCCAACCTCGAATCCTCTACGATAGATAGAATTATTGAAGTGATAAAATTGTTCTACTCGTGGCTTTGGCTCCTCACCTTTGCCTAATTACCAGAAGTGGAGTAGCAGGTGGAACCCAAGTAAAGTTACACCAAGACCGAATCGAGGAACTGCCTTCCTAGCCAGCAGAGGGGTCACATGCACGAGACAACACTAGACTTACACATGCCTTGCTTCCCTTCTCACATAGATCATATCAAGGTGAAAGCTATCTTCTTTGTGACCGCGACTCTCAAGCTCTGTCCTGCAAAGGTTCCAGATCACAACTCGTCGTCTTTATTTTTCGCACCTCCGGTATGTGGACTATGCACAATCAAATTGACATATCGAATTATTTTACTTAAGCTCCAAAGGTGGACAGTAAACAGTTATAAATCATAGCATATACATATCTGCTTCAGCTATTTGTTTTCTCCTAGATGTCAGTCACACCTCAAATAATAATAGTCCAATTCACTTTTGTTCTCTTTGCCACTAATGCCGATTTTCTCCTCGAGTGCTCGCCGATGTTACGTGGCATCAATGTAGCAATGTTACAGACCTACCGATGCTATACTCAACCATGCCAAGTCCTCCAGGGCGGCTATTACAGAAGTATATTTTTTTCTTTTCAAAATGGAGGATAATCCACTGCATTAGCGTAGGTAGACGCACACGTTAGATGCAAGAAAATATATATGATTAATTATTTCACAAATGCTAAGCAAACCATGTACCGGTGCCGACCAAGTCGGA
Organism: Poa pratensis; assembly: GCA_947311845.1. Lineage (NCBI taxonomy): Eukaryota > Viridiplantae > Streptophyta > Magnoliopsida > Poales > Poaceae > Poa > Poa pratensis. The sequence goes on from CAMZMU010000074.1 coordinate 34,594,986, forward strand.
AGAGAAGTTAAAAAACCGAGGCCAAATGTCTCACGACAATATCTAAACAATCCTACCATAAACTCTATTACATGTGACAGAATATACAAAACTATACGACTCCGTCCCCTTCATGGCACCCACATGTATTCGACCAGCAGGGGCCTCGAGAGGCGGCGAGGAGACAAAGAGAAGGGGGAGCTATTGAATCACACTCGCCCCATTGACAAGGTTGATAAACTAAAACCGGATAAACCATATGCACAGATGTGAAATTTATGATAATTTCGAAAAGTATTGACCTCCAATTCAACCCTTTAAATACTGAAGTTCCGGTGTTTTCAGTAGTAATTTTTATATATTCCTTATAATATGAAGGAAGACTACCAAAATTGTTATTTTGTTGTGATTAAAATTCAGTATAAGGATATTTAGATAAATGCTAACTTAAGCCGTAATGAAGGGAAGCCCGTCGCGGAGGCTTGGGCACCTAGAGAATTTTTTTCTAGTTGGCGCCCATGACTTTTTATCCTTCTCATTGGAGAAGTTTTTTCCATGTTAAAATTTATGTCCGTGATGTTTGATCTTGTTTTCGTCATTGTTTATTGTCTACCGTGTATAACAAAAATCAGCTTTGCTTTCTGAGGAATGGAATGTGTCTAGACTGACCCTCGCGTCGTCCGCGTCGGACGACTTGAGGGAACCCTACCGCCCGGCCGCCGGTCACCCTACCCTCACTCCCTTCCCCCGTCGCCGCCGGAGGAGGCCGTCCGACGGCGGACGGCGGCGGCGGGGAGTCCCTCCCTATTTTCGTTTAGAGATTTGTTTCGTTTAATAAGCCTTGGCAGTCTTCATACTCCATCGTCTTCGATCTGATCTAAATTTGTCGTCTGGCCAGCGACCATCCATTGATCGTCCGCGCTCGCGTGCATCCCCGCGCGCTGGAGTGCTGGACTGATCGTGTGTGCCAAAGGATCGATGGATTGATGGATACATCCATTTGGAGTACTGGATCGATCCACGCTTTCCTGCGGTCGTGCGCACAAGCTAGCTAGCTCAAGTACTGAATCGATCGATCCATGTTGCTGGCTTGCTGGACGTGTGACTAGCTCCGACGTCCAGTTCCAGTTCGGAGGGCAGACAACCTGCCAGATCTGGAGGCTGCGTTGGAGGAAGGCGACGGCCCGGCGACTCAGGACGCCGGTGGCTGGATTGTGAGGCCCGCTACAAGATGGCGGCGGTCAGATAATCTCAGCACCGACAGCCGTTCACGATCGAATATTTGGTATGTGCAACGCTATGTCGTGACCGGATCGAGATTGTAGCTGCAGTGGAGTCCGACGTGTCGCCGGTAATTGTCGCCGCAGTACATGGACAGTCGGATGCCGAGCCACTCTGATTTGTCGGCGCCGTTAGAGGTACGCCATGCATTTTTAGCTGCGATTACCACGGTGCTGACAATAATGGAGAGTTGATGGTTAAGCCGGATGACAACCGAATATCGATGGCTAATGTCAGAGTTCGAGTTTTTAAGAGATGACAGAGACAAATTTGGATGTGGTGAAGACTGTGAACCGGATGGATTAAAGGCAGTGGTCCTTGGTTCCGAATCACGTCAAGATGAAGATCTGCTTGACGCCGGTACCTTGATCTCGCAAGAGTGTCGAGTTTCAGAAGGCTCCGCCGGTGATCTTTCATGGGCTAATTCTTAGAGATTGCTGGATCGGAGGGATTCGGTCGCGTCGGAGGGAGCGGCGTGAAGCTCTGCTTCTGTGCCATCATGGACAAATCCATGGTGTAGTCAGAGGCGGAAATGTCATGAAAGCTGAGATTAAAGGACTAGCAAATAGTGATTGGAGGCTTTGCGACGATGAGGAATTTGCTTGGAGCTGCAGGAGGCGGAGCAGCGGTATGTTAGTGGGGCAACATCACAGGTGAAGTTCAAAGTTCTACCTTTCAAGATGAAAATCCAAGGTCTGGTCTTAATTGGTTGTGCCTGACAATGGTCTTACTGAAGACCATTATTTTGAGAGCGGGAACTATCTTCAGGGTGAAAACCCAAGGTCTGACCTTAATTGGTTATGTCTGGCACTGTTCTTCTGGAAGGCGTTGATTTTGAAGAATTGGACATCAGGTGGTGTCTTGGTGGTGGTTGTGCGGCTGCTGCAAGGACTGTAACTCTGTAGCGGGACTTTTTCTTTTTATTTCTTCTTCTTATTGTTTTTCGGCTGTGTGCATCCGTAATAGCTTTGGTTATTACGTTGTTGCAGAGTCTGGGTGTAATTTGTATCTCCGCGATATTAATATACACTCTTTATCAAAAAAATGTACTTCCTTATGATAACATTGAAGTTGTTTGGATACTTTTCTATGCGAGCTATTATTGCATAGTCATCATGTTATATATGGTTATGATTGGTGCCTATTAATTTTAGCCAGTCCGGGCATACTTAGCTCCACCATGGCTGTTGTGCCACCGAGAAAATGGTTGCTCAATGTGAAACTGAAACCGGTGAGCCATTTCCTGGGTCATAAACGCGAATCCGCCAAGATGCACGTCCTGATCCAGATGAGTTCGTCTTCCTCTTGCTGGTGCTCTGGCAGCAAAGGAGCAAGCTGAGGATTGCTCGTTGTTCGGCTCATAGGATCTGAGGGCTTAGTGTAGTTTCGTTTCATCGTTTCCCTCAACAAAGAAAAGTTTCGTACAAGTGAACATCGCCATGATCTGCAATACATCCACAATCGCTGTGAACACCCAGCTAGACCTTGCTAGTTCAGCAAAAAAAAATGATTTTTCCAGATATCTAAAATGTATCCATTAGATGCAACAAACTTCAGTTTAGCTCACACAGACAAACAATACATTCACAAACTATACTCTCAATGTTTCAGGACAAGTGAACAGTACACTATGTTTTTCGTGAATCAGTGATTTACTTACCCCCCCCCCCCCCACACAAGCAAGAGCATTATAAGCGCATGTTTGTGGAGATCTTTTCTATTCCTCATAGCATAGATATCAAGACAAGCAAGGCCCAAGCTCCACATAATCTCTGAAGCTGAAACAAAGAGAGATTAGATGATGTCCAGAATACACACCTTAGCCCAATCAATTCTGAACACTAGTCATGAAATATTTTGTGCAGTTCATACTCCCATTGCCAAAGCATTCAGTTCCCGTGTTCTTCCATTTTTGGCTAGCAGAAACAGGGCCATGTGAACCCCAAGTTAAAGCGAGCGTACTATGCTCTCTTTACCCTTGCACCAAATAGGGAAACTGGCATTTTTTTCCCTTTGCAGCTGCCTTGGACGATGATCCAGGGGTAGTGAATGATGAGGGTAGTGGTAAAACTGTGAAAGACATCCGCCGAGTCGAAACCTTCACTACCTAGATAGATTTTTGGTTCCGAAATGACTATCTAGATTAGACAGGCACTAAGAAATGCCACGCTACATCTGTTGGGACTACCTTTGCTATTGCTACGTCACGTCGCTGCAAGTGTTGCCTAAGGTTTGGCACCTTTTATCTTCTTCTTCTTCTTTTTTCACAATTCAGTTCCTCTCCGTTTCTCCTAGTCCTCTTTAAGCGTGTGCACCATCAAAGATTATCTTCCACCAATGCCTAACCAGAATAGAATTGGTGCGGGGTTGAAGCCTTGTGTCTTGTAATTTGAAACTCAAACCATTAGATACATGAACGCTTCCTCCAACCTCGTTAGCCTCTATGGAGGTGTGTGATCATGGAGCTTCACCTCCACTCCTACCCTCTGTTGGATTACTAGGCATAATTTTCATGATTAATTCTAGAATATTAAACATGACAATCGCAGCTACTAACATGTTAAACACAAACATATTAGATGTACTAATTAACATGAACAGCAGCAACACATACGCCAACATATCCATAGTAAAACAATTCGGTTTAAGCCGTGCGTACCGAACAATTGTAGATGAAGCAGCCGTTGAAGCAGCGACGGCAGCAGCTTGAGCGGCTTCGGTGGCAGCAACAGCTCGAAGAAGACGACGTTGGAGACGAGCCGCCCGCTGATCCGGTGAGCGTCCAGGTAGGCGAGCCGTGATGAAGAACTTGAAAGCAGTCGCGCGGAGCGCTTCCCAAAAACCTTATTCGCCCTCTCCCGTACAGGATCACAAGGACAAGTGGTTCCGGAGACCTGCTGTCCCGTTCGCCGGTGCACGCCGGCGCGCGGGATAGAATAGACTACGGTGGCGGCGCAAGGCACGAGATTGGCAAAACCTAGATTGGTTCGGTGTGTGACGGCGCACGGCAGTGCATGGCAATATATAGTGCGTTCGGAAAACCCTAACGGGTACAACGTGGGCCGGGCACGTTGCACACGTTCGAGTCGGTTACAGCAGCCCACGATCCGGTAGCGATCCGAATTGGCTAAGCTGTATACGCTAGCACGACTCATTTTCCTGAACTGCAAAAATATAGGCATCGGCTCGGCTCATTCCCGCAACCCGCGGCGTGTCGTGACGGACGGCGGCGGAGGAGGAGGAGGAGGAGTGCGCACGAGAGAGTCTTCTATTCTCAGCCAGCACACCAAGTGATAGAACACTCCACTATATAAAGTGGTGCAGCTCTCTCTAAGCTAGCAGTATGAGACTAAACTTTAGTCACGTACATGCACCTCCAAAATTCTGCCATGCACATGGGCCAATTTAAGATTTCCAGAATTGCTTATATGGGCTGCCCACTAATGGGCCCAATATTCTAACACCCTCGCTGATCTCCGGTAGAAATCCTAGATCCATTATTCAAACCAGACGATGTTGGTGTCTACGACGAAGATTTTTGTTGAAGGTGTCAACTTGGACTACACCTAGGCAAATGTTACGCCGGGTTCGGGTCGGTCCCAAAAAGCCTGCCCTAGCTCAGAACAGTGAAAATGGCCTATTTTGGGTTTAATAATATTTATGTGATTAAATAGTATAAAAAATATTCTATTTTATAAAAATAAGAAATATAGTGTTTTGGAGACTAGTTCGGGCTCTTGGGCCGGGCTTGGGGCGAAATTCCGAGGCCCGAGCCCAGCCTGATCTTCAGGTTTCGGATAAGCCTCGTCGGGTCGGGCTGCCCATGCCTAGGTCTACCGCAGCCTCCTTCTCTTCCTCAGATTGTGTGTCATGTCCCTACCACTTCATCTAGGCAGATGGATCACTAGGGAAATCAAGAGAGAACTCATTTTAGTTGCTACATTTATCTTTTTTGTGCAGGTAAAAGATATTCAGCCGCAAATTTGGTCTTCCATAGTAGACATGTATACATAATTGCATGTTTTTTTAGAATTTTGCGAGGCACAAAAATATGTTTTCTGATTTATAAAAAGAGGAGATCACTGGAACTCATGAGGTAAAATGACTTCGTGTTATTTATGATTAAGGGTGTCTTTTAATTTTAAATGTGTGGCTTTTCAGTCAGTGTGGGCAAACTGACCTCCTCCATGGCTGATGTTCCACCGACAAAATGGTTGTTCAATGTGAAGCGGGTGGACCACTTCTTGGGTCACAAACGCAAAGCCAGGAGTTCGTCTTCGTCTTGCTGGTGGTCTGGCAGCGAATGTGGAAGACGGGCGATTGCATATTGTTCGGCTCATAGGATCAGTTGCCTCGATGTAACTTCTTTGAATATCTATGGGGTTCTGATATGGTGGAATGAAGTATACTGAACTATCACAAAATTGTTGAAATTAGCCGCAGGCTAAAGACTAAACTGAAATTCCTTCTAAAAATATAATGAACGCATGATTGAAGAGAACCGCAGGTATAGTGCATTGCACACATGACAAGACAAGATAATTAACCAAAGTCATCGTGACCAGCCTCCATTACACTTCATAGTAATACTAGAAAACATGCCCGTGCGTTGCAACGGGAGCAAAAATTAACTTAACGAATTCCCCTTTGACTATCTATTATTATGCGGATTCTCAAATGATGTCCGGATTTGTCGCATGCGTCACTACGTATCATGCTTCCCCTCCATTGACACCATTTACCTATCTGCTTCCCTGACGCCTCTTCCTCCGACGGCGTGGGAAAAGACAAAAAGATATCGAGCGTTGCAGAAAAAATCAACTCGTTGTCGAAAAAGGCACGTAACCTTAGTTTCTCTTAATCTATTTAATATTTTCTATTTGATATACTCTATTCTTTATATACTTTAAGATTAAATAGGTTTTTTTGAAGCGGGAGATTAAAGAGGTTTTATTGAATCTACTATTTTAGACTCTGTTTTTAGTTTAATCTATTGTTCTAATTTCTTTCAAACCTTCCAGAGCTATGATTTAATTCCAATCAAAAAATTGTGCTGATGTCCCACGCATGACATGGCTAAATGGCAAGATGAAATTGAAGTGTTGTAAATTACAAACTCAAACGTACCGTAGTTCATCAACACCTCCGCTCTCGAGTGCAAGCAGTAGAGACCGGAGAGAGCTTTTGTTTTTTCAGGTTGCGACGATCTGAGAGAGCTGGCAGCGTGTATAGGTGGCGATACTGGTGAGGAAGCCGCGGCCTTACAGAAGCCGGAGCGTGCGGCGGCGGCTGGTGTCCTCCGTGCTCTCCCCGTCGGGCTTAGCGACAGTCTTAGCCTGTGATCTTGCAGACGCACCGACTCGAGGATCTTGCAGATGTACTTCTTGGTCGTGCTCAGGCTACTGGTCGGCAAGGTTGGCTAGTGGGTATGCCTCCCAAAATTCATCTGGAACATCGACGAACCCTCTGAAAAATTGATAGATTTGACAAAGTTTCTGAATCTCTCTACTCGATGCAATCGATCGAGCAGCTCTGGTCGGCTTGAGAAAGACGTTAGGGAAGACGACGATTCCGTGGGGATGATAGTGTCTGCTAGCGACGGCGGCGCCTGCACATGAACGAACTGAGCTCCTGCGTTTTGTGTGAAGTCATTGCCGTCCTCAAGCGTTGTCGCCGCATATCCTCCGGCGCAGCTCGTCGTATGCCCCTTGTTTGTCTCGAGCCTGGAGCAGAACTGATCCTTTCCTCTTCTCTCTACTTCTTCCATCGCACGCCACCACCAAATTGCTCGAGCAAAAATCCTGTCCCGACAGCCATAGCTGTGCTTGCGGTGGAAGACCAGGCGCATGAGCAGCGGACACCAATCCTGCTACAGCACCAGCGCATCATTTGCTGGCGAGGAAGGAGCTCCAATCCGCCTAGCGGTCTCCTGCATCCGCTCGCCGCTCGGCTTGCGAGGACGCCTCCGATCATCGCCGAGCCCGTCTCCTGTGTCCGCGTGCCGCTGTGTGACGCTCTTGGGAGCGTATTTATGGGAGAGCTTCATATCCTGCTTCCATCCGGAGTTAGAGTCCAGATCAGCAACGAGACAGCCATGATCTTGCATGTACTCGAGTCGGGTTCCAAATCCTGTCCTGCACGTACTCATCTTTTTATTTCTATCGGGGAAACAAAGGCTAGGACGTACGAAACCAAACGACGACGACAAGAAACGCCCGAACGGACGAAAATTTGGGGGAAGAAACACTCCTCCCTTTATTATTAGGTAGGTATAGATATGGTTCCACATCATCTGAACACAGCGCAAAGCGTTCTACCGTCCTGACAATCAGCACAACGTGACTTTGATTACAAACACGCGAGATCAGCAGAGGAATGAAGCCTGCAGTCACGATGACATGGAGATACTGGATGTAACCGCGATCAACCCCGCGACGATGAATGCCAGGACGATCGGAAACACGTTCGCACTGCACGCCTCCTTCAGCAACCTCCTGCATAAGTCCACATGGTCTATAATGAAACTCCCCACACTGGCGGCGCCACAGGCTGCTGCGTACGTGAGCATCGCCATGATCTGCAATGCATCCCCAATCACTGTGAACACCCAGCTAGATCTTGCTAGTTCAGTCAAAAATGATTTTGCAGGATAGATGTTACAACTTGGGTTTATCTCATACAGAAAAATAATACTTCCAATAACTATGCTCAAACTTTTAAGGACAAGTGAACGGTCATAATTTTTTTTGGTGAATCGGTGATTTACTTACCCAGTCAGCGACAACCAAGATGATTACAAGCGGATGTTTGTGAAGATCTTTTCTATTCATCATAGCATAGATATCAAGACAAGCAAGGCCCAAACTCCACATAGTCTGCAGGACCATCATAGTGTTCATGTAGCTGAAACAAAGAGATACCATGATACACCCGGTAGGTAGGTTAGACGATGTCAAGAATACACACCTAAGCCCAAACAATTCTAAACACTAGTCAAAAAATATAATCTTTTGTGCAGTTCATAATCTCAATAACATGAGATAGAACTAAACTTCAAGTATGGTCTAACAATCCCTGTAAAGTATTATTACTGCAAGAAAAAAAGAGACCAGAGGTAGTACAGACATATTGTTACACGTATGAGCATATGAACAAACACAGAAATAAAACATGTCCAATAATATAATTCAGTTTCATTTTATAAGTTGTACCAAGCATGGTGTTTCTCATCCCTCCAGCAAAAATTGAGAACGGAACCCAGTTAAGAAATCCTAGCAAACACTTTGGGAAAACTAGAAACTTGTGTGAAGTGTGAACCACAGCAAATCAATTAATTGTGAATACGTATTCATTTCAAGAAAAGGAGCGCATAGGCACTTCTATATGAGCAGCTATATTTCTAGTATGTAATAGTCTAAGCTATTATCACTAATAGGTTAGTTCTGTGCCAAGGCCTGTATATATTGGACTGATCTATTTACGCTGATCTATGGGAATTATCTCAAAATCAACAAAGTTCAGGATTAGTCTTGGCTTTGGGAAATTTTGCCAAAACTCCCCATCAAAAGATAGATCACCCTTAAACCACGAGGCGCGACAAAGAACACTGTTCAGTAGATTGAACTTCTTCCTCGTTCCGTTCTCCTACGAAGATATTCTATAACAAATATCTATAGCTAAGGTAACACAAACTAGGCAGTGTTTTATATGACTTTATGGCTGAGGAAAAAATACATAATAGAGACCAAAGCAATAGTATTCTGTTGAGACAAATTCCCCTACAAAAACTGCAAAAAAAGAACACACACAGATACACAATGAAGAAAGAATTACGGGAACAAGAAAAAAACGGCCGAATTAAACTGATCACAGAGCCCAAATGCACTAGCGTTGCAGCCTTGAAGGATATGAAAAGAAAACAAACTTATATTAGTGGTGCTGGAGGGAAGAAGTACCGGAAGTAGTTGATGGGGGAGAAGCCGAAAACGGTGACCATGGCACAGACGGATGCGGCGGCCAAGACGCACCGCGACACCCGCAGCGCCAGTCCGCTCCATGTCCCTGGGCTCCCCACGGTCTGCTTCATCTCCTTCTGTAGGAGAGTGGTGGTTGCTGCTTCGCCGGGGATCATGGTAGGATAGTGCAGGGTTCAGCCTCAGCGTGTAGGTGGTGGAGAAGCGCGGAGTAGGCGATGTGAGACGGGGGTGGTAGGAGAGTTGAGAGCGCAGCGTGTAAGGAAGTGGTGGAGAAGCCGCGGAGTGGGAGCGCGATGTGATCTTCTACTCCACCCGAGGGCTTTTATTTTCCATTGCCAAGCAACTCCCGTTGTTCTTCCAGTTTTGGCTATGGGAAGCAGGGCCATGTGAACCCTAGCTAAAGCGACGTGTACAGTGTACTAGGCGTGCAGCGTGCTTTACCCTTGCACCAAATAGGGAACTCACATTTTTCTTTTCTTTGCAGTAAACAGTAAAGTGCCTACAACGATGATCCAGGAATGGTGAGTGATGAGGGCAGTGTGGTAAAACTGTGAAATACATGTAAGACTATGCCGAGTCGACACCTATACTGCCTTTTTTTTTCGAAATGGTACACCAATCCTACTTACCTAGACAGATAGGCGCGCACTAAGAAATTAATGTTACGCTACATCTGGTAGCAGTCGATACCTTTGCTCATGCTAGGTCACGTCATGGGAAATGTTGTGTTCATGCTTATTTTTAATTTCGTTGGCATGCAATCCTCTTTTGACAGTTCAGTTCTGAAGAAATAGGCTTTCGCCCCGCTATATAAATATAGCAACCAGTTCAGTTCTTCTATGTTTCTCCTAGTCCTCTCCAACCGCGTGCACTAGCAAAGATTATGTTTCACGGGTGCCTAGCTAGAATAGAACCGGTGCTACCTTGATGCATACCTTGTGTCTTGTAATGTGAAACTCAAACCACTTGATATACGGACGCTTCTCTATCTTAGGAGTTGGTAACAGATATTTAGAGCCTCTCCACCGGCACCCTGGAAATCTGTCCGGCTCCCCTAAATTGTGTCCCTCACATGTGCCGAACACATGGTCAGTGCAATGGGGGTTGCTGCCCGTGGAGCGCCCCCAAATCAAATAAAACAAAAACAATGATCGAATCATAACAAAATATTTAAATTGCAATTAAATTTTGTTTACATTTTACAAGATTTATCAAAGCAACTCAAATTAGAAGTACAATTGTGTAAGTTTTTTTTTTTGCAAACGAAACAATGTCCATGTCGGCACATGCATCACTCGGACTCACAACTATAGGCAGTACTAGCTATCAAAGGCGGATCTTACGTGTTATAAAAAACTGTGCAAAGGGGATTTGAAAAAACAACGCCACATGCGGCTCTAGAGTGACTAGATTTGCACATCGCTACTATAATATCATTTATTTCTGTCACGTAAAGGTCTTACATGCTATATAAAAAATGTGTAAGTGGTTTTTCGCAAAAAATGATCGATGCAACATGACGACACTAGACTCATGGGGACTGAGAAGTAGTAAAGATCGATCTTACATGCTACACATAAAATGTGTAAGCGGGTTTTCGCAAAATAAACGGGGCACGTACTAGAAAGAGTAGTTTGCATACAGCTCCTACAATTTAATTTATTTATTCCAGTCAGCTCTGACAGGTGGGACCCATAACTGTAGACAGTAGTTAAGGTCTTACGTTGTGTTATACAAAAAAAAAAAGTTAGGGGTTTTTGGAAAAAAGGCCACAAGTCGGCATTAGAAGGACTAGTGTTGCACATCGCTATTATAATTTTATTTATTTATGCCACCTCTGGCATGTGGGACCCATCGACGTTAATTCATGGCAACCATTTTTTTTTTATTGATCATCTTCGATGTTTTTGCTAATTTGTTATACACGATAGCCACAAGCTGATTTTTGTTATACACGATAGCCAATAAATATTAGTCCCATCAGATGCAATTTTGGAAGAAAAAAATCAGCTTTGCTTTCTATTTTTGCTGTCAGAGATAAACCAGATTTGCTTTATGTTTGTGAGAGAATTGACCACATTTGGGCCTTTCCATTGCATTGATATATATAGACAAATTACAATTCTAACCATAAATGGGAGATCACACAAATAAGGACTCTCCACGATTTAGAGAATCAGGGGGGATATGTCACGCTACGTGACATATCTGTCTAACACTCCCCACAGTCACAACGGAAGGAGGACGGACGTTGAGACTGGACCGAAAGTCCAAAAACAACGGTGATGGTAGACCCTTCGTCAAGATGTCAGCGAACTGCCGAGATGAAGGGACATGCAACACGCAGATCTGGCCCATGGCAACACGATCGCGAACGAAGTGAAGGTCGATCTCGATGTGTTTGGTGCGCTGATGCTGGACGGGGTTTGTAGACATGTAGACGGCGCTAACATTATCGCAGAACACGACCGTAGCAGGAGGAGTAGGGCGACGCAGCTCCTGGAGAAGTTGGCGGATCCAACTGGCCTCGGCGACTGCATTGGCCACAGCACGGTACTCAGCCTCGGCGGTGGAACGAGAGACCGTGTGTTGGCGCTTCGAAGACCATGAGACGAGGTTGTCCCCGAGGTAGACACAGAAGCCCGATGTGGAGCGGCGAGTGTCGGGGCAGCCAGCCCAGTCAGCGTCGGTGTAGGTGACCATGGAGTCCGGCGAGGATGAGTGAAGCTGGAGTCCATGAGAGAGCGTGCCCTTTACGTAGCGCAGGATGCGCTTGATGGCAGCCAGGTGCTGCTCGCGAGGATCATGCATATGAAGGCACACCTGCTGGACAGCGTAGGCGATGTCCGGACATGTGAAGGTGAGGTACTGGAGAGCACCGGCGAGGCTCCTGTACTCGGTAGGGTCAGCAACTGGAGCACCGGCGGTGGAGGCGAGCTTGGGGAGGTGTCAACTGGCGTCGTCGCTGGCATGCAGCGGTGTAGCCGGCCTTGTCCAGAATTTCTGCCACGTACTTGGCTTGCGAGAGGTGCATGCCGGAGGAGTCAGAGTCACCGCGATGCCGAGGAAGTAGTGGAGGCTGCCCATGTCCGGAAATGGCGAACTCGGAGCTGAGGGAGGCGGTGATCCGGTCGAGGAGGCACGGCGAGGAGGCGGTGAGGACGATGTCGTCGACGTATAGCAGAAGATAGGCCGTACCCTCTGCACACTGAAGAACAAACAGTGACGTGTCGGAGCGCGAGCACGTGAAGCCGGTCGAGGTGATGAAGGTCGCGAAGCGCTGGTACCACGCGCGAGGGGCCTGCTTGAGGCCGTAGAGCGAGTGGTTCAGGCGACAGACGTGGTCGGGGCGAGTAGAGTCAGTGAAGCCGGTGGGTTGGCGACAGTAGACGACCTCGGCAAGCTTGCCGTGAAGGAAGGCGTTCTTGACATCGAGCTGGCGAGTCTCCCAGTTAAGGGAGAGAGCGAGGGAGAGGATGACGCGGATCGTGGCCGGTTTGACAACCAGGCTAAAGGTGTCGTCGAAGTCGAAACCTTGCTCCTGCGAGAAACCGTGAAGCACCCAGCGGGCTTTGTAGCGGCCGAGGGAGCCATCAGGCTTCAGCTTGTGGCGAAAGACCCACTTGCCGGTGACAATGTTGGCGTTCCGGGGAGCGGGCACGAGATCCCAAGTGTCGTTGCCGAGGAGAGCGCGGTACTCCGCGGTCATAGACTCGAGCCAGTTAGAATCCTTGAGAGCGGCGCGTGTCGATGTCGGAATTGGAGAGTACCTGTGGACAACAGCATGCAAGTTAAGCCGTTTGCGAGGAGGGACGGGGATCCCGGAGGTGCTGCGCGTGCGGTGCATGGTAGGGAGGTGGGGGAGGCGCAGGAGGTGGCGAGGGCGCAGGTGGCGGCGTGGGCGCGCGAAGAGGGTGGAGGGGAAGGAGCGCGCGTCGTAGGCGCAGCCGGTGGCACGACCGGAAGAGGAAGTGTGTCGTCGAGGAACTCGTAGGAGGCAGCAGAAGGAGGCTGCGGGGAGGCAAAGGGGAAGGTGGACTCGTCGAAAATGACATGGCGAGAGATGATGATGCGGTGGGTGGTGAGGTCCATGCAGCGATAGCCTTTGTGGTGAGGGGAGTAGCCGAGGAACATGCAGGCGCTAGACCGGGGAGCGAGTTTATGAGGCATGGTGGCGCGGTGTTAGGGTAGCATAGACAACCGAAAACACGCAGGGACGAGTAATATGGGTGGGTGTCATGTAGGGCAAAATATGGGGAGGGGGCGCTAATGGCTTTAGTGGGGAGGCAATTAAGGACGTGGGTGGCGTGGTGGAGAGCTTCCACCCAAAAGCGAGGTGGTAAACTAGCCTGAAATAAGAGAGAACGCACACTATCGCTGACAGTATGGATAATACGCTCGGCTTTACCGTTTTGTTGGGGGATGTATGGGCACGAGAAACGGATGTGTATACCGTGGGCGGCGGCGAGAGAGTGGAGTTTGGCGTTGTCGAACTCACGACCATTGTCCATCTGAATGGCCGCAAGGGGTAGGTTAAACTGGGTTTGGGCAAAAGCGCGGAATGAGGCTAGGGAGGCGTATGCATCAGATTTTTGGCGAAGAGGAACAGTCCTTATAAAATGAGTGAAATCATCGAGAATGACTAAGAAGTATTTGTTGCCAGAATTACTCAAAATCGAAGACGTCCAAAGATCACAATGAATTAACTCAAAGGGGCGAGTAGTCCTAGTGGTAGAGGAGGAAAAAGGCAAACGTACATGGCGTCCAATCTGACAAGCATGACAAGGAGTACTATTGTTTTTATTACACGGTAAAGAAATATGCTGCGAAAGATGACGATAAGCGTCATGGCCGAGGTGACCTAAATGACGGTGCCAGATATCATGAGTGGTGGTGGTGGCGGTGAGAGAACAAGGCGCCGGTGGCTGGAACAAATAAAGCTCCCCCGTACTATTGCACTGAAGAAGCTCACGCCGGGTAATGAGGTCCTTCACAGAAAAACCAAAAGGGTCAAAATTGACGGAACAGTTATTATCTTTAGTAAATTGACTAACCGAGACTAGATTTTTAATGATGTGAGGGGTAACGAGAACATTATGGAGATGAAGTGGACGATTAGAGAAAGAGGATGGAAGGGAGGCATGACCGGATGCAGAGACGGGAACGGAGGAGCCGTCTCCGACCGTGACATGACGATAAAGAGGGTGGGACGATAGAGAAGAGAGGATACCGGCATTGTTGGAGAGGTGGGCGGTGGCGCCGCTGTCCATGACCCACTCTGGGGTGGGGGGCTGCAGCGTCATGTTAGTGAAGTGCTGAGCGAGGGCCGAGGGGTCCCAAGTCTGCGCCGAAGCAGATGGCGCGGTGGAGGAGGCGACGCCGTACGGGGCGCCGTAGAAGGCCTGGTCGTGTGGGGAACGCCGCCGTGGGCGTTGTAGAAGGAGGTCGGTGTCGCAGGTGGAGGCCCGGCCAGGTAGGCGTGTGGGCGAGGGGCAGCGCCGAGGAGGCTGCCGCCGGCACCGTGCGACTGCATGGGCCACATTTGAATCGCCCCTGTCCAATGGTTGAAGGGGGTCAGCATGGGAGGCGCTCCGCCTGAGGTCTAGTTGCTGTTGCCGCCGTAGGGTTTCTTGCCCTTGCCCTTGCCCTTGCCGTAGCCGGTGGCGTGGCTAGGGTTGGAGGGAGCCTTCCAAGGCTGGGGCGCGGGACAGCCAGCGTGCCCGCCGGCGGGGGCGGCAGCAGCCTGATGGCTTCCAAGTGCAGGAGATCAATTGTAGTACCTGATACGTCTCCAACGTATCTATAATTTCTGATGTTCCATGCTTATATTATACCAATTGCTACATGTTTTATATACACTTTATATCATTTTTATGCATTTTCTGGGACTGACCTATTAACAAGATGCCAAAGTGCCAGTTCCTGTTTTCTGCTGTTTTTGGTTCCAGAAAATCACTTCTGCGAATATTCTCGGAATTGCACGAAAAAAAAGCCAAGTCCCTATTTTTTCAGCACCGTCACGGAGTCCGAAGGAGAGACGAAGTGGGGCACCGAGGTGCCTACACCCCGTGCTCGCGCGGGTGGGCCCCAGGCCGCGTCACCAGGGGGTGTGGCCCCCTCGGACCTCCACCGACGCTGCCCCTTCGCCTATTTATTCCCCCTGACGCAAAAACCCTAAGTACCCGAGTCATATTCCAGAAAGAATTCCGCTGCCGCCGCCGTCGTCAACCCTAACTCGAGGGGGTTCTGAAGCTCTTCCCGGCACCCTGCCGGAGAGGGGAATCATCACCGGAGGGCTCTACATCGCCATGCCCACCTTCGGAGTGATGTGTGATTAGTTCATCCTTGGACTATGGGTCCATAGCAGTAGCTAGATGGTTGTCTTCTCCACTTGTGCCATCATGTTTACATCTTGTGAGCTGCCTATCATGATCAAGATCATCTTATTGTAATGCTACATGTTGTGTTTGCTGGGATCCGATGAATATTGATACTATGTCAAGCTGAATATTGTGTTACCATGTCTATGTCATTTGTGATCTTGCATGCTCTCCGTTACTAGTTGAAACTCTGGCCAAGTGAATGCTTGTGACTCCAAGAGGGGGTATTTATGCATGATAGTTGGGTTCAACCTCTATTTAATCTGGGATAGTGACAGCAAGTCCTAAGGTTGTAGATGTGTTGTTGCCACTAGGGTTAAAACAGCAATGCTTTGTCTAAGGATGAATGTGTTGTTTACATTATGCACTTTACTTAATGCAATTGTCTGTTGCTTGCAACTTAATACTGAAAAGGGTGCGGATGCAAACCGGAAGGTGGACTATTTAGGCACAGATGCATGCTGGATAGCGGTCTGTGTACTTTGTCGTAATGCCCAAATGAATTTCATAGTCAACACTACACTTGCACATGCATGTTTATGCACTTATCAATATTGTCAATTGCCCAGCTGTAATTTGTTTACCCAGCCTGTTAGTTATCTTATTGGAGAGACACCACTAGTGAACTGTGGACCCCGGTCCATTCTTTTACATCTGAAATACAACCTACTGCAATCATTGTTCTCTACTGTTTTCTGCAAGCAAACATCATTTTCCACACTATAAGTTTAACCCTTTGTTTTCAGCAAGCCGGTGAGGTTGACACCCTCACTGTCTCGTCGGGGCAAAGTAGTTTGATTGTCTTGTGTGCAGGTTCCACGTCAACTACGCTCATCAAGTTTTCTGGCACCATTGTCAGGGAGCTCAACATCCCCTCCGACGCCAAGTTTTCTGACACCGTTGACACCTTCTACCAATCGTTGATTTCCTACTGGTTCGATAAACCTTGGTTTCATACTGAGGGAAGACTTGCTGCTGTACTCATCAAACCTTACACTTGAGGTATCCTGACGAACGTGTACTTCACACGCATCAAGCAAGTTTTCTGGCGCCGTTGCCGGGGAAGTCATCATTGCTACAGCAAGGGGAGTCTCTCACACCCAATCACTTTACTTTGTTATTGTCTTGCTTAGTTTATTTTTATTTAGTATTGTTTGCTCTCTTTATCAAAGACACAAAAAAAATAGTTTCTTTTTTATTTCGAATTACTATTATGACTAGTTGTTTTCAATGTCTTATCTCTATGAAACTGGATCTTGTTATAAGAATTACCGCTTGTCTCAAAAAGGGAAACATCTATGGGAACAAATAAGAAGATTGAATGGTTTTGCTAAGAACTTGTGTTCTACATATGATGAATCCTACTGCTTTAATGAATCTTTTTGCTATAGAAGGCACAAACATCTCCCTTTCCAATGTGAGTATACTGATAATGAAACCTTGGCTGCTTATGCTAAAGGAAACTATGACTTTGGTAATCTTGAACAAATTGAAGAGTTTATTGTTTTTTGGGTGCCCTTGAAATTAGCTCTTATCTTGAGCATAAAACTGATGCCCCTTATAAATCTGAATGTATTGCCATATTTAAATATTGTTGTGGTACCTACAAGGATAATAATTCTTACATTACTAAACATCTTGAGAGGATGTTTCCTCAAAAAGATGAAACTTGTACCTTGCAGGAACCTGAGGAAGAGAAAATTGCTGAAACTGTGATCTCATTGGATGAAAAAGAGGAGGAGAGTGAAGAACGAAATGATAGTAACTCTTTAACTCTTACACTTTTTAATTGCCCTCCATGCCTACCTAAGGAGGAAGAGTGTTATATTTTTGAATGTCATGATTCCTTTGAAATATCTCCTTTTGATAAATTTTACGTAACAAGCACCTTGACTCAAGCAAAGGAAATTTCAGAAATAAAATAATGGCTCCCTAATGTTATATATGATAGTGCTCTTGATGATGGTCCTATATTGCCTAATGATATTTATTATACTACTATTGTGAAAAGTAGGTTTGATGACCCCACTATTTTTTAGCTTAATAAAAATTATGTGTTTGTAGATCATGAAAAGTATGCTTTATGTGATAGTTATATTGTTGAGTTTGTTCATGGTGCTACTGAAAGTTATTATGAGAGAGGAAAATATAGTTGTAAAAGTTTTCAAGTCACAAAAACACCTCTCTTTATGTTGAAAGTTTTGAAGTTGTACTTGATTCACCTTTCTATGCTAGTTGCTTTATGCTTCGATAATTTATTTTGTTACAAGGTTCCTTTGCATAGAAAGTGGGGT
The DNA here is from genome assembly GCA_947311845.1 of Poa pratensis. NCBI lineage: Eukaryota > Viridiplantae > Streptophyta > Magnoliopsida > Poales > Poaceae > Poa > Poa pratensis. The sequence continues at coordinate 34,612,896 of CAMZMU010000074.1, forward strand.
AGACTTAAATGCATTTAATATTTGCCTCTTGATGCTCTATTTTGTTTTTCAAGTTTTATTCCTATGAGAGCATCATTAAAATCTTCTAGCCTAGATAAAGGCATTAAAGAAACGCTTTAGGGAGGCAACCCTTTATCTTTTATTTTCAGTTTTTCTCAAGGTGCTTGTTACTTCTGTAGCAAATCCTTTATATCTTTATTTTATTGCATTGTTGTGCCAAGTAAATTCTTTTATTGAGAGTTGATGCAAGATTTGGATTTCTGCGCAGAGACAGATTTTTAGCTGTCACGATTTTGAGCTTTTCCCTCTGGAGAAAATTCGAAAATTCTGTAAAAAATCACGCATCTTCCTCAGATATGTACGCAACTTTCATTAAACTGGACATGTTCCATCTGAGCAACTTAAGTGCCTCGAAAAAATTCGTCTTCACAGACTGTTCTATTTTTGACAGATTCTGCCTTTTGTTTTGCATTCGCTCTTTTACTATGTTTGAGTGGATTTCTTTGCTCCACAAAGCATTGGTGGTTGTAGCAAATGTCCAGAAGTGTTGGAGATGATTGTGTCATCACAGAATATGAGAATTTTTTATTATGCACTAACCCTCTAATGAGAACTATTTCGAGTTTGGTGTGAAGGAAGTTTAGCCTAAGCTTGGGGATG